>OZ020183.1:31082541-31703309 GCA_963971135.1 Stenus bimaculatus | reverse complement strand
TTACCACCGCTGCCAACTATTTAATCTTATTTCAGATACCGCTGACACCAGTTTAATATTGTATACTTTGAATTCGTGACTCTTATATACAGGATAGTTGCTATCTTGCTCTAAAAGTTACAACAATTTTCCTAGTACATATTTCGATTAAAACTTAAAATGCTACTTTATAACAAATGAAACAATAAATTCTTTGTTGAATATACCCATATTTAATTCAATATAGAATATAATAATTAATACGTTTTATGGATCGAGAGGTGTCAAAATTCATTTATAATGGAAGTCAACATTTCAATTTTCAACGGCACTACAAAATACTACTTATTTCAGAATAAATAAACAAGGTACTTACATATAAATACAAATTTCCTGATGATCACAACGCTCCTTTTTGTAAACACATTATTCATTATTGTTGCAATTGCATTCATTATTATTAAGTCTTAATTAAGTCTTCAGTAAATATAATTTTTAAAAATACTTTTAATTTTGGAAATAAGTTAACTTATGTATAATTTGTCATACAGGGTGTCCCATAAATGGGGAAAGAGCTCTTCAGTACGTTGTTGACCACCCTTTTATATTTCTTAGAAAAAAAGTGAAATTTTTATAAATTATTATTTTAAAATAATTCTTTCAGAATTTAAAAATGCGATAATTAATTTACAAAACGGCGCAAAGCTTTTAAAAAAAAAATACTCATTTTTTATAGTTCTTGTTTAAAAATGGCGCGATTTTATGCAATTTTTATTGGAATATTGTAGCGGAACTTTTTGAGATATTGAAAATTGTAGAACATACATTTATCTACATTTAAGTATTTTTTTATGATAATTGATTAAATAATAAAAGTGCTGCATGTAGTCCAGTATTTGTCGTTCTGCAAATAAAATTTTGTTTATTGGATTTATTCAAAAATCAAATCAATTTCTTTTCAATTGTAGCCTTTATTTGAAATACAATTTTTTTATTAAAAATAGCTAATGCATTTTCGATCCTTAGATCATCATCAGGCTATAAAACATTAAATAAAAATAAAAATAATACTATAACAAAGTATTAATAGAAATTACCTTGAAAAATATTTTAAAAATTCAAATAAAAATGACTTATGTAAAAAATTGTAAATAAATAAATAAAATTAAATTTTGTTTCACAAAGATTACTATAAAAAATAAACTTTTTATAAACTAAAATAACAAGTAAAGTAAAATAAATAAAATCTTGATGTAAAATATAAAATAAAATATAATAAGTTTATAATAAATTTATTTTATCAAAAAATTTTGTGCATTTGTAATTAATAATATCATTAACGCTAAGGTCTTTTCTTTTTGAAAAACAAATTTCTAAGTTTTCTGCCAAATCAAGTTTTTTGCCTTTATTATAAAAATGCAAAATAGAACAAAAATTTTTAGAGTCAAATGTATGATTATTATCATTAATGTGCAATGCGAAATTTGAATCTGTTTTATTTAGTTGTATACTGCTCAAGTGTTCTTTAATTCTTGTTGCAATTTTTCTACCAGTTTGTCCACAATACTCTTTACCACAATTACAAACAAGTTTATATACACCACTTCTTTGCATACAACTAATGGGATCTTTGTTTTTAACGAAAATATTTTGGAAATTTGTTGGTTTTTTAAAAGTTATCTTCAATTTTGGAATATAATCCATTATTAAGATATTTATGTAAACAATTACTTCTAATTTTAAGAAAATGTCCAAAAATGGTTAATTTTGAAAAATGATTTTTAAATGCAATGTGAAGAATATATTCAATTTCTTTACTAAAATTTTGATATGTTAATGGAATTGAAAAACATCTATAAAAAGAAGAATTGAAAAAAGCCAACTTTTGGGACATATTTTTATTAAATATTAAATATTTTTATGAACAATTTAGAAAACATGTTATTTCTAAACAGTTATTTTTCTCAAAATTGTATTTTTTGGGTAAGATATGTAGACGATTGTTTATGTATCATTAAAAAGGAAGCCAATATAGATGTTTTAATGAATATTCTTAATTCTTTAAACAATTCAATTAAATTTACATATGAGTTAGAAAAAAACAATAGCATCCCATTTTTAGATATTTTAATTAACAGAACACAAAATAATATTTTTTCATTTGAAATTTATAGAAAACAAACTCATACAGATCATTGCATTGATTTTTATTCGAATCATCCTATGTCCCAAAAGTTGGCTTTTTTCAATTCTTCTTTTTATAGATGTTTTTCAATTCCATTAACATATCAAAATTTTAGTAAAGAAATTGAAAATATTCTTCACATTGCATTTAAAAATCATTTTTCAAAATTAACCATTTTTGAACATTTTCTTAAAATTAGAAGTAATTGTTTACATAAATATCTTAATAATGGATTATATTCCAAAATTGAAGATAAGATATATTTTTCGATACCATTTATTCCGAAAGTTTCTTACAAAATTAAAAATATTTTGAAAAACATTGACGACAAAATTATAGTAACTTTTAAAAAACCAACAAATTTCCAAAATATTTTCGTTAAAAACAAAGATCCCATTAGTTGTATGCAAAGAAGTGGTGTATATAAACTTGTTTGTAATTGTGGTAAAGAGTATTGTGGACAAACTGGTAGAAAAATTGCAACAAGAATTAAAGAACACTTGAGCAGTATACAACTAAATAAAACAGATTCAAATTTCGCATTGCACATTAATGATAATAATCATACATTTGACTCTAAACATTTTTGTTCTATTTTGCATTTTTATAATAAAGGCAAAAAACTTGATTTTTGCAGAATACTTAGAAATTTGTTTTTCAAAAAGAAAAGACCTTAGCGTTAATGATATTATTAATTACAAATGCACAAAATTTTTTGATAAAATAAATTTATTATAAACTTATTATATTTTATTTTATATTTTACATCAAGATTTTATTTATTTTACTTTACTTGTTATTTTAGTTTATAAAAAGTTTATTTTTTATAGTAATCTTTGTGAAACAAAATTTAATTTTATTTATTTATTTACAATTTTTTACATAAGTCATTTTTATTTGAATTTTTAAAATATTTTTCAAGGTAATTTCTATTAATACTTTGTTATAGTATTATTTTTATTTTTATTTAATGTTTTATAGCCTGATGATGATCTAAGGATCGAAAATGCATTAGCTATTTTTAATAAAAAAATTGTATTTCAAATAAAGGCTACAATTGAAAAGAAATTGATTTGATTTTTATAAAAGAAATACATACACCATGGACAATTATATTATTGATGGATTTATTCAGTTTGTAGGCGGCGGAAAGGGGCGGCAAGATATGCATTGTTTTTAAAATTGTTTGTGTTATTATAGTTCTAAAAGGATATAACTAATTTTGAGGAAGACGATTTTGAACACGCAGTTTAGGAAAGAATGCTCTTAAGAAATGAATCTGGAAACAGTGTTTAAAAACTAATTAATTAAACAATCAATAACGCATTGGATTTATGGAACACCCTGTATAAACTACAGTTTACAGAATTTTTTTGAAAAACTTTTATGGCATATTATTTTCATACATAAAACTAACAATATCGTTTCCACAAGTGTACATATAACATTAATGACATCCATTTTTATTAATCTTCTGATTTTTTTAATTTTTATGTTAGTAATTAAGACATTCCTTGTTATTCCTTCAATTGACTGTGTTAATCACAATTTGAGAAAAAAAAAGAAATTATTTAGTTAGAGATTAGACGTGGGCTACCAAATTCACTCCCAGCTCATGTATGAATTCGGCCCGCTCTACCTTATTGTAGGAACCAATCAGAGGCTTCGATTGGCGTCTTTACTTAAGTAACTCATGACGTAAGAAGTGACGCCAAACAAAAGTCTATAAATTGCAAAGAAACTTTAATATTAATTAATTCCATAATGTTCTGATCTAGAGTAATGTTTTGTATTTAACTCTGATCAGTTAAGTTAATTTTTTTATCCACTACGCCTTTGATAATTTTATTCCAATTCAGAAGTTTATTTTTATTTATAAAAGTATGTAATTTTCATTCGCTTATGATGTCATTTTCGGGATTTTTATTGGTTCTTAAGTAAGTTGTATTTAATTTGTAATTTATGTTGAAATTATATTCAACTAATGGCCGCTTTTACAACTCTCGGATAAACCAAGTATAACACTATCCCCGGTATTTATGTGTCAATCCACTTTTACAATCTCTATTTAAAGTGCGGTTAGGAATAACGAAGCAATAAACCTTGGTTAACTTATACGTTGCTTGGAGCAGTAGATAACAGCCGATTTTCAAATTTGTAAATAAAGTAGTTTGCATAATATACCTCAGCTTGGGTATATGGTTCAAGTAATGGTGGAATTAGGTAGTTGGTGACATACCATAACTACTGTCCCAAAACAAAATGGAATTTCCCATTTCCTCAGCTTCAAAATTTGTTAACTAATCGTGCATTTGTAAAATGGATTTCAAGTTACACCTGGTATAAACTATAGAATTATTAATCTAGGGAATAGTTATCTGACGTTTTTAACTGACGGTTGTAGAAGCGGCCCTAAAGTGAATATTATACAGGGTGGCCCAACGAAAACGAAAAGTATGAGTTTTAAAATAGTAAATAGAAAAAATTCCAAAAACTGTCAACTGTGGTTTCGAGGGGGACATATTTTGCAATAGAACTGATGTAAAAATCCATTCATCCCTGTGCTGTATGGACACAACCCCTAAAATTATAATAGGCATGGTGAAGTAAGTAATATTCCGTTGGAAATATCTTTTTACCTCGAGTAACATACAAAAAAACAAAAGTTAAGTCGATCGATTCATTTTAAAGATATTTCAATTTAAAAATGCACAATGTAACATGTAAATTTGAAATTAAAGCCGAGGGTCACATAAAATTTACACAAGTAAAACGTCGGGTTTTAGGCTCAAAACATTTTTTATAGTTTCAACATTCAGAAATATAAAAACAGAGTTAATATAAAACAAGATATAAATTTTCTAATTTTATTACAATATTAGCTATTACCATGCTATTACTCAATTACTAGGTAAAGGGTGAGCTAAAATGATTGTGGTCAATTCAAATCAAAAATCTGGGGAATTTGTTTGCTTCATGTTCATAGTAACATAAAATCATGTCAAAATCAAAACAAAGTAACTAGACTTCACAAAAGCAGAGGCGTAGGTGTAATTTTTACCGTTGTGTCAAAACTTCAGATTTTAGAATTTTGTTATTGTGCCTTCTATTTCATAAACGTCAGTTTTTATCAAAATTGATTTGCGTAAATCTTTGTTTTGTGTTAGCATCTGCCTCGAAAATGAAGAAAAACCTTTTCAATATTTGACACTTGCTGTGAAATTAGAGATTTTGGAAAAAAATTTTGCTACGCCATTGGATTACTAGGAGATTTTCTTTTTAAGATTTCAATTGTACCAACCTGTGTATTTGGTTGCCTACATATCAAACCACAATCATTTTAGCTCACCCTATACTAATACATTAACTAAAAGTAAAAATAAATGAATATAATTATTTTATTTATTTTTATGAAAATATGTATATTAATTAAGTTAAACTACATTATTAAAGTAAAGGTGAGTTTATGCTCAACTAACCACTAACAATTAGGAAGATAAATGGATTGATCTTTATAGTTGATAGTGTCTGTTTAAATTTTTGGCTCTGGCTTTTTCAACACTTTGATAATCAAATCGACAATTTGAAATATCGCGTCGAATATGTCAAATTTCTTAATGCTTAGTGGTGTAGAAACGTTCTCATTTTACCTTAGTGGTTGACTGTTAGTGGTAATTGTTAGTGGTTAGTTGTTAGTTGAGCATAAACTCACCTTAAATATTCTGCTGCCTTGCTTTAAGTGATTAATTGTATTAGTCAGTTATTTAGTTTGTAAGGATTCTATGTATATTTTTTGTACTTTAATAATGGTAAAATAAATAAAATTATTAAATATGTTAAAAACTATTTATAGATTTAAAAGTTGCTTATTCTTGAAAAATATAATAACACTTGCTGTTGTTAGTAAATACAGAATTTTGTTTAAGCTGTTAAGGCCCCTATAGACACACGTACATGTTGGGTGACAAGAGCGTTAACATGTACACCAACATGTACACGTACTTTTTTGCCCGAGTGTAGGCAGAAGTTGCTGTACATGTACGTGGGTCTGCTCACGTATATGTAGTGGTGAAATTGAATTAAAAGGATTGACAACAAGTATGTGTATCTGTAGGCAAATTTACATGTTAACGCACTTGCTCCCCAACATATGTTCGCGTGTATATAGGAGCCTTTAGAGTTATAAGACGAGACCTAGTTCGTAAAGTCTGAATTCTCAGCAAACATGAATACTAACCTTACTGACAGTGAATCAAATCGGCGACGCTGAATTTTTCCACCGCTCGTTGGAAAGTTGTGGTAGGGACTACGGACTCCCACTCTGCTCTCTATCAGCATCACGCGCGTAGGGAAATCTAATGAAATGAACAGCTCTGCGTTCCGATGAGGAATGAGAAGCCCCGCCCATTTCTCAGTTAATCGCGCCTTCTAAAATGCTAGGACATACGATAGTAATAGTGGATTCTCCGTTATCATTACATTCCGCTACCTTAACCAAGCACGTACCGCATTACTTAGTTCAACATACGTTCATGCGAATGTTGCCGTGGTTAAATGTAAAAGAGAGTGAGCGAAGCTATTTGCTTGTCTACACCATTCCTGTTTGCAAAAAATTAAACTATAGTGCGCGTAACATTTGCAGGTATGTGCTGGTGTGAGCATCCTAAATTATTTGCGTAATTTGTATTATTCAAGTTAAATGCATTTTCCAAGTTTATTAGTTAATTGCCGAATTAAATTAATACGATTGTTAAAAATATAATGTTTAATAAGTCCTTGGCGCAAACATTAAACCTAAGCACTTAAGCACGTTTCGGGATGAGTCAGGATAGCGCAAGCAGATGTGAACAATAGGCGATAACTTGTAGTAAAAATCCCATAATCATAACTTACAATTAAGGAATCAAAGTATAAAAACAGGAGCTCCGAAAACAAAAAGGGGGATTATTATTTGAGTCTCGGTCCGAGTCAACAGTCTCCAGAAGTGATGACCAGTGTTGTGTTAAGATGAATTCCTGCAAGTAAAACTTAGAAGAATTCACACCAAGATGAAGTTCCAGATTAAATGGAACTTACAAAAGTTCTGCTTAAATGGAACTTAGAAGAGATTGATAAAATTATTTAATTGTAACACTGTTCTTTGGTGAGTTAAAACTTAAATATGTTTATTATGTTGCGGTTTGTACTATCCGAATTATTAGACTTGGAATTTGCTTAGTTAAATGTATTTTATAATATGATTTTGATTTGAATTATTAGTAATGTTTGATTTTGATTTTAGTTGTAATGTTTAATTTTAATTTACTTTTAATTATTAGTTTTTAAGTGTTAATTTAAAATGTTGAGTTTTATTAACACATAATGTATCTAATTCCGTTAATTCCGACGAACCCACTCAATTCATGTATAATTGCCTTTCGCCTACTTTTGAATTTTGAAGTAATCCAAATCAAAAGTATTAAAGCCTCCCTTTCACAACAACATCTAATTTAATGAGCGAGGGCAGTTTACCCTGGTGAGCTGTAAAATCGTCGAAAGTAAAAGTATCGAAACGCAAAAGTGTCGAAACGTAAAAATGTCGTAACGCAGAAATGTCGAATCCGTAAACTCGTAGAACGCAAAATTGTCGAAACGTAAAAATGTCGAAACGCAAATACGTCGAAACGCAAAATCATCGAACGCAAAAATGTGGAAACGCAGTGGCGTAAATATAAATTAGAGGCCCGCAGCAATTTTAGAAAAGTGGTCTGTCTAAAAAAATATTTTGATATACATAATGTCCCATTTGACGTTGGACTCTTTTTGTATCTTTCTTATTATTGGAGATAGAAAGTCGGTTAAACGGACAAAGTACTGGATATTTGTATGCTCAATAATAATTCGTTGACAAAACAGTTGAATTTTGCATCGTTTCGGCGCCATCTTGAAAAAACCAAAAAGTATTTTTTCAAAATATGACTGTAACTTCTTTATTATAGGCCATACCAAAAAACTTTATGAACACCATAGAGGCAGTTATTTATCTAAAATTCAATACGCCTATCAGAGTTTTTCTTAAGTTACTGGATTGCCAGAAAATAATCCTAACTTTGTTTTTTCTTATGACGGCCATATTGGAATTCCACATATTTGTGTGTGTTTTTCTAAAAATTTTGATATACCACATGTCACATTTAATAAATATTTTACGGAAAATGGGACGTTTAATAAAACGCATAAAAGATTTCATGGAGTGCTGGAAACTTAACATAGCAAAGCATAAAAAATGAACAGTTGTAAACTTGTAATTGTGGAAATTTAAGTTTTTTTCCAGTATTTTTTTGTATTATTCTTTGTTATATTACAGCTTTGTTATAATATTTAATAAAAAATCATTCTAATTACCTAAATTAAAAATGCATATCTTATATTCGGACAACAAAATAACTCAAAATGTATACCATATTTTCGGATGGAGTGTATAATATTTTAAATTAAAGTAAGAATAATTAATAATTAACTGATATAAATTATAATTATTTTATTGCATTTCATATGGTATCAACAGTAACTTAATATTGATTTTTTATTAAAACTGTAGAAATAATATTTATGTTACGAAAAATATACCTAATAATATGCAGGGAGTCTCATAAGACATTGGACTGCATGGGTATCTTTGAATTTTTGGAGATATAAAATCAGTTAAATGAACAAAGTAGAGTAGATTTTTTTATATTAGGAGTAATCCATTTAATTTCATATTCATTGTATTTTATTATAATGGATTTCCATTAATAAAGTTATTATCATTATTTAGAAAAGAAAATTGAATTTATCGTTTAACTATTCTTTAAAGGAGAATGTACATTTCGATGCAATTAGGGATAAAGTACAGAAGTCTAATAGATTGTGGAAGGGGATTTCTCTATAGAAAAGTTTTATGCAGCAGCGAAACTGAGGTGAATGGAAAGCGACATGTTGAGATGGTGGAGCATTTATATGAAAATACTTTAAGGAGAAATGCTTTTGGAAAAATGATGCACATTATATTTTTTAATCCATTAAAACTACCTTTTATTTATTTTATTATCTATTTATATTATCAAGAGAAGTTAAGAAAATAGTGGTTGAAATTAGGTATAGCCCAAGTAGCATTTTAGGTCGAGTTTACGTAAAATGTACGTAATTTAGGTTGTATAAGTCATCGTGTCCTATTAAATTTACGTCTTGACGACGTAATGTTTACGCATTCAGTATTTGGGGAAAAAATAGTGGTTGCCAGGACGTAATGTTTCGTTATAATTCGACCTATAAGGAAAATACCAATAAGTCAATTACGTTAAATTTACATAATGACTACGTAAAATTTAACACATATTTCCTTAAAATAACTTAAAAAATTACAAACACAAATATTGTAGTATAAATTCTAACCTCATTTTATTAAATAATTTTGACATTTAATGCCAAACACAACTGGTACCAACTTATTAAAATTTATTCGAATGGAGTATTAAAATGATTATTTCATGCCTTCATCCTGACAAGCGTTCCGATTGGTCCATTTGTCATTGGGTTATCGTGATAATTAGAGTCCTTGTAACGTTTTATTTTATGTAGGTTGGGTGGTCTACGTTATTTTCGCATCTTCGTCAAATTTGTTTTTAAAGGCAACATCTGGTACTTGGTATTGTTCACAATTTTATTGTATTTCGCATTTTTGCGGACATTCGTGATTGAGATTTTAACTCGAGAGGTGCAAAGCAATTTATGAAGTGAAAATTAACTGGTGTTAATTATCGTTAGATACGGATGAATCATAATTGTTTTATATTGCTGGTGATTACAAGGAGTAGCAGTTCGGATATTTTGGATTTATATTGGTGTTGGCTGCATCCTTGGTTCGCTTTGCGGTTTTGGTCGCTAGTGATCTCCTCGTGGCGAAGTTATTTTCACAGCGAATTAATCTACTGGAATTGCAGAACCCCGTCCATCTGGTGAGTGCCTGGTGTTGTTCTGGAAATGGATTTGCGTTTCTTTTTTTTTTGTAGTCGAAATATTTATTCCTTGTTTTGGATTTTAGGGTTCTAGAAATTAGTCAAATTTTGACGTCGGCCATTTTGGTTCCGGTTCCTGGGAAGTTAGACCTTGGGATATTTACCGGACAGCAGTTTTAAGTTGGCGATATTGCTGAGGTTGGCGGCGTTGACGTTGACGTTGTCATTTCTGGTTTTGGTTTTGTTATGGATTTGGAATTTGAGGTTATCGAGTTGGACGCTGGAGAGATTCAGGATTAACAGCAGATAAGAACTTACATTATAGTTTTCGGTTATTCACAATTAAATAAATATTGAATTATCACTGATAATATTTTGGACAAAATTTGTTTCTGTTTAAGTCATAACATTAGATTATTTGGAATTGTGATTATTGAGGAAAAAAAAAACAATAGCAGTAACTTTCATTTATTGCAAATAAGTATACATTATTATTAACTTGCAAACGTTACATTGAACTTGATTGGACAAAATAGTTTGCTGCCTTCTGTTATAAAGTTTAATTCAGGAATATTGTAGTATCGTTATACGTTGAAAGTGTTCAACATTTGATTCCTGAAAATATATAATTGAAAAATTAACACATTTAACAATTAAAGCATTTTACTTACCTGTAAGTGGGACATAACGTTATCGAACACAAAAGTACCTTGATATAAATATACTTACCTTTTTGTAGTCCTAAGAAATTATTCTTGGGCAAAATCTTTATAATCTTATTTGATCTGTATTTGTATTGATGCGTTTTGAAAACCTGTGTCGAAAAGTATAATTATTTGCTTTGAGAGTTGATAGCTATTGGATGATTTTGTTTATATTTTTGCATAATTAATTTTGGTGAATTTGTTGGAAATACAAAGGTGATAACTTTTCGTAACTTGTCGAAGTATTTAATTATAGACCCTCTTTCCTAATCAAAGCCAAAGTATATTATATAAATTGTTTTGAATAGTTATTTGAACTTACCTTAGTATCTGTTACTTACCATTGGAAGAGTTTATCTGTAGTATCTGGTTATGTATTGACCTATTTGTAAATAGTGATTTAATGGTTTCTTGGTCTTTCATTAATGTAGATTCGTCGTGAGACCAAGTGGCGCTTAACCGGTTCATTACTTTAATATTTCCACTCCCACTTCACTGAGTGTAGCTGAGTCGACGATTCTATCACTAATCGGTCAATAATTGATGGGATTTCAATATCAAAAAAAAAAAATTACGCGTCACATCCTACCTAAATTATCAAGTTAAACATTTTGACGTTTATATGACATTTGTTTAAATTTCAAATTTGACATTTGAAGTAAAGACTGACGTTAAAATTTACATTTATTTTTTGTATTTTGCAGAAATAAGGCTTGAAATAATCTATCCAAATATAATTCGTAGGTTGAAATCACTATAATAATTCTGTCGCTTTATTGCCAATTCAATTCTGTTGCTTTTTAGAAACACACCACTCGTCCTAAGCAACACAATTTCATTTGTCAATAAATTGACAGAATTATTGCGGATTTCAACCTACTCATATTATCATATAGTATTACTATTGAAAGTATGCGTAATATACAGATAATATTCAGGATTTCATGATTTCATGATGATTTAATTTAATTGCCATTTAAAGTAAGAGAATTAAAATTAGTTGCGAAACTTTTTTTACTGTGAAACTTAACTATAATTGTTCCAAAAACAAAAGGGGCCCCTCGAAAAACTTTGTTTAAAAATTATTGTTATTATTTATTTTATTTTTTTTTATTCGCAACATTTTACTCATAGTTATTAATTTAATTTAAATATCACGAAACCTCATAGTATTTGCCTATTTTTTATCCTAGTACTTTTATTTACCAATAAACAATAATTTATAATAATATTTTTACATAACCTAAAATTTCTTTTATTGTAAAAATGGCTTCGTTGACAAAACTTTACCTAACAGTAAGTTTTCCCCTGGTAATTATTCCTTAGTGCTTAGTAATATTGCCTTATAAATTTGACCTTTAAGTAATTTTTCCAGATTCAAGCAGACTTAAATTTACTCTAATTTACGTAAATTTTTCTTCACTCAAATACAGATAAAAATACCTTCAAAGAATTAGTCGTTTAAACTGGTAAATTTGCCTACAAAGTTGTCAGTAAAATTTTATAGACCAATAAGTGAATTTAACTACTTAGAAAAATTACCAAACTTATTACTATTTTACTTTTTGGTGCTTTTTCCGTAATAGTCATTCCTAGGTCAAATTGAAGTTACTTAACCCTAACTTTGACTTCTAACACGATTTTCCGTTGGAGGCGAAAAGATGTAAAAAAATTAAGGTAATTTTACTTTAAAATTTCCCTAATTTTAACTTTTAAGGAAAATGACTTTATAATATAAATTTTATTATATTGTGGTCAGATTAACCTATTAATCGGCTTAACAGTTAATAATCCCATAAGGTCTAAATGCCTTACATGTGCCCAATTCAGTGCCATCAAAGTTGTTAGTTAATATTTCACCGACGAGAAGTTAGCAGTATGCAATAGATTTCCAGCAATAAAATTTTTACATGTAATTGTCCATAAGACCAGTTTACCTCATAACTTCTTTGTTTTAATAGATACACAAAAACTAATTACATCTAGTTAAAGCTTGATTAAAGATCTTTCCAATACTCTAAGTGGCAATGCTATCCTCGTTATATTAACTGAGATAATAATTATTAAACAAAACCCTACAATAAAATTAAAAAAATACATTAAGTGTTCCAACTCAATACACAACAATATTCCAAAACAACTAACGGTAGCGATTGAAAGGCCGCTTCCTTACCTTTAAAATGGTGTATTACAAAACTTGCGTCTATTGTTATTTATAATACAATTTAAAAAAAAAAAACTATTAATTTTGTCAAATATCGCACATAACATTTTTCAATAAGCTTACATAAAAGAACTAATCATACCAATAGCTTGGATTTCAACGACATATAACACGATGCTATCCTCATCCCGTATAATGACTAATCAATAAGTGAAAAAAAATACAAAAAATAACAATTATGATCCTAACTCATTACTGGGATGTTATAAAAAAATTAAATGCGGTAGTGAGTATAGTTTTTCAAGAGGAATCCAGAGATATGTGACACATTGCTATATCCTCATTATAATAAATAAGTTTAGATTTTAATTAAAACTAATTACACGCGTAATTCATTGGGGAGGTTGCATAAAAAAAGTGAGGCCCCTAGTGAGTATATTTTTTCGAGAGGAATCCAGAAATATGTGACATACTGTTATCCTCATTATAATAAATAAGTTGCGTTTGTAATTAAACTATTTTTAACTTGAAAATGCCGGAAGTTGAGATTCATAGGTGAATATATTTTTATGTAAACATTATACTTCTGAGCCATTGCTGAGCACAGAACTCAGCGGTATAGACAGTACAAAATATACTTATCCGACGACCATATGAGAAATTCGTATATGTCATTCACATTAGTGGTTTAGAAAATCTATCATTTCTACACTAGTGACTTTGTATTTCTCTTTTGTAATTCCGAGATACTTCTTGTAATTTTCGATAGGCGCTGCGAAGGAATTCCGAAGCCCTCTCTTGGATTTTTTTGAACTTGCAAAAAAAGGACAGTTGAAGTAAAAATTTATATTTAATTTTAAAATCATTATATAATTAACTTTTGTGTAATTTTAAATAAAATAGGAACATTTTTTATTCGTTTCGATCAGTTGTTTCCGTCAAAACAGCACCACCTGCCATTAGGTGCATTTAACTAAAAATGTAAACACAGGTTGTGTTATGACAAAATATTAATAATGTTCACATAATCTCGGTGTACACAACTCGCAAGAAAGTGAATTTCGTGCTCGTGTAATATCCTCAATTGGCCAGCGACGCGTTCGGCTATTATCACAATGGCACAAAATTCGTCATTTTCCAGCTCGTTGCGGAATATACCTACCATTACAAAACGTATGCAACTCTTTATACATCACTAATCACTACTAATCGTATGTTTGACTATATAAACTAACACCTACTGTTTCTTTTTAATTTTATTTAGCACAATATCGTTCATGGAATTAATATCCTTCATGTCTATTTAATCATTGATAATCTTCTTCAATTTTATGCGTAAAGTCACTGTTTTTATAATCTCAACTTATTTATTATAATAAGGATAGCAATGTATCACACATCTCTGGATTCCTCTTGAAAATCTGAATTCACTACTGCCTTCACTTTTGTCATGCAACATCCCAGTAATGAGTTACGAGTCTAATTAGTTTTAATTAAAATTACTACTTATTTATTATAATGAGGATAACAACTTGTCACAAATTTCTGGATTGCTCTTGAAAAACTAATTAGTTTTAATTAAAATTTCAAGTTATTTATTATAATGAGGATATAAATGTGTCACATATTACTGGATATCTCTTGAAGAACTATACTGACTACTGCCTTCATTTTTTTGATATGCAACATCCCAGTAATGAGTTACGCGTCTAATTAATTTTAATTAAAATTACAACTTATTTATTATAATAAGGATAACAATGTGTCGTACATTTCTGGATTGCTCCTAAAAATCTGTATTCACTACTGCCTTCACTTTTTTTATTTCCACGTTTTAACTTTTTTATTTGTTTTTTGTTTAATTTTCTCTTTTTGGTTGTGTTGAAAACGACTAAAAATATGCAACTTTTAGGCTGAATTTACAACCTTATAAAACTATTTTAAAAAAATTTAAACGTCATTTGGTAGTCCCTTTAATTTACTTTCAGGATTAATTTACAAAATTCAATTCGATTAACTCTTAATTAAGTTATGATTATTTAAGAACGCCCAAGTAATCGCCTACGATTTTCCTAAAATTCTAAATTATACGTTTGGCATCTCTTTCGCACAGTTATATGTTTCATTGGCCCATCACATTTCCAAGGCACAGAGAAATCGGAGTTACATATTTTGCGTCTAATCCGTCAACTATCAAAGCTATTTGCTACCGCTAAGATACTTTACGTGTCACTCGGAGCCTCGACAAACCTTTTCATCAACACATACGTTCATCGACATTTCCTTTCCTTCGATACCAACATTTCATAGACCATCGACAGACCTTGTCATCGTTTCATCTAAACTACTTTATCATCGACAACTGTATTATCGACACTAAGACTAAGTTTTAATAGGCACATCTTTTCATCGACACATATGTTTCATCGATATTATCTTTTCTTAGATTCGTACATTTCATCGACATTACCTTTTCTTCGATACGGACGTTTCAACGACCACAGACAGACCTTTTCATGGAGAAGGACGTTTTTATCTTTTTCTTCGGTACGTATATTTCATCGATTTTACCTCGACAAACCATTTCATCGAAATGTTTTATCAGGATTACCTTTACATCAATTATTTTTTCTAAATTCGTAACTTTCAACATTAAAAATCTTGACTTGAACTTTTAGTCGAAAAATGGCAATGTTAATAAAATGTTTTCTCGATACTGCCGATGCGACGTCCTTGTCAAAGTTTCTTCAATGAAAAGTTAGTGTCAATAAAATGATTGTCGATGAAAAGGTAATGTCGACAAAACGTTAACTCAGTGACAAGGTAGAGTCGATGAAAATGTCTTGCCTATGAAACGTATTTGTAGGTAGTAGGTGAAACTGGTAGTGCCAATGTAAAGGCATTGTTGAAGAAATCGTTTATCGATGAAAATATAGCGTAGATGAAACATGCTTGTCAAAGGAAAGATGTTTTGATGAAAATGTAGTAATTGAAATGATTATCGATGAACCGTTTGTGAACTGTTCTTGTCGATAAAAAGACAATGTCGATGAAACGTCCGTGTTGGTGAAAAGATAGTGACGATGAAACGACCATGCATTGTCGAAAAATGGCTGTGTTGATGAAGTGGTTTCTCGATAATGTCGATGGGACATTCTTGTGGAAGATAACTTTTTTTTGATGGAAAAGTAGTTTCAATGAAACGATTGTAGATGAAAAGTTAATGTCGATGAAACGTTTTTGTCAATGAAACGTCCTTGCCGGTGAAAAAGTAGAGTTGATGAAACTGTAATGCCTCGGAGCGAAAGTGCTTTACTGTGACTCGTACCAATCCAGTAATATCAAACACAATTTGACATAAGTAGCCTAGTTTGCAGCTAAGCGTCACTTAACTATATTAAAACTTCACGAAACTACTAATTAAATCTCATTTAGAATTAAATGATCGTTAAAAATTTTGATAATATCGGACTGTAATGATTTATAATCACTGCTCATATGCAATTGCAGTATACTCCCCACAAAAAGTGCCACATTTGGTATTTGCTCCTAATAAAACAATATACAGAATCTCCCTAAATGTACCAAAAATATTTCAAGCATGAATTATGAATTTCAGAAGTCATTTAGAGTTGAAAAGTCTATAGGTACATCTTTATTATTTTATTTACAAGAAATTTTCAAAATTATCTCCTTTATAGTCTACAGTACAGCACCCTTTTTTATTAATGATTACTAACAGGCTGAATCTTCGTGAGTAGCTAGCGTTGAAAACAAAATATTATTTTAATTAGTTTTTTATCATAATTATAAATGCCGCTAAGCAAAGGGTATTTGTAAACAACCCATTTTACTGCTGCCGTAAGACTATTCGGTTTGATTTACAAAAACAAAAAATAAAGAAATTGGTAGCCACAAGGCTCTTCTGTATACCAAAAAAATAAATTTTAAAATAGCTCCATTGGAAAAAAATATGACCAAAACCGCTAATATTAAGCGAATTTCAAAAACAAGCCCTCAAATTTGCCGACTATCCCCTTAATCCAAAAATAAATTGTTACTATGCAGGAATTAAGCTAAAAAATGAAGTATACAATTTTAATTTATAGCAAAAGTATACTTGGGTTATATGTAGATTTATATAAGTATATTTTATTTCTTTCGTTTATCACTATCTTATGCTTAGCTAGGTTATAAACAAGCCTTTAGATATAACGTGTGAAGACAATCTAGGATTAGTTACTGAATTTACTTCATTTAATCTTTTGTGAACATAATCTTTCATATTATTATTGTAACTTTCGATGGCAAATACACTTTATATTCGACTCCAGTACGACTGTCTAAAAATAAATATTTTTAAGAAAGCTATTCGCTAATTCCGTAAATATAAAATTTATACTAATTAGAAATTTTTATAAGTAAATACCATTTTACATTTTTTTACTAAAATACCCTATAATTTTTAAACATAAAACATATAAAATAAAACAATGCTAAAGTATAAATTGTATTTTAGAAAAATCAATATAATAAAAAAGATTAGTTATCTCATAATCGACATTTGAAGTTTTCAATGAAACACCCTGTATATCGGATAGTATGGCATTTTGAAATTGATGTCCTGTTTGTGTTTGGTAATACATGATATAACATATGCAACCCCTAATAGCTGTAATCTTTTAATTTAAGGAGTTAGATAAAAAAAGTTAAATACAAACGTTTTTTATGTAGTTAATTTTAATGCATATTTTGAAGTTTTCGGTTTTTTATGGCTTCCTTAAATTGCTACCAACTATTTTCTAAATAATAGCATTAGTATGTTTATTTCCACTTTTTAAAAGATCTCGTTCTTTGTATTTGGCAATAGTATTTATCATAATATAAGAAAATTAGAGAAAATAAAAATAAGTTTGTCCCACTAATGTATGGTTTATGGTGGATTATTATGGTGGACTATAATTTCTCGTTTCCTTAATAAGTTAAAACAAATTTAAAATTTTATTTATTTTTACATAAAATTATCATACCTTTTTTAGTAGTTGAAAAACATGGAAGGTAGTAATAAATTTTCAGTTTCAAAAACAAATCCTGGTACACATTTCATGGAATTTTCATTACAATTTTCTGAACACTTCATTCGGTGTTTCAAGGGCTTACTGGTATGATAAACTATAATTATTTTCCTCCTTAAATTGGATATTGTTTTATTAAGAGCAAAATGTGACTTTTTGTGGTGAGTGGTAAATACTCAAGTTTCTAGGACGAGGCAGCGTAGCAGCGAGTCCTGCTACTTCGAACGAGACAGAAATAACGAGGTTGTTAAAGTTACAAAATAAGAAAAATCATTCACATACAGACATACAATAATCGCCACATAACGATATCGTTCGGTGTTACAAAAATATAAGGGTAAAACATCGTTGATTTCCCATTATAAATCAACTCACCACGAATTTAAGTTTAATCACATATAAATTTTGGACCAGGACATTTCTTTAAAATAATGAAAAATGAGAAGATTTATACACTTCAAATGAGAGAAAGTTCAACCATTTTAACTCATTGCTTAGTCGACTTTTTAAAGTTCGTTTAAATTGATTTATGGGGTAATTCTGAACAAAAAATGTTAGCCGTAACAGCGATATTAAATTTGACAGTCACCATGATGTCAAAAAAAACTCTATTCTGTAAGCTTTACTGTAACTTAACGGCAATGTAAAATAACATTTTTGATGTTAAAATACAAAATGTATAATACATGAATATAATGTATTATTTTGATCGATTATACATTAATGTAATATTATTATTTTGATCTATGTTGTTTTAACACCGATTAATAAACACCTCATTTTAGAACCAATCAAAATACGAGATTTGATTTGTCTTCTCCAATAATATGACGCAGTGGCGCAACCAGGAATTTTGAATGGGGGGTGTATAGTGCAGAAAAATACTCCTTTCAATTTCGTTACAAATAACATTAATTTTTACATATTGCCATATGCACATACGATAGCGTACTAACACTTTATCGACAGTGCTTTCTCATCGACAACGGTTTCATCGACATAACTTTTTATCGACACGACCAGTTCATCGACACAGACGATTCATCGACAATACTCTTTCATCGACAATACCTTTTCATCGACAAATCATTTCTTCGATAAGGACGTTCATCGACACTCGTTTTTCATCGACAACCGTTTCATCGACACTACCATTTCATCGAGAAATCTTTTTATCGACAAGAACGCTTCATCAACAAAGACATGTTTCATCGCTAAAGCTTTTCATGGACAATGTAGTTTTATCGACACAGACATTTAAAATATTTTAGAATGTTTGGGAATGTGAAATTGGTAAATGACGAATATGTTTTTTTAAATTACTAAGGAAAATGGAGTTCGTCATTCGTCGTTTTCATATTTCCCCAAATGTACTAAAGAATAAAGAATATTATACAACAATAAAATAAATCATGTAAAAAGGTTTTGCCGAAATTTTACTACTATAGTGTCGATGGACCGTCCTTGTCTATTCAAAAATACTTGTCGATGAAGATGTATTGTCCATGAAACGGTTGTCGATGAAAATGAATGTCAAAGATAAGATTTGTCGATGAAACGTCTGTGTCTATGATACGTCCTTGTCGAAGAAATGGTTTGTCGCAGAAAAGGTTTGTCGAAAAAAAGGTAGGGTCGATGAAATGGTAGTCGATGAAATGGTATTGTCAGTGAAGCATGTATATTGATGAATTGGCCATGTCGATAAAACGTCTGTGTCGATAAAACGGTCGTGTCGATGAAACGGAATGCCGATGAAATTTCAACATTTAGATTTTTGGTCAGAGATTTAGAAAACACCAATCCCCATAAAACTAAAGCCATCATCTTTAATTGGTAATAATAGTAATACAGAAATCAAAAGAAATAATAACGTTAAAAAACAAAGTTTTTTTTTCAGTTGGGATGGTTTTTTTCTTATAAAACCAAAATATATCATTCCTATAAATCATGAAAATTTTGAAATTTTACAGCTCTAACATTCTCTAACTCTTTTAATATATTTTTGTTTAAACTATTTTTGATGATTTTTAAGTTGGTTTTATATACAATCAACTTACGTTAAAATACAACTAATTTGTTTAATTTTAATTTTTGGTAAGTGAAGGATAAGAACTAGAAGAAGTCAAAATCTTCATAATTTGTAGTGATAATATTTTTGTTCCGAAGACAAAAAACATCCCCTTAATTGGGTGTTTTTTGAGAAATAATCGAAATACTGAAAAAAACATCATATTTTTTTCGGATAAACATTCGATTTTTATTTATAAATAAAATTTAATTCTTTTCTTAGTTTCTTACAATCCCATTATTTAACATATCCGTCAAAATTTGGAACTTGGTATTGCATTGTTGACATCGTTTTAAGTTACATTTTGTTTTCTTTTCTAAAAATTTAACACTTAAATCGCGTATTTTCTCGCTAGAAGTTCATTCTTTTTGATAAGTAATCGGTTTAAATGTGTTTTTTGTTTGCTAAAGTTAAATTATAGACAAACCAATTAATAATGAGTGATTTAGCACCGACTGATATCGCTAGGGCTGTCGCCGTGGTCGAAAATGGTAGAACTTACAGTGAAGTTGGTCAAATGATTAGTCAAAATCGATGATCATTCGTGTTATTAGACGTTGGAGACAAATTGGAGAGTACGTAAGAAGACGAGGTAAAGGCAGAAAACGCTCAACCACGGTCATGATCGATTTATAGCGTTGCAAACACTTCGAAACAGACGTCAAACAGCAGTTCAAACAAGAAACGTACTGGAAGAATTTCGTGGAATCAGAATAAGTGAGTGCACAGTCAGAAGAAGATTCAAAGAGATTGGTTTGAAGTCGTATAGGCCAAAAAAAGTCCCAAAAACTCCAGAGACGTCATCGAGTAGCGCGACTAAACTTTGCTCGAGAGCACCTAAATTGAAATTTTGATCATTGGGGTCAAGTTTTGTTCATGGATGAGAGGCGTTTCTGCTTAAATTCCTATGGTGGTAGGGAAAAATTGTATCTAACGTCACGGAGAACAAAATGAACAATTTAATTTTACTCCTACAGTCTCTTTTGGTGGAGGCTCCGTTATGGTGTGGGGCGGTATATGTTTAGGAGCAAGTACAGAGCTGGTGGTAATTGATGGCGGTGCTTTAAATGCGTACATTGAGGACATTTTGGAAGCCCATGTGGTACCTTTCGCACCGTATATCGGAGAAGATTTCATCTTTATGCAAGACAATGCTTGCCCGCACGTTGCTCGCTGTGTAATTGACTTTTTAAACCTTGTAAGTTTAAGGAAAATGAATTGGCCAGCATGTTCTCCAGACCTGAATCCGATAGAACATATTTGGGACTTGTTAGGCAGACGACTTAGATCAAGAATTCCTGCTGTCCAAAACATAGAAGAAGCGATAGTTGTCTTAATTGAAGAATGGGAGAGTTTGCCTCAAGAAATGATCGATGACGTCATCAGAAGTATGAGTAGGCGGATGTCTGCAGCCGTAAGAGCTCGTGGGAGAAACACGCTTTATTAAAAAAATTATTCGTGTAATTTTTGTTATTCATTAAATGTTGAAAACAAGAAAAAAGTGTACAATTATTTTATAAAAAAAAACTGCTATTTGTTAATTTATTTTTTTAACAGCTTCAAAATGGCACAATACTTGGTAAAATAATCAATTCAATTTACGTGCTTAACTACATATTCAGAGATTCCACTAAAAACTTTTAAAAAAATATTTCAATTTTGAAAAAAATCATCCAATTTATCTCCGTTCCTTTAAATTTGCCGGTGTGTGTAGTTACTAATAATTGAAAAAGACTGGGATTAAAGCCTGTAATGTACTAATATTTTGTAAAAATCGCTGACCTAAAATTCAAAACTCTCTAAAAGTAAAAAAAGAAAACTTTATCTACTTTCTAACCATGAAGTTTGATCGCTCCGGAACATTCTGTATATTTGTTTAACTAAACACAAGCTTTACGATTTCATGTAAAATAATATTACGTTTGGAATAAAAATTATCGTCATAGGCCGGGACCTCTCGGATCTGTGGATCTGGTTAAAAAATATGAATGCACCCCCTCTGGTTGCGCCACTGATATGACGTTTATATTGTTGCTTTTAATCAACTCAAGTTTGGTTGTCCCTTTGGTAATATCTATCGAATCAAAGTACATAGAAAAATTTGCTCCAGCTACGCTGTCTCGATTTTTTCATGACTTTGATTCTCTACTCATTACCAAACTTTCGTTTAAAACCAACTATCTCCAAAAAAAGTTCAACCTCTTGTTTATTTACCTCCGAAAATGTTATTTTAGAAAAACGTTAAGTTACAGTAAAGTTTACAGAATAGCATTTCTTTTGACATCAGGGTGACTGTCAAATTTAACAACGCTGTTACGGCTAACATTTTTGTTCAGAATTACCCGATTAGTTTATGTGAGTTTAATTGGGCACGACCGGGTTGTCCCCCAATCACTAAAATTTACCTGCTCACCAATAAGGTTAGAACCGAATTGTCCCCCGCAAAGGCCAGGTACATCTTATCGTAAAAGGA
Organism: Stenus bimaculatus; assembly: GCA_963971135.1. NCBI lineage: Eukaryota > Metazoa > Arthropoda > Insecta > Coleoptera > Staphylinidae > Stenus > Stenus bimaculatus. The sequence continues at coordinate 31,680,682 of OZ020183.1, read as the reverse complement.
TTAGGGATTCACATTTCCAAAAAATAATTTAATAAAAATTTAGTAATAAAACTTTTTCATGGATACAAAAATTATAAAATAATATATATAGAAAATATATATAACCTCACCAACTTACATGTATATTTTAAAAATCTTTTTCGCATTAAAGCGTATCAAACTCTACCCAACCCTAACCTAACCCGACCACCACAGAATTTTAACTCTTAGCGAACAAACCAGGTGAAGGTTTTGTGTGTGTAATAGGGGAAAGGTGATAACAATTAAACAAAGCTTTAAATTTATTATGTTTATTTAAAAAATACCAGCGTTAAAAATATTATGTTTATTCATAAAAATTTAGGGTGACCCAGTTTCTCGAAATTTTTCGATTAAATCCAAAACATATCTTACTTGTTTGTTTCTCTTCATGTTGTTGATTAAATAATAATATGAGACTCTTGGTGGAAATTTTCGTACTCAGAGGTCGTGGAGAAAAATACAACACTATCGTCGTTGAAATTCATTGTTACTAAAATGAAAGGTTTTAATCAGAATAAAAGTGAAAAGTTACAGTTAGTTAGTAACATTAAACAATCGAGGGTTGGCAGCCAATCAGCACGGTCATAATTACTCATTAATTCACTGGATGCACTTATAACTTGTATCCTATAGGCGGCGCATTCACCATTTACAGATGTGACCCATTGGCGGCCCATTCACCATCTCCAACACCAGGTCCAGAAGTAAAGATTTGACTGGGCGTTCTACGGCGATGACGATCGGTGCAGTCGACGTGGATGCCTTCCAAACAGCCCTGGTTAAAATGTCTAGCGTTTTGGTTTGGTTGGAACCAACCGAAACAAGTTTAACAGTCGGCGACCTTGGCTTGAGAGAGGTATGTAAATTTGATCGAATTGTTTAAAGATTTAAGAATATTGATTAAATCATCTACATTAGCTTCTTTTATACTAATAGTAGTTAAGCTGGCGGGTTCCTGTGACACAAACCGTTACTTTTGGCGGGAAAGTCTCTGATTGGTTGAATTTGAATTTTCAAATTTGAATTTTTAAAATGGAGCTTTGTGATTGGTCGAATTTGAACTTGGCGCGTAGCTGAATGGGCGTGGTCTAACTGATTTTAACGGATTTGGTTATGATTTAACACTTGGCCTCTGTAGGTGTATTGTAAAAATGAAAAAGTTGGCGCGCGCGGGAAAATTTTTAAACAAAAGAATGTCAACTTTTTATTTGCAACACGCGAAAAAATTGTTTATGTGGTACTGTGTGTGAATAATTGAATTGCTTGCTTTTTTATGTACACAAATGATGACGACTCTCACCTTTCATTAGCATATCAAGTTCGTTGAATTTTAGGTGAGTAATCAGTGCTTCTCATATTAAAATTTATTTTTATTACATTGAGTTAATAATTAAATATGTTTACGAGAGAATTGAGTAAATTTTAATTTTTTATCATAAGAACTTCAAGGGCGAATATTTGTAGAATTTTGTACATTTTATTTATCATTTTATTATCATCAGAACTTTGAGCAAGTCCTGCTATCTGCAGGCATAGTTAAAATAGTTTTAGTCATTGGACGATTGCAAATCTTCATCGATGTTTTCGAAGTTGAGCACCGCAGGCTTTTTTATACACTTTTTAATTTTTCTTTGTCTTATGCAGGGTGTAACAAAAGTAACGCATAATAGCTGTAACTTTTTAATTTAAAGGGTTACATAAAAAAAGGTAAATACAAAAGTTTTTCGATTAATTTTAGGACAGATTATGGCATTATTAGTTTTTGTATAAATCTCTCTATTTTGTTGCTAGAGCAACCAACTACTGTTTTTTAAATAGCGTTAGTATGTTTTCTTTATACCTTCTAAAAGAGCTAAAAAATAAAAATAGAAAAATTAAAATTTTTAAAAAAATAAGGGTGTCATTTTTATCAACTCTTAAGTTTTTTTGAACCTTTACGTTTTTTTTGATTCCTTAAAAATTTACAACAATTTGAAAATTTGATATTTACAATCCAAATAAATTTTTTCGGTTTTATAAATGGGACACCCTTATTTTTTCTTGACAATTTCAATTTTTTTATTTTATTATTTATCATAAAATAGCATTGTCGAAACCAGTAAAATGCGCTCTTTTAAAGTTTGCAAAGAAAAGACACTAATGCCATTTAAAAAACAAAAGTTGGTTGCTCTAGCAACAAAATAGAGAAAGATGTAGAAATCCTAAATATGCAAAAATATGCTGAAATTAATTAAAAAATATTTTTACTTAACTTTTTTATGTCACACTTTAAATTAAAGTTACAGCTATTATGCGTTACCCTGTATAATCGTATCACAGAACCAGTTTCCTCTTCGTTGATCATTTCTTGTAAAAATGAACTAACGTTATCCATTGAAATGAAGTCCTTGTCTCGTAATCTCATATTAACGTTTTCGTACTCCAACCCATGGATATTCATCCACTCCAAAATTTCCTTTTTATCTATCTCGCTGAGCATCTCGAAGGGCAAGTTCTGCGCTACGATTCTGAGGGTTTTTTTTCTTATCATGTCGTAGACGGCTATTTACCTTTTACCTTAAGGCTGTATGACACTTGCGAGTTTACTGTATAAAATCTTCACATGTTTTCTCGTGAGTTTTCTATGGTAAAAACTCGCAAGTATCATACACGTTTTTGTTAAATTAAAATTTATTTACATTTACTTGTTTACTTGTTTGTAAAAAAAGAAAAAAAACTCGCGAGAAAACTCCATTAAAAAACGTGTATGATACTCGCGAGTTTTTTGCATAGAAAACTCAAGAATGAATGAATGAATGAATGAATGAATGAAAATATTCTTTATTTAATCTTGTGTTTACATATACATATCAACAAAGTTGGGGAGTAGCCCCTAATGCCTTAAGTAATATATTTTCTTAATATTTTTTAGCGCCTAACTTGTACATATCTAAAGTTTTTATTTTATGTTTGTTTGTGTACGTATGTGTGTGTGTGATGGTTTTGGGTTTTTCCAGGAAAAATAGAGGTAATCAAAAAACCTAGACTTTTAATGTGATTCATTGCATATGTTCAATGTGTTGTTAGTTTGTTTTGGGAGTCAGAGGAAAATTGTGGGAAAAAACCTCTTTAGTATTGTGGACAACGTGACTTGTTATCGTGTGGTGATTTTAAGTATTGGGCTTAGGATTGCACCCGGTGGTAGCCCTGCTTTAATGTATCTTTTTGTTGAGAGTATGTTGTTTAATTTAACTTGGAATGTTCTATTTTTTAGATAGTCGTATATTATTTTTATTAAATTTTGGTTTACTTTTAATGTGATCAGTTTATAGATTAAACGTCTGTGCCAGACTGTATCAAATGCCTTTTCTATATTTAGTGTGACTAGTGATGTGATGTGATTTGTGTTGAAATTTTTTGTGATGTCATTACAGATTCTGGCCAGTTGGAGTGTGGTGCTGTGGTTTTTTCTAAAACCGAATTGTATATCCGGCTACAGGTTTAATCCGTCTATTATTGGGTTTAGTTTGGTTAGGATTAGCCTTTCGAGGATTTTTGATATGATGGGAAAGTAGGCTTATCGGTCCTAGGTTGCATGCAAATTTGTTGTCTTTTGATGGTTTTGGGAAGGGAAGGACAATGGAATTTGGAAAGTAGTTTATTTTTAGGCAGCAATTTAGGATGTAATATAGTTGTATTATCGCCTTTTTGGGGAGATTTTTTAGTGTTTTGTTATTTATACCGTCTTCTCCCGGGGCTTTGTTTTTTGGTAGTTTTTTAATTATGTTGAATATTTCTTTTGGTGACGTAGGGTTTATTGTTATGGGGTCGATTGATTTTTGTAGAAATTGATTTGTTGTTTTTTTGACTGTTTTTATTGTTTTTGTGTTTAAGAGGTGGTCTGTTTGGTTGTTAATATTTTCGTAAGTATCTGCTATGTGTTCTGCTTTATCTTGATCGTTGAATATGAGTCCCCTGGTCCCGTGGAGAGTGAGAATAGAGCGATTGTTGCCTCTATTTTTTAGTTTATTATTTATTTCCCATAGTTTGTTGTTTTGTGGTGTTATTGTTAAGAGAAATTTTGACCACTTTTGTTCTTTGATGGTGTTTATTTCGATATTGATTTCGTGGTTGAGTGATTTTATGGCATTTTTAGTGCGAATTGATGGGTTTCTTTGGTATTGTTGCCTGAGTCTGTTTCTTTGTGTGATTTTGTTTTTTGTCTCCATTGGTAGATTTAATTTTTTTTTGTTTTTGGTTAATTTTGCAAGACGATTTTTTAATGGCGTTTTGAATTAGTGTTGTGAATTTGTTTATTTCCGAATCAATGTCTTGTATTGTATTTATCTTGAAGTTGATTACTAGTGAATTGTTTATTATTTCCCTAACGCGTTTGTAGTTTATTATTGTTGTGTGGGTCTCTCGTAATTCGATTTTTGAATTTAATTTTAGTGTTGTTGTAATGGGTAGATGGTCTGACGAGAATTCATTTAGTGCTATGGGTTGAGTGAGTTGTGAATTTTTGTTTATTATTAAGTCGAGAGTACTAGGCCTGTTGCCATTTTCCGGGTAGTGGGTGTACGAATTTTATGGGAATTATATTATATGATTTGTTTGAATGAATGCGTGTAGTGCTGAGCCGTTGTTATTTTTTGAGAGTGAATTCCAGTCCCTGTGTTTGGCATTCAAGCCTCCGATTATTACTGTTTTTTGGTTTAGTTGTAGTAGTCTCAATTTCTACTAAGTTTATTTTTGTATTGGGTCAGTTGTATGCCAACACAACGACTGTATCACCTATTTTTATGGCTAGTGATTCTAGGTCTTTGGTTTGTGTCGGGATGTGGTTTATTGGTATGTTGTGTTTATAGTATATTAGGAGTCCTCCTGAATTTGCTGCTTTTGGTTGGTTGATGTAGCGGTATTCTTGTAGAGTTTTGTGGATATTTTTATTTAGTTTTGTTTCTACTATGAGGATTAGATCCGGTTTATTTTCTTGTGCGTATATTTCGAGTTCATGGAATTTGTTATTTAATGAGTTAGCATTCCACATTATTAGTTTTAATTTGTTGATAATGGGTTTGTTTGTTTGTTAGCCATTTTATATGTTTGACATTAAATTTGTAATTATTGTGAATTTTTCTAGCGGTTCCGTACAGGTCGCCAATTTTAGTTTTAATTCCCTCACCGTAGCTATAAGGTTATTTAGGTTACATATTTGGTTAAGTTCTTTTATTTCCTGCGCTAATTGTTGGAAATCTGTTAAGTCATTTGCATTTTGGGTGTTGTTTGTATCATTTCGTGTGGTGGTACTGTATGAGATTTGGGGAATACGGGTTTGTGGTGCGGGATTATGGTTTCTTAGTTGTGGGTAGTGGGTAGTTTTGGTTATAATTCTCGGGTTGTTGTTGGTATGGAGTGTTAGTGTTTGTGTAAGTGTGTGTGTGTATTGTATTGACATTATTTACGTTACTATTGGCGTTGTTGCTGCTCCTCGTGTGTTGGCGGTGTTGATGTCTCTCTCTCTGCTCCTGTTGTTTACGGATATGTTCCAGATGCTCAGGGCACTGCGAGTAGTTGGCTGTATGTGGGCCGTGACAGTTGACGCACTGCGTGACGTTGGTTCCTCTCTCCTTCATTGGGCAGTCCTTGGTGTGGTGGTTCTGTATGGTTCTGTATACATTTGACGCATCTGGGTGTGTTGTTGCAGTTGGTAGATCCGTGGCCGAACCTTTGGCAACGGTGGCATTGCGTTATTGTTGTGAACTACCCCCGATTGTAAAAGTAAGATGTTAGTTTGAAAGGGAGACTTTAATAAGAATAGGTGAAATGTGGATTGGTGTTAAGAAAACGTAATTAGGTCACATTTTCAAACAGCAAAAATGCCGGAAGGACGCTAATATGTCTTAATCCACCTTAATCACAGAGTCGATTGCAACAACTCACGAGCAGCAGAGACATGGACACGTGTTTCGTCCTCATTCGGACTCATCAGCATGCCATACTGCTTACTCTTCGTCATGGCGTACCATGACTTGAGTTGCTGCAATCGAAGTACTGGCTTGCTTTTAAACTTTAACTTCTTTATTTTCTGTGGTACCAAAAAAGTTTTTTGCCATAATAGAGACATTTTTTTGTGTACAATGCAGTAAAACAAATGAATATTTTTTTTCGCCAACGGAGTGACCGGAAATGAACCAAACTTATTTTTTTCTTATGGCAACCATATTGGATTTACACATATTCGGAATCAGTATATTTTTCTGAGTAATTTGGTATACCATGTGTCATATTTAAAAAAAATAAAAATTTTTGATTTTACAAACTAACATTGGACTTTAAGAGATGTAAATAGTCAATAACATAAATGTAACTATTTGAAATATTGAATGTAAAATAAATCTTAACACATATGTATTGACAGTTTACATCTATTCAAGGCCATTTTTGGTTAGTAAAATAAAACTATTTCTATTTTTCTTAAAATATTACATATGATATATCAAATTACTCAGAAAAATACACTAATTCCGAATATGAGTAAATCCAATATAGTTGCCACAAGAAAAAAATAAGTTTGGTTAATTTACGGTCAATCCGTTGGCGAAACAAAATATTCATTTGTTTTACTGCATTGTACATAAAAAATTGTTTGTATTTAGTCAAAAAAATTTTTGGTACTATCGAAAATAACGAAGTTATAGCCATATTTTAAAAATCGCATTTTCTTGTTTTTTCAAGATAGCGTTGGAACGATGCGATATTCAAATTTTTTGTAAATTAATCATTAATATTCAAAAAAATCTCTACTACTTTGTCCATTTAATCAACTTTCAAACTTCAATAATAACAAAGATACCCACACAGTCCAACGTCAAATGGGACACCCTGTATATTCTATCGATTTAAGCAAAAAAAGAAAAATCGATTTTTTTAACGTTGTAATTAAGAATACCCCCTTAAATTTATCTTTTAATTACTTTTAATTTTAATAAAATGTTCAAAAATTATTAATTTTGAAAAATGATTTTTAAATCCAATGTGAAGAATATTTTCAATTTCTTTACTAAAGTTTTGATAAGTTAATGGAATTGAAAAACATCTATAAAAAGAAGAATTGAAAAAAGCCAACTTTTGGGACAGGATGATTAGAATAAAAATCAATATAATGATCTGTTTGAGTTGGCTTTCTATAAATTTCAAATGAAAAAATATTATTATGTGCTTTGCTAACTAAAATATCTAGAAATGGAATGCTGTTGTTTTTTCTAACTCATATGTAAATTTGATTGAATTGTTTAAAGATTTAAGAATATTCATTAAGGTCATTTTTTTGGCCGAGGCCCGGACGAGAAACACGCGCGCGGCCCGGAAATCCCGCGCCTATATAAATTAGCTTCTTTTTTAATAATAGTAGTTATGCTAGCGACACAAACCGTTATTTTTGGCGGGAATGTCTCTGATTTGTTGAATTTGAACTTTCAAATTTGAATTTTTGAAATGGAGCTCTGTGATTGGTCGAATTTGAACTTGGCGCGTAGCCGAATGGGCCTGGTCTAACTGATTTTAACGGATTTGGTTATTATTTAACACTTGGCCTCTGTAGGTGTATTGTAAAAATGAAAAATTAGGCGCGGGCCGGAAAAATTCATTTTGGCGGGCTCGTTTCAGCATGTTTAGCTTAGGCTTGCCTGATCGTAACAAAAAAAATTAAGTATAGGCAACTCAAGTTGTTGATTATTGGGTTACAATTTTTAACGCGCAATTTAAGAAACTCGTTACTGTTTAAATTTTCGAAGTTAAAAAAATAAAAACTCGTTACTATATTTAAATTTCAATGCTTTTAGGCAACCATGGCAAGAAGATAATCGGTAAAATTAGGTATAGGATTTTCCAATGTAAATTTCGATTTCGTATTTCTCAAATAAAAGACAAACGGTTAAATTTTAGACGTCTTTCAAAAAATATTTTTTATGAAGAAATATTTTATAATCACGTGTTTAATGTTAATGACGTCTCTAAATTTTTTATCACGGTCGCGAATACATGCTTGTAAATTTGTGTCTAATTGCATTTTTTACAAAAAAAAAATCGAGGAAGGTTATAACAAGAACACCTGTATTGATACACCAGTCGTTAACAAACAGTCGTCGTGTGAACACCTATAATTTAATTATTTTATAATGTGTTTAACACAAATTGATAAGACCAAACTCTTAGTATTAAGCGGAATTATTTCGCAAGAATTAATGGATAAGAACCATTACGGGGCGTGTCTACCATCTGCTTTAATATTTTGTGATGAAGCCAAAAAGTTGGGATACAATCCAGAGATAGTGATGGGTTTTCAAAAGCATATTGGTTTACAACAGCGTGTGTTACATTTTGTGGTAAAAATTGAAGAGGAAACGTTTGATCCCAGTCTACGGATAATGCAAGAATTCTTTGGCGCAAGCCCCGAACAATTTGAGTTTGTTCCGATATTTCACGATGTGGTGGCGAGATCGGAAGACGAGCGTCTCATGATGGGTCATTATAAAAAATATAAACATTCACTGTGTTCGAGTGATTATTTTAATGACGCTCCGAAGATTCTTCGCAAAATAAAGAAAAACATTCAAAATAGAGCTACAAAACTTTTATGGAAATAAATTTTCTAAACTATTAATCTATTAATATCAATATAATTTTTATATAGAGGCATAGGCATATTATTGTTATAAATATGGATTAATAAATATTCAAAATACATCATTTTTACATTTTACAAACCTATCCATTTTTACTTCCAAACATTTTTTTCATTATTTCATCAACGTTTTTTCATCTTTGATAATGACGTACGGCACGATAAAAAAATTGAAATTTGGTGCGGTAAAATTAGTACAAATATTTCAAGATAAAAAAATATTTTTTAAAGCCCGGATTTTTGACACATCAGCCAGTTATTATTTAAATCATAAAAAATAAAATTTTTGGGCTGTCGTAAATTACAAAAATATAGCCTTTTTTATTTTTCGTTCAACATAAAAATATTTCAGCCTTCAAAAAGGGGCTAAAACATTTCATTATTTTATTTTATTAGGCTAAAATATTTTTATTTTGAACGAAAAATAATAAAAAATAAAATTTATAGACTCTCGTAAAGTACTAAAAATTAGCTTTCAAATGTATTGCATGGCATACAGTAGTGGAAAAAAGTTACATGTTAAGTTCACGTTTTTTAACATTTGATTTTTAAATGTTTTCTTATACTATTATGCTGTCATAATAGGTCTGAGGGAATAATGGCTATTTTCTCTCGAGTAGAATACTATACTTTTTCCACGACTTTTTTTTATTTTACGGCGCTTTTATGCAAGTTTTTGAGGTTATTAATTGAATTTCTGACATTTCTTGATTTCTTCTATGTAAATTTTATTCTGTGGTTGACTTTATCCATAATCCATTGCTCATTACTCAATGGGTTGACAATACTGCTGCTTTATTATTGGTCCGCACACGGTCCTAGCGTGTTAAATAATGTCAAAAATTTTGTAATGAATTTCATTACTTGTCAAAAAAATCAAATGTAATGTATGGTTTATTCAATAGTCGTGGAAAAAAGAATTTAATTTATAAGGCAGTTATAAAAGTGGTTAAAAATTTTACCGAAAATTGTAAAAGATTGTAATAATTCATAACATAATATAATTGGTATGAACCCAAAGAAAGAAATGAAAAACAAATCTTAAATACAGTGTAAAGTCGAATTGATCCGACATTACTAAAAAATCAAAATTTTCAAATTGGAGATAAAGTACGCATCTATCACCTATCATTTAAAAGATTTAAATAATAAACAGATTCACGGTTGTTTTTATAAAGTACAATTACAAAAAGACGCCTCAATACCAAATGCGTTTTTCTGATGTAAACAAACCGTTTTTTTTTCTTTATATTTTTTTGTTGGCAAATAAATTTCAACAAATTGAACGTACCCATAAAGCTAATATTATGAGTAATGTGTTATGTGTTATGATAAAAAATTGTTTATATTTTTTTGTAAAAAATCACAAAAAATTGAAAACAAAAGAATACTTTTATTTTATTTTTCAACTTTTTATGATTTGTACAAAAAATACAAACAATTTTTTATCATACCATATTACTCACATTAATAGCTTTGCAAGTCATAGCCGTCTACGATTCCAATGACCAAAACTATTTTAACTATGCCTGCAGAGAGCAGGACTTGCTCGAAGTCCTGATGATAAGAAACGAACAATTTTAAAAATTCAACAAATACTCGCCCTTGAAGTTCTTATGATAAAAAATAAAAATGTATTGAATTTTCTCGTAAACATATTTATTTATTATTAACTCAACGTAATAAAAATTAATTATTCAAATTAATTGTATTATGAGAAGCACTGATTACTGATCTAAAATTCAACGAACTAAATGTGCTAATGAGAGGTGAGAGTCGTCATCGTTTGTGTAAATAAAAAATCAAGCATTTCAATTCTTCACACACATGGTACATACGACATAAACAATTTGTTCGTGTGTTTCAAATAAAAAGTTTACATTTTTTTTATTCCTTTAAATTACAACTTAACAATGTACAACTTCGAAATTTTTACAATACACCTACAGAGGCCAAGTTTTAAATCATAACCAAATCCGTTAAAATCAGTTAGACCACGCCCATTCAGCTACGCGCCAAGTTTAAATTCGACCAATCACAGAGCTCCATTTCAAAAATTCAAATTTGAAAATTCAAATTCAACCAATCAGAGAGTTTCCCGCCAAAAGTAACGGTTTGTGTCACAGGAACCCGCTAGCTTAACTACTATTATTATACAGTGAGGCAAAAGTATGGAATAATTAAAATATAATTGAAACCATTGACCTTTCTAAAAAATGTTTCGGATAAAAGTTGTTTGATATAAAGAGGCAATTATTCTACTAATATTTATTTTTTGAGTTAAACTTATTTTCAAGGTCATTTTAAGGTCAGCATTGTTTTTTTAAATACAAACCTACATTTTTTTTAAAGAACTTTATTGCTACTTGAAAAACAAACAACTTTTATCTAAATAATTTTTTTTTACCATTTTTACTTTTAAAGTTATGAGAGATTGAAACTTTTTAGGACCAGAACTCAGCAAGAGGTATGCACTTTGTTTAATTCAAAGTATCCAGATAGACCTATTAGCCAATTCACTGTCGGTAAAATTAAAAAAAAATTTAGAGAAACTGGTCATGTTAAGGAGAATCCAACTTCCGGGCGCCCCGCTAAACTTAATGAAAACACTAAACTAGATATTTTGTTAAGCATCGAAGAAAATCCTCATAGTGTACCTCGACAAATTGCAGCAGATAATGAACTTAGTCGGCAAACAGTACTACGTTTACTAAGAAAAAAAAAGTACCACCCCTATAAAATTCAGCTAGTACATGAACTGAATGAAGATGATCCCGATCGCCGAATGCAATTTTGTGAAAATATGCAGAATATGTGTAACGATAATCCACACTTCCTTCGCCAAATTCTTTTTTCGGATGAAGCTACTTTTTATCTAAATGGCCAAGTGAATCGTCAAAATTGCCGATACTGGAGCAGGGAAAATCCTCATTGGATGAGTGAGGTACATACTCAATACCCTCAAAAACTTAATGTGTGGGCAGGGATAATTGACAACAAGATAATTGGGTCTTTTTTCTTTGAACAATCCCTCACAGGGCAGAGATGTTTAGACTTCTTAAGAAATCAACTTTTACCTATTCTCGCGGAGATTTTTCCGAATGAAAATGATCCTGGCTTACTAAATATCAATATCTGGTTTCAACAAGACGGTGCACCTCCACACTATGCACGTCCGGTTCGGGAGTTTCTAAATAATTGCTTTCCTGGAAGGTGGATTGGTAGACGAGAACCGTTGGAATGGCCCCCAAGATCCCCTGACCTAACACCCCTTGATTTTTTCTTGTGGGGATATTTAAAATCGAAAGTCTATGTAAATAAACCTCAAAATATAAAAGACTTAAAAAATCGACTACCGTGCGAAATTCGAAAAATTAATGTTGAAGTCATTCGCAATGTTCAAGGAGAATGTGCTCACCGTTTTGCTGATTGTCAAGAGACCCGTGGATGGCAATTCGAACATTTACTTTAAATAATTAAATTATGGTTTTGCAATAAGTTAATTCTATTTTGATTAATTGTATTTAGTTCGATTATTATTATTTTTATTAGTATTAAAATGTATGTTTTCCACTTTTGCCTATACTTATCTTTTGTTATGTAAGTACATTTTACATGCAGAAAAAATGATGTACAAAAAAGTTATAATGAAATTACATCTACATTTTAAGGTCCACTTACTTTCAATTGAAAAAATACAGGGTGTATTGGGAGGAACCCGAAATTTTATTAGTTTTCAAGTTATAGCGTTTTAAAAATTAAAGTTGGCAATACTTTCATAACTATTTAGACATGGTAGTTTTATTATTTAACAATTTAAAAAATCTCAGTTGACATTAAAAAAACCGAACAAATCAAAGTACCTAAGGTACTATGCCGCTCGTCTCCTTAGCAACGAGCTGCAAACTCTTATGGGGTGATTCTGAACAAAAATGTTATCCGTAACAGCGTTGTTAAATTTGACAGTCACCCCGATGTCAAAAAAATAGCAATTTTGTAAACTTTGCTGTAACTTAACGGATATTTAAAATAACATTTTCGGTGTTAAAATAACAGCGATCAAAATAATAATAATACATTAATGTATAATAGATCAAAATAATACATTATGTAGATGTACAATGCATTTTAACACCGAAAATGTTATTTTACACTGCCGTTAAGTTACTGTACAATTTACAGAATAGCGTTTTTTTGACATCAGGGTGACTGTCAAATTTAACATCGCTGTTACGGCTAACATTTTTTATTCAGAATTACCCCATTAGAAAACTTTATTTTTCAAACTTATCTGCGAATTTTGTTGAGAATTTTCGTTCATAATTTAGAAAATGAAAGCTTCATAAGAGATATTTTTATCCGCTTCGGAAAATTTTCAGTGGAAGAAAGATTAATTAGTAGAAATTTCATAGGACGGAAGTCACATAATCAGTTACGGCTAACATTTTCTGTTCAGAATTACCCCATTAGGATCGAAAAAGTTTCAATCTCTCATAACTTTAAAAGTAAAAATGGTAAAAAAAATTATTTAGATAAAAGTGGTTTGTTTTTCAAGTAGCAATAAAGTTCTTTTTAAAAAAAATATAGTTTTGTATTTAAAAAAACAATGTTGACCTTAAAATGACCTTGAAAATAAGTTTAAATCGAAAATAAATATTAATAGAATAATTGCCTCCTTATTATAAACAACTTTTATCCGAAACATTTTTTCGAAAAGTCAATGGTTTCAGATTTATTGCAATTTTTCAATACTTTTGCCTCTCACTGTATATGAAGCTAATGTAGATAATTTCATGAATATTCTTAAATCTTTAAACAATTCAATCAAATTTCTAACTCATAAAAAAGCAATAGCATTCCATTTCTAGATATTTTAATTAGCAAATCACATAATAATATTTTTCATTTGAAATTTATAGAAAGCCAACTCAAACGGATCATTGTTTTGGATTTTATTCTAATCATCCTATGTCACCCAGTACCGGCATCAGTTATCTGATCACCTCTTGTGGGACAAGCACTCTTACGACTAAGCGCCACCTGAACAACAAAACCTTGCTTAGCGAAGAAGTTTCTCGTCTGGAACCACTCTAGCTCTGCAAGTCTCATCATCGAGAAGGTTTAGGTCATTTCCTACCAAAGCAAAACCTCTCTCAAGCCAAAGTCACCGACGGTTAAACTTGTCTGGGTCGGTCCCAACCAAAGCAAAACGCCAGACATTTTAACCAGGGCCGTTTGGAAGGCATCCACGTCGACTGCACCGATCGTCATCGCCGTAGAACGCCCAGATCAAATCTTCCCTTCTGAACCTGGTGCTGGAGATGGTGAATGTGCCGCCGATGGGGCACATCTGTAAATGGTGAATGTGTGCCGCCTATATCCAGTGAATTAATGAGTAATTATGATCGTGCTCAGGGCCGGATTAACGCATAGACAAAATTTGTCTTGAGCCCGCATATTACAGAAGGCCCGGAAAATTGCCGATTTTCTTACGAAAAAAAAATGTGTCTGCCAGACAAAATGAAAAAATACGCGCGACCAGATAGTCATGTAGAGCTGATGCAGTTAAAGCAATTCGTACTGGATATAACGAAATTAAAATCTCCTTGCTTGAAATTGCTAAGGATTTATCACAAAAATGTTCAGTGCTACTTGAAGCTTAGGAATTGTCAAATAAACTTAGTACATTAGAATTCGTTCTAATGACGGTTATCTGGGATAAAATTCTATCAAGGATTAGTGCTAATGCTAATAGTAAATCATCCCAGGGTCCCAATATGCCCTTTTCATTTGTAGTAAATATTTTTGAAAATTTATTAACTTACATTAATACTTTAAGGAGCTCATTTCAAGACATCGAGGAAGAGGCCTTAACATCTGAATTAAAATCCTATTCATGTAATGTAATGTAATTGCTTTTATGTAATTTGTGACAATATTGGACTAGAATTAAAAAATCGTAGCAAGAGTTACAACGAAATTAACAAGATTTTCAAAATCTTTCATTCTGATGTGAATAATATAGACGACATAATATCAACTATTTCTGAACACACAGTGGAGTTAAAAAAAGTTTACAAACACGATGTTGAAATTAATGAATTAGATGAAGAATTGCTACAATTTTTGATACTTTGTACTTTGTAAAAGCGAAAATTGAAATTCCCCTGTAAATATGCTGCAATTTATAAAAAAGGCGCATCAAGTAAAAAATTATCTTAGAAACTCTTTAAGTCAATCGAAATTAAGTTCTTTAGCAGTATTGAGCATAGAACAAGAGGCTCTCGACAGTATTAACTATGATGAGTTGATTGATAACTTTGCAGACATGAGAGCACGGAAAAAGAACTTTTAATTTTTTTTTGCTAATTTTGAGAATAAATATTTATTTTTGTTGTTTTTAAAACGAAGTCTTGATTTTTGTTTTTGTGATCGAAGCCCCCTATACTAATACATAGGATACTAGCGATTTCATTGGCATTTCATTTATCTAATATTTTAAAAAGTAATAAAAATAATTAAGTTTTATAAATTTATCTTAAAAGTATATTTAAGAAAGTACACAGTGACCATTTAAAAATATTTAAATTTTCTCTTTATAAGGTTAGAAATTGAACCTAAAAGTTGCACATTTTTAGACGTTTTCGATACGCAGTAGTATACTAAAAAAATAAAAAAAATAAAATTATATCATGGTCGATAAATGAAATAGGGAATTCTTATGCGAAATCAAAAAAGAAAAATCGATGAACCGTTTGTTCGTTATTAGAAAAACACGAAATCGAAATTTACATTGTAAAGTCCTATAGAATATATACTTGATACGTATAGTATAATGAATAGTCGCAAGTAATGCTAGGCTAAGAAGACTTACATATTTTATTATTACATGAGTTTTTTTGACATAACTTAAAGTTCTTAAATCTCGAAAGTCATACACCTTTTTCAATTAAATGTATGCAGTGAATTAAATGATTTAAATGATTCAAATGAATAAACACGCCAATTGACATAAATAAGGTACAAAATGACTAAACGATGTAAATTAATATTTTTTTAGGTGTTCAAAATATCCTCCATTCTCGTGAATACAAAGATGAATCCTTTTTTGGAAATTTCGCACAGTTGCTTCCAACGTACCAGGCGTTATGATCCTGCACGCTTCCCTTATTCATTCGTTCTTGTTTTAGCGATTACAGCGCCACCTGTTGCGAAAAAAACAGTTCCCGGATAAGACCTACATACTTTTTGATGCTCTTTTCGAATCTGTAGTAAAAAAAGGGGGTTCTATTTAAGAACTTAAAGTCACCCCCCTTATCCACCACCTAGGGGGTTGGGGGGTGAAATTTGTTACAGCATCGAACGTCCCCCTCCAAAACATCAAACTTTTATTCGGAAACTTTTTTTGTCTGATGTACTAGTTTCGAGAAATTCCGCTGAAAAGAATAAAATGGGACACCCTGTAGATGTTTTTCAATTCCATTAACATATCATAATTTTAGTAAACAACTTGAAAATATTCTTCACATTGGATTTAAAAATCATTTTTCAATATTAATCATTTTTTAACATCTTATTAAAATTAAAAGTAATATACAGGGTGTCCCGAAATTAAGCGGCCAAACTTTAGGAGGCGATTCTACAACTATAATTTTAAGAAAAAAACTTTCTATAAACATGTGTCCGATTTCGCTTCCTAAGAAAGCTACAGCCCTTTAAATATTGTGACTAAAACTAGGTTTTCTGTCATTTATTTGAAAACGGTTTGTAATAAAGATTTGAAATTTGGTGTGAAGACTAACACATTTAAGATATAATTTTTTTCAGATTCTTTGAAAGTTTTCAAAAAATTTCAAAAAATTTCAGAGCTTACAAAAAATCTGAAAAAAATTGAGAAATTATATCTTTGGCAGAAAACTATTTTTTAAACTAATTATATTTTATTTCCTATTTTATTTTATTTCTTTTACTTTACTTTGTTATTTTATTTTATAAACTATTTATTCTTGATAGTAAATTTGTTTAAGCAAAATTTATTTTTATCTATTTACATTTTTTACATGTCATTTTTATAAAAAAAATTTAAATATTTTCGAAGGGAGTTTTTATTAAAATTTTATTATTGAATTTCTTTCTTTATTAATTTTTTGATGATGATCTTAGGACCGAAAATGCATTAGCTGATGTTTTTAACAAGTGTGTTGCATTTTAAATTAAAAATATTAAAGTTAATAATTTTGGTTTGTAGTATAAAGTGATAAAAAACAAGTAAAAAATCAAGTCTCTACGACTATTCTTTGAAAAGTTAGGAATTTTGATAAATTAGTAAATGTGTATTGTTAAAAATTGATAATTCTCTTAATAACTAAAATTAAAAAGCTGGAATTCGTACAGATAAATTCGTAAAAACTATCGATTTTATCTTATAAAATTTTTTAAAATTTAATTATTTTTAAGGTACATTACCTAAAATTTTTTTTAAATGTGAATGGTTATTGGCCTCAGGATCCAAAATTAAGTAAATTAATTTACTGTATAAATCTTTATTCTTTTTGCATTTACATTTCACATTTAAGCAATTGATTGGGATAATATTTTTTGGAGAAAATTAAGTTTTTTGAGTTTTTGGGGTGTAAAAAACATTTCATCCATTTTCAATTATCTTTCATTTGTGGGGTCCATTTTGAAAAAAATCGAAAAAGTCGGCGATTTTTACCGACGGTAAACACCGCAGATGGACAGACATTAATAAATATCTGGTTAAAAGTTAAAATCTGTTAAATAGTTTTTTTGGATAAAAATTCGTAATGTTTTGGAAAATTTTGCTACAAATACGGCGCTATTTTCAACCGAAAATTATAATTTTTACGGAGTTTCTTGGGGGAGGAGACGGTGCGAATTTTAAGCTATTAAACAGTTTCGAAAATATTAATTATATTGTAAAAACTGAAAAGTTTTAGACCGAAATGTTGGCACCAAACGGAGATTTTGGTTATTTTAGCTACATTTTCAGTCATAACTCCATAAAGAGGTAGCGAAATGATTCTTTTTTTGTCGTAAAGTGGACCTAAAGAGCTTGTAGGATAGGTGTAATTAGTGGGGGCGAAATGGAATTTGAGGGCTAAATTAGATTGAAACGCGTCAAAAACTGCGATCCTAAAAGAAATGTTTTGATTGTTTTTTCAAAATTCAAAAAAACTCTATGTGTGGGCGGTTTGGGTTCTAAGAGTAGATTCAGCAAAGTTTTTAAAAATGAAAATCCGTTAAAAAACATCAGTTGAGAGACTTAGAAAACCAAAATTGAGAATTGTGAGTTTGGATTTTATTTGTTTTGTAAAACAACAAACTACTATTGTGATAAATAAACAAATAACAATAAGAATTAGTTATTGGCAATTAGGAATTAGGACAATACCAAAAGAAAACCGTTTATTTAAAACATCTTTTATTCCAGCAACGTTTCGACACGTGATTGTGTCTTTCTCAAGGTTCAATATATTAATAATTAAATTAAGTCCATGAATAATTAAATTTGTATTACAATAATCACAATTTATTACAAACAAAAAAATGAATTAATTTATTTCAATAAATTTGTAATATTTACCTTCAAAAGATCAGACTAATAAACACGTTTTTTCGTCATTAATAAAATCTCAACATTTGAAACAGGTTCCGAAGTTAATACAAAAAAAAAACACTATCATGCAGTGATTTGTAATGTGGTATTAATCACTTAAACACAAACTTAATTTAATTTACTATAATTGATTTTACACAACTTTTTAATAATATCAAACAAAATGAGGAGTATCTCACCATTATTAACATTTCGACCGATCAAAGTACAACTCAGTGCGCTCAACATAATAATTTTTACAAAAATTATTTACTAGTTTAAAAAAAAATTCCAAAATGTAAAATTCAAGATTCCATTTAGTTATTAAAAATGTTTTATCTTTGTTCTTTCTGTTTCACTATATTTAAAATTTAAAACCTAAAATACAAATACGAAATATATAAAATCCAAAACATAAAATATAGAATATGTCGTATATGACCATATAACAAGTTACAGTAATTGCAGTTGCCTCAAAAATAATTTTGATCTAAAAACAAGAGTACGGAGACATTATTTAAATCTTTATCAAAATTAATCTCGTGTTTAGTTTGTGAATTGTGGCATTAGCCAATCCCGTAATATTAGTACTATGATTATTAGTGGCTACCTTTTTACAATCACGTGTTGTTTAATTTTGTTCATCAAAACTGCTTTATTTTTCCAACGTACACCTTGATACATTCTTTGCACGGTATTTCATAAATTATTTGATTTCATTGCATCTGCATCTCTATCTTTCAACTTATTGAATAACGAGCCAGTTGATTTGAGGTTGTAAAAAGCTAATAGCTAATTGTACATTATGTTTTTTATAAAGTTTCTTTAATTTAGAACTAGTGGTGGGTTCAAAAGGACATTTGAAATATGTACCTAACTTCTTCTGTATTGATCTCTTCTGTATTTATTTCAGTTGGGGTTAAAGTTTGACGTTTTCTAGTTATGTACTCCGACTTATCGTTAATCAGCCTATTATAAATTAAATTAAATTGGATAGTTGTTTAGTTTCAATAACTCAATTATTTTATTTTTGTTTTCCGCGTGAAATTTTACATTTACTCAAAGTGAATACCCTATGTGTTAATCCCTTGATCATTGCAATTTTATATTTCATGGGGGGTGTGGACAGATAATTCAGTAAGATGTTGGAAGCGGATGGCTTCTATACCAATTGTTTTTCTTTTTTCAACAAATACAAAACGTGCATAAGGAAAAGATATAGAAAATCTGTCACCAAGCAACTTAGTCAACAAAACGATTATTTCGTTGTACGAAAACTATCGTATTGGGAATTTCGACTACGGATAGATGACGCTATTTCGACGTATATTTGAAAAAAACATGGAGGAAAAAGTAATAAAAGATTTTTGCGCCGATTTAATTTTTATTAGTTTTAGTAACTGCGGCTCTGTTTGGATCAAGTTTTTTGTGTTTAAAAATTGTGTTTATCTTTTATTGACCAGTGTGTGTTATTTATTTCTTACTTGCGTAATTGCTTAAGGGGTTAGGCCACTCCAGGATTTTAAAAATATTGAAATTTTAAAACAGGCACGGATCTACTAAAATCGGTTAGAAAAGAAGTACAGGAGCAGGATATTAATGTGGAAGGCCAATTGTATGGTACAGGCATCGCAGATTGCAGGTAGGTACATAAAAAAACTTTGAAAGCGTTTTTTTCGAAACAACATTTCTCAAATCGGCCGGACTCCTAACTCATACAATTCTTTACCTATTGACTTCAAAATTTCACTGTATATTCAAAATTACATTCTCTATAGAAGTACGTAGGATTTTTTTATTGTATTGAATAGATCTTTTGTTATAGGTAATTTTATAGCGATTTTTCATGGCATTTTTTTCTTTTTTACTTCAGAAGGACGCCGTTTTTGCAAAAATCAATATATTAAAAAAATCCTACATACTTCTATAGAGAAGGTTATTTTGAATATACAGTTAAATTTTGAAGTCAATAGGTCAAGAATTGTATGAGTTAGGAGTCCGGCCAATTTGAGAAATGCTTTCAAAGTTTTTTTTATGTACTTACCTTCAATCTCCGATGCCTGTACCATACAATTGGCCTTCCACATTAATATCCTGCTTCTGTGCTTTTTTTATAACCGATTTTAAGTTGATCCGTGCCTGTTTTAAAATTTCATTTTTTTTAAATCCTAGAGTGGCCTAACCCCTTAAGTACATTGTTTTGGGCTAAGTAATAAATTATAGCCTGTAAAAATATTATTATATTAATATAGTAATAATAAACCCAAGGAAACTGATTTATAACTGTACGGAAATAAATTTTACAAAAACAGGTTATGTCAAGGTAGACCTTTTCTAGCTTCAGCAAATAAAACCCAGAGGGCGTATCCCAAGTCGAAATTCCCAATAGCTTACAGACTTCCACCTCAACTGACATTGAAGTTATCGATTATTATTTTTAGTTAAATGTAGCTAATTGTAGGTGGCGCTGTTTTGACGGAAGCAACTGATCGAAACGAATAAAAAATGTTCCTATTTTATTTAAAATTTACACAAAAGTTAATTATATAATGATTTTAATATTAAAATAAGTAATATTAGCGGGGTTAAACATAAATTTTTATTTGAACTGTCCTTTTCTTCGCCCAGTAAACATGTAATGTTTCATTATGTATTTTAAACGTTTCAATGCAACAATAATACAACGTTGCAATGAAACATTGAAAATATGTTATTCAGCAAACATGTAATGTTACGTAACGTATTTTAAACGTTTCATTGCAACATTAATGCAACGTTGCAATGAAACATTGAACTCGCATTGAACTCTTGTACATTTTTTAAATTTTGCCAAGCAAAATAGGGGCGCGGTAGGTACGTTCTAGTTACGTCTAGCGTGCAGTTACATGATAGAACGACACCTGCATCTGCGACTGGAAGCAGTGCCCAAAATATGGTAATTCATAATTGTTATTAATATTAGAGTTAGAAAAGCAAACTAAAAGCATAAAAAACATTTTCTAACTATTTTTTCTGGGATTGCCCTTTAACTTTTAAGGTTAAGTCATAATTTTTTTTAACCTTTGCAGTAGCTATTTAAATTAAAAGAAATCAACTAAAATGTTTATTAAAATAAAGATTTTCAACCTTTATTTCCTTTGTTGAAACAATTTTGATATGTGTATTTTAAAATAAATATTAAAATAGTAATAAAATAATTAAAGTATTAAAGACTACGTTTAGCTCGAGCAGGTCAAGCCAGCTTGAATTTGGGCTTTATTTGACCTTTTACATGTACTTTGTACTTCAAATGGTAGAGGTCAAGCCAAGCCGAATTCAAGCTGGGTTGAGCAACCTCGAGATAAACGTAGTCAAAGACAGTACAGATGAACTTGGTTTTAACGAGCATGGAAGAGTTCACAGATAATATGTTCTGATACATATTTTGGATTTTCTCTTACGTACTGAAAACAAGTCTTCTGTATATGAGTCTTTTTACTTATTTTGATTTCATAGTTATATTTAGAATTTAGAATAAATTAAATTAAACATTATTTTAGGAAATTTATGCATTCATCGAAACTTCTGATAGTTTCTGGTTTCTGTGTTCCACGTAGATGGATTGTGGAGAGAAAAAAATAAACATTGGTGTTTTTGGCCAAAAATGCATAGCAAAATATATTCAAGAATTACAACCAGCTGAAACATATTTGGATCTACACCAAGTGTCGATAAAAGAAACGTTTAGTAAGTTTTATAAAGTAATACATAGACTTTTAAATTAAATTTCATTAAAATTATTTTACTCTTATGCTCCTTTATTTACATTATTAGGCAATTATAAAGGTGCTAGGAAAAAAGAAGTCATTAATCATTGCTCCATAACTTCCAAATCTGAAAATGAGTTGCTGCTGGTTAAATGAAAAAGAAGAAGAAAACTTCACCATGATGAAATCTCCCCCTACATTAGGTGAAGTTAATACAGATTCCGAAAGTGGTGAAGAGTTGTTGTGAAATCATGTTTTTTAACAAGTTTCCTCTAAGTACAATAGAAGAATTAAAAGTCTTCTTGGAGAAGACGTTTTAATTGGTATATTTTTTAATATAGTAACATATAAAATTAAAAAAAAATAAAATATTAATTATAAAATTAAAGAGATTGTTAATATTTTAGTTAAACTAAATAGAATAGAATAAAATTTTATTCTAATAGTAGTAAATGTTTTAAGATTTTGAACTTAGGTCTTTTCTTTTATTTTAGATATTATTTTCATGAAGTGCTGGAGGTACCGATGTAACTAACCTGCTTACAAGAATCGTTCACTAATGATTTTCGTGAAAAGAATTTATGGACTGGCCAAAAGTCCAATTTTAAATTAAAAGATTTAAAATTAATGGAAATTATAAAAGGTATAGTTTGGACATAAAAGCAATTATATAAATAACTTTTATTAAACATATATGTATTTGATAAAAATCAAAAAAAAATAAAAAAAAAACATATATGTATTTCTTTTGCAGAATGTGTACGACAGGATTTTCCAACAAATGATGAAGATTTTGAAAATATTATAATGAACTGGTTTCGATATTCTAAATTAAGAAGAGACAGATTAAATAAGCAGGTTTAAGTGCATTTCAAAGAATAACTGTTTTAATATACCCATGTATGTTGATTTATGAAAATTTATGAGTTGAATTTTATTTTTATACATATTTATAGAATATTTCAAAAATATAATGTAATTTTTATATAACAATGTCTTTTTTTGAAAATCCACCCTTCTTTGAATTTAAGTATCGCTTTTATTGAAATAAGCAGTGTAAAATTTCTGTTTTATCAACGTTTATACAATATTAATTTTAAGCGTTTCTATGATATTTATTTAAAATATTTAACAAATGCTTAATTTTAAACGTTTCTATGATATTAATTTAAAATATTTAACAAATATTTAATTTGAAACGTTTCCGCGTCAACGTTGTTGCGCTACGACAGGCAACCGTTTATGAAACGTTAATTCAACGTAATTGTCTAAAAACATGGTAACGTTGCATGTTTCCAGGAAACATTTTATAATATGTTATTTCAATGTTATTTTGTTTGCTGGGTCAAAAAAAATTCAAAAGAGGGCTTTCGGAATTCCTTCGTAGCGCCTCTATCGAAAATTACAAGAAGTATCTATTTCAGAGTTACAAAACAGAAAACCAAAGCCACTAGTGTTAAAATGATAGATTTTCTAAACCACTAATATGAATGACATATACGATTCTCTCATATGGTCGTCTGGAAAAGTATTTTCGATTAAGTCTGTTTTATCTTGAGGTACTACTAATATCGTGTCATCCACGTAAACTTCAATAAAAGGGATTTCAAAATCGAATTTCTTTAATGTCTCATCTATTAAGAGGATCATAACTATTGCCGCCAAAATAGGGCTATCAGGGTTGCCCATCGGGCTACCATCTAATTGTCGGTAAAATGTTTTATCAAAAATGAAATAGCTTGTGTCGAAATAAAATTGCAAAAGCTCTAAGAAGGGTTTTTTATCTAATTTGGTGTATGCAGAGATAAATTTCCAATTCGTGCTAATTATGTCTATTATTATAAGATCTTTAGGTTAGTTGGTAAAAACTGACACTACGTCAATTGAGATCATTATATGATCTTCAAGCACGATAAATTCAGTCAATTCATCCACCAAATCAAATGACAATTGACAATAATAAATGAATGAGTAGTTGAAGGTTGAATTTAATTTGGACAAAATTCGATGTAAGTATTTTGTTAATGCAACTAACTACGGGCCTAAACGCAACTTTATCTTTCTAATGAGTTTTTCTCAGTCCATACAGTTTTGGAGGTACCGAGTTATGTGTTAAAAGTTGTTTGCAATCATAATCATTAATATAGCCTGATTCAAATAATGTCTTTACACTTTTGTTAGCTCTATTTTGATATTCTGCGGTAGGGAATTTATCTATTATTTCATAAGTCATACAGGGTGATTTTTAAGTTGATACTTTTTTTTGACAGGATGTAAAACTCAAGAAAATTTTCAAAATTGGCACCATTTGCTTTATTTGCACACACTCTCGCTCGTTGAATCCCCGAATTTGTACATGATCGTAAAAGGGGATTCCCTTGACCACAAATTATTGCACACGCGTCTTATATCCGGTGACGAAGTTCTTCAATGTTTGTCAATTCATTCTTGCGATAATCTTTTATGTAGCGCGTAACCCCATAAAAAAATATCACATGGATCGAAATCCACTTATTTTTAAAATTGAACACAAATGATAACCAAAACAAACTCAAAGTATTTTAGACGTGAACAAAAAAAACGACATATTGAAATTTAAATCTCGTATAACTTTTTTATTTAAAAACTTTTATTAACAAAAATTTGTGTCAATCAACTTATTTTATTGAGTTCCTATAAAAAAACTGTATCAACTTAAAAATCACCCTGTATTATCTTGTAACATTTTAAATAATATAATCCTCTTTATACATTATTATAACATTATTACTGTTATATTTTATGTGTTTTGGTTAATTATTATTAGTATGCTGTGATATAATTAATGTAATTGTTTGTTATCAATAATAATTTTGATTTATAGTACAATTCGTTTATTACTCAAAGCTTTAGTTTATTATTAAATAATAACAACAATAGGTTATGGGCCTTTAAATTTATTTAATAGTAGATATTTTGAGTACCGACCTAAAAATAAATATGGTAAGCGCAGCTGATTTTTTACAATTACAAAACCAAATATCTGATCTTCAATTGCAACTTCAAGCTAAAAGATCAACTGTTATTTCATCTACCGCTGTTGGTGGTTTACCTGAATCCAAACATTTAGATGGAAATAGCAATTATAATGACTGGAAATTTTGGATGGAAAATTTTCTTGTTGATGCTGGGCTCTGGAAGTGCATTGAGCCGAAATTAGATACTGCTGTAGATCCTAAATTAGATTTACGTGCATTGGTAAAGATTAATATGTCAATCAAACCGAATGTAGCAGCAGAAACTAAAAAGGACAAAACTTCTAAAGAAGCCTGGTTTATATTAGAAAAAAATTATGAAGATAAAGGAATAGTAAGACTCGTGGGTCTTTCTTCCAATTTATTTAAAATTCGATATGATTCTTGTAAAACTATGCAAGAGTATATTAATAAAATTTTACAAATTTCTGAACAATTAGAAAATATTGGTGAACCATTAAATGAGACAGCAGTAGGTGGTATTACTCTTGGTGGACTTCCAGAACAATGTAAGCCTTTAATTACAAGGTTCTAATCAAACAACTGATTTTGTCAAAAATTTACTTTTACAAGATAATCTTAAAACATTAGGAGATAAATCATCATGTAATGATTCAGCATTTTTTGCAAAACGGAATGTTAAAAGGCAAGAGATTCGTTGTTATAATTGTAACAAAATTTGGCACAAGAGTTCAGAATGCAAGAAACCAAAAAATAACAATTCAGGAAATTCACAATATAAATCTTTTAAGAAAAGTGAAACTAAGAAAGATAATGCTGTATTATTTTTTGCTGCAATGTGTAAAAATGTGTATAATGAGCATGAAGGATGGTATATTGACTCTGGAGCTACTACACATTTAACCAATAATGCTGGATTAATAGAAAACTATGTAGTTGAATCAAACCATACGGTTGGAGTAGCAAATGGAGGACGTTTAAAATGTGTTGGTAGAGGAAATGTAAGAATTAATCTTGATAATTCCAAAACGATTATTGTTGATGTGGAGGAAAGTCAAGAAAATATAGAAACTCATCTTGATCAGTTTCTAATGATGAAAATAAAAATCAAAATAAAACAGAAAATCATGTTATTGAAATAAATCAAAAATATGACAGTGTTGAAATAAATAAAAATGATGACAGTGACATTTCTTTTACTCGTTTGAAGAAACCAAATTCAAAATATTTTAATAACGATTTAATAATAATTTAATAATTTTAATAATAACTTTTCAGACTTTATTATTTTATGAAGGTAATCCAATAGCAATAAAACAAGCTATGGAAGGAAATAACGCAGATTTATGGAGTCGAGCGATGGATGAAGAAATAAAATGTCATTTAAAAAATGAAACATGGGAAATTTGTGAATTATTTGCGGGAAGAAAAGCAATAAAAAGTAAATGGGTTTTTAAAACAAAATATAAATTTGATGGTTCAATTGAACGTTTTAAGGCAAGATTGGTAGCTAAAGGATATGATTAGTATCTAAAGGATATGATCAGCAGCCAGGAGTAGATTACGAAGAAACTTTTTCACCTGTAGTTAGATACAATTCACTCAGATTTTTATTGGCACTATGTGTCGAATATGATTTGTTTATTTATCAAATGGATGTTGTTACAGCTTTTTTAAATCCAAAATTGAATGATGAAATATACATGCAATTGCCAAAGGATGGAAAATTAGGTGGTCATGTTTGTAAATTATTAAAAAGTATTTATGGATTGAAACAAGCTAGCAGAATGTGGAATTTTGAAATCAATGGTGTTTTTAATGATTTGGGACTTATACAATCAAGCTATGATCCTTATTCTTGTATATATTACAAAAATGATTCTCGAAGTATATTATACATAGCTCTTTATGTAGATGATTTATTAATTTTTTCGAATAATGTTAAAACGATGGTTAAAAGACAGTTTAATGAATAGTTTCAAGATGATAGATCTTGGTGAAGCACATTATTGCTTGGGAATGAAAATTTATTTTGATAGCAAAAATCGAATATTAAGTCTTGATCAAAGTCGTTATATTAAAGATATTCTGGTAAGATTTGGAATGAATGATTGTACTGGTGTTACTACTTCTTTAGATACAAATCAAAAATTATTAAAAGAACAAATGCCAACAACTGAAGATGAAAAGTCAGAAATGGGAAGTGTACCTTATCAAGAAGCAATTGGTTGTATTATGTATGAAGCACAGGGAACTAGACTAGATATTTCTTTTGCAGTAGGAGTTGTTAGCAGATTCAATAAAAATCCAGGAAAAATTCATTGGTTAGCAGTAAAAAGGATTTTACGCTATTTAAAATTAACACAGGATATTAAATTAGCATTTAAGAAAAACAATTTAGACTTAACAGGGTATTCAGATTCTGATTGGGCAATGACAGACGTTCTACAACTGGTATTGTATTTCTTTATAATTCTGATGCTATAACTTGGTGTTCTAAAAAGTAACCAACCATTGCAACATCTACAACAGAAGAGGAGTACATAGCTTTATCAAATACTGTACAAGAAGGTATATGGTTAAAAGGTTTAAAAAATGAATTAATAGCACAAGATGAAAATGGAATAAGTATATGTTGTGATATTTATAGGTGCAATTGATTTAATAAATTCGACGAATGCTTTTAGACCAAGGACAAAGCATATTGATGTAAAACATCATTTTATCAGAAAACATGTGAATAAAGGAATTGTGCATATTTCATATATTGGAACAAAAGACATGGTGGCTGATGCATTAAAAAAAGGATTACATAAAGATTCGCATTTAAAATGTATAAGAAATATGGGTGTTTTTTAATAATTATCCAAAATGTGGAGGTGTTGTATTTTATGTGTTTTGGTTAATTATTATTAGTATGCTGTGATATAATTAATGTAATTGTTTGTTACATGCTGTCAATAATAATTTTGATTGATAGTACAATTCGTATATTACTCAAAGCTTTAGTTTATTATTAAATAATAACAACAATAATTACCTTTATCAGATTTAAACACATATACAGGGTGGTGATAAAGTTTGGAACCAAGGTCATAACTTCCGTAAAAATTTTTTTTGTAAAAATCGCTCGGACAGGTCAATTTTTGTTTTAAAAATGCCATCTTTTGGAATGAAAAAAATATTCATGACGTCACTGATAACTTCACTATGACGTCATCATCAATTTTTTTAAATGGAAACCCCTACTTTTTTTACACATTTTTCATAGATCTTTTTATCATATTAATGATCACATAAAAATATTTAAAAAAATTTCAACCATTTTTGAAAAAAATAAATAAATTTACTCAAAAAAAAATTATTAATTTTCAATGAAAATATGGCAAGAAAAATAAATTAAACTAATTTTTAGTTTAAAAATAACAAATTATTATTGAAAATATTCGAATTGTTCTTTACACAATTGGAATTTTCTTAAAACTAATTTAAAATAACTTTTAATGAAAAAGGTAATTAAAATAAAATGTTTGAGTAATAATAAACTTTAAATAAAATTGTAATTTATTATAAATTTGAAAAAGCTTTTGATATTCAAAATTTATTGAAATAAAAATTGCCTTTATAAAAGTGCTTTAGTTGACGTTATTTTGTATGGCAAATAAAATTTTAAATCCATTTACCAATGCTTGAATAGCTTACTTCGTTTGTTTAATAATAATCAACAATTATTAAGTTTTGCGAAATTAAAAATGCCTCGTTTAAGCGAACGCGAAAGAATCGAAATTTTAATTATGGTAGGATACGGCGATAGAAAAAGAACCCATGGGGAAGCTTGTGCTTTGTTTAATGAGCAATATCCAAATAGACCGCAAATCTCAAGATCTACAGTAAGTAAGTTAGTTACCAAATTTGCAGAAACAGGATCTGTAGGAGATTTGCCTCGACAAGGACGGCCTCAAGTGAATGAAGAAACCAAATTAAATTTATTACTTGCGATTGAAGAAAGTCCCAATATTTCAACAAGAGATATTTCAAGAAATAATAATGTGGATCTTTCCTATCTCGCAAAATTATTAAAAAAGGAAAATAAAACTCATACAAGAGTTAAATGAAGATGATCCCGATCGCCGATTGCAATTTTGTGAAGAAATGATGGCGCGATGTGATCAAAATCCAAATTTTTTAAGTAGTATAATTTTCTCCGATGAAGCTACCTTTCAATTGAATGGATCAGTGAATCGACATAATTGTAGGTATTGGTCACAGGAAAATCCTCATTGGGCCGTAGAATCCCATAGTCAAAAACAGGGAAAGTTAAATGTATGGGTGGGAATTGGGAATGATTGGCAGACTTTTTATAGGACCTTACTTTTTTAATGAAAACCTTACTGCCGAAAGATACTTGAATTTTTTGCGGACTGATTTGCTACCAGTTTTACTTCGTATTTTCCCCAATTATGAAAATCGCAACATTCCTAACCAAAACATTTGGTTTCAACAAGATGGGGCTCCTCCACACTTTGGCAGGGCGGTGCGAGAATTCCTTAACACCACGTTTCCCAACAAATGGATAGGTCGGAGGGGACCAATTGAGTGGCCTCCGCGATCTCCCGACCTAACGCCTTTAGATTTTTTTTGTGGGGACATTTAAAATCAAAAGTTTATTTCAGTAGACCTAATAATTTACAAGAATTGGAGCTTAGAATTAGGACGGAATTGCAACAAATTGACGAAGAAACTATTAACAATAGTATTCAGAGTGTCTACACTCGAATGGGACAATGCCAAATGGTCAATGGGGCACAATTTGAACATTTTCGTTAAAATTTGTTACTTGTAAATTAAAAATTTACTTTTTTTTGTAATATTTTCATTGAGTATTAATAAATTTTTTTTTGAGTAAATTTTTTTTTTTTTTTTTTTAATTTTTTTAAATATTTTTATGTGATCATTAATATGATAAAAAGGTCTATGAAAAATGTGTAAAAAATAAGGGGTTTCCATTTAAAAAAATTGATGATGACGTCATAGTGAAGTTATCAGTGACGTCATGAATATTTTTATCATTCCAAAAGATGGCATTTTTAAAACAAAAATTAACCTGTCCAAGCGATTTTTACAAAAAAAATTTTTACGGAAGTTATGACCTTGGTTCCAAACTTTATCACCACCCTGTATACTTTTATTATTTTTTAGGAACACTTTAGTTTTTTTAATCACTTATTATTGAGTTTTTTGCTGAATTGTTATTATGTAAGTAGTTATTGTATTCTGCGTCGTTTGCACTCTTAAAATTTGTTAGTATATGTTAGTCGTTTTTGCCCTAAGTTCATGTTTTACCTCTTCATTATCTAATTGAATTTCAATACAAAATTCAAGATCTTTAATTGATTGTACTACGAAATTATCAACGTCCTTGTCAGACGTGATTGGTACGCTAAACTTGGGGCCCAACGAAACAATACTATTCACAATATCTGAAATTATTACGTCGGTAAAATTAGAAACAGCACCGTTATGATATTTTATAACAAACTTGTTATATTTATGTTTTATTCTTTCGAGTACACCATTAATACATGTTTTTTGTTTGTAATAAATTGTGATTATTGTAGTACAAATTTAATTATTCATGGACTTAATTTAATTAATAATATATTGTAGCTTGAGAAAGACACAATCACGTGTCGAAACGATGCTGGAATAAAAGAATGAAGGATGTTTTAAATAAACGGTTTTCTTTTGGTATTGTCCTAATTGCCAAGAACTACTTCTAATTATTATTAGAGGAACAAGAATTCATCGCAGATTTTAAACAAACAACATTATTAAAAAAGCAAAATAGAGAAAAACACAAGCAAATGTTAGGCAAATTTGAAAAAAAAAATAATAAACAAAAGTCACTTTTTCTCTGTTTGGATATTAATATCTCCTAAACCATTAACATATGACCGTACAAACATACATATATCAATAGAAAGTTTGTAAAAATTTCCATCCACTGATGTTAAAAAATATACTGGGTGTTCCATTTGAAAATTTCGTTTAATTAGCCAAATTGTGTTTCATGAGGCACCCTGATAAAAGCTTATCACAAATTTTAATTTGACATTTTTTTGTCAAAATTTCAACCCAAAATTGTCATTTCTGTTAGAGCAGTGACTTTAAAAAGTATAATTATTTTTTGATAAAGAATCCAAAAATATCAAAATATACTAGATGTTCCATTTAAAAAAACGTATCTTTGGTACGCCATCCTGGAATGAATACCCGGTATATAAAGTATTGTATCTTCTGTCGAAAACCGCAAGTCGGTTTCTTGTTTCATTTTAGAATAATTTAACTTCCTGGCAGCGCTGGGACACCCTGTACGATATAAAATATGCACACATTTGGAAATGTTATATGCATTTCCAAAATTATAAGTACGAAAAAAAAAATGTAATCGATTGAATAACAAAATCTGTTTCTAAGAATAAAAAATATGCTTTACATTTTACATTATGTTGATATATTATATTTAGTACAGTGATTCATTTCATACTCGTGCTACAATAGAGGTATTACACACGACTATATGAGGGTATTTAAAAATAAATCTAGGGGTGCAATTTTCACGTATGTGAATCAAATTAGGTCGGGGACGCATTAAAAGAAGCTTTATTAAATACCGAGAAGCTCTTCACAAATCCCATTAAGTATGTAAGTAAAATTATTTCCAATAATGGAACCAGCTTATTCGTATCGTAAAATGTTTTGTGGCAAGTCAACTTACGATAATATATTTAAATTCAAATTTTAATTTATTAAATTTTATTTATCTTATTTAAGACATTTAAGACATTTAAGGTAAGTAAATGATATAATTACTAATAGGAATATTTTAATAATGAATTTTATTTTATAGTATCACTTGTTATTTTTTTCTAATAAAATAAACCAAAATGACAAGGTTGATAATAGAGGAGCTTCCTGATGTGGAAGATAGATTTACATTAAATGAATGCATAGGAGAAGGAATTTGTGGTGAAGTTTTTAGTGCGATTGATACGCATGAAAATGACAGAAAGGTCGCTATTAAAAAACAAAAAGTTTCGAAAGAAAATATGCCATACATTCAAGAAGAATATAGAGTACTCCAACAATTTTCAGAGCACCCCAATATAATTGATTTTTATGGGGCATTTAAATTATTTGACGACGATGTCAACGAAGTCTGGTTTATCCTAGAGGTAATTTAATCAGTTATTTTATAGATTCAAATAATCGGTATGAAAATTATAACTGAAAGGTTTTAGAAGTATACAGGGTGTCCCATTCGAGATTCACAAAACGTCTATAAACTAGAACAAATTTAATCGAGAAAAAACAAATAACTGGGAATCTACCTTTTTCTGATTTGGGCGTATACCGTTTTGAATTTTACGTAATCGGTTTTTATCAGAAATCACATAATCGCTAATCAATTTAATGAGCGTAGGGATTTAAAAAATATATAATTAGAAAGTTAAAACCACCCTCTTTCAATTGGTACCAACAGGAATATAAACATAGTCGTTAAAATGTTGAAAAAATTGCTATTTTTAGTACAAGTAAAGAATATAAAGTTGGTCGCCCAAGTCGTTGTCGACGGTCCCAATCAAACGAGTGATTAAATTACTTTGCTCACATGTACTTTGATTTTGTCCAATTTTGGTACCATTTGCTTTGTCTTAAGTTTTGGGGCAATTGTTGCACTGTTCGTCATTTATCGATACGTTATTATCGATTTCTGTGATTATTAGTTATCAATTTTTTTTTGAAGAATGGTGGTGTATATAATTTGAAATTTAAACTTTCAAATGGTTGTCACTTTTTTTGTTTATTTTAATTTTTTTGCCTTATTGCTGGTCGCCTAGCAAAAACTAAACACTTTTTCTCACTTGAAATTATAAAAAATTTTAATCACTAGAGATCAAAACACCAACTTTACTCACTAAATTTAGTTTACAAAAGCTATCTTTTATAATCAAAAACATGGAAAAAAATATTTTATTTATTAGGAGTATATTTGTTTCAGATTTTGTAAATAGATAACAACCGTTGTGTTTTCTAAATTTTTGAAACTTGTTCATATTCCCAAAAAACTGGGGAAAATTTTAAGACCGTAGCTCTCTTCGGAGATAATTTTGTTACAGGTTGAAGAAGTTTCTAAATTTTTTCTAGTTTTGTAGTATAATTTCTATTTTTTTTATATCTTTCTCAAAATATCCTAGTTTTTGTATTGGGAATATTGAAATAAAATTAACGTAATTTCTAAAAAAAATTAAAATGTACGATGATTTGCGTCGATTTTACATTGAATAAAAGTGACCTTCATTTTTAATTTAATTACTTTTTGAAGTTAATTATATTCAATGCTGTATAAATTAAAAATGAACTATACTTAAAAAAAATATAAAAATGTCTAATTCGAATACTTTTCCAGTTTTGTGAAGGAGGAACGGTATTAAATTTGATAAATGGTTTGCTTCAGAAAAATCGCAGACTAACCGAAGGACATATTGCATTTATTTTAAAGGAAATCGTAAAGGTATGAAACTAATTGTTTTGCTCACTAAAAAAGGTAATACCAAAGTAAATAATCAATATTTTGAATTAAAAATATGCTTACTCGTACACGAAACAGTAAAAAATCAAAATTTCGTTCTTATCCCTACAAAAATATAAAACAAAAACACAAATTGTTTTTCTAAAAAAATACTATACTTCATATTTAAACTAGGAGGAGGGAGAAGCGTTTTAAATTTTAAGTTTTAAAATGCCAAATATTAACGTCTCTGATTGATTAAAAGTCACCACAATTTACATTGGATAATTATATTGGATAATATTTGACATATAACCTCAAAATATTTATCATATTTGAATTACTAATGTATAAATTTGTATTTAATATAAACAAATGGGTAATGTAATTATGTTCTTAAACATATTTATTGGTGATTTTTCTAGTAACTTTTATAGTGTAAACTGTCTTCCCCTGTCACTCCTCTTAGTTATAATTTTTAATGAATTTCAGTTCTTTTATTTAAAATTTGAAGTTTTTCTTCTATTTTTCTTAAAATATTGAGGAACGCGATCTGCAATAAAATATTAATACTTATATAATTTTAATCGATCTTATTCATAATACAGGGTGCCCCTGAATAAAGTACCAAATGTACTGGGATTGAAACTAAGCATTTTTTTAAATATTAAGCATGGTTGGGAAATGCTTTCTCAAAAAGTTATAGCACTTCGAAATTTTTACAAAGAATAAGCTGATTCAGTACCCTTTGATAGTATGTTCTTTTGTTATTTTTTTTGTTTTCAAAAATGTATTATTTCTAAATTTAATATTAATGGTAATAGAATATGGCGGCAATAACTGATCAGTTTTTTTTTAATAGTGTTTAATATTCTTATAACAAATAATATACAAAATCGTTAATACAGGGTGTTCCGAAGATAAACGGGCAACGTCTAGAAAGTGATTCTACAACTACATATAAAAAAAAACTTTCTATAAACCGATTTCGCCTCCTAAGGGAGATAGAACCCTTGACATGTGGTAAAGATTGGGTTTTTGCTCGATTTATTGAAAACGAATTACTGTAGAGATTTGAAATTTTGTGAGAGTCAAGAGGTCACTTAGATGCATTTTCCAGATTTTTTATCAATTTTTCCGCAGCTATGAAAAGGTAGATTTAGGGAGCGTTTCTGAAAATGCACCGATGTGAAACCTTATCGTTTTAGTACTGATCAAACTGAAAACAAATCAATTTTAGGATTAAAAATGGACCTAAAAGTTATTTTCATTAAATTTACAAAATAGGAACAAACATCCAAGTCCACATTCATTTTTAATTATTTCCATTCATTTCTTCCAGTTTGAAAATTGTTTTCACTTTATTAATTAAAACTACTTTTTAAAATCAAAATCTTAAGCAACAAAAAACTTTTTTTTAATCAAACATTTCAGTGACATGTTAAACACGTATTGCCAAAATGCTGCTAAAAATCGTGTTGTATTCTGAACAATTTAGTTCAATGGCGAACTTTTTTGTAAAATATAGTTTAAAATTTGAAAATTATTTTCATCTTTTTAAAACATAGTACTTCAGACCAGTTTTTCTGTCAAAATGTGACTTTTTCAAATTCTGGGCGGTTTTTGAGGTGTAACTTCTACACGAAAAGAGATATCAATACGAATCTAGATTAAAGCGCACGATAAGACCTTTAAAATAAGCTATCGCTCGTTGAAATACCTTCAAGCTTAGGGTTTAAAATAATTTTAATCTGGTGCGATTTCCAAAATTTTTGTACTTTTCAGGATGGTGGTAAAAAAATAACGGACCTAAAGTAGAACTGAGCGGTCAATTTTATTCAATTTTAATTATATTTCATTTGAGAGGTCGTTTTTTCAAAAATTCGAAAATAAAAATTTTCAAAAATTTCCTAGGTTTGAATTTTTTTCTGTTTCGTTTTTATTTATTTTTTTAAGGTAATGCTGTGATCGATTTTTTTCCGCCGCCCAAAGTCTCAAAATTGATAAAGTTATCTCTACGGTTTTGCCGCAAAAAACGCGTCATTTTGACGTTTCTGAAGAAAAATTCGCCGACGCCGCTGGGTCCAGTTTAGAAACTCTTATCTCCTCCTACACTTAAATGAGGATGTGCGAAAAAAAGGAGCCCAATTTGATCGTTTCGAAACCCGGCGACGCTGCGATTTTTCAAAGTTGGAGCGGCAGGCATGCTAAAAAATATACGAAAAAATTCAACTTTTTCGGGAACGTTTTTAAGTGTTCCGGAGATCGGAAAAATATGAAATTCTGTCCACTTAAATTCATGCGTTCTACCACCTAAGGTGGCGGATTATGCCTTTGAGGGGCCAGAGGCGGAACAAAATTTGGGGGCCAATCAAAGATTTTACCAAAATTTTCATATTTCTGACTTAAAGGAAGTAAATAAACATTTTATTTTAATTCGTATTTAAATTATTTTAAAAAATAAAGAATGTTAGGTATAAAAATCTACATTCTAGATATATATTTATTTAATTGCTTTGTCATTTTGTACAAAAAATTAACAGATTTCATAGAAGATGCAACATATACTAAACAAAAAAAGATAATATAAACTTAAAAAAAATATAGGTAATATTTATATCACAATTTATAAATCAGGAATATTCGTATAAAAAGAAAAAAGTTATTTATCATACAATAAGAACAAAAAAACTGAAAAATATAAAATACATTATGAGTATTAATATTATTATTTATTATTATTATTATTTATTACATTAATTTTTTTCTGCTCTTCGAAGCAGAAAATTTATCAATAATGTTCTCATAATTTAACATTTCTGTGATATCGTTTTCAATAAACATTATTGATAAATTCTGAGAGTGAGTCTGATTAAGACTATTTCTTAAATAGTTTTTTATGCGTTTTAGAACGGAGAAAGATCGTTCCCCACTTGCGTTGCATATCGGCAATGTAAGAAAATTTTTTTAAATAGTTTCCAGTTTCCACATTGGGGAATGTAGATTGCAGGCCATCAATGATTACCTTGTACATCTTAAATGGACAGGTGATATTCTCTTCTTTTATGTATTTTAAAAAATGATGTACTTCGTCTTTAAAATATTGCACTTCTATATCTCTCGAATATGTATTTGACAATTCTAAAATACACTTGTCAACTTCATCAGTGGGTATACTTTGATCAAAAAATAATTTAAAATTATTTAAAACAGTTTCATATATGGACGTTCTAGTAGACATTTCAGTGGTAAGTCTATCACAAATCATATTGTGAGTATTATAATAAACAAGTCTCGTCCTACTAACTGTGTATTATTTGCAGATGATTCATCGAACTGAATTTTACGTTTCTATTTTCGTCCTTCTTTGTAGTTTCTGTTTTCTGTTAATAAGTTTGCTTGCTGTTCTATGCTCTCAAAATCATTGCGAACATCCCTTATAAATTGTGACAAAGAATTGAAAAGTTTTACTCCTTTTAATAAGTTTGAATATTTTGAAATGATTTGCTGGTACTATTAATTCTTTGCAACAATGTATACCCATAGGATGATTAATAAAGCAAGCTCATATTCGTCGAAAGAGCTAGCTAATTTTTTAGCCTCAACTTTAGTAATTGGTTTTTCATCTTCATTCTCCCTAATTTGGACAAGAACGTTTTCAATATTGATGTAATTTAACCGCAAAGCGGACACTGCATCGGCTCTTGCAGACCATCTTGTCTCACTTAACTTTTTGATATGCTTTGAATTAGGATCTGTAAAATTATCAATAAGCAACTTCCATCTATGAGTAGATGAGGAAAAGAATACATAAATATTTTGAATAAAATTAAAATAATACACCGCAGTAGAATCTGCAGCACAATTTCCAATTAAATTAAGCCTATGACTTGTACACGGAATAAATATGGCAGTCTCATTTAGAATTTTAATTCTGGCTTGCAAACCATTATATTTACCAGCCATATTAGCAGCATTATCGTATGTCTGGCCGCGACAATTTTTAATATCTAAAGACAAATTGTTTAAAGTTTCCAAAATAAGTTCTACTAGATATTTTGAATTGTGATTTTCAATTGGTAAAAAACCAAAAAATCGTTCTCTCGCATCGCC
Organism: Stenus bimaculatus; assembly: GCA_963971135.1. NCBI lineage: Eukaryota > Metazoa > Arthropoda > Insecta > Coleoptera > Staphylinidae > Stenus > Stenus bimaculatus. The sequence goes on along the minus strand of OZ020183.1, from coordinate 31,642,971 downwards.
CGCTTTATCAATGTACCTTAATATAAAACTTAGTTGGTCAATGTGGTTTACATCTGGCGTAGAATCAACAATAATAGAATAATATAAAGACTCCTGAATTTCTTGAATTAAGTGTTGCTTTACTTCAGTTTCCATTAAATTTATAAATTCATCGCATGTAGTATGTGATAAATAATGTACATTACCTTTTCCTGGATGGCTGTACCTCTCCAAATGATTTTTAAGGAAATTATCAAATTGGGATAGGTACTCAATGCATGTCATAAAATTTCCTTTTCTTTTCGAATCAATACCTTCTCGATGACCACGAAATGCTAAACTCAAAGTAGCTAATAGTTTTACTGTAGCTGCAACCCTTTTCAACACTTTTCGCCAGTATTTTTGTTGTACTTCAACTTCACGAGCTATTTGAGTATCAATTCGTCCGGCTACTGATAATCTTTTTGTAGGCTCAACATGGAATTAAAGTGATCTTTAGAAGATTCGTGGTTTTTTAATTCACGGTTTACATTTTTCCAATCATTGAACCCAGTTATGAATTTAGATTTGGATCGCGACAACAGTTTGTAAACATAGCAGTAAATATGTTTAGTGGTTTCAGATAATATAAGCCATTCTCGATATTCTTTCGAGCCGTTAGCCTTTAAACAATAAAAAATACTCTCACAAATATTTCTAAAGTACGTCATATTTCTATCTATGTATTCAACTCTTAAGGATGATATTTTTCCAATATTGCAAGGTTTATTATTTAAGAAATGATTTACCATTTCATCCGATATTTGTAATGGCCACAAGGCAATATCTTTTGGAAAGTTAGGATCTTGAAATATTCCATTTTCTTCCTCTGCAAGTCCTTGATGTTCGCTATTTTCTGTTATATTATTTTTATCTGGTTGACCAATAACGTTCGGTAGTATAATTCAGGTAAATAAAACAGCTTATCGAACTCCTTTGAACGTGTTTTTTATTTAATAAACCGCCAACGTTTCGACAACAGATTCGTTGTCTTTTTCAAGGCTGAAAATAGAAACGATAAAATTTGGATACACGAATTTACAAAAAACGTCATTAATTAAAATTACAAAAAAAACATTACAAAACTTCACTAATTAAAATAACACTTTAAAATCTGCAAACTTTTTTTAAAAAAATATTAAAAAAAATTTTTTTTCATTGATAATTAAAAAAAAATGCCTAAAAAATGACGAACACAGAAATGACTTAAATGCTTAAAACAATCATTAATTACCTGTTATTAGCTATAAAACACATGTGTCGGTCGAATATCTTAATTTACTATAATTTGCGTCACAATATATATCTTTCCAAAACATAAGGATTTTTAATAAACGAATCCACCAATTTAACATATAAAATTCGAAAAGATTGACTAGATATTTTAAGATTAATTTTTATCAACTTTCGCATACAACATACAAGTGCTCGCCATTAATGAATTTAATGACAGCAATTTTGACAGGTGTCACATTAGATGAGAAATGTCAACAATACTGACATCTATACATTTTACAATAAATTACAATGTATAAAAACTTGCCTATATTAATCAAAACTCCAATGTTAATCATTTATTAAGAAATGATAAATTTTACTTAAGTTGTTAGTATCTGTTTTCAAATTTACAGATTGATGTTCATTCCTTTTAATGTAAATCATTTCACTGATTAATCTTTTGTTATAATTATCTTCTCTGTCTAAGATTTTATATTTCTTAAAATCAAACGTGTGATCTAAGTCAAAGTGGTGTGTACTTAGACCAGTCTTATTCAGTTTTTTAGCATTACTGGGCTTACAATCATTAATATGGTTCTGTATACGTTTACTGATATACTGCTTCGTTTGTCCGATATACATTTTTGAGCAATCCTTACAATTTACGGAATACACAACATTTTTTTGAAAATTAGGTGGTAGTTTTGATTTTAAACTAGTGAAAATCTTTCTATTAGTTAAGTTGTTATAAAACGCAATATTAGTATTTTCATTCTTTAATGCTTTTTTAATTTTTTGTGAAACCTCTGGTATATATGGAATTTTATAATATATAATATTATTATCATTTTTATCATGTGTTTCCTCGGTGTCTAACTTGAATTGATTAAAAATTCTATTAATCAAATTAACAGGATAACAATTAATTTTCAAATTTGTTAACAATTTTTGTTTATTAGCTTTATGGAACTTTTTGTTTGACAATTTGTAAATCTTACTTAAATTTTGTGTAATTATATTAACCTTTTGGTTCATAGGATGGTTAGAATGAAAATTTAATAGTAAGTTTGAATCAGAAGGTTTTTTATAGAGATCAGTAATGATATGATCGTCTTCTCTAATCAACAACAAATCTAGAAAAGGTATCCTTCCCTCAATTTCAATTTCTTTAGTAAACTGCAAATCTGGATCTATTGAATTAAAAATCTTTAAAACCTCATCCACCTTTTGTTTAGGCACAATTGTGAGTCCATCATCTACATAAATCACAAAAAAATTTATGGTAAAACTTGATTTATTAATTGCTCTTTGGATAATCTTATCCATTACAATGTTTGCCAATATCGGGCTCAAAGGAGCACCCATGGGTGTACCAAAAGTTTGTCGATAGTAGCTTCCATTGTAATAGAAATAACTTGTATTGAAGATATGCTAAATTAATTTAAAAAACAACTCTTTATTAATTTTCGTAAAAGAACTAATTAGTTCCCACTTATTATCTAGAATTTCCAACACTAACTCTTTTTTGATGTTCGTGAAAAGTGATTTTACATCGAGTGACATGAGACATTCGTCTTTATTAATCCGAATGTCATCTAATATATTTTTTAGATCGTGACTATTTTTAATACTATACTTCAAAGAAGGTAAAATATTTGTAAGTACATTAGATAACATTTTTTGTAAGTTAAAATTAAACGAATCTGTACAAGACACAATTGGTCTTAGAGGGTTGTTTTCCTTGTGTATTTTTGGAAGTCCATATATTCTAGGTGGAAGTGGATTAACCGGGTTTAAATTTTTAACTTCTCTATCACTCAAGTTAATATCACATTTCAATTCGTTCACAAGTTTAGCATTTTGTTTCAAAAACTTTGCAGTTGGGTCTTTACTCAAGATTTGGTAATATGCACCATCTGAGACAATTTCTTGCATTTTTTGGTTGTAGTGATCTTGTTTCATTACAACTGTTTTTTTACCTTTATCCGATTTTGTGACCAATAAATCTTTATTATTACGTAAAAATTCCTTTGTTGATTTAAACCGCTCCTGTTCTAATGTAGGTTTATTATTTAAATTTTCATTTTTATGTAGGAAATTTGTAATAATGTTAGTGCATTTAGCCCTTATTCTATCTTTGTTAGAGTAAGAACTGTTATTAGAAATGCAAAATTCTACATCCTTAATTATCGGAATAATAGGTAAATTATCCTTTACAGGTTTTATTGCAAACTTAGGACCTAAGGCTAATTGGTCCAAGGCAAACGTTGGCAAGACAGTCTCCGTGGTGTTTACTACCCAATCTCTATTGTTAATTGAAGGAAGGTTATCCAAACCATGTTGTAGATTATTAAATTTTTTTAAATGAGTTTTTTTAATTTTAGCAAAGGTTTTATCAAAGTCAATTCTCATAAAACTAATAAAATTATTTACAACCAAATCAGGTACATATTTACATAAGTCATTCTTTGTTTTTTCAATAATTACTTTTGTACGCTTAATCAAATAACAAACAATCTTAATCTCTACATTTAGTATTTTTCCTTTAAATGAATATATAATGCGCTGAATTTTATTTTTAAACGGGTGGTTTGATGAAATTTCTGAATTTATAAAGTTATAATTTTTCTTTATGTGTGAAGGGAATACCTTTTTTCTTCTGCAGTTAATCAAGAAGTTATGTTGGTTTTTCAATTTCGCCAATTTTGAATTATTCTTCTGCCAATATTTGAGACGTTTGACTCTTCTCCGTACAAATCCTTAGTTTCTTCGTAGAACCCCATCTTTGCCAAAGATAATAATAACTGGTTGACCAATAACGTTCGGTAGTATAATTCAGGTAAATAAAACAGCTTATCGAACTCCTTTGAACGTGTTTTTTATTTAATAAACCGCCAACGTTTCGACAACAGATTCGTTGTCTTTTTCAAGGCTGAAAATAGAAACGATAAAATTTGGATACACGAATTTACAAAAAACGTCATTAATTAAAATTACAAAAAAAACATTACAAAACTTCACTAATTAAAATAACACTTTAAAATCTGCAAACCTTTTTTAAAAAAATATTAAAAATTTTTTTTTTCATTGATAATTAAAAAAAAAAATGACTAAAAAATGACGAACACAGAAATGACTTAAATGCTTAAAACAATCATTAATTACCTGTTATTAGCTATAAAACACATGTGTCGGTCGAATATCTTAACCAAAAGGTTAATATAATTACACAAAATTTAAGTAAGATTTACAAATTGTCAAACAAAAAGTTTCATAAAGCTAATAAACTAAAATTGTTAACAAATTTGAAAATTAATTGTTATCCTGTTAATTTGATTAATAGAATTTTTAATCAATTCAAGTTAGACACCGAGGAAAGACATGATAAAAATGATAATAATATTATATATTATAAAATTCCATATATACCAGAGGTTTCACAAAAAATTAAAAAAGTATTAAAGAATGAAAATACTAATATTGCGTTTTATAACAACTTAACTAATAGAAAGATTTTCACTAGTTTAAAATCAAAACTACCACCTAATTTTCAAAAAAATGTTGTGTATTCCGTAAATTGTAAGGATTGCTCAAAAATTTATATCGGAAAAACGAAGCAGTATATCAGTAAACGTATACAGAACCATATTAATGATTGTAAGCCCAGTAATGCTAAAAAACTGAATAAGACTGGTCTAAGTACACACCACTTTGACTTAGATCACACGTTTGATTTTAAGAAATATAAAATCTTAGACAGAGAAGATAATTATAACAAAAGATTAATCAGTGAAATGATTTACATTAAAAGGAATGAACATCAATCTGTAAATTTGAAAACAGATACTAACAACTTAAGTAAAATTTATCATTTCTTAATAAATGATTAACATTGGCGTTTTGATTAATATAGGCAAGTTTTTATACATTGTAATTTATTGTAAAATGTATAGATGTCAGTATTGTTGACATTTCTCATCTAATGTGACACCTGTCAAAATTGCTGTCATTAAATTAATTAATGGCGAGCACTTGTATGCGAAAGTTGATAAAAATTAATCTTAAAATATCTAGTCAATCCTTTCGAATTTTATATGTTAAATTGGTGGATTCGTTTATTAAAAATCCTTATGTTTTGGAAAGATATATATTGTGACGCAAATTATAGTAAATTAAAATATTCGACCGACACATGTGTTTTATAGCTAATAACAGGTAATTAATGATTGTTTTAAGCATTTAAGTCATTTCTGTGTTCGTCATTTTTTAGTCATTTTTTTTTTAATTATCAATGAAAAAAAAATTTTTTAATATTTTTTTAAAAAAAGTTTGCAGATTTTAAAGTGTTATTTTAATTAGTGAAGTTTTGTAATGTTTTTTTTGTAATTTTAATTAATGACGTTTTTTGTAAATTCGTGTATCCAAATTTTATCGTTTCTATTTTCAGCCTTGAAAAAGACAACGAATCTGTTGTCGAAACGTTGGCGGTTTATTAAATAAAAAGCACGTTCAAAGGAGTTCGATAAGCTGTTTTATTTACCTGAATTATTTTTATCAGCTTCCTTTTCTTGATTTTCCTCAATTTTAGTGTTCTCTTCTCCTTGCTTTTCGTTTTTTTGGTCATGAAGTCCACTGCATTCAGGAATTTCTTCTTCTACATTTTCGGCCCTATTACTCTTATTCTCTTTGTTATCTGAAGATATCAGAAATTAGTATTTTTCAAATGCAATTTATTTTTACTTTAAAGTATCTGTCAAAATGTGATTATAATAAATAATTATAATATTGTTAATACTACATTTACTTTACACTTTACTTACCTGTTTTCTATTTGAGTTGTAGACTGTAAATTACGCACACAAAAAAACTGCACTCAATGCTTACTGCAACTGCACAACACAACTCATTAGCGAAATGCGCTCGAATTTGAATAATTCCGTGCACGTGTGCGCTAAAAATATCAGGGCGGCGGCAAGTGGATATACGCGCGCGTGCTATGTCCTAGGATCTCTGCAGCCTTATTCTTGACCCGTCGACATGATGTGGCCGACCACTTTTATCATTCTGTCCTCTTATTTGTTCATGTAAATGAAAAGGACAGAATGATAAAAGTGGTCGACCACATCGTGTTGACCGGCTCAAGAATAAGGCTGCTGTACCAAAAAGTGACAATTTCCAGTTGAATAGGGAATAGGTTAAAAATGTTCAATATATTTGAGTGAATTAACGAGTATTTGAATATAAAATATCATTACTATTTGTCGTGAGGGGGCCAAAACTACATGTGGGGCCAGAGGCGGCCGCCTCATCCGCCGTTTATAAGTATAAAACTTTCTTTATCTTTATCGATTCTCATTTTCATTATCTCGTCTCTCCGCAAACCACTAAAAACTCCCATCGCAAGAACTAACTACTGTATAATTGGTATTTAGTAGTGAGTTTGGTTAGAAGCATCCATTATAAATGTTAAAACCTGATCTCATGTAAAACTTTTGATATTTTTGGGAAGTATTGTTTTGATCTTTGTTTCAAGGAACAAAATAAACGATTGTAGTTGAAAATATTGACGTTGTACACAATTAAGTCGACCTCAAAGTCAAGTATTTCGTGCAGAATGAGTTTGGAGTATATTTTTCAGACTAAAATGAATGAAGAAAAGTATCTATCTAATTTATAGAAATATTAAACCAAACATATGTATAGGTACCAATTCCTGAAAGCACCCCATCAAAACTGTTTCATTTAGAACTATCACTCCATTTTTCACTTTCCAATCAAGGAATATTCTAAGCCATGCCCAAAACATCTTGAGGAATTTTACTAATATTTTCTGCCATGTTCTTCCTACACCTTGTACAGACACAGGTTCACGAAAATGATAGGAAAATAAACAAACAAAACAAAAAAACAATAGCCTGACGATCCTTGCCAAGACCATGGTTGACTATTATTATTGACACTAATTATTTTATTGATTTTAGTAGAAATTATTTTTAAAAACTAATTGCTAACTGAAAATTATAGTCATGTATGTATAATAGTATTATAGTTGTATTTTATAAGGATGGTACTTTTCTCGTTTTAAAAAACGTAAACCAAGATGGCGTCGCCGGTGCAAGACGTAGAAACCGTGCTCGCGAAGGAAAAACGTTGCAAGTGCGGTACAATTGCAAAAAAAGGTGCTAAATGTGCAAACTGTGAAGTTGTGTATCATCCCTCATGTCTTGGGAGGATGAAACATACCAAAACCCATGAAAGGGACGTAATTATTTGTGAAGATTGTGATGGCAGCGACGCGTCATCAATGAACATGGATGCAACAGATGAGAAGGCTGGTATCAATTCTCCATCTCTAGTAATGCATAAAAATGAACACGCTATTAAACTATTAGAACAAGAAATTAAATTCCTCAAAGAAATTATTCAAAATAAGGATATGATAATTGGTGAACTTCGAGATAAAACAACCCTACTATACGATAAAATAGATCTTCTTCAAAATAAAGGTATTCCTGCAACAACAAACAATACGCCATTGGGCGTTAAAATCCCGCCAAATTCAAAAAGAGGCCCTGCCCTAACATCGGCACTAGAGCTCCCAAAACTCGTCAGTAATATAAACATAAACCAGCGCAATCGCAACACCGAAGCAGAAACTGCGCCAATTTCCTACGCAGAGGCTGGTAGAAAAGGAGACGCACTCCTTAACAAGGAAAACATCACAACAACTGCAGATGAAATAACAACAATAAATAATTCGAACTCATTGAACTCAACCACAAATAATAATGCAAACAATGAATCTTCAAACGAGTCATGGATACCAGCAAGAAAAACCAATAAAACCTCCAAAAGGAAATTAATCATAGGCAACTCAACCGATTCCACTCTAAAAGGAGCAGTTAAATATCATTACTACCACGTGAATAACTTGGAACCGTCAACTACTACTGAAGCAGTTTCAGCCTTTTTAAAAGAAAAAAACGTCAGTGGCTACAAGTGCGAACAACTAACAGCGAAACGTCCACAAGACTATAGTTCGTTTAAAATTACAGTTCCAGAAGAACACTCTTCAGTTATCAAGAACCCGAATACCTGGCCAGGCAATGTCCGTATCAATCGTTTTTTTCACCACCTCGCGAGAGAAAAAGTACAGACTTAATAACAAACAATAATAAGAATAAGTTCAATTTCTCAGTGATGCATTTAAATATCCAATCTCTACGTAACAAGATAGATGAATTAGAATCATTATACATTAATGCTCATGAACCGAGTTTAATAAACTTAACAGAACATTGGCTTGAACCCGGGGAAATTGAATACGTACACTTTAATAACTATACACTCGCATCCCAATTCACTCGAGACAATAAAAAACATGGCGGTGTTGCATGCTACGTTCATAATACCATTAAATTTTCCGAATGCAAAAATATTGTGTCATTGTCCATGGAAATGCACTGCGAAGTGGCGGCGGTACACCTCACACAGTACCGCGCTACTGTAGTTACCGTGTACCGTCCACCATCTGGTGACATTGAAATATTTTTAAACGCTATTAATTCAATTCTTACCATTGTGTGCCAAAAATACTCAAATATTATTTTGAACGGTGATTTTAACTTAAAATTTCATTCGAAAGAAGCAAATTATTTAGGATTCTTAAATCTGCTACAAAGCTTTAATCTCAGACCAGTGATTACGGGCAGCACGCGTCTTAATAACTGCTTAGACAATTTTGTCATAAATAATAATATACGCGAATTTAAAACCACAAACGAAAAAAATTGCATCTCTGATCATAACATAATTACGCTCAAAATTAATTTATCAAATACTTGCTCAATAGCCAACCAATCATTTTACTGTGAGCCCATTACACAAGTTGGTCTTTACAACTTCTACAAACTAGTAGAATCCAATAACTTACTTTCAATAAACGATTTAAGCATAAGCACCGAAGACAAATTTGAACTTCTTTTAAACATAATAGCCGACTGTGCTAATTTAGCTTTTCCAACGAAAAAAATAATAGTAAGAAATAATAAAATAAATTGGTTTAATGGCGAACTTAATCGTGCAAGGGAAGAGTTAAAACATTTAAATGATATTTTGCAAAAAAACCCAAGTGAAAATTTAAAAAGAACCCTAAAAGAAAAAAGAAATCATTATCGGAAGAATATAAAGATAGCAAAACAAGCAGCTAATGACAAGTTCTTAAACAATCAAAATCACTCACCTGCCGCCGTATGGAATTTAATAAAGTCCACAACACAATCTAAGCAAACAAAAAATTCTGATACCTCAATATCATCTCAGGAATTTAATACCTACTTTACCACGATTGCCGAAAACCTTCACAAAAACATACCAAACACAAATATTAACCCCATTGACATGTGCTCGTCAACTTCTTCTAAACAAGAAGCAGTTTTCCAATTCTCAACAGTAACTTTCAACGAGATCAGGAAAATTCTGGACCACTTAAGTAATAAAAAATCAAAAGACTATTACGGACTTAATGCAAATATGCTAAAATCAATAAAAAACCTGATTATATTTCCGCTAACCAACATCATAAATCAATGTATTAAGGAGGGTATATTCCCAAAATGTCTTAAAATTTCAAAGGTCACTCCAATTTATAAAAATAAAGGCGCTATAAACGAGCCTAACAGCTATCGCCCAATCTCAATAATCCCGATCCTATCGAAGGTATTTGAATCAATTTTAAAAATACAACTAACCAACTTTTTCGAATCTAACAATATTTTTTACAAAGAACAATTCGGTTTCAGAACCGGGAAAAATACGTCAGGGGCAATATTATCTCTAATTAACTCTGTCACATCGGCATTAGAAGCAGGGGAAGCTGCAGGTGCTCATTTCTGCGACTTAACCAAAGCCTTTGACTGCGTTCCTATAGAAACTCTCATTGAAAAACTTGATAAATACAATTTAGGAAAAAATAGCTTAAACCTGTTAAAATCCTACCTATCGGATCGTCAACAAGTAGTAAAATACAATGAATGTTCTTCTACACTTGCGAAAGTAGATCACGGGGTACCGCAAGGGTCGGTTTTGGGACCTATCCTCTTTTTAATCTTCATAAACGATCTACCAGAAAACATTAGCGCAAGTAAACCGATTCTCTTCGCTGACGATACAACCCTGTTCGCATCAGCAGACGACGTACAGTCATTGGACGTTATCCTGGAGGAAGCGCAGTCACAGGCTGATCAATGGTTTTGTGTAAATAAGTTAACCTTAAATAGGGATAAAACAGAAAAAATTAAATTTACACTTAAAAAATCCAGTAGTAACATCAATTACTCAATTAAATTCCTAGGTGTCCACCTAGATTCTCATTTAACTTGGGAGTACCACATCCAAGAAACCTGCAATAAAATATCAAAAAACATATTCGCTATTCGCAAATTACGCGACCAAGTCTCAAAAAATGTCGTATGGAGTGCATACCATAGTCTAATCTATTCACACCTTAATTACTCAATTATGTCATGGGGACACTCCTCGCATGCTGAACGATGCTTTAGATTGCAGCGACGTGTGATGCGCGTCATTACTGGTTTGAAGTATAGAGACGATGTAAGACTTAAATTTATTGAAAATAAAATACTAACTCTACCAAGTATCTATATTTACCGATGTCTTATACACGTCAAAGAAACTAATGAAAACTACAACAAGAGAAACGACATACATTCTTACTCTACTAGAACAAATGAAAAATTAAATGTACAATTTTTAAGATTATGTAAATCTAGGTACTCGGTCAATTACTACGGGCCTACTTTTTATAACAAACTACCTCAAAATGTAACAGATTTGGAAATAAATAAATATAAATTAGCTGTGAAAGATCTTCTACTCTCAACGGCATTTTACTCAATTAATGAGTTTTTAAACTGTAAATTTTAAATCGCATTTTAAAAAATTATAATGTTATGGTAATGTAGCAACGTGTACTTGTTTGTATTTTTTGTGACATGTGTAAGATACTTGTATTTTGTATTATTAGCACCAATAAATGATTATTATTATTATTATTATTATTATTAATACAGATCGCTGACTGATTTCATTATCTGCTGCAACTTGTCGAGAACTACTATGAAGATTCTCCTCAATACTTAACAAAATATCAATTTTAACATTTTCCCTAAGTTTAGCAGGACGCCCGGAATTTGGAATATGTTTAACATGTCCAGTTTCTCTAAATTTTTTCTCGATTTTACTAACCGTGGATTGACTGATAGGTCTATCTGGATACTTTGCATTAAACATAGTGCATACCTCTTGCTGAGTTCTGGTCTCATCTCCGCATCCAACGAGAATCAAAATTTCAATCCGTTGAGTTTCATTTAAGCGAGCCATTATTTTATTTGCTTACGTTATTGCAAGGCGATTAATAAAAATGATATTATTAAATTTAAGCAAACGCTGGTCGAGCCAAAAATCATGCCTTTTGTAAAATCAATCAATTTAATACGATTGAAATTCATTATACAACATTATACCAAGAACGATGTAACATTATTATGCCCATCAGATTCAAGTCGCCTTCCGTGCAAAATGATCTCTACAATGCTCTACAAATAACTATTATTACCCTTAAAAATACTTAGTTTCTCTCCTTATATCACCCCATAAAATTTGACACAGTTATTCAGAGATGTTCTGACTATTTATTGTTAGCGGTTTGATATAAGAACGAGTTTTCTTGTCAATATTTTTTACTTTTTGGCTCTATACTTTATATCCGTCAGAATTTTATGAGTAGGCTTGTGGCATTTTGCTTTGCAAATAAATCTTCTTAAATTTAGCGGACAATAAATTATACACTGCTGCATACCAGCTTCCAGTAGTGTGTCAATGATTCCTGCTGTTCTTCCGTTGATGAAGGTCCTTTGATTTCACACAGCTAAACACCAGTAAACAATGAAACAGGGTGTGGTATCTCCCTTATAAAAACTTTTGTCCTATGCTTAGCGGGGAATTTAAGCGAAGGGGCTGTTGTTTTAGATAGTTAGGCAACTTTATAAGTCCCCTTAATAAAAAAAATATATTAAATAAAACCATCATAATTTGGATAAATTAAGTATTGAAAAGTAAAGAAAAATACTTTATTTTTTTTACTTTCCATTAGTTTTAAAAATATTAATTTGTATGGAAGTAATATCACCGTCATACTTCTGTTTGTAACTTGTTTATTATACAGGGTGTCCCACTTTTTTTCCAGCAATTTTTTTGATAATAAATGTCATTCTGAACAAAAAACTTCCTATGAACTTATATTTTTTCGACTCCTTAAGAAGTTACAGCAGTTTTAAAACTGATAAATTTTTATGATTTTTGTGAAATACACTGTATATATTTTTTTTCTAATCATCAATTTTTTATTTAAATCAATTATGATTTAGATTTTAAACTTAGTGGTTCTTGATGAAATTAATATATCTGATTGGCTTAAAGATAAAAACAAAATCCAAAGAATACTTGATTTAAATTTAAAAAAATCCAAATAAACTAAAATTTATATAGGGTGTTCCAATAAGCTCATTAAAATATTTTAAATTTTAAAATTGCTGTAACTTTTTAAGGAGTTGAACAAGAATATATGTTCATAGGAAAGTTCTTGTGGAGAATGACATTTACTATCTTTCTTGTTTTATCATTTTAAGTGTTGTGGCCTCATATACAGAATATAATTTCCAACGTGGACAAGTTCTTTGCAACTGATGTAAGAAAAATATCACAACTTCACTTGAACTCTCTAAACTCTAAATAGTATCAGTGCTATTTTAAACTATAAACTTCAAATATTTGATAAGATTATACATATTAGAAAATACTACTTGTCAAAAGTACGACGGAAATCTACGTGATGAAGCAATTTTTGCAGTCAGAAAATTTTATATCTGTTGGAAATGTTATAAATATTTAGAAAAATTGTTTAAATAATCTAGACACATCAAACGATTCATTTGTTATTGTTGCTATGGAACATATTTATTGTTTAGAATAATAGTTGTAATAAATCTTTTCAACAAGAAGGTTCCGTTATATGTCTTTTGATAAATTAGTAAATTCTGCACCAGGTTATGGGCCCAATAGTGTGGCATTAAAATAATGAAAGATTATTAAAAGAAAGCTGAAATTCTGAAGATCAATGATTATGGAAGATCTGTCAAAAATTTATAGACTTCAAATTGAAGTTAATTGGGGAAAGTAGAAGTTTGTTAAAAAGGTTTATTTAAAAGCTTGTGATTTGTATAAAGTGGTTAGTGGAGAGTATAAGAAATCGTTGAAAAAGAAATTGTTGCAAATGGCACTGGTGATAGGACTTCTAATGAGGATATTGAAAATGGATAATGATTGAAAATTAGGCACAGAAAATAATAGTTACAACTATTGGTCAGCAACCATTACTTCACATAATGACTGGCGATTCGTCTAAAGAAATGTGGGATAAACTACAAGTATATATGAACAGAAATCTGAAGAATGGGTACATTTACTACAACAAAAATTCTACAAATATACCATGGAAAGAAGTGATAATATAGCTACACACATTTCGAAATTGGAAGAGCTTGGAAGAAAATTAAATCAATTAGGTGAACCATTATCGGATTCAATGATAATGACAAAAATATTAATAACATTACCTGCAAGTTACAATAATTTTCATAGTCCATGGGAATCCACTCAAGAGGATAAAAGAAGTTTGGCAAATTTAATATTTAACCACAAGATTATTAATAGAAGAAGCAAGATTAAATGCCCAAAATGTTTCTGATAGGAAGCCAGGAAACTGTTATTATTGTAAATAGCCTGGACATTGGAAAAACGAGTGTAGATATAGAAAATCAATTAAAAATAATGTAGGAAAAACTTATTTTAGTGGTGACAGCGAAGCTTTACTAGGATTTGTAAATAAAAATGGGAAACAGGAAAATGAATGGTTTATTGACTCAGGAGCTAATGATCATATGCCATTTAGGAAAGAATGGTTTAGAAATTTTAAATTCTTCGAAAATAAAGTGTTTGTTAAGATTGGAGATGAATCTAAAATACCAGCATTGGGAAGAGGTGACATTGAAATTCGGGCATTTGCAAAAATAATAAGTGGAATAATAAATACTTAAAGGATGTTTTATATGTACCGAATATAAATTAAACTTGTTTTCTACTGGTGCTGCACTTGATAAGGATATGAGTGCAGCACAAGTGATAAACAATGTATCTTGAAGAAAAATGGTATAGTTTCTGCAGTTGCAATCAGAGAAGAACGATTATTCGAACTTTTATTTAAAACCTTGGAAGTTGATAATATCAAAGTAGAAATAATTGCAAATGTTGCGCAGAAGCAGTGTTTGCAAGTATGGCATGAAAGAATGGCACATCAGAATTTTGATCATATGGAAAATATATCTGTTGGAGGATCAAAATATTTTTTTATGTTTAAGGATGACTTTTCACATTACAGGAAAGTATATTTTCTAAAATATAAATGCGAAGTTCAACAAAAATTACACAAATTTATAAAATCTGTGAATAATTTTACTGGAACATCAATAAGAACAATTCCTACTGACAACGGAACTGAATTTATAAATTCTCAATGTAAATTTTTTTTGAAAAACGAAGGTATCTGTCATCAAACATCAAGAACTTATACTCCTGAACAAAATGGATCAATTGAACGATATATGAGAACAATTGTGGAAATTGCTCGAACTTTATTACATGCAAAAGGTATGAATTTGAAATTGTGGGCAGAGGCCGTTAATACTGCAACGTATGTCTTGAATAGATATACTAGTACAAAAAAGGATAAAACACCTTATGAATTGTGGTTTGGAGAAAAAGCAAATATTAATCATTTTAAATTTTTGGTTCAACTGTGTTTGTTCATGTTCCAAAAGAAAAGAGAAAAAATGTGGATTGCAAATATGAAGAAGGTACATTTGTTGGATACTCTGATAATATAAAAGGCTATAGACTATAGAGTATGGTTTCCAAAGAGAAATAAAATAGAAACTAGCTGTGATGTTGTATTTAAAAATGAAAATCAAGAAACTCTAAATAATTACAAGAAAATAGAAGATATTCGAGATATTTTACATGAAAATTCGGATAGTCGAATTCAAATTGATGATTTAAATGAAGAGGTTGAAAATAATGAAAATCAAGAAAAGAGTAAAAAAGAATTATTTAAATGAAGAAGCTGGTGACGACAGAAATCAAAATAACAATTATGAAGATGAAATTGGTTCAAATTATAACTTACGAGATAGGTTTAAAATAATTAGACCGAAATCATTTGCAAATTTAGCAGATAAAATAGCATTGATTGTTGAAAATAATGAACCTATAACATATGAAGAAGCACTTACTGATAAACATGCTGATAATTGGAAAGAAGCTATGTTGGATGAAATGAATTCATTGATAAAAAATCAGACTTGGGAGGAATTAGTTGACTTACCTGTAAATCAAAAACCTATTGAAAATCGTTGGATATTCAAAATTAAAAAGAAGAATGGTCAAATTGATAGATTAGTTATCAAAGGATATAAATAAATATATGGAATTGATTACGAAGAAACGTTTAGTCCAGTGGCCAAATATGATTCTATTCGATTAATTCTTTCTGCAAAAGAAAATCTAAAAATGGCTCAATTTGATATAAAAACGGCATTTTTATATGGAACAATGGAAGAAGAAGTTTATATGACTCAACCTATTGGATTTGAAGATGGTTCTAATAACGTATGTAAGCTACAACGAAGTTTATATGGATTAAAACAAGCACCAAAATGTTGGTCAAAGAAATTTAATTCGTTTCTTGAAAAATACAATTTAAAAACAAGTGATGCTGATAGTTGTGTATTTCTAAGAAATTACGAAGAGTCAAAGTTAACACTTGCAATATATGTTGATGATGGACTAATTGTCAAAATGACATTGACAATTTATTAAATTTTTTGAAAGAAGAATTTCAACTTACAATTGAAAATGGTTCAGCGAGTTGAAATTTTTGTAATATTTAAGTGGAAGTGTTGGAAATGTTATAAATATTTAGAAAAATTGTTTAAATAATCTAGACACTTCAAACGATTCAGGTGTTATTGTTGCAATAGAATATAATTGTTGTTTAGAATACAAATAGTAGTTGTAATAAATCGTTTCAACAAGAAGGTTCAGGTTTTTGTCTTTTGATAAATTAGTATCTGCAACAGTCCCAAAAAGCAGTAATCAGAAAAAACTCGTAGAAAATAAACAATTTTTCATCGACAAAAATTTATTCAATGAGGACCAACTTTTTAACATTTTTAGGTCCAATAGGATTAATATCCTGATAAATGGTGAACTAAGGATTCCTATTGATAAAGTATACATTTTTTATTTATATTTTCTTTCACTTTAGGACCAGTGATGATAAGAAAAGTAGAAAAATAGCGTGCGCGAGTGATTTATGAATTTTTATAAATGTTTTGAAAAAATAATTTTTTAATGTTTTTTAACTTTAAGTCAAAATAGCAATAGGTTTGCTATACAATACGGCAAAAGACGTATCGAATTATTTTTGAAAAACTTTGTTTTAAACTTAAAAATAAAATTCATTCGGTTGACGGTTGACATGACGTGCGGTTGCTATTACTATACAGGGTGTAACAAAAGTATGGAATAATCGATTTATTTTCTTATTTCGAAGAGTTACAAAATAAGTTTAAGTATTTTGATTTTTCCTTTGCTATGGCAACCAACTTTGTTTTTTTTGAGTAGCAACCATACAAGGTGAACAAAAAGTTCAGCAACGCCCGCTTATTTTTGAAACAAAGCATTTTTGAAAAAAACGCATGACCTTGAACAGCAAGATGAAGATCAAGCGATAATCACTTAATTTTTTTTAAATAGGGGTAACCCATTTTTATTGCATATTATTTTAACTTCCTTTCAGAGGTTTACGAAACATATTTTTTTATTTTTCTAAAGTGAATAGTTTAGAAGTTACAAGGGTTTAAATTTCCAATGCGTAAAGTTCTGCAACGCCGTTTTATTTTGGAAACTAAGCATTTTTGAGAAAAATGTTTTAAATAAATGTTAGAGACGCACTTATAAGAAATATTGCCATGCCTTGAATAGCAAATTCACTTAACTTTTTTTAAATAACCACCCATTTTTTACTTTTATACTAATTATTTTTCTGAAAATAATGCTTCATTTCAAAAATAAACGGGCGTTGCCGAACTTTTTGTTCACCCTGTATATATTTTTTCGATTTTCAAAAAGTGCACATTTTTCTGAATATCGGGATACTATTTTATCCTAAAAAAAAATTAAAAACTTAAAAAAATATATTTTTAGAAAAGAAAACATAAAAATATGTTTTATTGATACAAATGTGTAAACACAAAACAATTTTAAATACTACATTGGTAACTATCTAACATTAATATTAAATTAGATTTTCAAATTGACCTCCATTTTATATCAATCCATTAAAAAAAATTAGACGTCATAGCGATAATTTTAATAATTTTTAATGACATTTAGATGGCGCGAGTATAATATTTTTGGTACTGTTGTAAAACACTTTTAGTAAGGTATTATTTCATGCTATAAAAACCATACCAACCCATTAATAACATTTCTGACGTCATTTTACCCGAAAAAAATATTTTTTACTTCAAAATAACGTTTTTTAAAAACAATCCGACACGTCTTTTGCCGTTTTTTGAAAATTTCAAATAATAAGACAGTAATGAATTTTATGCGTTATTTTAAACTCACCCTTTATATGGACTTTTTCAGGCTATTGAATTTCTTCATCAAAACAGAGTAATGCACAGAGATATTAAGGCTAGTAATATCCTTTTAACTAAAGAAGGGGACGTGAAATTATCTGACTTTGGTTTGTGTAGACATCTAAGTAGTACATTTGGTAAGTTGTTGTTCAAAAATTTCATATTTTTTAAGCAATAGTTTTAAACTTTTACATTTTTTTTCTTAACTCAAAATTAGGTATCACTTTTAAAGACAAAATATTTAATTTATCTTTACTCAACTTTATTATAATAATAAAGTTGAGTAAAGAAACATTTGTGATTTTTATCCAAACGTTTCCAATTATCATCAACTCAACACAAAACTTAAACAAATCCAAAACTGTGTTTCACCCCGGCTTCAGCCTCGGATTGGTTTGTACTGTTCTCTGGGGTCTGAAGAATAAAGATAGGTTTGTGGGGCTATTTTTGTCATACATAAAGTTTGTACCCTTGTACTCAAATATTTTTTTCCAAATTACCTCAAAAGCCTTACCCGCTACAAACTTCTTCATTTTCTTTCTCACTGGTACTGAGAAATTACGTTGTTTAATTTTCTTAAAATTTATGACTAGTTTATACCAAAAATTTTGGCAATTTCTTTGTAATTATTTACTTGCAACCAAGAGCTTGATATGAAAGGAAGGTTATAAAAACACAAACTCTATAAAATGCCAAAAATTTGTTTCCACAAAGCAGACTGAGTTTAGAAATATGTCGAAACATTTCGAGACAAAACAAAATCACCAAAAACAAAAGAGCCTTTAAAAAGTATTAACTTTGTTTTTTCGAAATGCGTTTCTGTTTTATTACAGCTTTGTCCGTTAGGTAAAACACCGGTATTAGTTTCTAATTTTGTTGCCCATCCTTTAAACTTTTATATTAAATAGTAAGAAGATTAATAAGAAAAATGGGTAAAAAGGTGGTGATTGTTTTTTAAATGAAATATATGATGAGCTTACCAAAATTTATCAATGCACTGTATATGCCCAAATCAAAAAATGTAATTATTTTAGGAAAATGTGACTCATGTATTGGATCCCCTTGCTGGATGGCACCCGAAGCTGTTGTTAGTAGTAGTAATATTGAGGATAGTGGTTATGGTAATAGAGCTGATGTATGGGCACTTGGTATAACTGCTATAGAACTGGGCGATGGTAAAACGCCATTCCAAGACATGCATCCAACAAGAGCGTTATTTCAGATTGTTAGGAATCCACCTCCAACTTTGTACAGACCTGCAAATTGGGGTGAAACATACAATGATTTCATAACAGAGTAAGTTTTATTTCAAATAAACTGATAAATATTATCACAAAGGTCCCTCCACAGAATAATTTTCAATAATAATTCAAATCATTATAATTTTATGAAAACTATTGTTCCAATTCCCAAAAAACCTTTAATGGCAGATTTATGATTTTGTTCTTATAGAGAGACTTAGACATTTGTTTGACCAAAATAGGAGTCAAGTGGTAATAATACAAAATACAGGGAGTCTCTAAACTGGTGCCTAAGCTCTCGCTTTTAGATATTTTTTCATGTTTTTTAAAGCTCTATGAGACATAAACCAGACACCAAAGTTAAATATAATAAAAACCAAAATTAAAAAATTTTTGCAAAATGGAAAGTTAGTAATAAAACTTAATTCTTTTGTAACTTTTTAATTATTTAAAACGAGAAGCACTAAATTGTTTTCCTAAATTTCTTAATTTTTTTTTCATGTTTGTTGCTGACTTCACTCACCCAATTTTCTAGGCTAAAACAGCAGGTTTTTTTTTTTAAATTTTGAAACTAATTTTGAGACAATTTCCATAAAAATTTTAACGTTTAAGTCATAAAAATTCAAGAATTTTCTTAAATGCAGGAGGAGGGAAAATCTCCAAATCTTTGCGATTTTGTTTATTAGTTATAATTGTAAGAATTTTATAGTATAATATAGTTTATATTTTTATGATTTTTTTTCATCTTTTCGCTGAATTGAAGCATTGTGATGAGTGATGACCAAACAAAATATACATATACCGGGTGGAAATGAAAACCGGGTCACCTCGATAACTTTTTTATTTATGAATAAAAAAATTTGAAATTTGGCTATGTTCTATGGTTCAAAAAAACAAATTTTATGTGCATTTTTTATTTTCGAAATCACTTCCGGTTTCACCGGAAACACCATGAACTTTGTTTTTTTAAATGTAACTTCCCATATTTTTATTCATGGCTTAAAATACTTTTAAAAAAGAAGTATTTTTGAGATATTAGTTTTTATTTTTTTTGTAAAAAAAATTTTTTTCAAAAAAAAAAAGGTTTTCGAAGTCGGTGAAAAGTACCAAAACTAATTCTAAATAATGCAAATACCTAAATAAAATTGCAATTTGAAAAAAAAATTAAGTGGTAAAAACCAATAGATCAAAAGATCTATTAATTTTTAAACTTAGTTAATGAAGATTTTATCAAATATCTCACTTTTTTTAAGTGCAATGATGCCGGGTCATTCGACTTTTTAAAAAGAGGATTTTATAACGATTATTTTGGTACCCAGTTTATCATATTTTTTGTACTCGGGATTTTTCAAAATAAAAAAAAAATTAAAAATGTATCACACATACCCCTACATGCCTACATATGGGGTACCAAAATAATCGTTATAAAATTCTCTTTTTAAAAAGTCGAATGACCCGGCATCATTGCATTGAAAAAAAGTGAGATATTTGATAAAATCTTCATTAACTAAGTTTAAAAAATAATAGTTCAAAAACCACTTAAATTTTTTTTCAAATTACAATTTTATTTAGGTATTTGAATTATTTAGAATTAGTTTTGGTACCGACTTCGAAAACCTTTTTTTTTTGAAAAAAAGTTTTTTACAAAAAAAATAGAAACTAATATCTCAAAAATACTTTTTTTTAAAAGTATTTTAAAAATATGGGATGTTACATTTAAAAAAAACAAAGTTCATGGTGTTTCCGGTGAAACCGGAAGTGATTTCGAAAATAAAAAATGCACATAAAACTTGTTTTTTTGAACCATAGAACATAGCCAAATTTCAAATTTTTCTATTCATAAATAAAAAAGTTATAGAGGTGACCCGGTTTTCATTTCCACCCTGTATATCAAATAGTGCTGGGATTTTGGCTTTTAAGGACAAGATTGGTAAAAATAATGAATTCACATTAAAAGCTGACCGGTTTCGGTATTTATTTCTGTACCATCATCAGAGCTACAAAACAATAAAATTATCAATCAAAACGAAAATTCACAATCATCTTTAACAATTAACAAATCACTAGCAAAATTATACAGAACATATTTCTTTTTTTATATTAAAAAAAAAATAATTTAAAAAGAAAACTCTAAAATTCAAATTTCAAAAATTTTAAAAATTACAAAAATTTCTCAACAAATTTCGAACATTTAAAAAATCCAAAAAATTGAAACGATTAAAAACAAAAAAATTAAGCATTTTTCAATATCAACTTGAATATAGAAAATTATCAATTTTATCATCAATTACTGAATTCAAACAATGCTTAAAATGAAAAAATAGGGTTAAATGTGTGGTTTTTACCTTTAATGTAATGTATCATTATTCAAGTCATCAAATTCAAAAATATGAGTTATTTTATTCATAACAAGTGATCTAGTTTTAACCAAATTAATAACTAGCATCAGATGATTAACAAAATATCGTAAATTTATTGGATCTAAAAAACGCACAACCGTTCACAGGACTTACACAATGACAATTGACGTGCAACTCAAAATTCTGATTACTAACAATGTTGCCAAATATTTTCTTAAAATTTCCACACAATTTAATATTCCATGAATTGTTGCTTATAATTCCATCTAAACAATTATGTGTCCGTTTGGTAATCTATCTATATGTCAAAATATAATCTATTATCAATCAAAGAACAAATAAAATTAAAAACACAAGTAATATTCAATTATTTTTATCATCTCTTTTTCGTGTTACTAATTTTACAGTTTTGTCCACATTAGATGCTTTATTGCAGTCCAATTTATGGTTCTGCATTCTGTCTTTCAACCAATTTTTAGTCTGGCCAATATAACAACACCTGCAATCCCCGCAATCAACTTTATAAACCAAATTATTAGTAAATTGTTTTAGTGGTTTATCCTTCACCTTAGAAAATAGTACATTACCAACAGTTTTTTGGTTATAAACAACAATCCTAGAATTAGGGAAATAGCTCCCAAATAATTTTTCCAACGTAATAGATAATTTATCGATATGTGGAATCTTAAAGTAATTGACTTTAGTATCTAACGGTAGTTCATTACGAATATTTACAGGATTATTATTATGTAAAAACTTATTTAATATAACTTTAGGGTAATTATTTTTTCTAAGAATACTGTCCGCAATCAAGAGATTTTCCTCAATATAACAAGGATCACATAATTTATAGATCTTATGTCTAAAGGACTTAACAATAGCTATTTTTTGGTGGAATTTATGTGAAGAATGATAATTTAACACCCTCCCAGAACTCAATGATTTTCTATACCAATTACATTTTATTGATCCATCAACATCTCTAGTTAAACATACATCTAAGAAGGGTAATTGATTATCAATTTCACATTCATGCGTAAATTTAATGAGTCTATCAAAATCGTTAAAAACATTCACAATTTCATCAATAGCAGTATCAGTATTCGGGATAGAAGTAAATATATCATCCACATATAAGAATAGAAAGTCAATATCATAACTTAGTCTACAAATAGATTCCCTCAAGAGCTCTGTCATAACTAATGCCGCAAATATTGGGGACGCAGGATGTCCCATTGCCGAACCTGACTTTTGTTTATATATTATGCCATCAAACACAAAATAATTATTATCAAAGCAAGATGTGACTAATTTTAAAAAAACTTCACACGGTATGTTAGTATAATTTTTAATGTCTGACCAACGATTAATAATAGCTTTCTTAGTTGATTCCAATGAAACATTAGTAAACAATGAAGTCACATCCAATGACACAAATCTATAATTCTCTGATACATTTTTATCTCTAATTACATTAACAAATTCAGCAGAATTTTTGATATTATACTCAAAAGCCAGGTTCGACAATATACTACAAATGAATTTTAAATAATTTATAAGTTGGTGATCCAATGGCGCTAATTACAGGTCTAAGTTTAATATCAGTAGTATCTTTATGAGTCTTAGGAAGACCATACGCTGCTGGCATATTACTGTTATAAGTTCTAAGTTGTCTACCTTGTAAACCAGATATATTTTTCATTTTCTCCAATTCTGTTATTAATTTATTCACTCTTGATTGTGATGCTGATAACGGGCATTTACTCACTATCTCATATGTTTCAACATTACTGAACATGGACTTCATTTTTGATTTGTATTCTTCACTCTTCATAACAACCGTCTTATTACCTTTGTCTGAGCGCAGTACAATTATGTCTGGATTATCCTTCAAAAACTTCTTTGCATCGGAAAATCGATTATCCAATTCACACGTGTGTTTGTTATTATTATTATTATTCTTTAACCAGTGATTGGTAATGATGTTTGTGGCTTTAGATGGGATTTCATCTTTTACATCCTTGTTGATTTGATGTTCATCTATGATAAATTCAACGTCTGTAATCAAAGTTTCCAATGATAGATCTTCATTCGTTGTTTGTAATGCGAACTTAGGCCCCATAGCTAGTAATTGCTCTGTATCTTCAGGTATAACTTTATCACTCAGATTAACCAACCAGTTAGCTTCACTATTAATCACAACTAAATCATCCTTCATTAAGTTTTTAATTTTATTGCTCGCTTTTTTACCCATATTTTTGATCAACTTCTTCCTTTTTCCATCTTGCTGGTTTTTGAACCTTAAAAACTCGGTAATTGGTAGTAGCGTTTCCAATTTATTCATACATCTATTTTTGATTTTCATATTCATTTTACTTTTATTGTTTTGTAGCTCTGATGATGGTACAGAAATAAATACCGAAACCGGTCAGCTTTTAATGTGAATTCATTATTTTTACCAATCTTGTCCTTAAAAGCCAAAATCCCAGCACTACTTAATACATATATATCCTTGCTTATTTTATCTAAAAGATATAATTTTAAGGACTTTACTTAAAAAAATGAAGATTATAGTCTTTTTACCTATTATAACTTTTTTGCAAAGAGGAAATGACTTTACAAAGGATAAATAGTTGGTGTATTCGGTTGATACTTGTGTTTTATTCATAATAATTTTTCTTCCAAAGATTTTTTTAAATTTGTTTTTGGAGTAAAATGTAAAATCTTCTGGCTATAATTTCTTGCAATTTGTCTTAGTTAAAACAAACCCCAGGAATACTACAAATTATTTTTGGTTTTTTCAAAGTTTTTTTAAAATTGCCTGAGGCATGTTTTGTATTAATCTTGATTAGTTTATGAAATGTTGTGATAGAAAAATTTTGTCGTACAAAAATTTTATTATTTGTTCTGTTTATAGATAGGTATCGAATCATAAATCGTATAATTTTCGGAAAAAAAAAATCATAAAAATAAGAGAGTACTTAAAAAAAATAAAAATTTTTTTTGAAGATATATGTTAATTAACATCTAAATAAAACAGTATTACACGAATTTCACTTTTTTTATCATTTTGTAATCAAAAACATTTAAAAACAGTTTTTTATCTTTTTTTGAAAATTATATGATCCGATATCTACAAACAGGGTCAATAATAAAATTTTCATATGTCAACATTTTCCTATCAAAACACTCCATGAACTAAAATTTTTCCGCATTCCGGGGCCTTAAATTTTAAACATAAATAATCCGTTATAACATCATTGTAGGCGTTCGAAATTTAGCAATTTTATTGCACTTTTAAAAATCACCGTAGATAAATATAGAACAAAAAAATAAGAAAAAGTAATCTCGGCATTCTCTTAAATGTCCAGAAAATAAATGTGAAATCTGATTTTGGATTTCTTGATTGGTATGGCTGTACTTTGTCTTTGAAATCAACAAAAATTTACATTTAAATCGCCTGTACTCAAAATACACAAATTTTCATTTAAAATATTCGTTTCATTTAAAAAAATAATACTTACATACTTAAAAATCTTTTACAGATGTTTGGAAAAAAATCCTGAGCATAGACCCTATATTGCAGAGCTAGTAGAACATCCATTTTTGGCTGAAGTTCCTGAAAACAATTACCACGTAAGTTGAAAAACTAATCAACTAAATCGAAGTATACAACGTGTTCCAGGATTCATATAAATAATATTTTAGTTATCGCAAGAGCTTAAAGCGCTTATGCAAGAAGTACAAGATATTACAATTCGTAGAAATTCTGAACCATTATTAAATTGTTCATATCTTAAAAAATCCCGCGATGAATGTATGGAGAAGATGGATGTGGAAGATTTGGCTTCACTCGAAACTGTATCAGAAGAAACTGTTTTACAAGAGTTGGAATCAAGACTAAATCGTGGCAAATTTCATACTTTTGTAGGTGATATTCTTCTCATACTTAATCCAAATGAAAAACAGGATATTTATGGAGAGGAGGTAAATAATTTACATCAGAGTAACCATATTACTTAACTGCAATAAATTAATAAATACAGGGTGTTCCGTTCGTGGCTGACTAAACATTGATTAATATGCAATCAGCGATTTTGAGATTTTTAACAAAATGGTGACCTAAATTTAAAAACGCTATACCTACCTTCAAAACTTAAAAAAATAGACCCGGGACTTTTTTGTTTTGTTTTTCAATTTTGCTCTAGTTTTGTGAACTACCAACGGAAAACTCTTTACCTATAATTGGACCATGCTTACCTTGGAAAATCGACATAGTTGAACTCCAGAATTATTTTGGAGCCATAATCTAATTTTTCTAAAAATTGTCGCTTTCGCTTGGTCCCTTTTTGGTAATGTACTAATTAGACCGTAATTATTGTTGTAGAATTAAAGAATTTATAAAATATTTTTAGTACCACAAGAAATATACTTCTAAATCTCGATCCGATAATGAGCCCCACATTTATAGTATTGCTGATAGTGCATTTCAAGATGCTCAACATCAACTCATGTCTCAAAATATAATATTACGTGGAGAAAGTGGATCTGGTAAAACAACAAATTTCCTACATCTCCTCGACCATTTTATTTACTTGGGCAACAATCAAAATATCAATAGTCAACGAATAAAAGATGGTATAAAAATAATTCACGCATTAACTCATGCATCTACTCCAATTAATGATTATTCAACACGTTGTGTTATTAAAGCGACTTTAACTTTTGGTCGTACAGCAAAACTATCTGGTGCAATTTATAATGTGCATCAAATTGAAAAATGGAGAGTTTCTTCTACCGATTAGTAAATTCATTGATAACTTAATGAATTGTTTTTATTTAATATATTTTTAGTCATCAATCAAATTTTCACATGTTGTATTATTTGTATGATGGTCTTGAATTAACAGAGGAATTGGAAAAATACCATTTAAGTCCTGGAAGAAATTACCGATATTTAAGGATTCCTCAGGATGTGTCGTCCAAAAATAAACCACGTGATAATCCACAAAAAAACCTTAAAAAATACAACAAAATAATAGAAATTTTCAAAAGTTTTGAGTTCACAGACGAGAATATTGATTCAATTTTAAAGGTATTAAGTGCAGTGTTGGTTCTAGGCGATGTCAGATTTCAGGAAGGTGATAAAGGTATGGCGGAAATTGAAAATGAAGATGTGGCTCTTAGTGTGGCTAACTTGCTGGGAATTGAAGATAGAAAGTTATGTTGGGCGTTAACTAATTATTGTCTTGTAAAGCAAGGTACAGCCATAAGAAGAAGACATAATTGTGATGAAGCTAGGGATGCAAGGGACGTATTAGCAAATACAATATACTGCAGATTGGTTGATTTTATCATAAGTTTAATAAACGACAAATTATCAATTGGGCGCACCATTTTGTAAGTATTTTTTTCTATAATACCAGAATATCGAATATTTTTAACTTCGCTTAATATTAACGGTAGTGAAAAAAAAGAGATGTCCAATATAAAAATCAACTAAATATTAAAACAAAAAATAGCAATATTTTCTTACTTCTCCTAATTCCAAGACCAAACGTATTGAAGGGTTTTTGATATTTTTTATTGCATTTCCGAGCACAAAATTCGATGCATTTACAATATTGTCAAAAATCAGAAAGTCGCAAACTTAAAAAAATATTGAAATTTTTCTAATAAATCCATTAGAGTTTTGTTTTTTTTTTAAGTTTTTAAAACTTCTACATATTCTCAAATAGACCGTAAATTTTGAAACCGGGCAATCAAAATAATGCAATATTTGCAAAACTAAACAAGATAAAATACTACTAAAACTATGATTCGGGATAAATATTTACTTTTTATAAAAACGATTATTGAACTAATTATAAATTTCTAAAAATGTTGCTTTTGAAAAGTTTGCTTTTTTACAAAATTAGATAAATTTTCAAAAATAGAAAAGATAATTAGAAATGTCCAGATTCTGCTCAAACTAAAATTTTCATTTATTTTATAAACACATGCTTTTGGCAAAAATCATACCATAATTAAATTAATTTATTAAAGTGACGCTTTCGAAAAGTTTTATAAATAAAATTTTATAGTTCGTGAAGTTCGGAAAAATACAATATTTTCATAATTAAACAAGATAATGTAAACTTTCAAAATTTTCCCAAAACTACAATTTGAGCTTTAGATAAAACGTACTTTTTATAAAATCGAATGATTAATAAATTAACTATAAATTTCTAAAAATTAGGCTTTTGAAATGTTTGTTTTTTAGAAAATTAGCGATATTTTCAAAACTAAAAAAGATATTTTAAAATTCTGCTTAAACTAGAATATTCGTTCTTTATAATCAGTTATTTTGCAAAAAAATGGGCCCAAAAATAAATTAATAATGACTTTATTGAAGTGGCGCTTTAGAAAAGTTTATGGTTAGTGTAGCTCGGCCGAAAAAACGTAATATTTTCAAAACAAAAAAAAATGAAAATCAAAAATGTTATTTAGATAAATAGGTACTTTTTATAAAAATCGTAGGGTTAATAAAATGCCAGTGTCAGTGCAGCTCGATTGAAAAAATGCAATATTTTCAGAACTAAAAAAGATAATACAGGGTCCGCCAAAAGTCCCGGGACAGCGCTGTATTTTTTGATTGCGTGAATATATTTTTTCAAAAATGTGCATACTTATACAGTATCATAAAAACTACATTCTGAGATGTTTTAGAACTTCCCCACTACCCAACTTTTTAAATTGCAACCCCTCTATCGAATCTTAACTCATTTTAAAGGGAATGAGAAAAGAAACACATTCCTGCAAACCAGATGCCATTATGTATTATGTCGACTTGTTATTAAGGATTAAAGTTATCAAAACAGTGTAGAATAAAATGATTTTCATCTAGCTAGCATTGAAATTTTGCAAAGGTACCTAGATGAAAATCATTATGTTCCACACTTTTCACAAAACAGTATAAATTCTATTGACGAATAAATGCCATCAAATTGCAAATTTTTATAGAATTTTTAGTCATTATTTCAAAGTCAATTGTTGAAAGAACTTTAAGAAAGCTTAAAGAAGGCACTGTAAAAGACATACCAAGAAGTGATAGATAGACCGAAGTCGGCAACTAGTGAAGAAAATTCGGAAGAAGTACTTTTGTCCTTTATTTAGGATCCTCACACCACTTTAACAAAGACAGTCAATATACTCCGTATAAGTGCCATTTAGTACAAGAATTGTCGGATGTCAGAGGATGATTATTATATGTAGAATTCTGTGAGCAAATGCGGGCAAAACTGAACAGGGACGCAATGTTTCTTCAACGCGTAGTTTTTTCGGACGAAGCCACTTTTTATCTAAATGGTCAAGTTAATCAACATAATTTTCGATATTGGAGTGATGAAAATCCAAGATGGGTGCAGGAGCATCACACTCAACGTCCTCAGAAACAAAATGTATGGGCTGGTGTTATTGGATGGAACATAATTGGGCCTTTTGTGATTCAAGGAAACTTGGATTCACAAGGGTACCTCCAATTTTATTAAACAACCGTATAATTCCAGCTCTTTGTGTTTTATATCCTGGTGACCTATTTAATACGATTTGGTTTCAACAGGATGGTGAACCCCCGCATTGAAAGTCTTGAAGTATGGAATTTTTTAAATGTAACTTTTCCAAATAGGTGGATCGGCAGGAGGAGCGAAATCGAATGGCCTCCAAGATCACCTGATTTAACCCCTCTTGATTTTTTCTTTTCTGTTTTTTTGAAAAATCGAGTATACACAAGAAAGCCTGAAACATTAAATGAATTGGAAAAGGAGGTCAACCAAATTAATAGAGATATGCTCCAAAATGTGCAAACTTCGATTTATCACCGCTTAGGTATCTGCAAAATTGAAAAAGGCCGACAATTTGAGCATTTGCTATAAAATTTAGAAATTTGGAAAGTTGTGCAATGAACAAACAAAATAAAAAAGTAAGAAAATTTGGTATTTAATTTCATTAATTTATTGAAATGACTTCCGGATAGTGCCAGATTATTTCTAATTTTCATTAGCTTCAAATTGCGGTACTAGTCGATGCCAATTAAAAATTATTTACGTTGTCATCCCTGATAGCACCTCCTAACGTGGAAAATCTTTTTTGCACAATATTCAATGATTTTTCTTTGTTGCAATTTAAAAAAGCGGGATAGTTCTCCCCACGTGACCCCCCCAAAAGATGGGGAAGTTCTAAACCATTTCAGAATGTAGTTTTTATGATACTGTATAAGTATGCAAATTTTGAAAAATTGTCCTTGGCCAGGATTTGAACCTGGGACCTCCAAATCGCATGTATGGTGTGATAACCACTACACTACCAATTTACTTTACTTTACGTAAAAAGTAAGAACTCTTTGCGATTCATTAATAAATTTATTACAAATTTCTAAAAATTTAGAAACTTTCAAGATTTAGTCAAAAAATCGCTAATAAATAATTTAACCAATGTGTGCAGTCTCTACGCACAAATTATTATTAGCAATTTTCTCAGTTTTGATAATATTTAAAAGACTGTAGGTCGAAAACTAAATAAGGTAGGCTTTGTCTATTTTGTCAATTAAATTTAGTCTAGTTTATAACTGACGTTTGGTGTATATCTTTTGTCATGCTACAAAAAAATTAAATTATATTTTTTTGCAACATTTCTAGTTAACAAAATAATCGACATTTTCAAAAATGAATTTTTTGTTTTTTTTTCGTTTATCCTCGGAATTGATGATTATTTTATATACAGGAAAAATCCTGCAAAATGACTATAACTTTTGTATTTATGGTTTTATCAAAATAAGTTTTATATGAAAGTTGTAAGGCTTAAAAAACGGGGTTTATCTATGTCCTTGATTTTGTGTTTCCATATAACGTAACTGAGTGCCATATACTGGGTGCCCCACTTATTTTCCAGCTAGTAAAGATGATTCTCATCAAAAAATTTCCTACGATTTCTTTTGCGACTCCTTAACTCTTTCACTCCCAGCGGTCACAATTGTACACATTAAATTTACATTACGTTTATGGGAAACTCATTTTTTTGTATAAAATTAATAAAAAATAAGAAATTTAGTATTTAGTATTTAGATCTGCAGTCAAAACACAAATTTTCTAAAAAAAAAAAATTCAGTAGTGAAAGTGTTAAAAAGTTGCACCAATTTTAAAATATCAAAATTTCAATGAATATATATAGGACACCCTGTATAAATTTCATTTTATTTGTATTTCTTTTTAATTTAAATCAAGCATTATTTGGATTTTGTCTTTATCTTTAAGCCAATCAGAGAGATAAATTTCATCAAGAACAATTTTAAATGGTCACTTTTAGTTTAAAAATAGCCAATAATATTATAAGAAACAAGTTGGCAAAGATAAAATCTAAACCATAATTGATTTAAATGAAAAATTGATGATTAAAAAAGAAAATTATACAGTGTGTTTCACAAAATTCATAAAAGTTTTGCAGTTTTAAAATTGCTGTAACTTCTTAAGGAGTCGAAAAAAATAGGAAATTTTTTGAATGACATTTACTATCTAAAAAAATTTTTTGCTGGAAAAAAAGTGGGACACCCTGTATGTTGAATTAAGTAAAGAAACTTATATAATATTTTTTTAACCTTTAATGAAAAACAAATATTACTTATTAGGTACCGTTGAAATTAGAAATTTATGTAGATTCCAATATAATTCCAAAGATTAGTCTTAACTGAGTCACCTGATGTATAAACACAAAATCAAGGCGCAAGGCGAAAGATAAATCCCGTTTTTTATACCTTCACATAAACTTTCATATAAAACTTTTAATAAAACCATAAATAAAAAAGTTATAGCCATTTTGCAGGACTTTTCTCGCACCCTGTATAGCATCTAGATAACTATACGAAAACTGCAAAAGATTCTCCATTTAACCGAATCTTTATTAATAACAAAGATATCTATGTTATGGAACTCAAATTGGGACACCCTGTATATGGAAATTCGATGAAATTTATTAAAACCAAAAGAAATTCCTAACTGTTTATGCTAAAACTTGAAACTTCACCCTAAATCACCTTCAAACAATGAAAAATTTCATAATTTACTAAAAATTTCCTAGAAATTGAACTGTTTTTCAGTATAAAAAGGTATGAATTCTCTATACTTAAGAAGATAGTCGGTAAAATTAGGTATAAAACTTTGCAATGTAAATTTCGATTTCTTAAAAGAAACATAAAAGACGAACGGTTAATTTAAATCGAATAATTTTTTTTGTACTGCTTAATGATTCTATGGTTCATCTCATGATTTTTTTAGTTTTTTTTTTTAATTTTCACTTTTTGGTTATTTTGAAAACAAAAAAGAAACAACTTTTAGACTCAATTTACAACCTTATTATGAAACTATTTTAAAAAATTTAAAAAATCATGAGATAGTCTCTTTAATTTACTTTCAAGATTAATTTACAAAATTCAATTTAATTAATTCTTAAGTAAGATATGTTTATTTTTAAAACGCCTATGTAATCGTAGGTTCAATTATTGGCACAGTTATATGTTTCATACGCACATTGCATTTCCAAGGAACAGAGAAATTGGAATTACACATTTTGCCCACTATCCTCTTAACCCAGAAAATTGAAAATTTGCTAGAATTTGACCTAAATTTAATACAAACATGAAAATATTTCAACATTTAAAAAAATGTATAATTTTTTTTTGGGGTTAATCAAATATTTTTACATTGGGGAGCAAAACATATCAGCGGCAAAATTAAATTTTAAAATATGTTTTACCAATTTCAAACTGGTACGTCTAAGTAATTAATAATTCGATGTTAAGTATAGAGTTTTATCAATAATTATTCAGTTTAAGATGGATTTTTAGTTAAAATATTGTAGTTGGTCTAAAAAGTTGCCATTTTGTTTTCATTGAGTCGTCTTGTAAGTATATTTTAACTTTTATTTATTTCAGCGGTGAACAATATTCAGTGAAATTGTTTGATTTTTATGGATTTGAATGCTTCAAAGAAAATCATTTGCCACAATTATTTGTAAACTGTTTTAATGAGCAATTGCACTATCACTTTTTACAAAGAGTTTTTGCTTGGGAGATAGCTGAAATGAACGAAGAAGATGTACCGGTTACAGAAGTTTTCTATTATGACAACAAAGTCACTCTTGATCAGTTATTAAGTAAACCTGATGGAGTTATGGTTTTAGTTGACGATGCTTCACGAATGGGACATGCTGGAGAATATGTTATTGGTACAATTTTACCAGTCATATAATTTAATTGCTTATGGATATATTTTATTTTATAGATTATCTAAAAATTCCAGAAAAAGATCACGTTAAAGTGACAAGCAATACAGAGTTTGCAGTTGCTCATTTTACTGGGATGGTAACTTATAATGTTAAAGAAATGCCTGATAGAAACAGAGATTTTTTGCCACCAGAGGTTATTGAAACTATCCGGCTATCTTCAGATAAAACAATTAAGTCATTATTTACTAATAAGCTTACTAAAACTGGAAATTTATTGATTAAACCAGAAGGAGAAAAGGGACATCATTTAAGTTCTTCATCATCTGATGATGATAAAGTAAGCTAGGGTTAAACAAGGTGATGATAAACGTTCGGGAAAAAGTTGTACAATTAATAATAATAATCAAAAACGAGTAAAATCAATATAAATTGTTATACCAAAATATGGCATTTTAATAACTAAAATTGACCTGTCTGAGTGATTTTCTAAAAAAAAATAATGACATCAGTTATGAATTTTGTTCTGAACTTTATCATCGCCGTGTATGTTTAATACGTGTATTAATCTTATACTTACAGTTATCGAATCATCAGTTTTCACAAATTAAAAAGATGCGAACAGCTGTCGCAACTTTCCGATCTTTATGTCTGGAAATTCTAAAAGAATTATCCATTGGAGGTGGATCAGGTGGCACTCATTTTGTAAAATGTATTAGAACTGATCTAGAAGGAAAAGGTAACAGTTTTAATACTGAAATTATTAAGCAACAGCTTAGAGCTATGGCAATAGTTGATGCTGCGAAAGCTCGACAAAAAGGATATCCACATCGAATTTCATTTTCTGAATTTTTACGAAGGTAACTAATTTTAAGAACTTATGTAAGTTTTTAATATTACGAAATTTTCTTTAATTTAGATACAAGTTTTTGGCATTTGAATTTGATGAAAATGTTGATGTATCAAGAGATAATTGCAGGTTATTGTTAGTACGTTTAAAAATGGAAGGTTGGTTGATTGGAAAAACTAAAGTATTTCTTAAATACTACAATGAAGAATATTTATCAAGGTATTTTTTCAATGCATCCTAATTTTAACTTAGTCTTATCTAAACTCTAAACTCAACCAAAATTAATATTTTTTAATTTAGCTTAAAGTTTTCCAACTTTTTTATTCTGCATTAGGGTTATGAACTTGAATTAAAATGTTGGTATGAATTTTTAGGCTTTATGAAATTCAAGTTAAGAAGATCATAAAAATTCAATCTTTAATGAGGGGTTTCTTGGCAAAAATACGAATAAAGAAGCAAAAGAAAAACATCGAAAAAAGTAAGTATAATTTGTTTTAATTCGATAAGTATCAACTTTTTGTCATAACTAGAATCGGGGGAATATTGTCTAACTGATATTTTAATTGGTATTTTTTTTCATTTTTTATAATTTTTTCTTCGTATCCTTTTATTGTATTTTCAAGAAATTTTAAGTTTGAAACGTGACAACGACCAATTAAAAAATACCAAAAATACATTTCTTTACTCATTTTTTTCATTAGATATCTATAATTATAAAGATTTTACATAAAAAAATAAAGATTATATATTTTTTTCATTTTTTGTGATTTTTTCAAATTTGATTGCTGCACTTTCAAGATTTAACTTTGAACGTTCTTTGAAGCAATGTAACGGCCAAACATACGTTTCTTTGCTTACTTTATTGACTAGATATAATTATAAGAATTATGCACATAAAAACAAAAAATTATGTTTTTTTTAATTATTTATGATTTTTTTTGCATTTTTTTGGTGCATTTTCAAGAATTTTTAAGTTTAAAGCTTTATAAACGCCAAACAGAAAATATCAAAAATATATTTATTTGTTAATTTCATTTATTAGATATATTTAATCAAGGTAATTTTTCAGCAATAATCGAACTATTCTTTAAAACATCAATTTATTTTGATAATTTCACCAACGTTTCGACTACAATTGGAGTCTTAATCATGGCTAAAAAAAAAAGGGTAACAATACAATTTCACTTGGAATTTCTAAAAATACAGTAATATGTACAGGTAGACACATTGTGGCAAATATGCACGAATAAAGATTAATGAAAAACAATCAACATTTATTTTTTTCCTTAAGTAAAGAAAAAAAGAATATATTCTAATTCATTTGTGCCTTATTTTAGGAAATACATGGTTCATTTCAGATTTTGTAATAAACTCACCTCATTATAATTAAAAATTGAATATGTTAACACAAAGAGAATCGGACATTTCCTGGATTACATAACAATAACTGTGATAATCGGCACCTTTAAGACGAAAATTCATTAATAAAACCACAGATTTTGTATAACATTTACTGCTCAAGGCCAGAGATTGAATGCGCTTATTTACCACAAACACAACACTAAAAACGTAAAATTATTGAACTGTCATCGATAAAAATTGTTAAATTCTTAAAATGAGAGTAGGCAATTTTAAGTGCCTCAAAATTCAAAAACCAAACTTAAACGGTCCCTCTATTCAATTAGGTAGTGAGTTAATCAAAAAACTATAAATTTTACTGAGGCCATCGGTATCTGTTTTTAAATTTATTGATCTTTCTCGATATTTATTGATAAAGATCATCTCTCCTATCAACCTTTTTCTGTAATTTGCTTCGGTGTCTAAAATCTTGTAATTATTAAAATTGAAGTTATGGTTTGATTCAAAATGATGGATACTTAAAGCCGTTTTGTTAGGCTTATTTCTGTTTTGCTCTTTACAATCATATGTATGATTGTAAATCCGTTTTTTGATATACTGGGTCGTCTGCCCTATGTATAACTTACTACAATCATTACAAGTTATGCTATATATGACGTTTTTTTGTAAACCTGGTGGTAGTTTACATTTAAGTTTGGAAAATATTTGGTTGTTAGTTATTAAATTGTAAAAGCTTACATTAAGATTTCCATTAATCAAAACTTTTTTTAATTTGTGTGAAAGTCCGGGTACGTATGGAATTTTGTAGTAGATGGTGGGCTCCTTGTTCTGGAATGGGCCAGAAACTATTGGATTTCGACTTACCGAGCAATTCTTGAAAATTAAATTTATGAGGCCCGTAGGATAGTTATTAAGTTTTAATTTATTCCTTAAGTTGTTAATGTTTACTGCATGAAATTTTGGGTCCGACAAAATTAAAATTTTTTTGTAAAACTGGATGATAATGTTAATTTTTTGGTTGATAGGATGATTAGACAAAAAATTAAGCAATCTATTTGAATCGGAGGGTTTAGAATATAAATTGACTGAAATTTTGCTATCTTTATTGTAATTATTTATTAATAGAAGGTCCAGAAAAGGTAGACAGCCTTGATCTTCTACCTCCATTGTGAATTTAATGTCCATATTGATAGAATTGAAAGTTTCCAACAAGTTACCTAATTGTTCTGAAGGAACAATCGTAAAGCAATCATCTACGTATATTAAAAAGATGAGGGGATCAAAATTCAACCTATTTAATGCCTCATTTATGATGTCATCCATAACCAAACTTGCTAGGATGGGACTGAGTGGGGCCCCCATAGGGCTTTTTTTTTAGCCATGATTAAGACTCCAATTGTAGTCGAAACGTTGGTGAAATTATCAAAATAAATTGATGTTTTAAAGAATAGTTCGATTATTGCTGAAAAATTACCTTGATTAATTATTCCGAACGTAATTCCTATTATACTTAGATATATTTGTAAGAATTTTACATAAAAAATAAAGATTATTATTTTTATTATTATTTTTGTTTCGTTTTTGCTGTATTTTGAAGAATTTTTATGTTTAAAGTTTTGTAACGGCCGAACAAAAAAATACCAAAAACACATTTTGCCGGCTATCCTCTTTTACATAAATATATAAAGATTACCTCCATTTTTTTGATTTTTTTTCTGGATTTTTAAGAATTAAAAATATTGCTTGCATTTGTACCTTGACCTTATTATTTTATTTTTAAACTTTATTATAAAACTCTTCAATTCAAGAAAATTTAAAGCCAGTATAATACTTTTGGGGTGATTGTAATATTTTTATTTTAGGTACACGAAATATGAGTGTGGAAGAGATGGATGAAGAAAAAGCTGCAATAGTATTGCAAAAAGGTACATTAGAGATAAAAATATATATAAGATGTAACTTCAAAATTGTTTGTTTTAGTTGTCGACGAAGATGAAGCTGAAGCTGAAGAGGTCGACAACGAAATAGACGATTTTGAAGTTAATGATGAATAGATTTAATTCTTACAATTTTATATTTTATAGCTTATCGTGGTGTTGCTAGTAGAAAAGCTTATGGACCTCTGGTTAAAAATAATTTAAGTAATTTAGATGCCCAAACTTGTAAATTCATAAGATTTTATTGTCTAAAGTGGAAAGCAAAATCGTTATTTCAAATATTATTACAATATAGAGCTGCTAGATATCACGACTTATTCAATTTTTCACAACAGGTAAAGTAAATTATAATAATTACAGTTTTTAACAGATATATAAACCAAAACATAAACCCCAATTTTTTACAAATAGAAACGTTCAATCATCATTTGCTTAAAAAAGACCTATCAAGAAGCCACTTAATTTAATTCAAATAATGTCAAATATTTCATAGTCCATTACTTCAAACATAGATGGTAATACATTGTTGGAAGCGGAAAAAATGCAATTTAATTTTTCAAAAATCCAATATGCGCCCTTTTAAAATAAAAAGTTATATAGATATCTTGAAAACTTTGTTTGTAATTTTTTTTGAAAAAAAATTTATCTTTACGAAACAATGAACTTTTAACCTACATTTTTTGCAATTTTTCTAGTCTATATTTTTATAAAAAAATAGTCGAAAGTTCCAAAAAAATCAATCCAGACCAATTTTAAATAAACAACAAAAAATATTTAAAATTGATAAAAATCAATTTCATGCAAATTTCTTGATTTTCAAAATATTCGCGCCGAAACTCCTTCGAAATTGTAAGTGAAAAGTAGCTTTAACAGAAAAGGGACTTAAAATTTAAATGAAACTGGAGTAAAACACGAAAAAACTTTTAAAAATATTCACTTAGAAATTTAGGAACCCGTGGCGGTACGGGGTAACTAAACTTTGATTACAATTTGAGAGAGTTTGAAAGAAACAACACCATTATTTATCAGTTTATACGTGTATTTATTTGTCTACAAGAAAGGTAAACTTATCTAAATTAATAATTAATATACCATCAAAAATTATTGTCTGAAAAAAATAGAAAATTTCCCATTCTGCTCCACCCCCGGCGTAGAATGGGAAATAAACCCGTAGCACAATGAGGGTACTAATTATTGACCCAGCAACCTTATTCTTGGGCCGGTCGAAATTGTGTGGTCGTCGACTTTCATCCTTGTGTCCTTTTCATTTACATGAAAAAATAAGAGTCTGTCCTTCTTAGTCTCGCCGACGACACGATCTCGACCGTCCCAAGAATAAGGCTGCAGGGCACAGTTCAGGGGCGTAGCCAGCTTCCATCCCAGGGGGGTGCATTTTTTACACAACATAGTATAATATAGTGATGCATAAATGGCGGCTATTTATTTATTTTTGATAAATAGCATGATATACAGGATGTCCCATTTCACGTTGGGCTCCATGGGTATCTATGTTATTATTGGAGATAGAAAGTCGGTTAAATGGACAAAGTAGTAGAGATTTTTTCGAATAATAATAATTCATTTAGAAAAAATTTGAATATCGCATCGTTCTAACGCTATCTTGAAAAAACAAGAAAATGCGATTTTCAAAATATGGCTATAACTTCGTTATTTTCGGGGGTACCAAATTTTTTTTTTGGCTTAATATAGACAATTTTATGTGTACAATGCAGTAAAATAAATTAATATTTTTTTTCGCCAAAGGATTGACCGGAAATGAACCAAACTTATTTTTTCTTATGGCAGCCATATTGGTTTTACACATATTCAGAATTAGTGTATTTTTCTGAGTAATTTAAAATATCATGTGTAATATTTTAAGAAAAATAGAAATAATTTTATTTTATTTTACTTACCAAAAATGGCCTTGAATTGATGTAAACTGTCAATACATATGTGTTAAGATTTATTTTACATTTAACATTTTAAATAGTTACATTTATGTTATTGACAATTTACATCTCTTAAAGTCCAATGTTAGTTTGTAAAATCAAATAATTTTATTTTTTTTAAATATAACATATGGTATACCAAATAAGTCAGAAAAAAATAATGATTCCGAATATGTGTAAATCCAATATGACTGTAAGTTTGGTTCATTTCCGGTCAATCCGTTAACGAAAAAAAATATTCATTTGTTTTAATGCATTGTACACAAAAATTGCTTGTATTATGTCAAAAAACTTTTTTGGTACCACAGAAAATAAAGAAGTTATAGCCATATTTTAAAAATCGCATTTTCTTGTTTTTTCAAGATAGCGTTGGAACGATGCGATATTCATATTTTTTGTAAATGAATTATTAATATTCGAAAAAATCTCTACTACTTTGTCCATTTAACCGAGTTTCTATCTCCAATAATAACAAAGATACCCATACAGTCCAACGTCAAATGCGACACCCTGCATAGCATGATAAATATCAAGCAAAATTTGCTATAAATAAATCTCGTTAAAATTAACATTTTTATATTTGTCTTTTGGGCCTTGTTTTAATATTAATTTGACACCGTAAAGCCAAAAAAATACAATAATTTTCAAAAATATAAAAGTTATTAGCTAAAACGTAAATACTATTTTGAAATTAACCTGAAATTCTTTAAAGAATACAGGGAAAATGATATATGTCATTTTGCTATTTATCACGACTTACAATACTAGTATAACACAATAAAAAATATACACAATTTTGTATCGATTTTATAAGTTTTTTAATGTTGAAAGTTATAAGATATGGGAAAATAAATTTTTCATTTTTTTCGTCTATTTTAGGGGGGTGCAAGGTGCAATTGCACCCCCCTGCACCCCCCTGCACCCCCCTGGCTACGCCTATGGCACAGTTCACAGGTGAAAACATTATAATTGTCATCACTGTCTAGACCAGCACACATATATTTGCCCATTTTTTTTTTACAAATGCCACGTATCCCTTTTCTCCAATGACGCTTAGCGAACAACTTGGTTCATAGGATCCGTAAACCAGGACGGTAGGCGAGTTTATCTGATATATGTAAATATGTAAGCACTACCTGCAGATGAAATAAAAAGGGGCGGAATGAGTCGTCATACAAAAGGTGTCCCGTTCTTGGTTCACCAAACGTCGGGGTTTGAAACTAGAGCAAATTTAATCGAGAAAAAACAAAAAAGTGGGGGTTTTCTTTTTTGGGTTTAGAGCTACAGCGTTTTGAATTTTACATCACAGAGTTTCTTCAAAAATCACAAAAACGCTAATAACATTTTAATCAAAGTACGTAGGGATTTAAAAAAATTATCATTAGTAAGCTAAAACCATCCTCTTTCAATTAGTGACAACAGTAATACAAAAATCATTGTTGAAATGTTGAAAAAAAAAATCGCAAAGATAAAAAAAAATGAAAAAAAAAATATTTTTTTTTCAGTTTTTGAATTTTTTTTTCCAAAATAAGATGCATTAAGGTTGTATTTTTTTAAGTTTTCTCAAAGCTCTTCATATTCTTAACAAATCAAGAAAAAACTTGAAAACGTAGTTCTTTTCCTTAACTTACTATAGCCTTACTCCTACAAGAAGGTTTTAGTAAGTAAAGAAAAAGAGCTACGGTTTGAAAATTTTACCTGTTTTGTTAGAATATGAACAAGTTTCAGAAAATTAAAAAAAAGATAACCGTAATGGGTGTTATCTTGGAAAAAAAATTCCAAAAATGAAAAGAAAGTATTTTTTTTATTTTTTTTACTTTGCGATTTTTTTTCAACATTTTAACAACTACTTTTGCATTAGTGTAGTTACCAATTGAAAAAGGATAGTCTTAGCTTGCTAATAAAAATTTTTTTAAAATCCCTGCACACTATATGGTTTAAGAGTAATAAGCAATTTTTTGATTTTTGACAAAAATCGATGACCAAAAATTCAAAACTAAAAAACCCCGACGTTTGGTGAACCACGAACGGAATGCCCTGTATTTTTTGGCCATAAAGTTATCACTAGACAGTTAGTAAAAAGTATGTTGAATCAAACATGTAACGTAATTTTCCGAAGAAACACTTGTGTATAGTGTAATTAGTAATTACCTTGATGTCGCAAAACAAAAAATTGGAATTATAATTACATCAGCCACTCCTAATTGCCCAACACGGCGAACGGAACGTAGTACGCGAAGCTCTCGTGTGTTTCCGTCGCCCGTGGCGAGCACCCCACCCCTTTCCCATTCTGCCCCGGTACCCCGTTCGGTCCCGGGTTCCCCTTTATAAAAGATGTTCAAATATATTGTATATAATTGTAATACATATAATGTAAATACAATTTTTAATCAACACTATCAGATACGAATTATCAAATAATTAAAAATTAAGGGCAAAATCCTAAATTTGTTTAGAAAAATATTCACTAGTTAACCCTTTCACTCCTGATTTTTTTATTTTTTTTTTATTTTTTGACTGCTCTCAAATTTCCCATAAACGTTTTGTAAATTTAATGTGTACAATTGTGACCGCTGAAAGTGAAAGGATTAAAATTCAAAAGTGAGAAACAAAGAACAAATTCTACATATTATAAAATAAAATCTTGCCGTATATGATAAAGGTCGTGTCCTTTTAACATGATCTGTTCAATTAAATCAGTCACCGAGTGCTCTTCCTGTAGAGGGGGATCCCTTGTTCCTTGTTCAGTTTCACTCCATTTGACTCTAGTCATAACCTAAATTAAAGAATGTCCATTGTCATTTTTTAATTGAATTTACTTGTTTTTAAATGATTTAGTTCACGTTTGATCACCTTTCTAACTGAACTTGAACTGAAAGAGAAATTAGCCAAAGATGTAAACAAACACAACAAAAATTGTGTTCTTTTAACATGATCCGTTCAAATTAATCAGTATTTCAGTTAAATTTACAATTTGTGTCTGTTCCTTTTACTCGATCGTTCAAAATGATACCGTAGTGATCGAGTAAAAAGTACAGACACA
Organism: Stenus bimaculatus; assembly: GCA_963971135.1. Taxonomy (NCBI): domain Eukaryota; kingdom Metazoa; phylum Arthropoda; class Insecta; order Coleoptera; family Staphylinidae; genus Stenus; species Stenus bimaculatus. Next base: position 31,600,899 of record OZ020183.1, on the reverse strand, counting down.
AATTTTAAATTGAACTGAACAACTGATTTATTTGAACGGATCATATTAAAAGAACACAACTTATCATATCTAGACACAGTGCCCATAAGATCAATGCTTTTAAAAACAATCCAAAAGGGGGGCTGTCGCTCTAATCTACTACCGCAGGTGAAATTTTTTGAAATTATAAAGGTCAAGCATCTTCTTGACCCTTTAGAAACACAACTCGGTATTGCCTTTAAAAAAATACTGGTTACTGATGGATTCAACGTTCACGTTTTTTGTAAATATCCAAAAGTTAAAATTTCTTAAAAATACTGAATTTACTATAGGTCTATTTATACTAAAAGATTTAAGACTTAAGATTTACGATTTAAGTCCTGATAATTCAAATTTAAGATTTATCATTTCTTAAGGTCTATTTATGCTCAAAGATTTAAGACTTGGTACCTGTTGCACAGTTAAAGCTAAAGCTTCAAGAGACTCTTAAACTAAAAAAAATTACAGATTTCCCATTGTATTTCTGTCATTTTTTTAGTTTAAGTCTCGCTTGAAGCTTAAGCTTCAACTGTGCAAGCGGCCCTTGGGATTTATGATTTTAAATTAAATCTCCGAGCATAAACAGATTTTAAAGGTCATTTTAGATTAGCACATTTTGGTAAGCAAATTGTGTCGCAAATCGACTCGGAGCGTGTTTGCGCAGCAATGTGCAGTTGTATCTGAAGGTCTATTTATGCTCAAAGATTCAAGACTTAAGATTTTTGATTTAAGAATTGGCAAAATTATGGGATTTATACAACCGGTATTTAGAAATGGTAAATCATAAAATTTAAATAAAAAAAATTTAGATCTTAAATCTCAGAGCATAAATTAATAGACTCTTAAGGTCTATTTATGCTCAGAGATTAAATTCTAAAATCTTAAATCATATATCTTAAGTTTTAAATCTTTGAGCATAAATCGACCTTGAGTCGATCTTGTACAAGATTTTGGAACCAATATGTGCTAGTCTAAAATGGCCTTAAAAGTATATTTATGCTCAGAGATTTAAGACCTGAGATTTGAGATTTGAAATTCAATCTTTGAGTACAAATAGACCTTTATTTGATAATTTCCAAAACGAAAATTAGATAGAGCTGCACAATTCCCGATTTCGACTACCAGTAGGGGGCGCTGTTTTGAGAGAATCGGCTGATCCAAGTCTCCAAGTGTGGTCAAAATTTACCTATTTTGTTTATAATTTACATAAAACCCCATGATTTACTGATTTTATCTCACAAAATTAATAAAACGGGCAATTTTCGTGTCTTATAAGCGCGAATGTGTAACTTAAACGTATTTTTTTCTTATTGATGTTACATAACTTGACCAGTTTAAAAAATTCCACCAGAGGGCGACCGGAATTCCGAAATCGCGAATAAAATGCCAGAGGGAGGCGGGTTGACCTTGAGTTAATGATTCCTTACATAATAAAACTCACAACTATTGAAATAATACTGCGGGATGCGAATGAGATTATGATCTATTTTTTTCTTCTGGGGAATGGTCAGGGCTGCCCCTCGCTGGGTACGCCCTTGCATAAATGAATGCCAAAAATGCTTTGTCATTGTGGGTCTATATTTCCAACATCTTTGGTTAATTCACTCCATTTGACTGCATTCATAACCTAACTTAAAGAATGTCAATTGTCATTTTTTAATTGAATTTACCAATAAGCTGTTCTTTTTAAATGAATGAGTTTACGCAAACGTCAAATTCACCTTTCTAAGTGAACTTGAGCTGAAAAAGAATGAACCAGAGTTGTAAAAAGACTCAACTAAAAGTTTACACTATTAACAGAATTGTCAGAACTGTCAAAACTGTCAAAACTGTCAGAACTGTCGGAACTGTCGGAACTGTCGGAGCTGTCAGAACTGTCGAAACTGTCAGAACTGCCGGAACTATCGGAACTCTGGGAACTGTCAGAACTAACATGATCAGCAGAACTGTCATAACTAACAGAATTCTCAGAATTAAAAAATTACTGGATGAGGCGAAACTAAAAAACTTTGTAATGTTGAAAGTATTGACAATATTATTTGGACTATTACCAATTATTTTTTATATTGTGAAATAAATTTTATATACCTTAGGTATATTAATAAAGTTAGACACAAGAATAAAAGTTTATTTTTTTACTATAATTAAAAAACTTTGATTTACGATAAACCATTCCAAAGTAATTCAACACATTAAACTTACTTTAAATTTAAGCAGTTGAATTTAAAATTAGGTTGATAGTTACTCTTTTGGACATAACTTTTTTCTTGCACGTCTTTTTTAAAATTGATTTTTTTAGTATAGTACAGAGTCATGTGGCTATCATTTTTTTAAATTTTTGTCTTTGTGGAATAAAATCTACAATTTCAATAGAGCAACAGTGTGGCTTCGTAAAAATTGGTGAGCCCTTGACTGAATTAAATATTTGGTGAAAACAAAAAGGGATAACATTTTTTTGTACCACTTAGTAGATAAAGGTTAAAACAAAAACGTATCATTTCGTTTTTTCCTTTACGTGCTTTCTTTAAATTTAATTCGCTCAATTTTTACGAAGTTTTTAATCTCTTTGCTGCCTTCTTAAAATTGCTGAGTTTATCCCACAAAGATAAAATTACCAAAAATGATAGTCACGAGACCTTTTAGTATACTAAAAAAGAAAATTTAAAAACCGCTTTATTAGAAAAAAGTTATGATTAAAAAAACGCAAAAATCAACCGAATTTCAAATTCGATCGCTTGAATTTACCTCTTAAAATTTGTTTTTATATGTTTGAAATTGAAATAGTGTTTCGCAAATTCAACCTATAAATCATATTTTATTTAATAGGTTCATCTATTTAATCAAAATGCGATGCATAATCTTCTTAAACTTAACACCAATATTGGATTAGATTTAATTGACAAAAGTGCACAACCCAATTCGTGGTTAGGAGAATTAAAACCAGCTGTACTTAAAATACCCCTCCGCTTGCATGACATTCCATTTTTCGACACTGCTTATATGAGAGATCCCTTAACTAATTTAGGGTAAGTTGACATAGGCTTATTAGGCAAATAAAAATGTTTTTAATTTTTCGCACTTAATGTATAAAAACATTGATGTTTTAGAGCTGCTATGGAAAAAGAAGAGTCGTGGGATTCTCCATTTCAATGGAGAAGCCAAGCTATTGCTAATAAAAGCATCATTGATTTATATGATCCTAAATCTTCTACAAACCATTTATATGAAAACAAGAAAATTGTTCCCCAAACAACAAAGGAAGAAACTCTAATTCACTTACCTTATAATAGAGATCCGAAGGAACCAATCAGAAGATTATCAAGCGTAGCTCTTGATATCGAACCTCCTAAAAAAAGGAACGATAGAGTAAAAGCACCCCCAATGCCCCCAATAAAACAAAAAACTCAAGCCGATTATAATCACTACAGTTCGAAACCAGCAAATCAGGATTTCAAATACATTAAACCCGTATCATCACAAAAAGCGAAACCTGTAAACGCAGTAAATCCAATAGCCGAATTAAAATCACTGGGTCAGCGTTCTGAAGGCACCGAAGATGATCCACCTTTTAACTTTCAAGCAATGTTGCGCAAAACTAATACAAGTAGAGAATCCATTAAAAGAACAGTGGACGACATTCGAACATTTTCTATGAAAAGGCGACAAAACAATGGGTTTTCAAGTATGGATAATATTTCTAACAATTTTAAGAACTCCAGTTTGAAAAAGCATAAGTCAGTTGATTTGTTTGGAAAGCAAAAAATGGAGTTGGCACCAGGTATTTACATGGAAGGATTCGTTGCTGACCTCTAGTAGCTTCTACTTACATCTACCAAACTGTAAGTTTGTTATAAGGATTGTATTGAACCTTTTCCACGGTTACCTTGCAAATATCTCCTGTAAGGGCTTACAGGTTTGTACAGAATCGACCTAAGTCACTTTTTACTTTTACATATTTTTATCAGATTTTAATCAACAAAAATGATTAATTATAAACAGTTAACAGAATTACCATTTTTATTGTATACTGTGTGGTTACCATTAATGCAATTGTTAAGGCTTCGCACTCGCATTCCACGTTTCTGGGTACAGATTCCTGAAATCACCCAGTGAATTTTTATCTGATCTTTTTCAAAATGTCACCGACGAATCCATATTCACTTGATCTGAACTAAGGCGAATCAAGATTTAATAGAGATAAACTTTATTTCACTCCGTGAGTTTCCGGAATCGGGGTGCTGAAGACGAATTGCAAATGTTATTGTTGGATTTGCACGTTATGATGGATGGATGTCCCAGATTATTTTGCACCGTCCCAGAGCGTACCGCTTACACCCGCAATAACGTAGATCATTACATAACGACGGTTTCGATAATTCACCCTCAGACTATAAATGAAAATTCAGCATTAAAATGTAGTGAAAATTAATTGGGCCAAAATTTTTATGAAGCTGGGTTTTTAAATAAAAAGTAAATTAAAAGTAATATTCTTATTAGATTAAACTTGAGTTACATCTTTAGTTTAAGCTTTAGCTTAACTGACACTGTAACTTGGCGTAAAAAAGATGGGGTTAAATGTGAAAAATTAATCACAAACTATAAATATATTATTATTCTTGCACTTAATTAATTTGCTATTGTATCATAAATATAAAGTTAAGATGTAATTATATTCTGTAATGTAAAAAAAAGATGTACTTTTAAATATCGGCTAAAGTACCGTATTATTTACTTATAAAAATATTTATCCATTTTAGATACACACCATTCTAACGCTGTATATTTGCATTATCTTGTTAAATTTATTATATCTCTAATTTAAGGCATTTATTCATATTTAATCTGTATACTACATTAGAAAATAAAGTAAAAATTTAAACTTTTGTACTTTATTTTAGAATAGTTATAAAGTATAAAGACTTATTGGCTTTTCAAGCTAAGCTATCTTTTTCTTGCGGCCGAATGCAGAACTAGAAGGATGACGTCAAAGGTAGGTTAGTTGCCATCACAATGGACACATAACTTTCCGTTGTCATCGAGGTTACTCAGAGCTCAGAGGTCAGTAGCTCTGTCAGCACGCCACAGGCCTATTTGCTTGAAACGCCATCTGTGTCTCTTCTAGTATCCCTACTCCATGATATAATGCAAAATTATGCTTGGCCAGAATTCTAACCTGGGACCTCCAAATGTTTGGTGTGATAACCAAAATACACTACTCGGGATTTGGAGGTCACAGGTTTCAAATGCGGTACTTATACTGTATTACAAGAACATTACCTTGCGTTACAATTTCATTGAGAATATCAGCTAACTATACATACAGGGTCAGAAGTGTGTTCCGCTCGTGCTTCACCAAACGTCAGGGTTAGAAACTAGAAACCAGAGCAAATTTAATCGACAAATAACCAAAAAGTAGAGTTCCATTTTTTATTTTTAGAACTATAGATTTTAGCCAAAAATTGTAAAATTGCTAATGATATTTTAACCAATGGGCGTAGAGATTTAAAAAGATTTACCTGAAAAGCTAAAAACATCTTCTTGGTAATAACAGTAATACAGAGATAGTTAGTTAAATGTAAAAAAACCGTAAAGAAAAAAATATTTTTTTTCTACAAACATTTGTCACTTTAATGAAACCAGGAAAGGAGCCTTACATGCCAAACACCATCATGATGTTTGGTATATAATATTGATGGTGTTTGGTATACAAGGCTGCTTTCCTAGTTTCATTATGATTCACCAAACTACTGGAGATCTTCGTTTCGACATTTGTCACTTTCTTGCACTAGTCTTAAAACTAAATAACGTGATTTCATACGTGCTATAAAAATGCATAATTTAAATCACATTTTTTTTAAGTTTTTGAAAATTTTCTTCAACACAAGACAAATAAATTTTGTGGTTTTTTGAAAATCTTTCATATTTCTAATAAAGTAGTAAAAATTTTGTTACCGTAACTATTTTCCTTCATCTACTAAAACCTTCTGAAGTAGTTCTGCTAGAAGTCAAGTAGACTGATGTTCAATTTATCATAAATGGTCCGTAGTTTTTCAAGTTAAATTTTTAAACCTTACACCATTTTTATAATTACCCTAAAACCAAATCCGAAAAGTTGCTTCAACAAAAAAATTTAACCGTTTCCAGTTCAAAGAATAGAAAATTAGTTTTGTAAATATAGCATTTCAAATTTCCAAAACGACTATTTCTTGTCAGATGTCTGTGTCTAGTTTAACGGATTCATAGATAATAATAACAATCATAGATAGGTACACAGAGAACATAATTAATGAAAGATGTTTGTAAAATTATTTCGAAAAAATGTTATACCAAAATAACATATCTAAAAATCAAAACTACCTAAATTATTCCAAGCTTTTTTTTAAGAATTTCACTGTACCAAAGGTTTTTCTTTCAAATACATTATACAGGGTGTCCAGAAAATGGCGCCCAAGCTCTCCAGTGCGTAGTTGGGGACCATTCAGGGATCCTCAGAAAAATAGTAAAAAAATCCTCTTGACCAACTGACCGAGATATGAAGAGTTAAAGTGGGGAATTCAACTTCTTTATTATTATGAATTTCGGAAAACTGCAAATTGTGCTGTGGAGATGGACTTCTATTTGGTAGATTTGCAATAAATTAAATTTAAATACTGTTTTTTGCACTTTCTATATATAATGAGCTAGTTTAGTCCTTATTGATAGAGACTAAAACGTCACATTTCCTGTCTCTTGTCAAATTTTACTTTACTCCCTGTCTTGTCATTACTTTACTCCCGCCCACGTCATTTGTCATCACTTTACTCCCGCTCACGTAATTTGTCATTAAAAATTAAAATTAGTCATAATCTTGTAATTTGTCTGAATTTGCCGCGAAATCACAATCGTTGCAAACTTCAGTCTAGTCTAAACACCACCAATATATTGAGTGAATTCTAACCTCTAATAAATTTATTTGGTTTGGAACGGAACGGAACTTGATTTTTATTCTGGGGTCGGGGATTGTATTATGTACGGTTTATTATTTTATAGATTGATACTAAATTTTAAATTTAAAGGTGTTTTAAGTGTACACAGAATCGATTCGATCAATTAGTTAGATCTGTAAATGTTGCAAAATCTTTTATATCTTACTTGGTAAACTTTATTCCTGCATCAAAACTTACCTACTTTATTTATTGTGAAGTTAATTATTATTTTTTTAAATTTATAAAATCAATTACAATAATTATAATATTAATCTACAATTATCTATATTTTATGAAAGTTGCTGTATAAAACATTATGACGGGCGAATAAAAATACCCGTCGCCGTCCGATGACAACCGATATTAGTCACAGCGATAGCCATATAATGAAATTATTGTGGAAACTTTTACCTATTAAAAAAGTGCAAAAAATTCTATATGCACCGAGGTAGTAAAGTGAATTTAATCCCTCCTCTGATTGTTTCCCTCGGCTTTGCCTCGGGAAACAAAACATCGTCGGGATTAAAATCAGTCACTTTACTACCTAGGTGCATAAATAACTATTATTAACATTACAATTTAATTTTTTTAAATAAAAATTACATGTATTTATTTCAAGAAATGAATCTGGCAACATGATTAATTGCTTTTTATTAAATGATTAATCAAGTTATCACTGATATTAATCTGATTATACCACTCCTAATGTATTTACGTCCTATGCGCCAACTTGTTTATTAAGCGGTAAGCACGTCTCGCCGGCGTGTGATTATCGTTTTTGATTATCGATTCTGATTATAAACAATAATCTTAAAAAAAACTACATGCCTGGGTGGGATTCGAAACCGCGTCCGCCAATCGAGAGACCGGCGCCTTAGCGCATGTGCTCACCACTACAGTTAATATTTGAGATACAATACAAGAATATAAACTTATTAACTCTTGGTATAATCTAATGAATATAACTCGTGAAATCGTGATTAAATGATAATCACATAGGTTGCCACTCAACATGTTGTCAATTAATTCCACTCGTCTTCGACTCGTGGAATTAATTTTTGACAACACGTTTCGTGGCAACCAACGTGATTATCGCTAATCACGATTTCACTAGTTATATTATACAGGGTGTCCCGTAAGTGGACGATAAAACGAAATGAGCTGACAGAGAAGGTAATTTCCAATTTAAATAACCATATTTCTTGTTATGAAATTGTTGATAGTTCAAGAGTTATTTCAGTTTTTGTATTTTTTCAGTAAGCGCGTTAAGAAAATACTATGAGTTATTTGATTTTTTTAAATTATCATTATGAACCTCAAAGGGTTCACCTTTTCAATAATAGCACTTTAATTAATCTTTTATCAAAGAAAAAAAATATTTTGCGAAAACTTTTTGTTCGTATAAAATTTTAGTTGATTTTCAAGTCACCCTGACAGAAAATAATGTACTAACATAAAGTTGAACAACTATTAGAAAAAGTTGTCCATTTCACGAAAAATCAGAAACGCATAATGGTAAATCCAACCGTTTTTTTATGAGAAGTAGTTCGTATTTTTGCTAAAAAATAATTGTACTACAGTTTTGAGTTATGGTCAAAAATTAAACAAAATGACTCAAATAATGATTTTCATTACCAAAAATTTGCAAAAGGTGCTCAAAGTGAGCTCCATGTGCCCTTACACATAATCGGCATCGACGGATATAATTGGTTTTGATTATCCGAATGCTCCTTCATTATTTTTAATAATTACGATTGCTCGCCTTATTTTTTGTCGCAGCTCTTGGTCGGTATTATTTTCCGTTGCGTAAATCAATTCTTTAAAATAGTCCCCCCCCCCCAAAAAAAGTCCAAAGGAATTAGGTCAGGTGATCGCGCTGGCCAGTGAATAGTTCCTCCTCTTCCAATCCAGAGATTTCGAAAATGTATGTTGAGGTGTCGTCTCACCTCTACGGCATAATGGGGAGGAGCACTATCTTGCTGCTGGAGCCACGTGTCCCGGCGAGTTTCAAGGCAAACATCTTCAAGTAAGCCTTGCAAATTATTTTGCAAAAAATTAAGGTAAATTTGGCCATTGACCCTTCTTGGTAGTTCAAATAGGCCAATCAGTCTACCTTCAATTATTCCTGCCCACATATTGATCCCAAAGTGGTGTTGGAAGCGATCATTTCGCACCACCATGGTATTAGCGTCGTCCCAATAATGTAAATTGTGGATATTGAATATTTCTATCCTGCTAAATGTGGATTCGTCGCTCAATAAAATTTTATTTAAAAAACTAGGGTTTTCCCTATTGCGTCGTACGTCGTAGCATTTCCCTGCAAAATCGGTCCTATTATTGAAGTCAGGAGGTAAAAGTGCTTGCACGCGTTGCACATGGTACATGGTACGGGTATAACTGATTCCTTTGCAAAATATGATGCTCAGAAGATCGAGGTATTTGAATATTTCTTGATACACGACGAAAACTTGTTGTTGGATTCACTGCCACAAATTCAACTATTTTGTCTTCGTCGATATCATACGTAATAGGTCTTCCTTTTCTCCGTGGATTTCCATGGGTTTCACCTTTAATGTACCACCGATGTACATTTTGAAACACTCTGTAGACGGGATAACGCTCACGATTGGGGAATCGTTCTCGGTACTCTCTTGCAGCAGCTAGGACATTTTCATCACAAAACCCATACACATAATGCATTTCAGCATATTCGCGAGAAGAGTACGACATTTTTGTGAATCCGAATACAATTTAAAATAACAGTTCCAAATATCTCAACTTCAAAAATTGGAAAACAAAAACAACTGCTCGTCCTCAATGGTTATCAGGTGGTATATGAAAACCAAAGCAGTTTTGTTATTTGTTTACATTTTAAATTTATTAGAATTGGACTGAACAATAGCCGTGACGAAAAATGACTTGGGAAATTTTGATTATTAAAAATAACAATCACATTCTAAGCACCTTTCGTAATTTTTTTATGGAAAACTCATTATTTGACTCATTTTGTTTGATTTCTGATCATAATTCAAAACTTGTAGTAAATAATTTTTTAGCAAAAAATACGAATTACTTATCATAAAAATTCATTTAAAAAAACGGTTTAATTTGCCTTTATGCGTTATACCATTTTTGATTCTACGTGAAATAGACAATTTTTTCCAATAGTTGTTCAACTTAATGTTAGTACATTATTTTCTGTCAGTCTGACTTTAAAATCAACTAAAATTTTATACGAACAAAAAGTTTTCGCAAAATATTTTTTTTTCCTTTGATAAAAGATAAATTAGTTTATAAAAGTGCTATTATTGAAAAGGTGGACCCTTTGAGGTTCATAATGATAATTTAAAAAAATCAAACAACTCATAGCATTTTCTTAATCAATTTTTTTATGAACACAGTACGCGTTTACTGAAAAAATACAAAAACTGAAATAACTCTTGAACCATCAACAATTTTATAACAAAAAATATGGTTATTTAAATTGGAAATTACCTTCTCTGTCAGCTCATTTCGTTTTATCGTCCACTTACGGGACACCCTGTATATGACAATCTATGCTGATAATTCGAATTTCATTATCTGATTTTCGAAGTTTTGCTTCGTCAATGCTCCAGTTTTATTAATTTCGTTTTAAATCGTTCTTATTCTTCAGTTTTAAATATCTCTTGTAGTTTCGTTTTAATAAGTTGTTGTCCTTTCGTGTTCATTTAGTTTTTGTTTTTTCTTGTTTGGTTTCGTGTTCACCTTAAATCATGTACACGAATCGCGATACGCAGATATGTTAAAAATGTTGGGTGAATGCCAGGACAATGCTTTAGCAGCTTCAAGGATGTATGCTGAAGAGGTTTCCCCAAAGAAGACATCCAGATTGCAAAGTTATTCGAAGTTTGGATCAAAGAAGTGGAGAAACGGGTATGTTAGCACCAGCTGGAGGTGTAGATCGAGGACGTCCACGAAATGTAATTACACCTGACATCCAGGAACAAATTTTAAATGTTTTGGAAGAAGATCCAACGTGCAGCTCACGGAGGATTTCCAATGAAGTATCCAAATCTTCTATTAATAATTTTCTGATAGAAGAAGGCTTTCATGGCTATCACTACAATAAAGTTCAAGCCTTATTACTCACTGTCTTTGCACTTAGGACAAACTATTGTAATTGGTTGTTACAGCAAATAGAATTGGAAGCTACGTTTACTTCCCGTATATTATGGACCGATGAAGCAAATTTTTCAAGAGACGGAATTTTTAATCAGCGTAACTCACATTACTATGCCCTGGAAAATCCTCATCTTATAAATCCAACCAACAACCAAAATCGTTTTAGTGTGAATTTTTGGGCGGGAATACTCGGAAATCATTTAATAGGACCAATTATCTTACCTCCACGCCTGAATGGAGGCAATTTTTTAATTTTTTTGACAAATGAGCTGGAGGAACATCTTGAAAATCTTCCACTAGCTGCAATCAGGAACATGTGGATGCAATTAGATGGTGCTCCTCCACATTTTGCCTTAGCAGTTAGAATTTGGTTAGATGAGGAATATCCTGAACGATGGATCGGTCATAACGGACCTATACGTTGGCCACCCAGAAGTCCAGATCTTACACCTCTGGACTTTTATTTGTGGGGTCACATAAAGGCTCAGGTATATCGTACTGCCGTCCAAAATGTAGAAGATTTGTTGAACAGAATTCAAAAATTCAAGTGCAAGGTGAAAATTTCGAGCAATTATTATAAAAATCAGAAGTTTTTTAAAATTGGATTCAAAAAAGCATTTGTCGGAGCAGCTTGCAAATATAAAATCCTGCATCAGTAAATTTTTACCTGTTTTACGATTAAAAATGAAGATGTAACCGTTTTGCAGATTCGACAAATGTAACTCGTTTTTTGTTGTTCTTTGAATAAAATTTATTTAATTTTGTCAGATTTGTGTCAAATAATGTCAAAGGTTAATATTACCTTTAATTACAATACCTGTTTTCAGGAAGCTATGTTGCCAAGTTTACCTTTTAGTTTTTGCTTAATATCCTAAGAAGGAAGGTCGATAGAATTTTTTAACAATTTTTCTAAGGATACCTGAAGGGTCTCCAACAACGTACTGGAGAGCTTAGGCGCCATTTTCTGGACACCCCGTAGAATATTTGTCACTAAACATTTCTGTTATTATTTTAGTTCATATACAAAACTAAATAAAAAATAATTTTGCTCAAAATTGAGCAAATTTATACTACCTCAAAAGTTATTCGATGCATTTTTGCTTTGGTGTTCAGTAGTTACTCATAAACATTCTGTTCCATAAAAAGCGACTAAAATAGCCTTTTTGGAAAAAGATCACAAACTTTATAAAGATGTATTGCAAAAACACTATCAGGCGCAGAAAAAAAGCTTTAGGTTAAACATTCATAAATATTTCTTAGCTTTAAAATTGAAAATCATTTATTTTTTATTACACACACTGTATCGGTGTAAATTAAATTAGATTGAAGATCAGTGGCGTAGCCAGAAAATCTGGAAAAAGGTGCCGAAATGTTTAGAAATTTTTATTGCGATGTAAAACACCCATGGGCAGATTTATATAGGGTCTAATAGGGCTGCAGCCCAGGGGCCCCAATATAATCGGGGCCCCCAAAAAATCTAGATTAAGTCTTTCTAAGAAAATTAAAAAACAAAAGCTAATATTTCGAGATGATACCAGTTTTGTACTTTGGACTTTGTTATTTTTTTATAATTTTTAAAGATTTTTAAAAATTATTAAAAAAAGTAACCACGTGAGCTATAGTTAATTTTGTAGTTGATTTGAGTAAATTAGAGAATACTGCAAAAGAATAACTCGACTTTGTTGAAAAAATCCCAGGATAAACTTCAAAAAAATTAGATTTTGTAAAAATTTTAATATTTTACTTGTTGAAACAGTAGAGTAATATTTAAAAATTCAATAAAAAAATAACCAAGAGAGCTAGAATTAATTTTGCAATCGATTTGAAGAAATTAAGGAATTCTGCAAAAAATAACCTCGAGTTTGTAGAAAATTCCAAGTAGAACATTAAAAAATTTCAGATTTTGTAAAAATTGCACTATTTTACTTTTTGAAGCTGTAAACAAATCTCTCTCGGGGTTATTTTTTGCAGAATTCCTTAATTTATTGAAATCGATAGCAAAATTAATTCTAGCTCTCTTGGTTATTTTTTATTGGATTTTTAAAAAACATTTCACAGCTTCAACAAGTAAAATAGTGCAATTCTTACAAAATCCCATTTTTTAAATGTTTCTCTTGGATTTTTTAAACAAACTCAAGTTAATTTTTTGCAGAATTCGATGGCAAAATTTGTTCTAGCTTGCTTAGTTATTTTTTTATATTTTTTTTGAAAATAATTTTACAACTTCAACAAGTAAAATACTGCAATATTTACAAAATATCAGTATTTTAAGTTCCCTTGGAATTTTTCAACAAACTTTTTATTTTTTGCAAAATTCTCTAGTTTATTTAGTCGACCGCAAAATTATTTATAGTTCACTTGGTTATTTTTTTATGAATTTTTAAAAATCATTTTACTGTTTCAACAAATTAAATATTACAATTTTTACAAAATACATTTTTTTTAATGTTTTCCTTAGATTTTTTCAACAAACTCGAGTTAGTTTTTTTGCAGATTTCTCCAGTTTATTCAAATCGACCACAAAATTAATTCCAGCTTGCTTAATTATTTTTTATAATTTTTTAAAAATCATACAACTTCTACAAGTAAAATAGTACAATAATTTTAAAATCTCAATTTTTTTAATGCTCTGATAGAAATTTTTCAAAAAACTATGCTATATTTTTTACAGAATTCTCTAATCTACTCCAATCAATCACAAAATTAATTCTAGCTTGCTTATTTATTTATATAAATTTTTAAAAATTATTTTACAGCTTCAACAAGTAAAATAGTGCAGTTCTTATAAAATCTCATTTTTTTTTTATTGTTCTTTTAGAAATTTTTCAACAAACTCGGGTTTATTTATTATTCAAAGAATAGTCCACCTAAATTATAGACAGGAATTTATTCACACCCTGTATTTTTCTCAACTCACCTCAAATAAATTATGAAAAAAGTTCTCACATTAAAATTAGAGTGATCTGATGTAATAGAGCAACTGGCTAAATCTTATAACCCACTAAAAATCCTTTTACGTTGAAATTAAAAATTTCTTTACAACCCCCTTCCTTGCAGACCCTCCCAACGATTTTTAAGTATATTATTACTAAATAAAATCTAAATTTAAAAAAAAACATAATTATTGTTGTAAAGCAAGCAATGATTTATTTTAGTATCAAGTAGTAGTTGTAAAAACAGTTAAATAGTTAGTTGTTACAGTTTGTCAATTTTGTATAATAAATTAATAATCATCATACGAGTTATATAAATCCTAATACTATATAATGCCATTTTTAGTATCAAAACAGCAATAATTACTTCTGATAACTAAAAATTACTTATTTTGGAAATATTTACTATAAATGATAGCTTTTCAAGATGAATAAAAATAGTGTATAAGTAAAAGCGTTTAAAATAATATTTTGAAACAAGCCCCCTAAAATTGGATGTGGTGATCTGATGCGGAAGAGTAACTTATTAGTCTTATAAACTAATTTTAGAATCGCTGTAACTAATTTTATAGCCGTGAAAATAATTTAAAAAACAAGTTTAAGCTCCATTTCGCTTAATAAATCACATTATAGTTGAATTAATAAGAATGTTTATAAAGGCCATATTTAAAATATTTGAGATATAATAATAGTAATAATTTATTAAGCAAATTTATACAGGATGGTGATAAAGTTTGGAACTTTATTCATAACTGCCGTATTTAATTGTTTTGAGAAAATCGCTTGGACAGGTCAATTTTAGTTTTTAAAATGCCATCTCTTGATATAAAAAAAATATTAATGACGTCACTGGTGCTTTAACAATGACGTCATCACCGATTTTTTTAAATGGAAGCCCCCACTTTTTTTTACTTATTATCGTTAGAAATTCATGTCACTTAAACAATGATATAAAAACAATTAAATTTTTAAACAAATTTTTGAATAAAAAATCTTTTTAATTCAAAAAAGTAAATTTTTATTTTAACGAAAAAGGTTTTATAAAAATAAATTAAAAAGAATTTGAAGTTACCAATAATAACAAAGAAAGTAAATGTTTAAATAATGCGCATTCTAATGCTAATGTAAAATGTTAAATGCATTTAACAAAATTTAATAAATAGTCTTGAAAAACTAATTTTTTGATTCCATTTAAATGTAAGGAAATTTACAAAAAATAAGATTTTAAATTTACCATTTTTTGAAATCGGCCAAAATAAATCTTATACTACATTCAAATTTTTCAAATTTAAAAGTACAAATTAATTTTAAGTTTATATTAAAAAAATTTTAAACGAAAATTCTTTGTAAACAAATTTTCGTTTACAACAATTTTTTTATATCATCGTTTAATGACATAAATGTCTATCAAAAACCAGTGAAAAAAGTGGGAGTTTCCATTTAAAAAAATCGATAATGACGTCATTGCTAAATCACCAGTGACGTCATTAATATTTTTATTATACCAAGAGATGGGATTTAAAAAACTAAAATTGAGCTGTCCGAGCGATTTTCTCAAAAAAATTAAATACGGCAGTTGGCATTAGGTTCCAAACTTTATCATCACCCTGTATATTACAATACATAGCAATACATTACTTGGAAGAGAGGGACTAACCCCTTCTGTGCCCAAGAGCTTAGAGTGAGAAGATACAAAAAAAAATTGAGATAAGAAAAGATTATCAACACAGGTGTTTTCATACAGACTAATTAATAATTAAATTTAAATTTATGGCTGATTAAGGAATAATAGAATTTTTTTCATTTTATTCTTATTAAATACTCTGTTTGAGTTCATTTGGTAATTTATTAAAGTAAGTAACTGCGGTAAATAAACTATTTTTTTGTGAGATAGACTTTTTATACAATGGTATCTCGAATTATACATTGTAGATTCAAGAACTTTTTTTGGAAGACAACTTAATTTTTTACATATGTACAAGAAATATCTACATTTATTAATTAGGTTATAAATATGCAGTTCCCACTTTAAATTATAATCCAAGAGGAACCCTAAGTAATTACAACTTTTTTTCTAGTGATAATTGAATTATTTATATGTATGTTTATAGAGTCAGGTATACCTAATTTCTCACATTTGGGCCTTATACAGATAAGGCCCAAACCTTCTAACCAGGTATTTTCAACATTCAGAACGGCAGTATCATATGCATACACAAGTGGACAATTATCAAATATGTCATTGACGTAAACAAGAAATAATAGTGGTCCCAAGACACTACCTTAGGGCACCCCTGGGTCAATATCTTTTTCACTACTATATTCATCATTAATTTTGACCTTTTATTTTCTATCACTTAGGTAACTTATCAAGAGGTCAAGAGCAACTTCTCTAACACCATCATGATATAGTTTTTGAAATAAGATTTTATAGTTAAAGGTGTCAAAAGCTTTACTTAAATCAATAAATGTGGCAGCAACCATTTTATTATTATTTATTCCATTATAAATAGCGTCAAGAACATTATCAAGGGCATGAGCACTGCTTTTATTTTTAATGAAACCAAATTGATTACTATTAATTCTATCATTATCAAATAAAAATTTACTTAACCTACTATGTACAAGTTTTTAAAGATTTTGGCGATATTCGAGACTAGAGAGATGAGAGATAGGTCTGTAAATCTCATAAAAATAGATTTATTATTGCGTTCGTATTGATTTAAAGTAACATTTTGATTTTCTATTGGATGAAGTCATTAAATTCATTTGCTATTATAGCAGGGTTAGATGAAAGGTCATTACCTACTTTAATTTTTTCAATTTTGCTATTTTTTGTTGTTATACCTAATTTGTCATATAGTAAATTTAAAATTTTTACTTAACTCATAAAAATTATAACTACCGCATTTTTTGGAATTTTCAACAACGGTACCAAAAAGTTTGGTAAAAGACAGCAATTTCAGTCTTCGTGAATAATGGCTATGATTTATTCTCGTTCCTTGAATAACATACTATTAGTCACAAAAAACCAGAGGTGGGCAAAATACTTTTTTTAAGTATTTAAAATACAAGATTTTATCTTTTAGGTTTATTTGAAATACTTTGATCAAAATACTTAATTATAAAGTATTTCAAATACTTTCAAAATGTAAATGTAATACAGAAGATTGATTTTAAAAACTTAAAAAGTAATTGAAATACAATTTGGTTCTTGAAAATATTAAATAAAAAATACATTTCAGGAAAGTGTTTCAAATACAAAATACTAAAAGTACTTCAAATATTATTTCAATTACTTTCATTTCAAATACTACCTACCTCTGCAAAAAACAAAAATGATGTAATCGGAAAAAAATCCTCTATCTAAACAGTGGGTGGCCTCACTATCATGCCATTTGAAAAATTAAAGATATTTGTAAAAAACGCATTTTAGAGATTATAAATATTAATTTTTCAAAAACGGCTGAATGAATTTCATAATTTACAATTTATTTTTATTTTACCTATTTAATAAAATAATTTTTAGAGTAGTTTTAATAGATTTTATTAAAAAAAAAATAGGTGCGTTAAGTTAGCGACTGACTTGAACCACTAACGTGTTTTTTCAATTCATTCGTTAGTGCTCTTTAGTGCAACAATTAGTAAAATGTAAAATTAGCGGCTAAGTATTAAGTGAGTAAATGTTTATTAAATTTTGTCGCTAACATCATGCTCAGCGACAATTTTTTTTTATTTACCACTTTTTTATTTCTAGAAGTAATAAGAAAGTTACAGATGTTTTACTTTTTTCGACCTAGCGACAATTTATTTTTATTTATCAATTTATTTTTTCAAATTTTCTTCTGAATTTCATGTTAGTGCATCAGAAAAACATCCTATTTTTTAAAATAAGAAAGTTACAGGTCGGGTGAAAACATGATTGGAAAAATATTTACCACAAAACATAAATAAAATATAAACTACAAAATATTTACAAAATATTTATTTTAATAGGTGATACCTTAAAATGACCTAATATTATGTGAATATTATAAAAATATGTTTAAGACATTTTATAATATATTTTTACAAAATACATTTTACACATTCTTAAAGAATATTTTTAAAATATTGTTTTTAAATAATAGGAAATGTTTATAAAATATTGCATATTTTATAAATAATATTTAAATACAGGCTGAGTCGGGAGGAGTGCGTCAAACTTCGGGAGTGTGTTCTACACGTCAATACAAGGTAAAAAAACCAAAATCTTGTTATCCAATTTGTTTTAGTTTTCAAGTTATTGCGTTTTAAAAATTAAAGTAGTCTTAACAGGAATAGTAGCACATTTAGCTTATTTTTAATTCATAAAACATTTTGAAAGATATTCCCACGTGTCATCTATAAACATTTTTACGCTCTTCTATGAGCACTGGCCACTGCTGTTCTAATTTCTTATAGTTTTTTTTTTTTTATTAGAGCTGCAGCATTCAATATAAGTCGGTTTAGTACATCCCAAACTCCAACCTTTTTTTTATACATATATCATAATTTTTAACCAGTACGTCAAACAAAAATCTAATGACTGAAGATCTGAGGACCTTGAGGGAAAGTTAAAACCTTCGCGACCAATCCATGCAAGTATTGCCAACTGTAATTTTTAAACGCTATAACTCGAAAACTAATAATAACTGGCTAACAACATTTCGTTTTTTACCTTGTATTAATGTGTAGATTTTACACTCTCCGAGTTTGACGCACTTCTCCCGACTCACCCTGTATTTATAGGACATTTTGTGCTATAGGTGTCTTTTACTTTTTCTGACCCAGAGACAATTTTTTATTTATGAATTGGATGCGCATAGGGCTAGATCTATTAGCCAGTTAATGAGTTAATTGTCATCCGATTTTAATTAACTAAAAAACGTTGATTAATAAACTAATAAGCACTAACAAAGCTCTAATATTGTAACAGAAAATTTCAAAAAAATTGATAAATAAAAAATAATGTCGCTGGGTCGAAAAAAGTAAAAGATCTGTAACTGTCTTATTTTCCAAAAGTACTATGTTTTTTGATGCACTAACAAACACTAACGAAGCACTAATAAAATACAAAAGAAAATTTATAAAAAAAGTGGCAAATAAAAATATTGTCGCTGAGCGTGAAGTTTTTTTTTAGCGACAAAATTTAAATAAACGATTACTCACTTAATACTTAGCCGCAAATTGTTTCACTAAAGAGCACTAACGATGCACTAACGAATGAAGTGGTGTGCTGTAGGGAGCTCGCGAGAGCCCCATCTTAAAGTTTTTGTAAATTTGCGACCCCTTTGTTAAAATGATAATTTTCAGATTTTTTTTATTCTTTATTTGAGAATTTATTTTTTGTTCCATTTTTAATCTTTTGTACTTTAAGAAAATTGTATTGTATCTCCAATAATAACAAAGATATCCATAGAGTCCAACGTCAAATGGGACACCCTGTATATATATAAATTTTAATGTATTGAATTTATTTTTTACAATAAAAATAGAGAGCTACTGTTTTTATATCAAAATAATACAAGTTCTTAAAAAATGTAAAAAAATGCAAAAAAATGCATGTGAATCATACTGGGAAGTCGCTTGTTAAAAAAACACATTCTTACAAATGCCCAAAAAATCGCGAGCCCCTTGTAAAAATTTTCACAGCACACCACTGAACGAATGTATTAAGAAAAAACACGTATGTGTCGCTAACTTCAGGCGCCTAAAAAAAATCCAAAATGTTTTTTTGAAAGTTCACAAAAAAATTTTTTATCACAAATATAATTAGAACTTACCAATGTTTAATAATAAGTATAAAAAATAGGGTGTTATATTTAAAATAAGAAAGTTGGTGTCGTTTCCGATGAAACCGGTAATGAAATTGAAATTTTTTAGTTCAATAAATGCGTTTTCTTATACCATATAACATAGTAAAATTTTAAATTTTTATTTTCATATATAAAAAAATTACAGGGGTGGCCCTAGTTTCGACACCCGGTATATTTCCAACGTTTTTGATTTATTGACATGGCTATTTGTAAAACAATTTTCGATATTAGGTGAGTTTTAAAGTATTTTAAATTAAAATTACAAAGATTTTAATTTCAGTTTCTAAGATCGCGAACGCGAATAGAACTACTGGTTTGGTGGTGAATTGTATTGTATATGTATATGTATACAGGGTGTCCCAGCGCTGCGAGGAAGCAACTTTACTCTAAAATGAAAAAAGATATAGACATGCGGTTTTCGATAGAATATACAATTCCTTTAAGAGCACATTTTAAAAATGTTTTAGTAATATACCGGGTGTCCATTCCAAGATGGCGGACCAAAGTTATGTTTTTTAAATGGAACACCCAGTATATTATGACATTTTTGGATTCCTTATAAAAAAATAATTATACTTTGTACAAACTTTTATGGGTCTATCATCACTCGTTTTGCTGATATTTGCCATTTAAGCCAAAACTTTTTTTGGCTTAAATGGCAAATCTTTATCAATTTTTGAAAAATCACTGCTCTAAAACAGATGAACATTTTGAGTTGAAATTTTCTCAAAAGTTTTTCAACATCGTCTAGTCTTCAACTGTCATGTCAAATTTAAGTTTGTGATAATTTTTTATCAGGCTGCCTTATGAAACGCAAATTGAATAATTAAACGAAATTTTCAAATGGAACACCCAGTATATTTTAACATCATTCGATGGCATTTTTAACAAGCTTTCTACTGATATAATGGTTGTATGGTCTAATGTCTATGGTTTGGGAGATATTAATATCCAAACTGAGAAACATTGAAAAATGCACAAAATAGCCCTCTTGATGAATTTTGTTGAGAATTTTTTTGTTAATTTGCCTAATATTTATTTCTGTCTTTCTCTATTTTGCTTTTTTATAAAGTTGTTTTATTACAATAGTAGTTTTTCTTCTTTTACAACAAAAATAAAATCGAAACTTGCAATTATCAATTTTGGTTTTCTAAGTTTCAGCATGCTTTAAAAATTTTGCAACTGATGTTACCAAAGAAACCCTTATTTTGTGGAATTTTATTTTAACGCCCTTTTCTGTACTTTTGATAATAACTAAACCGGAATAATGAACTCTTCTAAATAAGGAATGGAAAATACGCCGTAAGCGCTTGGTGAACCTGAAAGAAATCCGCTTCTAGTTATCAGAAAAGAGCGTAAAAACGATATTCAACAAAATAGGGGATTCCTTGGTAACATTAATTGTTAAAATTTCAAAATATACTGAGATTTAGAAAACCAAAATTGATAATTGCAAGTTTCGATTTTATTTGTGTTGTAAAACAACAAAAACTGTTACTATAATATAAAAATATTATAAAAAAGCAAAATAGAGAAAGACACAAATAAGTATTAGGCAAATTAAAAAAAAACCTTAAAAAATTCATGAAGAGTACTATTTTGTGTATTTTTCACTGTTTCTCAGTTTGGATATTAATATCTACCAAACCATTGATAAATGATCATACAAACCGTATATCAATAGAAAGCTTGTAAAAAATGATATCGATTGATGTTAAAATATACAGGGTGTTTGTTCCATTTGAAAATATCGTTTAATTGTTCAATTTGCCCTTCATAAGGCACTCTGATGAAAAATTATCACAAACTTAAATTTGACGTGATAGTTGTAGACTACACGATGTTGAAAAATTTTTGAGAAAATCTCAACCCAAAATATTCATCTGTTTTAGAGCAGCGATCTTTCAAAAATGGATCTTTTTATGGCTTAAATAGCAAATATCAGCAAAACGAGTGATGATAGACCCATAAAAGTTTATACAAAGTATAATTATTTTTTTATAAGGAATCCAAAAATGTCATAATATACTGGGTGTTCCATTTAAAAAAACATAACTTTGGTCCGCCATCTTGGAATGGACACCCGGTATATTACTAAAATATTTTTAAAATGTGCGCTTAAAGGTATTGTATATTCTATTGAAAACAGCATGCCGATATCTTTTTTCATTTTAGAGTAATGTTACTTCCTCGCAGCGCTGGGACACCATGTATGTATACAGGGTGTTTACGGTTCACCCGTTAATTTTTGAAGAGGTGATACTAGAGATGAAAATAAGTAGAATGACAAAAAATCATCTTGGTAAAACCTTCTTTATAAGAAAGTTACAGCCTTTTAAAGATGCTTCCAAAAAGTGTGTTTTTACGATACAATTTCCAAACGGTTTACATTACGTAACACTCTTCAAATTTGGTACAGATCATAAACTTTATTAGATCCAAAAAATCTCAAAAAAATGATAATAATAGATCTAAACTTTATAAAGATCTGTACCAAATTTGACTAGTGTAATGTAAACCGTTTGGAAATACTAGCATAAAAATATACTTTTTGGCAGCATCTTCAAATAGCTGTAACTCTCTTATAAAGAAAGTTTTACTAAGATGATTTTTTGTCATTCTAGTTATATTCATCTCTAGTATCACCTCTTCAAATATTAACGGGTGAACCGTAAACACCCTGTATACAGGGTGAGTCAGACCACCCGTAACAGCCCTTATCTCGAAAACAGTTTGTCGCACATAGATAGACTAAAAATTTTAATTACCAAAGTGAACCCAAAGAATCCATTGGTGCACTTATTATTTTCCGGAACAAACCGGAAGTGCCCGGAATCGGAGGTAACTTTGATTTGTTAAATGGCAACATAGGTCGAGTATGGTATCGTTTGGAAGGTCTTTTGAAAAGGAACAACTTTTATTAAAATATTTTTTTTAATATCTTGCATAATTAACAAGTTAAACGAAAAAACATAAAATAATCAACTTTTTTAGGTTATGTATTTTCCTTAATTCAAAAAATAAAAAAAAGTTGATTATTTTTAAAGAATAAAGTGATAATAGCTGCAAAAAAGAGTTTCTATTTAAAAAAATCTCTCTTGCCCATTTGCCGATGATGGTAACGATTTAATTTTTCCCTTTAAGAGACCAATGGTCACTTATTTGCATTCCTTTAATTATGCAAGGTATTACATAAATATTTTAATAAAAGTTGTTTCTTTTTAAAAAGACCTTTCCAAAGATGCCATACTCGACCTATGTTGCCTTTTGAAATTTCAAAGTATGGATTCCTTGGTGCACTTATTATTTTCCGGAACAATCCGAATGTGCCCGGAATCGGAAAAGTTAAAAATTAAGTCGGCAAATGGGCAAGACAGATTTTTTTAATTAGAAACTCTTTTTTGCAGTTATTATCGCTTTATTCGTTAAAAATAATCGACTTTTTTTTTATTTTTTGAATTAAGGAAAATACATAACCTAAAAAAGTTGATTATTTTTAACAAGCAAAACGAAAAATGCAAAAGTTACAAGTTTCCATTTAAAATTCATAATTGCCTCTACCCTTACCCATATTAAGGATGATGGTAGTGCTTTAATTTTTCCATAATTTAAGAAACCATTTGTCACTTGTTTGCTTATGTTTTTTCGTTTAATTTGTTAATTATGCAAGATATTAAAAAAACATTTTAATAAAAGTTGTTTCTTTTTAAAAGACCTTTCAAACGAGACTATTGGGAATTTTAATTACGTATAGATGGCGCTATAAATGGAGGATATTCGGTACTTGTCAGTGTCAAAATTGTGTTTAAAATGTATTATTTTACCTTATAACTAAATATCTAACAAAGTACAAATATATTTATTATTTAAAGCTCCAGTAAAGCTCAAAAAAACATTTTCCAATGCATTAAATCGAAAAAGTAAATACCGAATATAGAAGTTCATATGTTTGGCACCAGAGGGCGAGCGGGTTCTTAAAACTCCCAATACTCGACCTATGTTGCCATTTAAGAAATCAAAGTTACCTCCGGTTCCGGGCACTTACAGTTTGTTCCGGAAAATAATAAGTGCACCAATGGATTCTTTGGGTTCACTTTGGTAATTAACATTTTTATTCTATCTATGTGTGACAAACTGTTTTCGAGATAAAGGACTGTTACGGGTGGTCTGACTCACCCTGTATACCGGGTGGCCCAGATTTTACTTCCCAGGAAATATCTCAGTTATTTGAAGAGATAAAAGTATAAATCAAAAAGTGCTTTGAACGGCAACACTTATACCTCATAAATTCATTCAAAAAAAATATTGGTATTCACCACTCTTAAAACGCCATCATCAATTTTTTTTTCTTTAATGGGACACGGTATTTTTTATAATTGATATTGCATCTACAATTTTTTCTAGAAAGAGTGATATGCTACACTTAGTATTTTAAATACATTTTGTGAATAAAAAAAAAATAAAATATTGATCGAATTATGTATTATGCAAAATTATTTATTTAGTTTTTTTAACAAAATTTGAAATTTACAGTTAGGTTTAGTTAGATTAGGTCCCCAGTAGCACAACAATATTGGTAAAATCATGGCTTTCAATATTGGCTGGATATGCATTTGTTCAGATGGAATTATGTGAAATCCAATATTGGCAACCCAATATTGGCAAAAAACGAAGGGCCAATATTTGTTTACCTTTATTCTTCCAATATAGTTTACCTATTGCCTGCCAAGGATTTGGATACTGACATACAACAATATATGGTTGCCTTTATTGTACCAATATACTTTCGCCAGTGAATGCCATTACGGGTTAATGGGTTTGTATTTTATCCCAATATATGTATTTCTAATTTATACGTATTTTTTTAACCAAATAAAAGCTTATAAAAATAAGCAATTTGCTAAACTATTTAAACAAATAGCTATAGAAGAACCTAAAAATCCTTAATAGGTAATTTTCAGCATTCTACACTGTAAGATCCTAATCGTGCATCACATGAAGCGGTCAGGATTTGTGTTGCATTCAAAACCCAGCTCGCTATTTATACTATACACTGACCGAATTCTCTGCGTAGAACTTGGAACGCCATCTAGTGATAATTTTGGAACTAAGAATACAGAACGATTCTATTCTACCCGAAAAAATATCGCTATGAAAGGTATTAATAAATAACACTCAATAGTAAAATAGCTGTATGGTAGGTGAAATAAAAAACGGCTAATTTTATAATTTTTACTTATGTCTTATCTTTTTAATTAACTTTTTAACAGATTTGGTACGTAACTTAAAGATTAGTTCCGTACCAAATCTGTATTTTGTATTTTTTGTTTCAATATCAAAAACTGTATTTACTTTTAATTGTAACTATATTGGGCCATCAAATGCAAGCTGATAAAAGATAATAGATTAAAAAATATTATTGAACCAATTTGGGGTCAATATATAAATACCAATATACTTTTAAATTGGTTGACCAATATTAAACCAATATAGTATCATACGTTTATATATTATATTGGCCCATTAAAGGCAAATGGATAAACATATGATAAAAAAATATTGAACCAATCTAATCCCAATATATTTTACTATTATTTTATTACTCCTACATATTTGTATATATTTTAAATTAAGATTTCGCCTCTATCATCAGTTATGCTCGTTCATAACCTTTTTACTTACATTTAATTCATTTTATTGAAGTTTGATTAAAAACAATAAGCATACAAGAAAAATATTTTTACAGTACTGGTTAGATCTCCAAAAACTATTTTGAAAATTTTATTTTTATGGTATTATATTGGCATTTCTTTATATAAACATCGTTTCAATACATTAGTTTAATATTGGCCCAATCATGATAAAACGATATATTTTTTAAATTGATAAACTATATTGGGCCATTAAAGGCAAATCGATAAAACAAATTATGATAAAAAAATAATGTTGAACCAATCTAGGCCCAATATATTTTACTATTATTTTATTTTGTATGTGTAGAGGGTGTTCCGTAAGTAATGCATAATAATGAAAGGGGTTGTTCAGGACACCAAAACAAGCAACTTTTGTTATTAAACCCATATCCGGAAATTAACCATTAAGTCACTAGGTTGAGACAAAATTTTTTAAATATAATTTACAATTATTTTCTTTTTTTTGTAAATAAATGTTTGCGATTTATTGTCATGTCTTTACAATGGACCGTGCACAACAGATTTTTAAAAAAACACGACACAATTTTTGTAAATTTTATTAAATAATTAACATCTCTGGGATATTCCAGAGGGTTCGAACATCTATGAACCAGCGCCAGCGTGCAACCTTGTGCATTGAACAAAATGGCCGAAATTTCGAACAATTTTTGTAAATTTTATTAAATAATTAACTTAATTACCTTAAATCTTTTTTATTTACCCTGGCTTAATGGTTAATTTCCGAATATAGGTTTATTAACAAAAGTTGCTTGTTTTGGTATCCTGAACAACCCCTTTCATTATTATGCATTACTTACAGAACACCCTGTATATTTTAAATTTATATTTCACCTATAATCAGTTTATCCTCGTACATACATACACCCTTTTAACATCAAAACAATAAGTGTCCAAGAAAAAATATTTTTACAGTATTATGATTAAAAAATCACCAAAAACCTATTATGTATTTTGAAATTTGATTTTAAATAATGGTATTATATTGCCATTTCTTTAAATAAACAACGTTTTAAAACAAACATTTTATTGAAGTTTTTTTTTTAAAATATTAAAGAAAACTATATTGGTTAAATCTCCAAAAACCTATATATTTTGAAACTTGATTTTAAATAATGGTACCATATTGGCATTACTTTAAATAAACAACGTTTAAAATCAAATATTTTTTTAATATTGGCCCAATCATGATAAAACTATATATTTTTTTAATTGATAAATTATATTGGCCCATTAAAGGCAAATCGATAAAAGATATTATAAGTAAAAATAATATTGACCCAATCTAGGCCCAATATATAAATACCTATATACAGGGTGAGTTTAAAGTAAAGCATAAAATTCATAACTTTTTTATTATTTTAAATTTTCAAAAACGCTAAAAGAGGTGTCGAATTGTTTTTAAAAAACTATATTTTAAAGTTAAAAAAAATATATTATCCAATGGAATGACGTCACAACGACGTCATCAATTTTTTTTTAAATGGGTTGATATGGTTTTTATACCATCAAAAAATACCTTATTTATAGAACTTTTTAACAGTACCAAAAAAGTTATACTTGCGCCATCTAGTTGTAATAAAAAAAATTATTAAATATCTCCTTAAATGACCATTTAAAGTAACGCATAAAATTCATAACTTCTTTATTATTTGAAATTTTCAAAAACGCTAAAAGAGGTTTCGAATTGTTTTTAAAAAACTTTATTTTAAAGTTAAAAAAAAATATATTATCCAATGAATTATTAATTAAGTTATGAATTTTATGCGTTACTTTAAATGGTCATTTAAGGAGATACTTAATAATTTTTTTTATTACAACTAGATGGCGCAAGTATAACTTTTTTTGTACTGTTAAAAAGTTCTTTAAATAAGGTATTTTTTGATGGTATAAAAACTATATCAACCCATTTAAAAAAATCGATGACGTCATTGTGACGTCATGCCAACGGATAATATTTTTTTTAACTTTAAAATAAAGTTTTTTAAGAACAATTCGACACCCCTTTTAGCGTTTTTGAAAATTTCAAATAATAAAGAAGTTATGAATTTTATGCGTTACTTTAAACTCACCCTGTATAATTAAGTTGGTTAAACAATATGTAACCAATATAGGCGACGAGCGAATTTTACTGCAGCGCCCCCTGTGGCAGTAATTTGTATTTTTGGTGGGAAAACAAATTGTTGGTTAGGTAGTTCTTATTTACAATTACTTGATTAAAAGTAAATTGTAAATAGTTAGTACTACAATTAATATGAATAGAAGCCCAGTAAACCAATTTGTAACTTATATATAAAATACACATAGATAGCTCGTAAATTCTCCTATGTAGCTAATTTAACGTAAAATATATGTATATTTTACATATATAATATTATATTATTTTCTCTATGTAAATAATAAGTAAAATTTATAATGTGTTATTTATATAGAATTATTTACATATACAATTCATAAGCTCGTATATGTATATTTTATATATAAATAATAATTTATTATTAATGTAAAATATCGCCTGTGTTATTTACATTAGACATTTAATGTAAAATATACCTACATAAATTATTTACATATATTCTTTATGTAAATAATTCATACATAAAATATAAAATAAAATAACTTTTATTAGAAAAATGTATGGAAGTTGGGTTAGAATTTATTTATTTTGTTATAAATAATTTTAACTACTTAATTTTTATATTTATGGCCGATCTCACCGACACGACTTAAACTTTAAGAACTACTTAAATGTCTAAGTAGTCCTTAGCGGGTCTCGCCGTCATTGGAAAGGCGAACTTAAAGCCTAAGTTGAACTTAAAATTAAGTCGTCGATATCGGCGACTTAAAACTCAACTTAACCTAAAAAATACAATTTCTCGTGAAAATAAACTAGCAAATGGCATTATAATTAAAGAAGCAATTTAATTATAATTTATATAATTATTATTGATATCCCAAGACAAGTTTACACTAGAAATAACCATTTTAAAACCATGCCAAATTCCCATGTTTTTTTCAATATTTTCGTTTAAAAAACGACACATTTCTACAGTTTTTATTTCAAAATAAGACAGTAGATAAAACACATGATTATAAAATTTTATATATTATCACAGAATAATCTAGTATGTTCTAAGATTACATTGTGATTCTGTGGTAAAATAATAAAAATCATAGAATAAAACGGCGCGACGGAAGCCGAACGACGCCCGAATACCAACCAAACACCAAAATCCAATCTCTACTAAACTTAACGTAAGTATTCGTTTTATATGACTGGAGAGACGACTTAAAAATTTAAGAAGAACTTAAGTGTAAGCAAGACTTTGTTAAGTTTTTCTTTAAGCACTGTTGATGAGATCAGCCATTAATGTCTTTATTTTGAATATTTTTAAAGTTTAGAATTTTTTCTTAATTTTTTTTTTTAATTATGCGAGAAGGGTTAAAATTCATTGTTTATTTTGTTATAACTTTTTTTAACTTGACTAATTTATATTTATGAAAATAATATATAAAAATTCTGGCCAAGGATATTATGCATAAAATAATAAAAGCAAAATATACTGCAAAATTGCGCTTAACAAAGAAATCCAACATTCAACACCGACATTATTAGAAAAAAGTTGAGTTATAATTTATAATTTATTTATTTTGTTATAAATAATTTTAACTACTTAATTTTCATATATAATTGAACTTCTTTTAACTTCACTAATTTATATTTAATTTTTTTTTATTTGTATTAAAACAAGTATAATATATGTGGAATTGCTTTAAAACAATGTTTTTGTGTCTTCATTTCATGAAGCCTCGATGGTCCAACGGTTAGGTGGCTTGATTCGACAATTTGCGACTGCAACGGCGTGGGTTCGAATCCCGCAAATCCCACTTTAAGTTTAACATGGTTTAAGTTAAGATAATATTAATGTATTAATTATACTTGTGATTACTTACTAGAAATGGCCTGGTAGCAGCTAATTACTACATTGTACCGTCCAAGCAAAAAAATGATATTTTTTATTTACTTATATCTGATATATATTTTAAATATAAAAATTTACATAATTTACACATAATAACCTATCTCCAAATATGGCTGACATACTGACATGATTTATCCCTAATTTCTCTCTAGATTTTATATAAATTTTCTTACATGTTATATATATTTTACATAAATAATACCTCTTTTGGTTTACTGGGTTTATTTATAAAATGTTTATTTTAGATCTACTGGTGAAGCTTGGAAACCAACAAAAAATGATAGGATTTGTAGTGCTCAATTCATTGGAAATGAAAAATAAAACTTCCTAAGGAATTATTTATAATTTGTTAACAATCCCAGTAAACCAAAAGAGGTATTATATATGTAAAATATATATAACATGTAAGAAAACTTATGTAAAATCTAGAGAGAAATTAGGGATAAATCATGTAAGGATGTCAGCCATATTTGGGGATTAATACAAATAAAAAAAAATTAAAAATAAATTAGTGAAGTTAAAAGAAGTTCAATTATATATAAAAATTAAGTAGTTAAAATTATTTTTAACAAAATAAATAAATTATAACTCAACTTTTTTCTAATAATGTCGGTGTTGAATGTTGGATTTCTTTGGTAAGCGCAATTTTGCAGAAAAAATTAAGAAAAAATTCTAAACTTTAAAAATATTCAAAATAAAATTATTTATAACAAAATAAATAAATTCTAACCCAACTTCCATACATTTTTCTAATAAGTTATTTTATTTTATATTTTATGTATGAATTATTTGCATAAAGAATATAAGTAAATAATTTATGTAGGTATATTTTAAATTAAATGTCTAATGTAAATAACACAGGCGATATTTTACATTAATAATAAATAATTATTTATATATAAAATATACAGTATACGAACTTATGAATTGTATATGTAAATAATTCTATATAAATAACACATTATAAATTTTACTTATTACTTACATAGAGAAAATAATATAATATTATATATGTAAAATATACATATATTTTACGTTAAATTAGCTACATAGGAGAATTTACCAGCTATCTATGTGTATTTTATATATAAGTTACAAATTGGTTTACTGGGAAGTTAGTTTAGATTTAAAAATTTTTCTTAAAAACAACTAAATAAACAATTTTGCATACTACTTCGATCAATATTTTAATTTTTTTATACACAAAATGCACTTAAAATACTAAGTGTAGCATATCACTGTTTCTAGAATAAATTGTAGATGTAATATCAATTATAAAAAATAGGGTGTCCCATTAAAGAAAAAAAAATGATGATGGCGTCTTAAGAGTGGTAAACACCAATAATTTTTTTAGAATGAATTTATGAGCTATAAGTGCTGCCGTTCAAAGCACTTTTTGATTTACACTTTTATCTCTTCAAATAACTGAGATATTTCCTGGGAAGTAAAATCTGGGCCACCCTGTATAATCCAATTAAATTAAAGTCCATTTTTATAATTTTAAATTGCTGTACTTTTTTGGGTGTCAAGAGAGAATGTTATTTAATTTTATGTTAAATTAATAATTAAAATAATGTAAATTATTTAGACGGATCGCAGGAAACAGTTTAAGCTCAGTTTTAATTAAAATCAAGCTTAAACTGACTAGTATGACAGTTTTTGGATATATTTTACTTATTTTAAAAACGATTTGTTGGAAAAGTAATTGAACACCCTGTATAATAGTATTTGTGAGGCCACTTCACTAGATTAGTCTACCAACATTGCGTTACGATTGGTGGCTTCACTTGACATTTGATTTTAAGAAAAGGAACAATCTTATTTATATTTATAGGTTATTTAAATTTGACCATAAATTAAAGTTTTAAAACTTGCTTATAAAAGGGTTTTGTAAATATGAGTGTGATTAAGGCGTGTACAAAATTCTTAAGAAGCCCTTCCCTTACGAATCCCACCACAGGACTAAGAAGGTACGCTTTTAAAAGTGATCTTAAAATAAAATGGGTTCGCCCTGAGAAGATACCGTATTTCTCAGCTAAAAGAAGTGGTGATTTGGTACCTATGACCAAAATTAATAATAAAGAATTTGCTGATGAATATCGTAACTCGGAAGAATTACAAGATGCCGATGAATTGGTTCAAAAACTTTTTACACTTGAACTTCAACCAAGGAAGAAGATGGTGGAAATTTATACGAAAGAAATGATTTCAAGCGTACAAAGACACCCTGCAGACACGTCATCACCTGAAGTAGTAATAGCAAGATTAACGGCTGTCGTTAGATCACTTCAGGAACAAGTTCAGTATCATCCATCGAATTATAGACTCAAAGTAACTATAAAAGAAATTATGGAAAAAAGAAATAAGAAATTAAAATTATTGCGTCTTAGTGATTATAAAAAATTCGAATGGATTATCGAGAAATTGGACATAGTTTATAAACCGATGCCCCTAACTGACCCTCCCCCTACCAGAAAAGGGTCCTTAAGAAAATTAACCCAAAAGTATTGCGATGACATTAAATCCGATAAAATCAAGGGACTTAGGAAAAAATTAGAAGATGAGCAGCCGATATTTTTGGAAGAGAAAATCCGAGCTTTGGAATTCATTAGAGATGAACAGAAAGAGCTTGGTGTTGATCTTACGGTATCGGAAGAGGATGTAAATAAAGTGAAAGAACAATTAAAAAATTTGCACGAAAAGAAACAAGCTACTCAAACAGAATAATTTGTTTTTAGAATTTAATAAAGTATAAATTAATTATTTGTTCTGATTTTATTTTTTGCATTGGTGAATGTAGATAAAGAATTTCTGTCCTACAAATCCAAATTCTTGCATAACTTTCTTGTTTATCGATTAATTTTTACAGTTCAAGCTTCAGTTTAAGCAATTTTCACAATTTTATTGAATTACAGCTTGATTTTAAACCATTTATTATAATTAAAATGTTTGGTTTATATTTACTAACCAAATTTTTTGCAAAATTCTTTTGTTTATCAACAAATTTTAATTCTTGTTTTATTTCGTGTTTAACATCATTAAATTTATCATCTGATAAATTAAAAAAATTAATTTGCACTTTTTTGTTAAAATTTCGATTATTTATAATTTAGAAATTTTATAGCTTCTAAAAAAACGGTGATAAAAATGAAAAAGTTAAATATTTTCCGAGAAATTTTGACCTGAAATTGACAATTTTAAACTAAAAATCGGTTTAATTCGATTATAAAACAAAATAAAATAACAAAATTGCATATTTAAAATATCAAATTATTTTAACTTCAGTTTAAGTAATTTTTTTTTACATTACATTTTAACAACCTCAGTAAAAAGTTTTATTATTCTTTGTATCCAACTTTATTAAATTGTACTGCTACATGTTTCGAGGCTATACAATCAGCCCCATCATCAGGCAACTAAAATTACAAATTAATTAATACTAACATAACGCATACACATCGGCAAAGTCCAATTAAGAGACATATTAGGGTTTTAACAATTCTAAATTTTTACAAAAATATAAAGCGTTATAACTTACATTTAGAAAATCATGTTACAAAATTATCCAAGCTATCAGCTTCATCTACTTCTATAATATACTGTTGTCAATTATTTCTCGAAGTCTTATCGCAAATATCGTATAGTATTTTCAAGATATAAATTGTTTTTATCAAACCCAAGCTATCAGCTTCATCTATACTCCAATTATATTTACAGTTTGGCTCTACGTTAAATTAAAAACAACAAAAATGTCTGTCCTCAAACTCATAATTCTTGAATAACTTTTAAATTTATCAGCCGATTTTAATATTCTTGTTTCATTTTGTGCATAAAAATCAAAAACCATTTTCTTAAGTAATAAAAACTACCAAAAATAAAATTTAATTTATTGTAATTTTTATTTTTTTGAAATTTGTTGGGTTCTTAAAAAATTGGCGATAAAATCTAAAATATTTGAATTAAACAGAAACAAGTTTAACATTCCATTAAGGGGGTATTCTAGTCTAGAAGCCCGAATTTCGAACGTTTTTTGAGGACTCGCAATTGATATTTTTACTATCCATTTTTTTATGGCTTATTTATTCATATTTCAAGAGTACATAAAAAAATATTAACATTTCAGCAAGTTATGCGTCGTTGAAGTAGAGGGGCGAAAAAAATGCCGTGTCCCGGTCGTCATGATATCTTGAAAAATAAAATTATGGATTATTTTTGATCAGTATAATTTATAATTGCCAGTATCGTATGAACCAGAAAAAGTGAAAAAACATTTTTTTTTCGCAAAATGGTGGCTACTCAAAAATTGAGGTCGATTTTCCGACTAATTTTTTAACTTTCCCGAATTTTCTAAAAATATTAAAAATGAAAAATTTCTAAGATGAGAACTTGACGATGATTTGGGAGAGTAATTACTAAAGGTAAAGGTGAATGATTCAACTCCCAACTTTTTAATATACAGGGTGTCTCGTTATTCGACCGACAACCGTTAACTGGGGATTCTGCAACTCAAAATAAGTCAATATAACCACATTTATCTATATCCAAAAGTACACCGCTGAGGAGTTATAGGCGTCTGAAGTTGATTAAAAAAATACATTTTATTTAATTTCTCCGACAATAATAGAGATTTTCTTATACAAATTTGTGTACCTAAGTTTTTTAAACATAAGCTCATTTTGTGAAAATCTTACCAAAGTTTGATACCTGAAAAGTGCTTAAGACGAAGATGGTATGCATAAATTAGCTCAGAACTTTTTAGTCAATTGCTAAGTTAAGTTTAAAACTATCTCTTGTGGTGCAAAAATTCAATTGTAAAATTTTTTGTTTCATAGTTTTTTCTTCTAAGTTGTACCGGTTTTGAGTAAAATTTGAAAATCTAAATCAAAGCATAAGTTTGCAAATTTGTACATTTTCTTTTTATCTAAAACCGTAAGCATGGTAACGCTTATAATCTGACGTTACTTCAAGTTTTTACTTATTTGTAATTCATTTGGTATTTTTTTTAAAAGTCTTAAAATGGACCAAAGTTATTCTTTTAATGAATACACCGATATGCTATTGGTATTTGGTGAATGTGGAAGTAATGGTAGAGCTGCTTCTAGGAGATACAATGAAAAGTTTCCAAATCGACGAACACCTCACCATTCGACGTTCGCCTCTGTGGAGAGACGTTTACGAGAAACAGGAAAGCAACCGAAGAAATGCAGGACGACCAAGGTCTGCTCGAAATGTGGAATCAGAAGAAGAAGTTTTGGAAACTGTAGAGATAAACCCTCAAATCAGTGTAAGACAACTTTCTTCGCAATTATATGTAAATAAAGATGCAATTACTGCGTCCATTTCATTTCCTTGGAGTTAAAGAGTTATTGCCATTTGACAGAAACAGAAGATTTACTTTTTGTCGATGGGCTAGAGGCAAAAGAAACATTTTAAGGAACATCTTATTTACTGATGAATCTTGTTTCACCAGGCACGGAGTGATCAATACACATAACATGCACCAATGGTCGCAAGACAATCCTCATGGATTGCTTGTAAAAAGCCACCAAGGGCAGTTTGCAATTAATGTGTGGTGTGGCATTATTGATACTTTTGTTATCGGGCCATTTGAATTGCCTCAATGGCGAATCTTATTTACAATTTTTAAGAACAGATCTTCCTACATTACTTGAAGATGTACCTCTGGCCATCAGGAAGAAAATGTGGTTTCAACAAGACGGAGCACCACCTCATTTAGCTAGAGACGTCAGAAATTATTTAAACCAAAATTTTCCAAGGCGATGGATTGGTCGCGGTCCGGATGCTCCAGTTGTCTGGCCGCCACGATCACCGGATCTGAATCCTCTTGATTTCTTTTTTGGGGGATGTTTAAAGGAAAAGGTTTAGGAGACGGATAGTAAATGCAGCCGATGAGGTTCATCAAATGCCACACATCTTTGATTCTGTGCGGTTTTCATTTCAGCCTCGGGTAAACTTATGTTTCCGTTCCCGAGGCAATCATTTTGAAAATTTCCTTTGATGTTATTATTATTTTTATGTTGTTTTAAAATAAATTTGATAGAATGTTCCATTTAAATAAAAAGACTTTAATTTTAGTTAATTTATAACTGTTAATTTTCTAAACGCAAACCTAAATTTCTCTGGTTTAGGGTTTTAATAAACTATTAAAAATTAAATAAATAGAAATTTGTACGTTGAGTAGATTTGGATACTTTTTGCTATAACTTTTAGAAGCAGCTCTACAATTACTTCCATATTTTAAGACTTTTTAGAAAAATACCAAATGAATTACTAATAAGTAAAAATTTCAAGTAACGTCAGATTATAAGCGTTATTATGTTTACAGTTTTAAATAAAAAGAAAATGTACAAATTTGCAAACTTATCTTTTATGCTTTGATTTAGATTTTCAAATTTTACTCAAAACCGGTACAACTTAGAAGAAAAAACTAAGAGACAAAAAATCTTAAAATTGAATTTTTGCACAACAGCACTTTCCAGGTATCAAACTTTGGTAAGATTTTCACAAAATGAGCTTATGTTTAAAAAACGTAGGTACACAAATTTGTATAACGAAATCTCTATTAGTGTCGGAGAAATTAAATAAAATGTATTTTTTTTAATCAACTTCAAACGCCTATAACTCCTCAGCGGTGTACTTTTGGATATAGATAAATGTGGTTATATTGACTTATTTTGAGTTGCAGAATCCCCAGTTAACGGTTGTCGGTCGAATAACGAGACACCCTGTATTTATTACAGTGCAACTATTAGTTTCGCCTTCATAAGGGCATCATGAGGCATATTAACAATTTATAGATGTACTAACGCAATCTGGTACTAGTTTCTAGTTTTTATTGGTTCATACGATAGAGGAATATACAGGGTGAGTCAGACCACCCGTAACAGCCTTTTATCTCGAAAACAGTTTGTCGCACATGGATAAAATAAAAATTTTAATTACTAAAGTAGCATTGCTGATCATTCTCGAGTCAGCTCATAATTTGTTACTATTTTTTTTCAGTTTATGTATCCCATCATAATTAGCAAGACATACGACAATATTATAAAAATATCAGAAAATGACGTTGACTTACTTTGTTTTTATTTTGTTAGTTTAGCTGCCAGCAACATTTTTTACTTTTTTAACTTGCTTTGGCATTACTGATCATTCTTAAGTCAGTTCGTAATTTGTTACTATTTTTTTTCAGTTTATGTATTCCATAATTAGCAAAACATACGACAATATTATAAAAATATCAGAAAATTACGTTGACTTACTTTGTTTTTATTTTGTAACTTTAGCTGCCAGCAACATTTTTTATTTTTTTAATTTGCTTTGGTATTACTGATCATTCTTAAGTGAGTTCGTATTTTGTTACTAATTTTTTGTGTATATCTGAAATTTAGGTTGGATATTGGCGATTCTAGCTAAGCGATCTCCCTCTTGTGGCATAGCGCAGAACTATGAAATGACGTCACGTTCGTGATAGTTGTGCAGGCGAATTTAGCGTTTAACGTCTGTTATAGTCAAGTAAATAACGTCAACTTACCTAATTTACTTTGTATTATTAAATGCGTTTGATTATTTGTTTCCAGGTTTAAATTTTTATTTATTTAGGCACTGACGTGACGTCACTAGAATATGTAACCAACCATACATTTGCGCGGGAAATATTAATTTGAATCGCCAATACTCAGTACAAGTTTAATTTAGCGATAAAATTGCCATTATATTTATGAACCTATTACATTTTACTTTTTTTTTTCAAAAAAAAAACCAGTGCATCTTGAAGTACTTTAAAAGTAACAAATTTGGATGCCCTAATGAATGTCCTCATGTGAATAGTCACCAAGTTATCGCGATGACTGCTAACTTTAAATTTAAGTCAGCTGTTTGGAAATAACTCAAAAAATTTTGAGCTACAAATTTTTTTTATTGTAACAAAATAGCAACAAATAAGTAACAAATTCCCCCACCATTTTTTTGCAGGTTGCTATAAATGTATTTCTAACTTAATATACATGTCGAGTGTATGGTATCATTTGAAAGGTCTTTTAAAAAGAAACAACTTTTATTAAAATATTTTTTTAATGTCTTGCATAATTAACAAATTAAATGAAAAAACAAAAAGTGACAAATGGTTTCTTAAATTGTGGAAAAATTAAAACACTGCCATCATCCTCAATGGGCACGGATAGAGGCAATTAAGATTTTTTAAATAGAAGCTTTTAATTTTTTCGCCTCGCTTGTTAAAAATAATCAACTTTTTTAGATTATGTATTTTCCTTAATTCAAAAAATAAAAAAAAGTTGATTATTTTTAAAGAATAAAGCGATAAATGCAAAAAAGAGTATCTTTTTAAAAAATTGCGCATTTGCGGATTTTTCCATAATTTAAGAGACCAATGGTCACTTGTTTGCATATATTTTTTCGTTTAATTTGGTAATTATGCAAGATTATACAAAACTATTTTAATAAAAGTTGTTTCTTTTTAAAAGACCTTTCAAACGATACCATACTTGACCTATGTTGCCATTTGAAATTTCAAAGTAACTTCTGATTCCGGGCACTTCCGGATTGTTCCGGAAAATAATAAATGCACCAATTGATTCTTTTGGTTCACTTTGGTAATTAAAATTTTTAATCTATGCATGTGCGACAAACTGTTTTCGAGATAAAAGGCTGTTACGGGTGGTTTGACTCACCTAGGGTTTCTTCTCAAGAATTCCTTCTTGAGATTTTCTCGAGAAATTCGTATATTTGAGAATTCTCATTTCTCGAGAAATTTCTCGAGAAAATCGGGAATTTACAAATTTTATTGAAAAAGGTATTTTGAAGTAACTGAGTGCTTGCTAATCATGATCGTGCGGAATCGCGAAATTCTTCGTGTGTAATTCTTCGATACTGTTTAGGTCTAGCGTCTCAGTTGCAGATGCGTTTGTTTGTAAGTCTTAAGTCAAATATTTTAGGTAAGGGCATTGTATTAAAAATCTCTTTATATTTATTTACATTATTATGCATTCTTTACATAGGATTTAATAATGAATAAATCATATAAAAATTGTTGGGACCATTTTACGAAGGATGAATGTAATGAATCAGCAAGATGTAAATTATGTCAGAAAAAATTGGTTTGCAAAAACTCTTCAACAACTGGTCTACATCGTCACCTGGAAGGTGTTCATGGTATGAAAAGAGCTGCAAAAACTGCTAACTTAGATAAATGCGACAAAGATACAGCTTCCTGTTCCAAAGCAAAAGTTCAAAGGAGTATTGCTAGAAATGTGAATTTAGATGAAGATAAAACAAATTTGGGAGAATTAGTCGCTAAACTGGCTGCCGTGGATGGGTTTTCAATAAATGCTATAGCAAAAAGTCAATTTATTGGGGAAAGTTTGAAAGATAGGGGTTTAAAACTTCCCAAAAATCCATCTCATATTATGTCGTTGATACGTAATTATTTTGAAAGTGTCCAACGCGAAATTATTGAAAATAATAACACATTGAGAAAGGACGAAAAAAAATTTTGTATATCCATTGACGAATGGACAAGTTTGAGAAACCGCAGGTATATGAATGTCCATGTGTATAATAATCAAACTTCATATGATCTTGGTCTTGCTAGAATTCTTGGCAGTTGTCCAGCTGAAACGGCAATAACTTTAGTAAATAATATGTTAAAATCCTTTGAACTGGATTTTGAAAAAGATATCGTTGCAGTAACAAGTGATGGTGCGGCAGTTATGGAAAAATTTGGTAAATTATCACCCTCTCTACATCAGCTTTGCTACAATCATGCCTTGCATCTGGCAGTTCTGAAAACCTTATATAATAAAAAAAATTATGACAAACAACCAGAACAACCTACCGAAAATAGTGACGATGAAGATGATAATGACAATGAAAATGATTCTATTTACGACAGTGAAGAAGATGATGATTGTGCATTAGATTTAAGAGATAATGTTCAGGTAGTAATTGAAAGTGTCCGAAAAATCGTTCTTTTGTTTAAAAATTCTCCAGTACGAAACTCAATTCTTCAAAAAGAAGTTGTAGCATTTAATAAAAAGGAATTGCAACTAATTTTAGACTGCAAAACAAGATGGAATAGTTTGGTCAACATGGTTAGTCGATTTGTGGAAATTGAAACGCCTATAATTAATGCACTTAAGGAATTAAAATTACAACATTTATGGAAATCCGAATACCTAATTATATGCAAAGATATATTAAAGGTATTAAGTCCGGTAAAACTTGCCGTGGAAGAGCTTAGCAAACACGATACAAATTTATTAAAAAGCGAAGGAATTCTCTGCTTCTTGCTAAACAATTTAACATATCAAGATTCCACCCTTGCCCAGGAACTGTTAAATGAAATTAAAACGTATATTGCAAGACGCCGAAACTCGTCTTTGGTATCGCTTATTAAATTTTTAAATTATCCAAATTTTGCTGAAGAATCCAACACTTTTTTTAAAATGTCAAGCAAAACCGAGATGGTTAAGGTAGCAAAATCTCTCATGGCGAGATTGTTTTCCAAAAACGAGGTTCTACAAACTGAAATAAATCAAGGGGAAGAAATAATCAACAATTCAGAAAAAACACTGGACGAACAATTAAAAAGTTCAATATCTGCGTATTTGGTTAAACCTCAGCCTCAGCAAAGTAACGAAAACTTTTCTTCCTTATTAAAAGAATTTAATATTTATAAAGCTACTGGTATCATTACAAAAAATTTAGAACAACTTTTAGAAGCACTTTTAACAATTAGACCAACTTCCACTCAAAATGAGAGAAACTTCTCAACTTCAGGTAATTTCATATCAAAACTCAGAACTCGTTTATCAGATGAGTCTGCAAACATATTATGTTTTTTGAAATTTTATTTTAAATCCAAAGCTGAATAAAATAAGTACCTGTTTAGTTACAAAAGTTAAGAATTAAATATTTTATTTTATTTGTTTAAAAAGACATGTATGTATTATAATATACATAAGATGTATATTAATTTAGAATAATACATTTTATGTATTTTTTACACAATTTGTTAATATAGTTTATTTGCAAATATTATTTACCAAAAATAAAATTATTTTAATTAATTATATAGTATTATTTTAAAATATAATCGTATTTTCAGATTTCTCGAATTTCTCGAGAAATTTAAAAAAGAATTCTTGATTCTCGAGAACTAAAATACTGGGAGAAATGAGAAACCCTAGACTCACCCTGTATAAAGAATATTCATGCCAAATTTCAAGTAAATCGGTCAACTAGAACTTCAGATATTATGTCAACCGCATCGAAAAAAGTAGTTTCGAAAAAAGTTTCAGGCAGTGTAACGTAATGTCACTAAAATGACTTTAAAAATAATTCAAATTTTGAAAAATCTTTTTAGGGAGATATTCTTGAATATCTAAACTATCGAAATATGGAAAAAATTTTGATTTTTTCAAATTTCTAGACTAGAATACCCCCTTAAAAGTTGAAAGCCAAGTTTTAATGAGGGTTTAAAATAAAAAATTGGTTAAAAATGGTGTTCGGAAAAACCAATTATGATCGATAAAAATGCCTCGTGCTAATAATAAATTGTACGGCTTGTTTAAATTTTATATTTTGCAATTTTTCTCTTGCTACAGCGTAGACCCAACAACTTTAGTTCATTTTTGAGTTACATTTTTTTCAGGTATTACAGAAAGAAGAATTATAAAATTAAAGATTTTATTTTTATAAAAAACAACTATAAGAAATAAATAATTCACACGTTTATACCATTTGCACTACCAATCGTCTTGCCGTAACCTATAAGTCCTATTGTCACTTCGTATCACTTGTACTGTAGGTCCATAGTATGGCATAACATATGAAGATCCATCGGCTGGTCCAACGTTTTGTGTTGCAATCAAAACAATATCAATGAGTTGTCCGAAAAACATAAATCCTAGAGTACAAAATTTGGCCAATCCTATTGCAGGATATCCCAGATAAAAACGATCAGCGCCGAGCATACCCAGAAATACAGAAAGCAACATCGTTGTCTCAAACGAGTATCCGTTGGTCCATTTACAAGGAAGTTCCTTATAAAATGAACTGTTTTTGCTCTCACTACAACTAAGACCATCAACTGCTACACATAAAACTTTTGCTTTATTATTTTTTTGGCAATTTTTCAGCTGTTGTGTTTTTATATCAATGTGATTGTATTTAGGATCGGGACATAAATATTGTCCCATCCTTAAAGAGTTGCAGTCTACCTCTACCTTAGAAGTTTGAATTTCTTTACTTTTATGAACATCTTGAAGAGCTTTTGAATTTTGATTAAAGTAAAGTAAAATTATTAAATATTTTAACATTTTTACTTTTTAGGGTTAACTTTACCATAGAACGACAAAAAATATAACTCTTTACATTGCTCGTGCGATGTTGCCAAACTAAAATAAGAATTTATAGAAATATACAGGGTGTGATAGAGTTTTGTTATACCTTTTCAACTTC
Organism: Stenus bimaculatus; assembly: GCA_963971135.1. Taxonomy (NCBI): domain Eukaryota; kingdom Metazoa; phylum Arthropoda; class Insecta; order Coleoptera; family Staphylinidae; genus Stenus; species Stenus bimaculatus. The sequence goes on along the minus strand of OZ020183.1, from coordinate 31,558,790 downwards.
AAATTGAGACTTAAGCCAAAGAGTATTATTATTCGTGCTTAAGCCTATACTCTAGACTTACACTATATGTATGATTTATCACATAATAATAATGATAATAATATCCAGGGCAGTCAGTACACTTACCCATCTCCTCCTGACCGCTGGCGAGTCGCGTCGCCACATTTCCCGAGCTATGGGATGAGACCCCAAAAACACCAGTGGGCAAGGACTCAAATCGGATCCTGCAACCAAAGGCGAGTCCCAGGAATGTAGAACGTCAGCTTAAAATGGGTTAACTGCCCAAAATTAGCTGTCAAAACTAGTTCAGGACAACCAATCTAGTAAAGCTGCCCACAACCTAACTCTCTCGGATAGGGTTAACGGGCAAGTTGGGAGCAGCAAAAGTAATAATAGGACAGAATCAACACAAGTGCGTTTTGAGTGGACAGAGAGATACTGCTTTGACCTATGCGTATGCTATGAATTAAGCAGCCCCCGAAACGAATGCATGAAAAGTGGATAAAAATGCACCCCGACGTAGACAGGTTCACTCCTCAAAATCTCAGAGACCAAGTAGCGTCACTGAAAAAAAGAGGATTTCAATTCCCACAGAACCAAAGGCTTCACACAATCCCATTAAATGAACCTGAAAAAGAAAAGATAATAGAAATAATGAAAAAGCAGATGAACTAACACAAGACACACACATCAATGACCTTCCGGTACACCCAGTGATAGAAAACAAGTTCCTTGATATGCAAAAAAGTAGTAACATTGGGGACAGACAGCGTAATCTACATCAGAAACAATATATTGCACCTGAAAAAATAAAACTTATTAATAAACTACTTCGAGAAACACTTACCTGAAAACTGCACCATGTCCGAATTAAACAACAATGTATACGCCGCAATCTCCACGGTAATTCAAAAACATCCAGTCAACGAAAAGCTAAAAAAGACAAAAGGTAGAATTAGCCAATTAACAAAAAAATCACTGATCAAAGAAAAGTAATATCTCAAGTAGAAAGCGTAATGGAATACTGTAAAGAAAATAGAAAATTTACAAAAAAAATCAAAACAATTGTAAAGGATCTAAAACGAAGACATCACACAACAAACATGAACGCCTATATTACAATAAGTGAGAAAGCAAAGGACAAGTTAAGATCACTAATGGTAATTCGGAAAAAAATGGAGATACAAGTCAAGTTTATCGAGCAGAACCAAACTTTCAAAATGTTCCCATTGAAATTTCTAGAAAACAAGAAAACCTCGAGTAACAACAAGACACCGAAAATTAAAGAAATGAAGCAATAACATTTATGAAAACACCTCGGCAATAAACTATGAAATTGAAGCATTTAAAAATTTAAAAGAAAATGTAAAAGATCCAAGCTGCAACCCTCCACCCTGGAAGAAATAACTGAACAAGATGTAAAGGCAGCCTTGGTAGGAAAGCCGAACTACTCCTCACCAGGAGTAGACGCAAAAAATACATATTGGTGGAAATATTTGGACATTACCCACAAACACTTGGCAAGAATATTTACATCCTATTTAGAAGATGAACCAGCACCAGCGTGGTTCACTGAGGGTAGGACAATATTAATATATAAAAAGGCGACTCGGGAAACCCCGAAAATTATAGACCAATTACATGTCTAAATTCAGTCTATAAAATATTTAAAACAATACTATACACAACAATTATTAACTCGGTCACACCAATATGGAAAAGCAATTACGGGCAAAGGGGAGCCAAAAAAGGCATGGCAGGAATCAAAGAGAACCTGTTAATAGATGGGTCAGTCTGTCAAGACGCAGTTTTGCATTTGGGGAAAGGTAGGAGCGGAGAATCTACAGAAGAGGATAACATAATACTAATGGACAGAAATGAAATAAAACACCTGATGAATGACGAATGACGTACCTAGGAATAAGCGAGAAGGAGCTACACAACAAAAAGCATATCAAGGATAAACTTGGAGCAAGATACAAGACGCTAGTGAATAAAATATGGAAGTCTGCGCGCGGGTTTTCCGGGCCGCGCGCGTCCTTCTCGCCCCGGCCAAAAAAAACTAACTGCTAACAACAAAATTCAAGCCACGAACATTCTAGCTATACTAACACTCTCGCACACATTTGGGGCTGTAGACTGGAAACATAATGAACTCCAAGCACTTGATAGAGCTACTAGGAAAATAATGAAAGAACATAGAAACCTTCATCCGACAGCTTCCGTTCAAAGAGTATATCTCCCCAGGACAGAAGGAGGAAGGGGACTTGTTTCTCTAGAAAATCTATTTGAAAGAACATCAATTTTAGTAGCAGTCAACATACTTACCTCGAAGGATCCGCTACTTACTATTTTTAGAATCCATGAACTGGAGGAAAACAACGCTTTCTTGTTTCAAGCCGCCAAGAAAGCCGCCGAGAAGTACGGTCTAACCCTGGAACAAAAGAAGAAGAGGTCAAATCAGTGCATAACTAACATGAAAAAGAAACGAGCTAAAGAAATGCTTAAAGTCCGCGAGTAACAACCTAAACTTACAAGAACACATACAAAAAAGTATTCACGGACAGTTCTACAAGAACATAGAAAAACTGAACCTCTGAACCTGTCAAAAAAACATACCTTCTCGTTCTTAACATCGCACAATCTTAAATCGCAAACGGAGGGGTACATTTTGTCGCATGTCAGGATGGAGTTTTTAATAGTCTGGCATATAGAAGTCGTGTGATGGGAATACACACACAAGGGATTAAATGTAGAGCCTGTAAAAAATCTGATGAAACAACCATGCACCTACTATCTGCATGTCCGAAGTACGATCCAACCCATTACATTAATCGGCACGATAACGCCCTTAAAGTATTATATCACCAAATATGCCATACTTACTCCCTCACTCCTAAGCTACTACAGCCATAAGAAACACCCGCAATCGAGACTGTAACAATAGGTAACAAATGTAAAGTTTTTTGGAACTTCTCATTCTCGACCACGACATAAATCCAAACCAACAAACCACACATGGGGGTAATACTGGATATATAAGAGAAAATACGTGATCGAAATGTCATGCCCTGGACAGCACAACATTGTAAGTAAAGGAGAAGAGAAAATAGATAAATAGGCAGAATTGATGTTTCAACTGCAGAAAATTTACAATGAATATAAAGTTGTATTAATCCCGGTAATAATAGGGGTCCCATGGGAGGAATCCATCCAGACACTGTAGAATACCTGAAAAAAATACCAAAAATTTAAAAGAATGCTGAAAATATCATCAAAGAGATGCAAAAATACGTCATTTTAGGGTCTCTTAGAACGCTCAGAGCGCACGAGGCTACTTACACAAGAACTTAGAAGTGCCTCTAAAGTCCATCCTTCAGTTGCCTAGTTCACGAACCGTGGCTGAAGATGACCAGAGGAAGAATGATAAATGTTGTCGCATGGCAACATTCCGCTTCCTTGCCAGGAAAAAAAATAATATAATATGATTTATTCACCCAACAGCCGTATGGCCAATTACAGAGTAAACATAAATAAAATATTAACAATAATTTCAAAATCAGAGTATAAAATTGCATATAAGTATAGTATATCAATATCAAAGCTTACAAATATCAATAAAATAAGACTCAACAAGTAGGCAAAATACATTCTTCACATTGACGTTTAAAAATTTTAAGATTATTTACAAAGATGCACAGTATTGAAATTCCTTGTATGTTCAAAACATTTTTAAAAACGGGGAATTCAGGTGACGCTTTAGTGGTGGTATAGTGAAATTCAATTGATTTAAAAGATTTGGATCATCAATAATAGAATGAACTATCTTCTGCAAATATTAGGAAAATAGGATTAACTTGTGGTTATTATTTATTACAGATAATAGTAGTTGAAATTCATCTAAAAGGGCAACGTAACTAATATGCCAATCAGGATACTTATTATATTTTATTAGAAAATAGCAAAATTTCAAAAATGTCTTTTCCACTTTTTCCAAAGCCTGTATATATTTCAAATAGAATGGTGACCAGATAACACAACAGTAATTAAATTTACTTAAGGCATAAGACCTAAAGAGGAGAGTGGCTGTGGAAATATTTGTAAAATTCTTGCAATTTCTTATAACAAATCCTAGGGTTTTTAAGCAACTATTAACAAGATTTACAATATGGTTATTAAAAGTTAGTTTTAAGTCAAATAATATACCCAAATCTTAAACTACGCATGTGCGCGTTAACTTTTCACCTAAAATTTCATAGTTGAAAGAAATTGGTTGTTTAGCTCTGCTATTTGAAACTATGCAACACTTCTTAGTATTGAGACACAGATTGTTATTAGAACACCAAGCAGTAACATTATATCGAGATCGTCTTACATATATTTGACAGTCATCATGCGTCCTAATACTCCTGTAAATCTTGATATCATCGGCGTAGATTAAAATAGATGAGCTGACCACTTCACAGACGTCATTGACAGTAGTAAATAAAAGAGGTCCTAGCTTTGAGGCCTGAGGCACCCCAGAGATGGCAAAATACGGGCGAGACTTGGCTCCATTGTAGATAACAGTTTGGCTTCTGTCATTAAGGTATGAACTTATAACACGGATAAGATTGTTATTTATACCAAAAGTCTTTGGTTTGTCAATAAGAAGTTTATGATCCATCCGGTCAAAAGCTTTGGTAAGGTCAGTATAGACGACATCAGTTTGTACTCTTAAATCAAGGTTAGTCGATACAAATTGCGTGAGATTTAGAAGATTGGTGTCGGTACTTCGAGATTTCATGAAGCCATGTTGAAATATTGATATCTTCCGGTGGACAAGTGAGTATATAGTATATGCTCCGAAATGATTCCTTCAAAAACCTTGGAAAAGTTACTCAATAATGAAATTGAGCGATAGTTTTCAACCGCTTTTTAATACCGGACAGATCTTGACTTCCTTGCATTTGTTGGGAAACGTATCAGAACTCAGAATGGAATTAAAAATATGCGCCAATGGTTTTTGCAACGAAAATGCACAATCCTTAATGATGCAAGCTGGAATACCATCAATACCCATGGTCATATTGGCTATCATCTGCTTCATGTGGGACAACACAATCTGTTCAGAGACAATAAAGTCACCAAGACAGGAGAAATCATTTCCATTGCCCATTGCTGATACTACATGAAGTATCACAGGATAATAGACGTCACTAAAATATTTAGCAAATCCATCCACAATATTTTGCGGTTCACTAAGATGGGTACCATATCGAGAGTCATCTTGCCATAGGAATACGCGTTACGCCTTTAATATTAATAATGAAAGACCAGAATTCCTTAGGGTTACTGTGAATCCTATAGATTCTGTTTTGTTAAAAAAATCGGTCTTGGATTTTCTAATGGACTACTTCAAGATTTTACGGGTATTATGATACAAATTATAGTGCTCATCAGACAGCGTTGTCCTGTATAGTTTCCGGTTTCCGATACTTTTCCTTCTGTTTAATTTCCTTCCTGATATCGTGTGTAATCCCTGGGGAGGATCCTCTCCACCATGGTTTTTGGTGTGAGTGGATTTAAATTTAGGTATGTGTAAATTCAAGGAATTGTAAAGTTTATCATATAATATATCACATTTCTCATTGACATTAGCTGAATCAGATAAGGTATCCCAATTAGTATCGGCAATAGCCATATATAATTCATAAAAATTGGCACGTTTAAAGTTATACCATAAATCAGCACCCTGTTCACAACTGGGAAAATTTGGTAGTGTATCACAGATTGATAAATTAACATTTAAGGCTGGATGATGGGCATCTTCTTTAACAAGAGGGTCATCTGTATCATGTACAACGTAGATTCTTGGAAGTGATAACTAAGTCTAGAAGACGTCCATTCACATTGATGATATCGTGCCTGTATAAGATTCGAAAAACTTATAAAATTAAATAGTCGCTGAGTTATTGGATCATCCGATACAGTATTAAGGTTGGATTTCGGAATATTAAAATCACCAAAAATGATAATGTTATACTCCAAACCGAATGACTCTTCTAGAGCTTCAAATATGGAAATATAATCGTTGAGTGAAGAGTTGGGAGCTATATATAAGCATATTAATGTAATAACATTTCTGACTAAGTGAACTTTAGCAACAACAATTTCAGCAGGAAGACAGATAAGCGAAAAGTCAAATCTCTCTGACTTTAGGTGATTGTTCACAGCAATTAAAACACCTCCGCCCCTTTTCTCTTCTCTATCATTCCTAAACACACTATATTTAGAAGGAAACAGCTCAGTATCAAATATCGCCGGTCGAAGCCAGGTTTCAGTTATGAAAAAGATATCGTATAACGAGGATGAGACTCCGTCATAAAAACTCTGTAGTTTGGTATTTTGATAGTAGATGGAAAATAGAGTTTTTTTGAGGATGATGTTGGATAACATGACTAGTCATATGATTTTGTCACACAAACGTTTTAGTTTATGATTCTTAAGATTTTTTAGTTTATGTGAACGCTTTATGTGACTTTTGCATACATATCGAGGGTTTCATGGAAAAGGGGTGTATGAGCCAATTTCAATATTTTATCGGAATAACAGAAAACCTATGAAAATTTACTACTATTTGACATTTCTTGTAAAATTAGAGAGCTAATTCTACGTTTTTATTTTCAAAAACACAAAACCTTAACAAATAACTTAAATTTGTATATTTGTTTAGAATTCTTGATTCTTATATTCAATTTTTAGTTGTACTAACCTCTGTATTTGGTTACCTACATGTCAAACCACAATCATTTTAGCTCACCCTGTATACAGGGTGTCCGGAAATTAAGCGGCCAAACTTTTGGAGGCGATTCTACAACTAATTTTAAGAAAAATACTTTCTATAAACATGTGTCCGATTTCGCTTCCTAAGGGAGCTACAGCCCTTTAACTATTATGACTAAAACTAGGTTTTTTGTCATTTATTTGAAAATGGTTTGTAATAAAGATTTGAAATTTGGTGTGAAGACTAATACGTTTAAGATATAATTTCTCAATTTTTTTCAGATTTTTTGAAAGCTAACTTTTTGAGTTCTGGACAAAAATGTGCATAAACCTACTTTAGAGTTAAATCTAGTCCCAAAATTTTAGATATTTTAGAAAAAGGTTGATGATTCATCAATTTAGCAATTCGACATATTTGCTTTCAACACTTTTATAATATTTGTATAATTGAAAGAAATAATATGACAAACAAAAAATTTTATTATTCATTTTCAATTTACATCAACTTCATATTTCTAATGTATGTACAATTTGTGTGGTATTAAATTTTTATGAGGCCCTTGAAAAAATAAATGTACATTTTAAAATAGATTACAAATCATATAAAAACATTATTTTAATATTTTTTTACTTAAAATTACAAACTTATAATTTTATTTAACAATTTCGAGGTGGTTTGTACCAGAAAATGGGTTTGTTTCATTCCCCAAAACTCAAACTTTGCACCAAACCATTTTGACATATTAATTAAACCTTTCAAAATGGTTAAACAGTCTGATTTCCTATTATTAAACAAAATTAACAAATTTTATAATTAAAAATAACTCACAATGAATAAAGTCGTTTTGTAGTCTCCCAAAATTACTGTAAAATAAAAGAGAACTAATATACATTAAATAACCTCAAAGATTTAAACAACAATAGTTTTGTTAATAAAACAATTACTATAAAAGATAGTAAATCCTGATAAATAAATTTTAATTGTAAAATATGTATAAAAATTCGTTAACCGCAATAAATTTTATAGTAATTTAAGGAACTTCTAAATGTATTGCTTAAAAAATGTTTTTAATGTAAAAAAACAACATATTTTAAGCGTAATAATCTGCATTTTTATATTTATGTTTTATAAGATTAGTCAATTTTTATAAAATTAATGTTTTATCATTTTTTTATTATATAAAATTTATTTTTTGTGGAATTCATGCAGTGTTAATTTATGCTTTCGTAAAATGCACCTCTAGATACATTTAATTAAAGTAACATTATATTTAATAAAAAATACTACTTAAACAAAAATACATTATAACGTATGTAAGAAAACAAGAAATAAACTTTTAAAATTTGGTTAATTTTAACATAATTAAAGCCAGAACGGAGATGATACGAATTGTTTATCATATTATAAAAAATAGGATTAAATCATTTTGCTACTTCTACAATAAACGAATTAAAATTATAAATAAATATTTTTTTATATTTAAAAAATACTTATAAATAACAAACAATAGTTATCAATCAATTTTGTAAACTGGTTTCTTATTTTTAACCTTTATAACAAATTGCTAAAACATACATATTGAATCACCTAATCTTAAGTGTGCTAAATGATGTGTAAAATAATTTTTCCTGTTTTTTAAATTCATGTACATTTATAAAATATTTCCACTTTTAATAACAGGTGATTTATGTCGTATTGTAATAAAACTATATTTTAAATAAAATTTTGATAAAAAATTTCTACTAAATAATTTTTCTTACATTATTATAAATGTATTAAATGTTCACTAATTTAATGAAAAGACTAACTATCTTCCAAACCAGGTATTGGAGGCTGAGATAAATCAAATCGAGGTTGTTTTGATGGCACATATGGTGCCTCGACAGAGCTGCTTTTATTCTTCTTTGTCATTTCTGCTTCGCCTAGCATTTCTGCTGCTTTTTTTATTAAATCTTCTTCGCTTAGAGAACTTAACAATCCACCAGATTGTGATTTTTCAGACTCTACAAGTTTTCCTTTTGATTTAATAGGGATGTTTAAAGGAATTGTGTTATCTAAATTAATGCTGGCATTAGATCTCGAACTTAATTTGGGTAACATTAAAGGAATTGTTAAGTCGGAGGTGTTGGAAACTGAAGAATTTGAATCACCCTAAAAAAATAAAATACAGTTAGACAACTAATACGCTATAATTTTCAACAATTTTTACAAAAAATATTTCTCATTTTATGGGATAAGAGGATGGATTTTAGGTAGTGAATTCAAATAAGATTGAAACCATTGACATTGCCTGGTAGGAAACCTAAGTTTCCCACAGTTGGCTACACTGAAATGAATGCGTTGTGCTCCAGTGAAAAAACCATCGCCAATATTTTAACTGCACTAATTTTAGTTTTGAAAAGTACTGTTTTTTCTTATAAAATTTGCATCACACTGAGAAATTACTTGAAAAAATACTCAAAGAAAAACTGCAGAGAGACGCTTTGGTTAGTGACAGATCAGATTTAAATTTGAAGGAAAATTAATAGGTACACCAACTTAGCAAGTCTAAAATCACTACAGAGTATGTTTGGTTGCATAGTTGCGGTTTTAGTCTTTTTTGAATTCACTGTATAAACAAGGGTGTAGCGTTTCAAATTAAGTATTTGAAAGTTAATAACTTATAGTTAAAGTACAAAGAAAGTAGAAAAAAATTTAAAAAAATTCAAGTCTCTACAATGTTTCTTTCAAAAGTTATAAATTTTTATATAAAATATGGCATTCTGATAAATATTTTGAAAAATTCATATTTCGCTTAATAACTAAAATTAAAAAACAAAAATTAGTACAAATAAGTTTCTAAAAACTACTGATATTAACCAATTAAATTTTTTTAAATTTAATTATTTTTTAAGATACATTACCTAAAAAATTTTTGATTTTTTGTTGAGTTTTTGGAAAGTAAAATTTTTTTTGGGGAGTGTAGAGGGCAAGTAAACCCCTACATTCCATCTATTTTCTATTATCTTTCATTTGCGGGGACTATTTTTAAAAAATTCGAAAAAAAAATTTTTAGAGATATTTTTATTTTTTTTTCTCGAAAACTATAAAAGTTACCGGTTTCAAATTTTTACCGAAAGTGAACACCTGGATAAACGCGTTTTAAAAAATATTTGGTTAAAATCGGTTAAATAGTTTTTTTTGGAAAAAATTCGCAAAGTTTTGGCAAAATTTTGATACAAATAAGGTGCAATTTTAAACCAAAAATTAAAATTTTCACGGAATTTGTTGTTGGAGGTAATGGTGCGCATTTTAAGCTATTAAACGTCCCAGTGGTGCAAATAGTTTCGAAGATATTAATTGTTTTGTGAAAAGTGAAAACTTTCAGACCGAAATTTTGGCTCCAAACAGAGATTTTTCTTATTTTAGCACCTAAATTGTAGTGATTTAATATTAAATGATTTATGTAACATACCTGTATATCCATGGTATCTGTTTTTGACCCAATAGTTTTAATGCTTTCAAGTATTTGTTGTAAATTACTTGGCAAAGATATGTTTGCCAACGAAGAGTTACCAATTTCTGAAGATGCAGTCGACACCAAATCTTTAGATACTTTATCAATTTCAGCCTTTTGGGCAGCAATTCTTTGATCCAATTCAGCCATTTTTCTTTGAAGTTCTAAACTGCTTGAAGGCATTGCTGGTGAATTATCAAGTCCTGAAATTAAACAGTTTTAAAATACCAAGCAATAAAGACTGTTACAGTTAAATGATTCGAATATGCGGTGTCAGTGTTCTGATATTTAATAGTTCAACCAATCTTATAATATAAAGATTTTTTACTAAATAAAAATAAAAGAAAACAAAACAATTTTCAAAATATAATTATTAAAAATAAATTGTTTTACCTGGTATTGTCTCAAATTTATTTGAAAACGGTTCAAATGTTTGTGTACTAATACCAGAATCCAGGAAAGAACTTGACTTAACGGTTCCAGTAAGAAGATTTGAAATGTCACTGGCATTTAATCGAGTATTAGTTGCTTCTGGAGGTGTTTCTGGATCTGAATCCTTGGGACTATACGGTTCATCTGCAATAAATTTAAAGTAAACAATCATTAACCCATTGCGCTCCTACAAATTTTTAAATGAAATATAAATATTAATTTAAATTTAATTTAATGACTTTTTAAACATTAATTTACAGTTTTAGAGTGCAAATAGTTCATCACAGGTTTCTGTAATTTTAATTTAGGAAATACGCGGCAAGCTCATGTTCATGTCAAGTCGGAATATATCCGACATTGGACCGCAAGCGGTAAAATATTTAGTCGGATATATTAAATTCCGATACAGAGGTGGAATTCTGTAAGATAAACGTTTGTTTTCGTATACGGAAAAAATTGGTTGACTAAGTTGTTTAGTGACAGATTTTCTCTCTCTTTCTTGTACACGTTTTGTATAAGTTGAAATGAGACAAAACCCGTCACTATGGCAACATACAGGGTGTCCAGAAAATGGCGCCCAAGCTCTCCAGTGCGTAGTTGGGGACCATTCTGGGATGTCCAGAAAAATAGTTTAAAAAATCCCTGTGACCAATTTACCGAGATATGGAGGGTCAAAATTTGGAATTCAAATTCTTTATTTTTATGAATTTTCAAAAACCGCCAATTGTCCTGTAAAGTTTGCCTTCTCTTTAGTCTTTTAGTAATAAATTTAATTTAAATTGAGTTTTAATAACTTCTCAATTTATTTTTTTTAATTGAAAATTATGACAAGTGGTTATGACAGGTAATTTTCAATTTATAAAAATAAATGGTGAAGTTATTAATACGCGATTTAAATTAAATTTATTACTAAGCGACTAAAGAGAAGCCAAACTTTACAAGACAATTGACGGTTTTTCAAAATTCACAAAAATAAAGAAGTTAAATTCCAAACTTTGACCCTCCATATCTCGGTCAATTGATCACGAGGATTTTTTTAACAATTTTTCTGGGGATCCCTGAAGGATCCCCAACAACGTACTGGAGAGCTTAGGCGCCATTTTCTGGACACCCTGTATATTCAAGAAACGATTTTTTCCGTTTACGAAAACAATCGTCAGAATTCCACCTCAGGACCGGTAAGGGTTAATATCCAGAATGATAACTAAAATTGCTTTTGAAGCAACCTTAAGTGCTTGTGTTCAAAAGAATATATTACCCATATCATCTTCAGGAGAATTTTCTGTCGGTGATGGCGTTGATGCGACGAGAGACCCTTTAACTCTTGGATCTCGAGTGGGAGGTGGGGTATACGACCTTGAAGATGAAGGAGGGGTAGAAGGTTTTGTGGGGGGTAAAGCATCAAGGCGCATCTTCTTTATTGGATTGGAGATATGAATTGCCAAGGAATCTAAAGGGCGTCTTCTCTTATCTCTTACAATTATTCCTAATAAAAGAGCTGGCCTGGACTCCTTAAAGCCTAAAACAAAATAGTTTTTCTTTAAAGGCTGATTTATAACTTTGCATAAAACTTAAACATAGCATAACCACCAATTCTTCAAGAAATGCAGTTTTATTTTTAATACTATTTATGATAAATACATATTTTAATTAAAATCTTTACAGAATAAGCTAAATATTTTTCTAGGTTAGAATGCTTTTTCTTATGTTTATGTTTTTATGTAAAGTTATAAATCAGCCTTAAACGTCATTGTAGTACCGCCTTACGTGACGCTTGACAGGCTTCAACAAGTCATTTTTGTGTTCTTTGACTCTGCGGTCATGTTCATGCATTTTCGCAGTAAATCGGGTATACTTTGAATTTACAAGGATTAGAAAGGCAGAGTAGAAATGCATTTTAAGCAAATCAATATACACTAACCTACACTAACATGACGTATGTAAATTAAATGTCAAATTTTAAAATTATTTTTTATATTATTATTTTATAAATTTCGACATTTCAAGAAAAAATAGCATGTTTTATTCGGAGTAAATGAACTTTTTGAGGCTAGTCACAATATGTACTTCTTTTATTCCTAATAAAACAATATACTTTACGTGTGTCAATTTGATTGACATAATGATGTTCTTTATCGGTTTGAGGCCCATAAGGAAACCACCATGGTAACGATCTCATTATAGGCGCCAAATCATATAGCGTTTTCGGATTATATGCAGTGACATGCACTGGGTTGCACGAAAACAGTGTTGAGTGTTCGGATTAGATTTTCACTATGCACTGTGACAGTGCAGAGTGTTCGAATTATGATCAAATATGCAATGAGGACAGTTAGTTTGGCACAACCTCAACACGCTTGTGCTAGGTTTTGCTCAGTCCCAGTGCAAATATAGGCGACAAATGTTTTAGCGTTTTCTGCTTCAACAGAGCAAGTACGCACCAAGTGCAACATGTGACGTCATGAACTTTTACGGATTGCTGGGGAATTCACCTGAAGCAGAAAACATATTATAGCTTTTTCGGCTTGGCTAAGTAAGTGCAAGTAGCACTGGCCTGCACTACGTTGCACTCAGTGCGTTTCGGGTGTTCGGCTTATAGTTTCAGCTCGTATTTTACAAGAGCTCGTGCAGCTTTCAGTGCAAATATGGCAAACTTCCTCCAAGGTAATAACAAAGTTCAAAAATTAAAAAATATTATAAAAATGGAAATGTTGCAGATATTTTGTTATCATCTTCATCGGATAACAATAAAATTTTTATTTACGATGGGGAAATTAAAAAAAAAGTCTGAAAAATTAAAAGTTTCATAGACATAGTTCTTGAATTTGATGAGTAATATTCGTGAATCCATTTTTTTTTGAGTGGTTTTCATCTGAAGAGAACCCTGCTCAGAAATCAATGTTTAAGAATATTTAGATTAACTTAGTTTATGATTGATGTACGTGATGATGTACTGGTCATCTAGAATTAAGGTTTCTCAATTAATCTGAATTCCTGTAATGTATGAATCGACATTATTTAGTTTTAATAATAATCGCTCGGGTATAACCGCTCGCGGCGCAGGAAAGGTTCTCTTCAGATGAAATCCACTCTAGACTTTGTCACAGGTTAGGTTATGATAAACTCAGCACTGGTTCATAAAAACGTGCACTGGCTTGGTGGAGTTGCACAAGAGGTGCCCTAGATCCTAGATGATAAACTGGGGCAATGCAAGTACGCACCGAGTGCAGTTAACACTAAAACTCTGTTAGTAAGGACCCCTACCGATAGAACTGCAAACTTTACGTAACCTAAACTGTTGAAACAACAATAGCCAAATGACAAGAAGCAAGCGGCAAACAACGCACCGACTGAGTGCAGCACTGGTGTGCACTAGAGCAATAAGCAGAAAACACTAAGCATATAAACAAACATGTGAGCGTGATATTGTATTGAGGTTAGGAAAACTGCCATGAAAACCCAAATACGTGTTCCGGTTATTCATTGCACTCGTGTAGCAAAGTTGCACTGGATGTGAACTGCTAATGCACTGGAGTAGTGTCAAGGCGTACTAACTGTGCACTCAGTGCATGTAATCCGAAAACGCTAATAGAAAATGATTAATAGATAATGATTACTTTATGGGTTACAAATTGATGACACTAAGCTGTCAATAAATTGTAATATTTCAATTTTTTCATGATTTATGCAAACAGATAAAGTTTTGTATGTAATTCGGATCGTAACCAATGATTATGATTGGATTTATGTATCATAAGTAGCTATATCAAACTTTATGAATTTAAGATCAAAATAACGCGATTACAATTTTATTAAACACAAAATATTTGACTTTTGTTTCTATCATTCTGTAATTTGTGTATAAAAAACCAAAAAACATTACCTGGACCCGTTATAGGTAATAACTGTTCTGGAATTGGCGAATGTCCAGCAAGTGGTAAAATATAAAAGTCTTTCACAGCTCTTGAAACTGTTTTTACTACACCTAATCTATTTCTACTGCAAAGATAACTGTATAAAGCAAGGTATGGCATCTGTTCTTCCATGTTTGTGGCAGTAAGTTGAAGCACGGAAATAGTTTTACTATTAGAACTCTTCATTTTACCAATGTACTCCCACACTGTTTCAGGGGATATTCTACCAACTATCTCTAAAGTAGCAGGTAATTCTTCTCCCAAACCATGACAATCTCCTAAAATATAACGATATAATTAAATTATATAATAAAAACATATTCAATTATTTTTACCAGACACTTCTTTAGCAGTTATGCTTATTTGAGCGACATCTATCATATTGATTATACCCTTCCAAACAGTTTCTGCTACCAGACTTGGAGGTGGAGGTGTAGTGCTAGGATCCTTATCCACAGTACTTATCGCCAATTCCGCTTGTGTTTTATCTAAATAAAAATTACGATTTTAGTATTTTGCCCATAGAAAATGTTTTATAAAAGTTGATATACTTTTCACTTAACAATTTGAAAGACCGGGAAAAACACCTTATTTTTTTTTTCTTACTTGTACTTGTCACCCTTTAAAATCATTTGAACTCAATCAAAATACATTAGTTTAAACAAGGAAACTAACCTAAGTGGAATCGTCTATATACAGGGTGTCCCAGACATTGATGAAAAAAAAAATTACCACCAAAGTTAACCTAAAGAATCTTATAGTGGAATTCGTAATTGTCAAAACAAGGTGGAAGTCTCAGAAACCAGAAGTAACTTTAAAATTTTAAATGGCAATCTAAGTCGAGTCAACACAATACAACTATTGTTGTTCCGCGTCTCGAAACTTGTGCGCTTGTCGCCACTTGTAGCGGCTTCTGTTTTTTTAGCGGTTTTGTAGAAATTGTTTAATTTTTATGCGCGACGTGTCCGAAAAAAAGTCCGTTCTAGAAGAATTTTTGGGCGAAAAAATTCTATTCGATGCGAAGAAAAAATTCAAAAATTTTGAAAAAACTTTTTTGTTATTGACGAAAAACCCGCTCAAGACGCAGGTACCTATGACCCAAAATATCGATATCCGATTGCTATTTTTAATTTTGGCTCAAAATGAAAAATTTGAAAATCCAGATCTGAATAAATTTGATTTGGCTCGTTTTTTAAGATGTCGATATAGAAAATGCTTTATTAGCTCCTGAAGACTCGGCCCTTGATCGTCGCGCGTAGCGATTTTTGAAGTTGAAGTTCGGTGGAGATATTTAATTTATAAGCGCGGTCTTTTGTTATATTAAATGTTTTATAGAAAATGTCCAATAAAAAGTAAGGGCACACTAAAATTTTCAAAAATAAAATATCGTTGTATTCTTTAACTTAGTGTTAATATAAATATCAAAAAATATACAGAGTGTTCCATTAAAAAAACCCTGTGTAAACGAAAATAATTTCTGGTTATGCGCATCAATAAATGTTACTTTGGTGGTTGAATTAATAAAACGTACTTATCCTTATATGAACCAAATTTTATTTTCTCACTTTACCGGTTTGGGCTTTGGGCCATCATCAGAAGTGAACTCACCCTGTATAAGTTCGAAAGTAATTTTTTCGCTGTAGACGCCGGAATAAGCCAAAATATCGATATCCGGTGACACATACTTTTAATTTTAGCTCAAAGTGGAAAATTCGTTTTGAAAACTTAAAAGTTCCGGTTTCGGACCAACTTTTTTTTAATCGAAAAGGCGCCCTTCGGGAGTTCTCCCGTACAAAATTTCGTAAAAATCCGCCGACCCGTTCTCTTAAAGACAAAATATAAACAATCAAATTGTTCATGTTGTTATGAATGTAAATTTTAAACCATATTAGGAATTTCGACTACAGATAGATGGGCGCTATTTTGAAATAAATTTCATAAAAAATGGAGGAAGGCTTTGTTGTGCTTTGAGTTGAGCCGTTACAACGCGTCATAAAAATTCTTCGAAATGCAGCAGAAAAATCAAAAAATCATAAAAATTAAACTTCATTTTTTGTGTTAAACCTTTTTAATTATTATATCTAATCAAAAAAAGTTCAGGGAGTTCAAAGTCTGTAAGCTATACCAGCGTTTCCCAAAGTGTGGGTCGCGACCCGGCACCGGGTCGCCGAAAAATTCAGCTGGGTCGCGGTAAAAATTGTAAAAAATTTTGTGTATGAAATAAACAAACAAATAACTTGATTTTTATTAAAAAATAAAATTTGTTTTGTAAATAAATGTTTTTTTTTTCATAAGGTGGGTCGCGAAAAATTTTAAAATTTCGTACCGGAGGTGGAAGTCTGTAACCCTAACGAGTTGATCTCGGTTGTCAAATTTTCACGTTAGCTGAGTCGTTAGTTACTAGTTTTTGGTAGTCTATAACACCTAACGACTTACGAAACGGGACGAAATTACAGCCAACAAGGCTTACAACGTTGCCGACATTATTTTACGAAATTTGTCTATGATTTAGCAGTTTTTGAACGCATTTTGAATAAAACACACAAACTGATTTTGGCATGTAATTAATTGACGTAAAAAAATAACAGAGTTTAAAGTGGTCTTTTTAATAAAAACAATAAACTAGTGTCTAGTCTTTGTAAATGCCTTGTTCCAGTTTTAAGCGTTCTGTTATTTGAATTTGTAGCTTAAATTGACATTTTTCATAGTACCTATAATTCTTCAATATAGTTAGGAAATAGAAATGCGCATCCAAAACCACATATCTATATGCTTCAGTTATGCTGTAGCACTTTGAGAAAGCGTGGATAGTAATTTCTCGATTTCAGCGATTTTTTCGGCGAAGGGACGATATAAGTCAGGAAGAGGTCGATCTTCGGATTTTGCTATCTACGTCCTTCTAGCGGTTATGGAGGACAAACGTTGCACCTCTAGAACACTGGCTGAGAACTTAAATATCGATCATTTTATCTCTGTAAATTCGGCAAGATGTGGAAATTAACCGGATTTTCCCGCACAAGCTTATTCATACAATAACAAGACCCAAAGAGTTCGAATTTTTACCGATTTGCTCCAGAAAAAAACGGCGAAACCGCGTAAAAAAGAATTAAGAAGAAGACAGGAAAATAGAGATAAGTCCTTTTGGCTGCATGGTAAAATTGTATTCTATCTACAATGTGATTAAGCTGCAATCTTCATTTGTATACCTAGATTAAATACTACATCGTAATTTCATCATGATTTTTTTGTAAATAAATTTACTAATTTTTCCATGGCATTTATATACCTTTCTAGAAGTTTATAATTTTCTTTTAGTAATTTTTATTATTATTTATTTTCATTTACGTTAGCAACGCTTCAAACACGGTTGCCTCCCCCCAAACGACTGAAACTCGTTATCAAAAACACGTTACTAACGAGATTTAAGCTTACAGACTACCATTTTTGTCAATCTCGGTTAGGAACGAAACTAATGACGTCAAAACAAACAAATAATGATGTGCTAACGTGAAAAGTCGAGACGTTAGCTGTTACAGACTTCAACCTCTGTAACAGCTAACGTCTCGACTTTTCACGTTAGCACGTCATTATTTAGTTAGATGAGAGTGGTAGGTAAAGTCTTATTAAAACCAAACGTAGAACGTATTTCTACGTTTGGTTTTAATAAGACTTTACCTACCACTCTCATCTAACTATGTATAACCAAACTTTTGGAGACTTCTATGCATCTACGTCATTATTTGTTTGTTTTGACGTCATTAGTGTCGTTCCTAACCGAGATTGACAAAAATGGTAGTCTGTAAGCTAAAATCTCGTTAGTAACGTGTTTTTGATAACGAGTTTCAGTCGTTTGGGAGGAGGCAACCGTGTTTGAAGCGTTGTTAACGTAAATGAAAATAAATAATAATAAAAATTACTAAAAGATAATTATAAACTTCTAGAAATGCATATAAATGCAATGGAAAAATTAGTAAATTTATTTACAAAAAAATCATGATGAAATTACGATGTAGTATTTAATCTAGGTATACAAATGAAGATTGCAGCTTAATCACATTGTAGATAGAATACAATTTTACCATGCAGCCAAAAGGACTTATCTCTACTTTCATGTCTTCTTCTTAATTCTTTTTTACGCGGTTTCGCCGTTTTTTTCTGGAGCAAATCGGTAAAAATTCGAACTCTTTGGGCCTTGTTATTGTACGAATAAGCTTGTGCGAAAAATCCGGTTAATTTCCACATCTTGACGAATTTACAGAGATAAAATGATCGATATTTAAGTTCTCAGCCAGTGTTCTAGAGGTGCAACGTTTGTCCTCCTCCATAACCGCTAGAAGGACGTAGATAGCAAAATCCGAAGATCGATCTCTTCCTGACTTATATCGTTCCTTCGCCGAAAAAATCGTTGAAATCGAGAAATTACTTTCCACCCTTTCTCAAAGTGCTACAGCATAACTGAAGCATATAGATATGTGGTTTTGGATGCGCATTTCTATTTCCTAACCATATTGAAGAATTATAGGTACTATGAAAAATGTCAATTTAAGCTACAAATTCAAATAACAGAACGCTTAAAACTGGAACAAGGCATTTACAAAGACTAGACACTAGTTTATTGTTTTTATTAAAAAGACCACTTTAAACTCTGTTATTTTTTTACGTCAATTAATTACATGCCAAAATCAGTTTGTGTGTTTTATTCAAAATGCGTTCAAAAACTGCTAAATCATAGACAAATTTCGTAAAATAATGTCGGCAACGTTGTAAGCTTTGTTGGTTGTAATTTCGTCCCGTTTCGTAAGTCGTTAGGTGTTATAGACTACCAAAAACTAGTAACTAACGACTCAGCTAACGTGAAAATTTGACAACCGAGATCAACTCGTTAGGGTTACAGACTTCCACCTCGGGTCGCGGTAAAAAAAGTTTGGGAAACGCTGAGCTATACGATTGTTTTCGTGTAACGAAAAACGAAAGAATCGTTTGTCGACTAAGTTGCGATCAAGTTTCGCATACTTTTTCTGTCAATATTTAACTACACCGTTTCCAATTGTATTATATTTCAGAAAAGATCCATTCAATTTCAAAAATCATCAATTGTAATTCAGAATAGTGAATTGTATTTCAGAAAGCATCAATTGCATTTCAGAATAATCAATTTAATTTAAGAAAAGATCATTTGTATTTCAGAAAGCGTCAATTGTATTTCAGAAAAATTAATTTAATTTTAGAAAAGACCTTTTGTAAAATATTGAGAAAGCCCAAGAGTTTTTGGCAAATTATTCAAGGACGGGCGATGGGCGAGCCTTGTAAAATACTAAAAATCTGAATTACTTAATCAAATTATCATATGTAATATCACGAGTGGTCTTTAATTTTCAACAATAAGCGACTTTTAACAATTGACTTTTTACTTTCGTTAATCCCTTTATTTTTTATTCAAAATGTATACCATATTTTCGGAGTGAGAGAGTATTATTCAATAAAAAAATAAACATTCTTCTTTCAGATAAAATAAGCGCGTGCTCGTGAATTCGTGTGCAAAGAAAAAAAAGCCTATGGAAGCCGCCAGAATATTGAAAAAAAAAGTATAATTTACAGGTTAAAAACAAAAAAATCACAGACATTCCCCTAACTTTTCCAGATTTTCAAAATTCCCTGACAATTCCCCGTTTTGCAGGTTTTCCAGGTAGCTAGACACCCTGTGATTGCATTAGAAGATGAACTTTTTTATTATGTAAAACGCCGACCGGGATACTTTGTTAGCAACGTGTCTTTTCCGCAGGGATTCTAACCGTTTAAAATTTCGAAATGGTTTCGGTTAATAATTTTTTCTAAGAACGGTTTTGGTTACAGTTTTTAAAATTTTCAAAAAACGGTTTCGGTTACGGTTCTCTAAAAATTTCAAAAAACGGTTTCGGTTAACCGAAAAAAAGGTTTTGGTTTCGGTTAACCGAAAAAAAAGGTTTTGGTTTCGGTTAACCGAAAAAAAAAGGTTTTGGTTTCGGTTAATCGAAAAAAAAACGGTTTCGTAAACCGTTTAAACAAAAAGGTGTTTTACCTAACTTTTTTAATTTTGATTGTAAAACCGATAGTTAAACGGTTAAAAATCGGTTAGTAAACGGTTAGAAATCAGTTAAGAACTGGTTTCAGTTATGGTTTTTAAACATTTTTAAAAACGGTTTCGGTTTGGTTTACGGTTAGTTCAAATAATACGGTTTTAACCGAATTTCGGTTAATAAAACGGTTCGGTTAGAATTTCTGTTTTTACGATGCAGCACGTTCCGTCACTAGGAAAACGCATCTTTTACGATTTAGTGTGCATATTTGAGAGTCGAGGTTTTGGGTTTTGCTCAAGCCTCAAGCTATCCAAAGCGGTTTGCATTTTACCTTGTGTTAACACTTTAAAAAATAAACTTTAATACAATAATTCTATTTTGTTTTCGAAAATTATTATAATAATTAACAACATGATGGTCTTCACCTCGACTATCGTCGCGCTTCTAGCAAAAACTCGCCATTATACCACTATCCTCAACTATCAAAAAAACTCACCAATATAAACACCTCAAGCAAAAACCTCGCTAGTATACCGAGTGTCCACGAAATTAGGGCCATATCTTGATTTATGAAAATGAAAAGTTGAAATTTTTGTATGTTATATGGCATAAGAAAACGCATTTATTGAACTAAAAAAAATCAATTTCACTTCCGGTTTCACCTGAAATGACATCAACTTTCTTATTTTAAATGTAACACCCTATTTTTTGCACTTATTATTAAACACTGTGGTAAGTTCCAAGTATGTCTGTGACAAAATAAATACCCTATCGAAATAGGGAGTGGCCCCACTAATATGTCATTTGAAAAAAATAAAGATATTTGCAAAAGGCATTTTAAAAAATATAAAAATTAATTTCTCAAAAAATTCCGAATGAATTTCATAATTTACTACTTATTTTACCTACTTAAATTATTTAAGAGTAGTTTTAATAGATTTTATTAAAAAAAATACCAAAAAAAATCCAAATTTTTTTTTGAAGCTTAAGAAAAAATTTTTTTTATCACAAACATAGTTGGAATTTACCAATGTTTAATAATATGTTCCAAAAAATAGGGTGTTACATTTAAAATAAAAAAGTTGATATCATTTCCGATGTCACCGGAAATGAAATTGATTTTTTTAGTTTAATAAATCCGTTTTCTTATGCCATATAACATACTAAAATTTCAACTTTTTATTTTCATAAATAAAGAATTACAGGCTGGCCCTAGTTTCGTGAACACCCGGTATGTTTAACGGCACTATCCTCGACTCTCAACTGTACGCGATTTATGGGCACTGATAATCAAAAATTTAATAAATACAACGTTACGAATTTTTACTCTCTGGTAAGCCCGATATTTATTTATTTAGCCACTGTTGGTCAGACTGAAATTTAGCCATGTTTCTGCCAATAACTCGTTCGCCCGATTCTTCGCATACGAAAATGACAAGCGACCTTTCACGAATTCACGTTACGTAGTGTATGCGAAAAATTTTGTGCGAAGCTAAAAAAAGTATACGTTCATGAACGCATGCATTGGACAATCGATGACCTGGCTACACTTGCATAAGATAGTGATAAACCTAAGAAATGAATTATATAATTTCAATACTTCCATTTTTAACTAACCTAATTCCAAAATACCGTTTTATAACCTACCTAAGGATAAAATAGTGAGTGATAAACCTAAGAAATGAAGTATATAATTTCAATACTTCCATTTATAATAAAAGTAGGTTTGAGATATAAATTAGGGCGTTGAAAAAAATAGATTTCATTTCTTAGGTATATCTTATGCTTAGGTAGGTTATAAATCGGCCTTAAGTGATATTATTTTCTTAAAACTGACACTGTTTGAAAAGTTATTTAGATAATCTCCATCAAAATACAATGGAGTAACTATGATGTCTATGGTTTCATAGTAAAAATGAGAATGAAGCCCTCTGTACCTTATGAATGTGATGCAGGTATGTATTAGATGTTGCCAAATTGCCCATGGCTTCTTTGGTAAATAACTTTAAAAATATCGTGAATAGATTTTTTAAAATATTTGTTTCGGTACACTACCAACCGTCCCTGAGAATGCATCAGGAGCTTATGCGCGAGTTTTGAGATACCCTGTATAAAGTTCTTACAAGTATAACTAATAAACAAAATGAGCAAAGAAATATATTTTTGAATTTTTTT
This sequence comes from Stenus bimaculatus, assembly GCA_963971135.1. NCBI lineage: Eukaryota > Metazoa > Arthropoda > Insecta > Coleoptera > Staphylinidae > Stenus > Stenus bimaculatus. The sequence continues at coordinate 31,535,951 of OZ020183.1, read as the reverse complement.
GTATGGCAAATTCTTGAAAATACAAATAAAATCATAAAAAAATAAACTAAGAGTGGTGGAAAGTGTGAAAACCGTGAAATAGTCCCATCCGGGGGTAATTATGCTCAGAAATTCACAAACGCTTCCTACACAAGTAGTTAAAATTCCCGAATTATAGTCTCTTTTGGGGTGATTAAAAATAAATACGAAAGTTCAAAATTAAACCAATTAAAATGCTTACACTGAGTTATTTCATCCGGTTCAGTACATCTTGGAGGAGTTGGAATAGTCACAGTAGAACTTGGCTCATGGTCACTGTCACTTTCCATGGCAGTTGCAGGTACAATATCTTCGTGTTGAACATGTTTCCACAGTCTATCCTCTAAGGGTGGTACAATGTGTTTATCCACTAACTGTTCAAGAATTTCTTTCGATTTTTTATCTAATTTTTCTGTTGTATTTGTTTTTTCGTCTTTTTTATGCCTAGAACTTTTATGTGACGATCTTCTGTGCCTATCTTTACTTTTTGACCTTTTTCTATCATGCCTTGAACTTCTGTCCTTACTTCCAGATTTTTTATGATGGTGATGATGATCACGTCTAGATGAATGTTTATCCTTTTTTCTTTCTTTGCTAAAAAAATCCTAATTAAATTTAAAAGAATTTACACTACTTTTAGACATCCTGTATTGGGTAATGTATAATTTAGTATTTATGTTTACTAATTTGGTTTTAAGTAGGTAGTCGGTAAATCTAATGATACTAACCTGTCTCTGTCTCTATCTCTATCGATCTTTTCATGGGAACTCCTGCTTCTTTCCCTTGATCCATCTCTAGATCTATTTCGTCTGCTGTGCTTTAAATTTTTATCAGTATCAGTTGATGAGATACTATCATCAATTGATTTTATTAAAGATGTACTACTGTCTGCTCCTAGTCCAGAAATAACTTCTGTAACTTGATCTTTTGGTCTATCATCTTCAAATACTTGCTCCCCCTTATGTGTTTTAAAAACATATTGCCTCGAACAACTCAATAATTCCAGTTCAGACTTCTTAATCATATCCAGCTGATGTTTAGCTTCACGTTCACGCCAAAGAGCCAATTCCTGACTTGCTAGATCGTCTGGAGATAATCTAACAAGCTGATATGGATTTACAGATTTCTCGCATATTCTTCTCCATAACGTTTGGTTTTTTGCATCTTTAATGTTAAAAATAAGACTTCTATATTTATTTTTGTACTTTTGACCAGTGTCACCAAAACATTTATATAGTTGCGATTCTATTTCATTAGATATTTCTTTCAACTAAAATTAAAACGGTCTAAAGAAGTAATATAAAATATGTAAACAACAAATAAGTCTGCATTTTATAACGGCATTTTCATAAAAAAAAACTGACAACCTTGTGATGATTTTAATGCGAATTTTAATAGTATATTGTTTTATTAGGAGTAAAAGAAGTACTTTTTGTGGCGAGCATGTGGGTTTACATGCGAGCCACAAAAAGTTCTTTTACTCCGAATAAAACATGCTATTTTTTCTTCAAACGTCGAAATTTTTAAAATAGTAATATAATAAATAATTTTAAAATTAGACATTTAATTTACATACAACACACAATACAACGTTAGTGTATATTGGCTTGCCTAAAATTCATTTCTACTTTTTTAAAATTATAATTTAATGTTAATTATAATTAACATTGTTTGATGTAAATACGACATATATATTGGGTTGCGGATTAAGCGGAATAGAAATTTAATTTCTACTCCTAGGCAGTACAAAGTGACCACAGAATCAACAAACATAAAAAGTGACATTTTAAAGCCTGTCAAACGTCACAGAAGACTGTACTTTAATGACGTTTGAAGAAAACTAATTTTATACTGATCGGATAACCCAAAAATAATTTAGAAGAACGAATTCTAATCTTTGAGGTTTTAAACGAATTTTTATTTTGAATTACAGGTAAACGTCGTTTTGCGCCGGTTCGCTTTACGCCGATTTAGAATTACGCCGGTTGGTGCCGGCGTGTGATTTTCCGAGTTAGTTTTCGTTTTGTTTTTAAGAAAAATAAAAAGATATTATATTTTTTATTTTATTATAAAATTAAAAGAATATTGAACTTGTAGTTTCGTTGCGGGCGACAATAGTGATTCAGAACCCAAACATTGTGCGAAAAAAGCATGAAAAATGTGTGTTCATTTTACGTCGATTTTTTTTACGCCGGTGTCTCTCAGGACGGAACCCCGACGTAAAACGACGTTTACCTGTATATACTTTTTAAAACTTTGAACTACGCAAAAGAATTTTGTAGGTTTTTGATAAAAACTCTCACACTCTCTAACTAGCCAAAAAGTCTTCACAGTTGAAAATTAATAATTGCAGAAAATAATGTTAAAGGAAAATCTGACACTTAAAAAGGACCTTATCGTTTTCCTATGTGTTTTTGGGCAAACATGAAAAATAAGTTAAACCTACAAAAATTAACTAAAATACCCCCAATATTAATTATATTTCCAATTTCTTCAATAAATATGCATTATAAATACATTTATGAGATTTTACATTATTTAAAAAAATATTTATTAACACGACAACAGCGGATTTTAAAATTCAAATTTTGACAAGTACTGTCAGATAAATTCTAATTACCTTTCATTTACGTTTAAATTGAAAGCAAATGACAGTTAAAACTAATAGGGTGTTTTCCTTGTGGAACCTATGTTAATAATCGAATACAATCGCCACAAGGATTAACCTGATGGTAGATACAAATGACCTTTATTATAAGGCACTTTAGAACAATTGTTACTGTTACAAACAAGAAGTAATGCCCGTGCTAACAAATTCGTACGCGCTTTACAAAGGTATCTGGCGACTGACTCACTGTGACTCACACCTTACGCTGGATTGAAATGTTTCCCACATTGGGTGTTATTGTCATGCGCGCACATTGCTTGCGTTTGTACGTTTATTTATAAAAATAGCTAAAACCGGCGCGTACACATAAAAAGAAAAGAAGTACGCACTCATGTAACATACTGGAATGAAACATTCTAGCAAAGGAGAAATAACTTGCCGAATGTCGTAAATAGTATCTTGCCTACTTGATAGAAGGTGCTTAGAAGTGTGTCCTACAAAAATAGACGGAATTTGCAAGCCCTTTGCCCCCACCGAGGTCCCTTATCGGTTCTACTTTTTACTAATAATTATTCTGCATTTAATTTGGACGTTTCGTTTGAGATATAATAATTTCAATGTTGCCTGATTGTGCAATAAAGTCTTACGATATTTTATTTTTAATTGACGCCGTAATATTACAAAACTTATTACAACTATTAAAACTATAGCCATTGAATTTACAGTAAAAGTTTCAGAGCTCCAGGGAACTGGAAAAGTCATTTTTTATCAAATATTTTAAAAATTGCAAAAAAACGACAACTGTGTAAAAATTTTTTAATTGTAAAAAATATATTCTTAAATTATAAGTTTATTTGAATAAAATAAATACTTAAAAATTAATTTCTAATCAAGTCATAACAAATATGTACTTAATTGTATAATTTTTATACTATTAAAGTCAATAAATCATAGTAAATAAATGGCATAGGCAACCATACTACTTTGTTTGTTAGAAACACCTAGGAAAACACCAGCATCGTTGTCTAATTGTGCAAAAATTAATTAATTTCAATTGCGTTTTTTGGCGAAAGCGGTCTCCTAACGAGCGAAATATTTTACACTATTGTATATTTATTTCTTATTTATACGTGGCATAAGTTTCATTCTTGTACAAAATGCTCCCAAAACCCGATAAGGTCCTTTGTGTTCCTTAAAGTTTAAAGATTAGTGGTTTTGACAGTTGCACCGTGAAAAACTTGAAACATGACATAAGCGATTTCGAATGGCTTTGATTCATATTTGAATCAACCCCATTCGAATGACTAATTTTTGGTTCAAACAAATTCAAACTTGGTTAACCTAAATATGAACCGGGAGCACGGTTTGCTCTTTGGTTATTCACCCTATTTCTTTATATCGGTTCGAATCGAGAAGAAAGAACCGAAGAAGCTAATGAAGTTATGTCAAAAAGCGATTTCGAATAGCTTTGGTTATTGTTTAGTTCATAGATTAGTCTGTCATATTTAAACCAACCGAATTCGAATGACTAACTTTTGACATTGCAGATCGTTTGATTCAAGCCAATTTAAGCTTGGGTAACCAAAATATGAACTGAAAAAGTAATGAACTGATGTCAAATCTTTCGTTAACCACTAAGCAACCAAAAAAGCCATTTGAAATCGCTTATACAGTAAACTTCAGGTAAGTTAACACATATTTTTAATTTGAATTTTTTTTTAAAACTTCTAGGAATTTTTATGTTTATTTAAACGAATTTCACAAGTTTTTAATTGGACAGAGATGCGTAACCGCATGTTTATAAAACCTTTCCAACTACGATGTGCTGTGAGCTAGACTTTGGAAAGTAAAAAGTTGGCATAAGGGCAAAGCTCGATCCAATCAGGTTTGTTACGGCTTCGAAACGGTCGGAAAACTCGTTGGAACAATGCTATTGTTATCCTCGGCGCACCGGCGAATGTGGAAAAAACACCCACGTTACGTTCAAACTACATCTAACAAAATCACATCGGATAGAATGAGGTATAAGAATCTTTACTATGCCAGAAATTCCTGCAAGCTTAGGAAACCCAATGATTGGCTTGAATAGAGTAGTAAAACAGAAATTAGATATAGTTTTTTTCTTAGAATACAATAAAGTAAGAATTATACTCTATTCAATTTCAAGATAGACTGACTGACAACGAATTTATGTCAATGCCTCTTAAATCAAACATTTTAGGTAACTTGCTACGGCCTACGACATTGCAAAATTCGCATCAAACATTAGCGCCTACATAAATTCAAGCAGAAACTGGAAATGTTTGTTGGACACAATGCCAAACGCTCCATGCTCCATACACATCAAACGAATGAAGGCGAACGAACGTTAATGGGCACCACTATTTTGACCATCCAAAAAAATGTTAATTTTCGGGAATTTTTTAAAAGAAAACTATTGCAGCGATTTTTTTGAAATTTTTAGGCTATATTTACACATTTTATTGAGTATCTCTCCAGCGACCAAAAAAATAAGTTGCCCCACTTCTGCAGTGATTGCGGCCTTCACAGTGCCTGATATCAAAAAATAAAAAAAAAGACGTTAAACTGGAAGATATTTCTTTTACAATGTGCCAGAATAGAAAAAATATATTTAAATTTAAGAAGATGGCCGAGTTTTGAAAAAAAAATTGTAAATTTCGCTCAAAAATCTAATGATTTTTGGCTTGCTAAAATTACAATTTTTATGCAATCTAAAAACTGGAGGTTCATTTTGTATAGAGAATTAAGTACAAAAAAAAGATAAAAGAAATCAAATCGATCGGATGATTTGTTTTCGAGTTAGAACTCCAGCAAATTTGAAAAATGTAGTTTTGAGAAAAACGCGTTTAAAGATAATAGTGATTTTATTGTTATAAATCAATAAATATCAAAAGGCTGTAGCTGAAAAACTACGTGGTTAAAATTTTAGTATGTTTTTTTAAACGTACAAACGCTAGTGGTGCCCCTTAAGGCACGTACACATCTGAAACATTACCGTACTCGTACGCGAACGAGGCAAGGCAATGCTTTTTCTTCTATCTGTTTCTGCGTCGCATCAAACAGATAGGAAAAATACACAGTAAATCTTCAACGATTTTAAATAATTATATATTTTAAATAAAACTTCAGATGAATTTTTAAATATAAAAAAATGGTGCTGGATCGAAATTCGCATTAAAGAAAATTTCTGGTTTAAAAATTATTGGGCTGAAATATGCTGGATTGAATGCGCTTCGACAAATCTCTGCGCCGAAACTTTGCTGGAACGAATACCATTTGCATCGAAAAAGGGGAACGGAAACAGAAAACCTAGACGAAATAACAAGGGTGACATAGAAGAGATGCTCGAGCGACGATCTAGATTATAAATCGCTTGATTATAGGTGGTATCATCAGGAAGCCGTTCAGAAACGTCGTGTGAGGGTAGAGTGTACTCTGGGTAGTGTCTTATGACGTCATCATCGAAGTGCACTCGGAGTGTAGTGCATGTGTAGGGATTCCTGAACGATTTTGGGTAAACGTATGACATAACGTAAAAAAATCATACACAGAGGGTGCCTTCCGAGTGGAGCATATGTAGCCTGCTATGCGTTCTGTGTGGAGCATTTGCAGCATACGGTAGGTTTCAAGGTCTACCTCTTGAGGTGACGCTCCGTATACAAGCATGCATATTGCGCAGTTACTATTTCTTCATAACCTGTTGTATTTAGTTGTGGGTTCTAGGTGGTTGTTACTTGAATTTTGAGGTTCCATTGTAATAATTTTTAACTGTTCGCCGTTTTAGAATTGTTTTTTGTTAACTGCTACTAAGAACAACTACAAGTAATAAACAGTGAGTTTGCTGCATATGCACGCATTTCTCTCGGAACGCAACATATGCATATTTGACATATGCAGAATATGTTCCACTCGGAAGAGAAAGAAAAACGTTGAGATAAGTCAATCTGGAAAAGTTTTCATTATTGCGCATGCGGGGCGATTTCTAAAAGTTTATTTAATTAAGCACTCGAGGTGTTCTTTCTATTTTTGAACGACTTTGGGCAATCACAGGTATAACTCTCGCCGAGAGAATATATTCTCCAAGCTCACAACTTCAGATTTGTTGTTAAAATATTTTATTTCGTATTTTCAGTCATTTTATTATTGAAAAAATGTAATTAATTTTCTTGATCGATTAAATAAAGTAATTAAAATGTAATATATTTATTTCGGAAGGGCGCATTTTTTTCACACATTAAACCGCAACTACTGTAACGGTGTATTTAGTTGCCTAAAAATGTAAAAGTGATGTTTTCAGGTTGATTACTAACAGTTTGGTTTTAAACTTAGGCCGCGCATAGTGTGTCACTTCAGATGAAACTACATTAGAAAATCTAAAACTATCTAGCGTATGTTCTAAAATTCGTCCGACACATCCGGAACATTGCTCCAAGCCGTTCTCGATATGCCGGAAACACACCCTTAGCCAATTAAAGCATATAGACACGCCGTTAATAAAAATCGCAGAAGCAAACAAGTTTTGCGCAAGTTACTCACTCGGGGGAAAAATCCCCGCCTGACGTAAGCAAAGCAATAGGATTCTTATGAAAACGCCAACGAATTTGTCTAATTTTCGTATATTTAAATGAAATGTTGAATATTCCATAAACAGTGGCGATCCCAAGATTTTCCATCAGCAGGGTATTAGGTCTCAACAATTTTGACCAAATATTTTTTAAAATATTTGGTGCTATATTATGTTTCTGGTATAAAATATTGGTGTTAATAACTTTTGCAGTGCTATATGTTTCTGGTGTTGGAACTTCAGAAGTTTTCAAGAAAATAATTGAAATCCAAAACTTGAAAAATATCTAAACTATAAAATCTTTAAAAAAAACTTTAAATTCACAAAATAAATTAAAGTTTTATATGTTTTTGGAAAGGGCATTAGATAAGTTTTTAGCCAAAAAATAATAATGTTGATATCACTTTTCGTTTTTGAGTTCTGGATAAAAATGTTCAAAATCCCACTTTAGAGTCAAAGTTCTGAAATTTTCGGTTTTTTAGAAGAAGAAAAAGGCGGAATTAGTTAGCAACTAGAAGCACCCAAAACACCAGAGCTATGGCCCAATGGAATAAAAGTGAATAGGTTTTTTCTAACTGCGAAGCCTCCCAGGATAGCAACATAACAGCATCAACATTAAAAACCTCTGAGACATCGTCAAAGAAACAATTAGACTTGAGCAATGCGACATTAAAAATAGTCCATCTAAATATATGCAGCTTATTAAATAAGACTGAAGAACTCGAAGTTTCTATCAATAACATTAAGCCTCATATAATCTGTATCAGTGAAACATGGATCAACTCTGGAGACGCAAATATGGTTAAAATCGCAAACTACAATATTACATCAAACTATTACAGGACATGCAAAAAACCTGGAGGTTCAATGATCATAGTGGACAGTAAACATAAATGCAATGAAATTAAAATAGCAAAAAAGGCATGAAGGGAAATGCACATTGAGTGCTCCAGTTGTATCATTCATATTAGTAAAATATTAAAAATAGGGATTATTTCACTATACCGACCACCAAGCGGGCAAATTAACATCTTCATCGAGAGTCTAACTGAAATTCTAATCAATGTATCCAAGGAATCAAACTATATGGTACTAACTGGTGACCTGAACATTAACAAACTAGATGACAGTCAGGAGAAAAAACAATTACACGATCTATTCGATTCGTACGGACTAATAAACAAACTAAATGAGCCAACTAGATATCAACAAAACCCAAACGTAACAACAAAAAGCCAGATAGACTATTTAATTACAAATTTTCCTCCAGCGGACGTAACATGTACGAATCACAATTTCCACATCTCCGATCACCTTGGTCAGATAATGTCAATAAACTACAACAATACTACGAGTATACAAAAAAGTAAAGAAACCATACAATTTAGACTGAGTAAACAAGAAAACATTGATGAATTTATATTTTATCTGCAAAAAGTAAACTGGCACACAATTAGATCAGAAAACGTAGTCATTGCATTTAAGCAATTCTACGAGTATTTCATTTATTACTTCAACGCCACCTGCCTAATCATAACCAGAACAATTAACATGGAAGACGGAGAGAGAAGCTGGATTAACGAAGAAATTAGAAGATCAAGTGCCAACCTTAAATGGAGCTTCAACATAATGAAATCATCAATTGTGAAAGGGATAGATTCAACCACAAGGAGAACAAAAAAACAACACAAACGGCTTATTGAGGAAAGCAAAAGAAAATACTGGGACGACAAGATCGAGCACTCAACCAACGTACAAAAAACAACCTAGGACTTAGTAATCAAGGAATTAGGGCGTGAAAACAAAATCAAACAAATGAAAATTGAAACGGAAACAAACCCCGCTCGAATAGCAAACATGTTTGGAGAATACTTCTCAACTATAACCAAGGCAAAAATACAGGAACATTTCCATCTAGGAGTATCACAAAATCCTACAACATCAGCATTGAGTGAACACAGCATGTTCTTCAAACCAATAACAACGCCTGATATGATTAACATAATAAATGATTTAAGTAACAAGAAGAGCACCGGATATGACAAAGTACCATCGAGTATAATGGGGTCTTACAGGCCTTGAAACAACAGAGAGGGAATGGTCTCACATGCCCATCTCTCTCTGCGTTGCCAACCCCAAAACAATAAATAAATAATAAGAAAATATTGCTTATTTCTGTATTTCAAACATACTAAAAATAATTAAATAAATTATTAAACAATTTCTTATTGTTTTAGAAATTTTATTTGCTTTAGATATTATTTTCGTATCATGTAAAATTTCTAGGTTATGTAAATCAAAACAATAAACAACAGAAAATATTGCTTATTTCTGTATTTCAAACATGCTAAAAATAATTAAATAAATTATTAAACAATTTCTTATTGTTTTACAAATTTTATTTGCTTTAAATATTATTTTCGCACACGTAAAATTTCTAGGTTGTATAAATCAAAACAACAAACGCATAACCATGAATCATACTGGAATCTAATATACCGGGTGGAAATGAAAACCGGGTCACCTCTATAACTTTTTTATTTATGAATAGAAAAATTTGAAATTTGGCTATGTTCTATGGTTCAAAAAAACAAATTTTATGTGCATTTTTTATTTTCGAAATCACTTCCGGTTTCACCGGAAACACCATGAACTTTGTTTTTTTAAATGTAACATCCCATATTTTTATTCATGGCTTAAAATACTTTTAAAAAAGAAGTATTTTTGAGATATTAGTTTTTATTTTTTGCGAAAAAACAAAAAATTTTTCAAAAAAAAAAAGGTTTTCGAAGTGGGTGAAAATTACCAAAACTAATTCTAAATAAATCAAATACATAAAATAAATAATCGTTATAAAATCCTCTTTTTAAAAAGTCGAATGACCCGGCATCATTGCATTTAAAAAAAGTGAGATATTTGATAAAATCTTCATTAACTAAGTTTAAAAATTAATAGTTCAAAAACCACTTAAATTTTTTTTCAAATTACAATTTTATTTAGGTATTTGAAGTTTAAATAGTCTAAGCGGCGGCGACACTAAGTCTAGCGTGATAAAACTTTTCAAGGTCATACATATAATTCGTTACGTCATTGTGGGGAGAACACAAAATGCCACTGCTGCCACGTGTAGACCGAACGCCACTATAAAATTATTTTTTTCAAAATTTTTAATTTTTTCTAATGTCTAGTATCATAAAACTTCAGGATTCTGATTTCTCCTCGCGACAGGGGAGGGTTAGGGCTATAAAAAAATGCGGTGCTCCCAGTCTCCGAGAGAACGCTTATCAGTGGCAGCAGGAAAATAGATCCCACAAATTCGATTTTCAAAAATTGGCAACCACTTTTACTGACGTCTCGTAAAAGTGGTTGCTTATTACTGACGTCTCCTAAAAGTGGTTGCTTATTTTTGAAAATGATTCCCACTTTCGGGTTGCTGCCTCGGTTCCTATCAGGTTTGGGGGCATTTTGTTATAGCTCTAACCCTCCCATGTCGCGAGGAATAATCAGAATACTGAAGTTTTATGATACTAGATATTAAAAAAAATAAAAATTTTGAAAAAAAATTTTTATAGTGACGTTTGGTTTACACGTGGCAGGAAGCGAGGCAGCAACCCGAAAGTGGGAATCGTTTTCAAAAATAAGCAACCACTTTTACGAGACGTCAGTAATAAGCAACCACTTTTACGAGACGTCGTCGGTAATAAGCAACCACTTTTACGTGACGTCAGTAAAAGTGGTTGCCAATTTTTGAAAATCGAATTTGTGAGATCTCTTATTTTCCTGCTGCTACTGATAAGCGTTCTCACGGAGACTGGCAGCACCGCATTTTTTTATAGCCCTAACCCTCCCCTGTCGCGAGCAGAAATCAGAATCCTGAAGTTTTATGATACTAGACATTAGAAAAAAATAAAAATTTTGAAAAAAAAATTTTTATAGTGGCGTTCGGTCTACACGTGGCAGCAGTGCCATTTTGTGTTCCCCCTCAATGACGTAACGAATTATATGTACGACCTTGAAAAGTTTTATCACACTAGATCTAGTGTCGCCGCCGCTTCTACTAAAAGGCCTTTAAATTTGTTATATGGGTTGTAATGGACAATTTCCATGGTTACCTTATTTGTTTCTAATTAATAGGCAGATTCTGGTCAAAGTTAAAGGCCTTTAATTAGAAACAAATAATGTAACCATGGAAATTGTCCATTACAACCCATATACCAAATTTAAATTTAAAGGCCTTTAAACTTAAATGAATTGACCAGAATCTGGGTATAAAGGCCTTTAATTGTGACCTGAGGTGGAAGTCTGTAACGCCTAACGTAACGAGAACGGTGAACTGTTTACTACATTACTATGGTTACAATTTTTAACTCGTTTCCACAATATGGACGTTTTTATGTGTTAGAGAGAGACATTAAATATCTAACGTGTCAACTCTCAACCGAGATCAACTCTTTAAGGTTACAGACTTCCACCTCAGAATCTACCTATAAGTCAGGTGAATCGAAAAGGATTTTTGATTCAGCTGGCTTAATTATGAGTAACCAAACCATTAAATAACCCTGTTGAGAGGGTGATACGGATGCTAGAAAATCTTTACAAGCGCCTATCGCATTCGCATTTCTTAGTTTAATATCCGTTTACCGTTTATGCTTGCTTACGAGATTTTAAATGTAAGAGTGAGCAAAACTATTTGCTTGTCTACACCATTCATATTTACTGCCCGGCGGCACTATCACATGCTTAGTACATTTATGTATAAAGCTTAAGAACCTTTTTTTAGAATTTAAGTAGTTTTTTTTTTGTAAAAATCAGGTGTAAATCAGTTTTATTCTTGGCGATAAAAATTCTAGGTTGGAACCCCTTGAATAACAAAACTAGTAGGCGATTTTAAAATGTTTTTAATTAAAAAAATAATATATACCTCTTCTTCACTTAACTTCAAATCTTCTGATATTTTAAGCCTGCTGGAAAGTTGATCAAAGAATGTTTTTCGCACCGTTTCTCGCAAATTATCTTGTCTCGGTTGACCGCTTACTTCCGCTCTTCTAGCTTTAGGAGTTTTCTGCGGTTGAGGTAATTTGTCTTTTAACTCCTTATTTTCTTTTGTAACTGGCGTCAACTGAAGTTTAGTTTGTATCATTTTAGGTCTCGATGGGGAATTGGAATCGGGTGTAATTTGTGAAGACTGTATTACTTTCGTTTTTTTCTGAGGTGTGATTGTTTTAATCGTAGATTGTCCAGAAAGCTAAAAGAACAAGGAAAATTTTTATTGATTACACTTGTTTAACTTTAAACCAAAAGTTATCTGATATTTTTTATTAATTAATAAAAACTTATAATCCTGTTTTTGTAATCATAAGTTAAATTTCCGAAAATTACAGCAAATTTTTCCCTTGCACGATATAATTTTCGAACAAATGCTTATAGTTAAGTACTTACATTACTTACGAAGACCTTTTTTGGTGTTGATGTTGCAACTTTTTTTATTTGTTGCGGGATATCCTTTGGAGAATGTTTAATCATACCAATATTTACACCCTTTTTATGGACTGCTAAGGATACACCATTGTCATCCGTATTCTTCACAAATTTCAATTTTGACTGGGTCATAACAGGTGGATGCTGAAATAAAACTCAATAAACATAGGGGTTTAGAGAAGGCAAAGCTATTTTAATATTAATTGAACAGTCTTAAACCAGTTGTAGTGATTTTGTTTGTTTCTAAAATTTAATTATTTTTTAAAATTTGATTTTTTTGAGTTTTTGAAGTGTAAAATTTTTTTTGGGCAAGTGACCCCCCAGGTTTCATCAATTTTCTATTATCTTTCATTAGAAGGGTCGATTTTGAAAAAATTCGAAAAAAATTTTTTTGAGATACTTTTAGGACTTGAAATTTTTAATGGCAATCGGTTTCCATTTTTTTTTCTCGAAAACTATAAAAGCTACCGGTTTCAAATTTTTACCAAAGATAGACACCGTGGATAGACGCGTTTTAAAAAATAGTTGGTTAAAATCGGTTAAATAGTTTTTTTTTTTAATTTGCAAAATGTTGGTACAAATACCGCTCTGGACTTTGAATTTTGAACTACATTTATTTTTATTTTTTGTGAATATTTTTAGAGGGTGTTTAGGGGAGAATTTTGAGCCATTAAACGTCACGGTGATGTTTAAAGTTTCGATGACATTAATTATTTTGTGAAAAGTGAAAAATTTCAGAGCGAAATTTTGGGTTAAAACGAAGATTTTGCTTATTTTAGCTACATTTCCAGTCATATCTCAAAAGCGATAAGAGATAGCGAAGTGATTCTTTTTTGTCGTAAACTGTACCTTGAAAGCTTTCAGGCAAGGTGAATTACGTGCGGGTGGAATAGAATTTGAGGGGTTGATTTGATCGAAACGCGTCAAAAACTGCGACTTTTGTAAATGCCTTCTTAAAAAGATTATTTTTTCGTTCTTTTTCGAAATCAAAACAACCCTATGCGTGGGCGGTTTGGTTCCAAGAGTAGATTCAGTAAAATTTTTAAAAATGAAAATCCGTTAAAAAATGGTCCGACATCGGCCACCCACCCCTAAATTCAAAATATCGACTTTGTTCAGCCATAACTTTTTAACCCAGCATAAATTATAAATTCCCTATGCGCTAAGCACTAAAGAAATTATTCTAATTTCATAAACTGATGTAAAATTGAGAAGATTTTAAAAACTTGGAAGCCGCAGAAATACAAAACATAGCGCGCGTTTATGCGATTTTTTTCTGAAGCAAAGGGCGAAAATTTAGAAGTGTTGATTTTTTTGCTCATTAATATTAATGCAATACGCAAAATAAAAATATCGCACCGTGATAGCCAACCCCTATCAAAAGTTACAAATTTTCAAAGTCCTCGTCGAAAAAGCAAGAAAAACGAAATGTAAATTAAAAGACCCCAAATCAATATAAAATATAAAACATCAAGATATCAAAAAAGTTTGCACTTGTGGATCTTCAGATCGAAGCGGTACCAATTTGGTACTTTTGCCTCACCAAAAAAAACGCTAAATTTGTACACTTTGCGTGCCGGCGCCGCGACGCCACATCGTTGCGCTTGGAGACTTAAAAATGGCCACGAACTATTCGTCTCTTCCCTTTAAAACCGAACGGGGCTGCGATTTTCCAAATTTGACGCCGACGAAAACCGGAAAAAAGCAAAAAAAATCAACCGACTTTGGAATTTTTTTTCAGTGTTATGGTGCTTAGAAAATATTTAAATTCAAACCTCGCTTAGGATCCACATCCCTCTTCACGATGCAACCGGAATTTTTAAAATCTGAAGAAAACAACTACCCTTTTTGTTGCTCCGCGCAAAAAACGTCCGATTTCGAGGTAAAAATACAAAAAGGATTGTATATCCGCCCCCTTAATAGATAGGTTCGGACAGGTCAAAACCGTCGTTTTCAGAATACGGTCCCCCATAACATACTAAAATTTGGTGCGATTTGTGGTGAATTTCGGACACTTAGAGGATGAATTCTTTTTTTCGTTCGGGGTGGAATAACTTTTTTTGCGGCGGTCCGATCGAAAAGTGTCTTAAACACTTATTTCTTAAAATGTTCTCGTCCGTAACCTGCAAAATTTCAACTCTCTCAAAAAAAACCTTTCCGTTCCTTACTGCTTTAATGATATAATATAGATTAAGTGATTTGGATCGCAAAAAATATAATCGGCCCGAATTTGTTTAAGGGGTCTCCACATGATCTGGAATTTGATCAAATCGGACCGCGTGGACGCGAAAATTGAAAGATCGGAAGGTCGGACGCTCGGCGATTTCCGATACCTCGAGCGTCCGATCAAATCGGAAGTGTGGTGACTCCTTCCGATCAATTTGACTGCTTCATCCGATGGTCCCATTATTTTTGCAATTTTTAATCATTTAAGCCACGTGCACGTACGGCTTATTGCTCTAAAAATCGATGCGCGAAGTAAAAACCCTGTTATGAAAGTCATATTCTTTTCTTTAGATTAACCGTTGTTTTTGCCGCTTTTCCTCACGTTCCACCCGCTACACCGATTTTTACCATCTAAAAAAAAAATTTCTGGAAAAAAAGTGGGACACCCTGTGTAAGTGATTTAGATTTGGGTTAGGTTAGGTTTGATTATGATAACTATTAAAAAAATTTAAAGTGTAATTATACATGGGTGATTTGATTCGGGTCAGGTTAGGTTAGGTTAGGTTAGGAAAACTTTTGAAAAACTTTTTCAATCGAATCAGTTTGTTGTTTATTCCTTATTTCCAATACATCCGCTGACTTGATAATTTGGATATATCCGACTTTAAACATTAAACAATTTACGTGTGCGGTTTTTTCTTATTCTTGTGCGCATTTATGGTTGTGCGCTGTTTTCTGTGAGCATTTTTTGCGTGCGTTTTTTTCATGAAACCATCAAAAAACACGTTTCATAGAGCAATATACAAGGTTCTATATAGTTATGCACAAATTTTGTGAGTGTAACCTAGGTTTAATTCTAAGACTAAAAAACACAAAAGTTGTAGATCTTTTTCTTATACAAAAGCGCTTTGAAATTTGAAACTCTAAAACAGAAAATAAAATTCTTAGAATAAAAAAAATATTTCAGCTACCAAATGTTGAACTAATAATAACATTTTTAAAATGTCCTTCTGCTTGCTGTACACAAGCTTGTGCTCGTTGGTGTTCTCAAAATGCAATGTTGTAATAACTGAATAGACAAATTCACATTTAAAAATTTAAAATCACTCTTAAATCATATTGTAACGCATGTGAATGCTAGAAAGGTGCGGGGCGTGCGAGCGCTTTCTGTTGTTGAGGAGTCATAAACAATGAGCGGTCTAAAACAAGTTTCGGCAAGTTGGTGCAGTGCGCAGGCAAACAAGTCAGTCGATCTTCAAGCATCGCGAGGAGCGGTTCGATATAGTTAAGCGCGGCATGCGGCTGCCTAAACAAATCAGGCTTAGATTAGTTTTACGCGCGGTGTATTTAACTGCCGAAACAAAAAGTTTGTACATTTAAAACGTAGTTGCCAATGAATTGTTGTTATATACGAAACATCACACCTCTGAGGTAATTTTATAGATACAAGTGGCGCCCAACGTGGGGCCTTCGATATACATTGAGTTTATTCTATATAAATTATATTTCTATGATAACTGCTCATAATCTGGAAAGTTTGTTGTGTTTGCTATTTATAAATAAATTCATAAACATTTGATTTTCTGCTTCCATTATCGAAATAAATATAATAAATGTGCTAACCATAAAATAATACAACAGAAAAACAAATGCTGCAGCTGAGAATTGACAGTTGACAGCTACTGAAACTTTTGTTAAGATGGTCGATTGGAGTGGTTAATTAAACACAATTATTACAAAACTTTACTTTATTCAAACTAATACGTCTTACCGCCGCGCGATTCACGTTAATAAATACTCTATTTCATACCTTACTCACAGTAGTGTGGGTTGCCTATATGTACAATGTAATTTTTATCACTTATGTGTTTTTTATGCCCGTTTTCATCAACGATTCCTAAAATTTAGGCATTGCTTATAGCGCTAGTTGCTAGGTATTTTTTATTATTTAATCAAAAATAACTAGCAACTAGTGCTATAGGCGACGAGCGAATTTTACTACAGCGCCCCCTGTGGCAGTAATTTCCAAAAAATACAGGGACGTCAAATATTTGAATTTAAAGTTTTGTGTATTTATTCGAAATTCTTGTTATGAATACTACAAATAACAATAAGATAGCATCTCATACTTCTTGTTCTGTTATTGGATGCCAAAAAAACTATTTCAATACAAACAGATATAAAATTTTATAAATTTCCTTGAGAATCTTATGAGTTAAAAAGGCGCAAAGCGCAGATTAAAAGCGATAAAAGAAAGTCTTAAGCATAAGATTTATTATTATATTATGTATTAGTATTTGAAATTTTTATTATATTATTTATTCTAGGCCTGATGTGGAACCAAAGAAACGCGATGTAATTTGTAGTGTTTATTTTGTTGAAAGTTCATTTAAAACTTTATTTTTAGATTCATTGCTTTAAATAAAACTTATTTCTACTACTTCTGTTTCACTGTAAGTTTCATTCATGGCACGAGTGGCAATAAGTTTTGGCGGCCTCCGATAGAGGCTCTGAAAGAGGTTGAAAACTTAAATCAATTTTAATCACTTTATAGCTTATTCAACAGATGGAGTTCAGAGTAAATGTGTAGAAAAAGGTAACAAATTCAACATTTTATACCTATAACTATTATATAAAAATTGTACTAGAGTGGATCAGAGGTGGGCAAAATACTTTTTTTTTAAGTATTTGAAATACAAAATACTTTAATTTTTAGATTTATTTGAAATACTTTGACCAAAATACTTAGTTATGAAGTATTTCAAATACTTTGTAATTGAAATACGTTTTTATTTGAAATAAAAATGAAGGTTAAATTTAATGTAAAATAACATTTAATTGGTGCCATTCTGAACAAAAATGTTGGTAACAGAGCTGTTAATTTCGAATGTCGTCATATTATTTAAAAAAATGCTATTTTGAACATTTATTTACTCATTTACTGTAAGTTAACACCGATGTAAAGTAACATTTTCGGTGTTAAAATAAAGTCCATCAAAACAATAAATAGTTGTCAATAATTAATAAATTTAAAATGCAATAAGTACAAAAATTCTAACAATTTGTCATAATATGAATACACTAAACATTCAATATCTATAAAAGGTTGGATCAAAATGTGTGATACAAAAGATTGATTTTGAAAAGCTAAAAAGTAATTGAAATACAATTTGGTACTTGAAAATATAAAATACAAAATACTTTTTAGGCAATTTGTTCAAATACAAAATAATAAAACTATTTCAAATACTATTTCAATTACTTTTATTTCAAATACTACCCACCTCTGGAGTGGATTTCATCTGAAGTGAACCTTTCCTGCGCCGCGAGCTCTTTTACCCGAGCGATTATTATTAAAAGTAAAGAATGTCGATTCATACATTACAAGAATTCAGATTAATTGAGAAATCTTAATTCTAGATGACCAGTACATCATCACGTACATCAATTATAAACTAAATACAAAATAAAATCCCCATAAATTTAATTGACAGACTAATAAATATAAAAGAAAGAAAAATTATAAATAATCTTTTAATCCCTAACTACTCATACATTAATGATGAAGAAAAACAATATCGTAGCTTCACCTACCAGAGTAATGTTAACAACCGTTTAAACACACTTTTCAAAAACGATAAAATTTATCCTATTAACAAAACTAAATATAAACTATTTAATATATTGAACAACACCAAAAATAAACTTGATCCTTTAGAACATAGTGGTGTCTATCGAATATCTTGTAAAAACTGCAACTCAATATATATTGGAGAGACAGGGCGTAAAATAAAAACACGTATTAAAGAACACTGCACAAATCGTTCTACATCTAATTTCGGTCGACACTTATACGAAAACAAACATATAATTGATGACACTAAGACATCAGTTCTACACAAAGAAAGTAAAGGTTTAAAACTAACACTCCTCGAAGCATATGAAATAGAACAAGCAAAAAAGAATAACACAACTATGTTGTTAAACGATCAAGTCAACCTTAAATTCAAACCTCTCTTTTCGTGTATAAATTAGATGAAACACCCTTTACATAGATTTACTCTGTAGATACGATTAGCTGTCACGTACAAACATACCAACCTAATATAATTAAATCCTATATCAATAATGTAACATAACCCAACTTCTCCACATGTTAAAATTAGTATACCCGGTTAATTAACAATAATTCCTGGGTATAACAATCATTATTATACCTAATCAAGAAAATCCATATAAAAAGGAAATTGTATTATGTATGTTTCTATGAATACAACAACATTGATGTGCTTTTAACTTTGACTCGTAAGTTGTTTTATTTTATTTTAGATATCAATATTGTATTTATAATGAAACTCTTGTTAAATTATTGATTGTATTTTAATTGTATATGTAAAAAATAAAATTATGTTTTTGTAGATTTCGCCTGATGATGTAATTTAATATATTACGAAACTAGTTGCGAATACGAATCTTTATTTTCTACCATAAGGAAGTATTTACCTCATTCCCTATCAATTATAAACTAAGTTAATCTAAATATTCTTAAACATTGATTTCTGAGCAGGGTTCTCTTCAGATGAAAACCATTCTAGTAATATTTAACACATATTTATTGGAGATAAAATACGTTTAGAGTTTTAATAGCTCGGCCAAGTTTCAATTACCGCTGCGTTTCCGTCTTTTCTAACTGTGCCCGAGTGATGATTATAAAAAATTATAAATTATAAAAATTTTTAAAAAACTATAAAAAATTATTTATATATTTTAATTATTCTATGATACTTTTGCACAGCATTATTAAATAACCATCAAAGCAATGAATGAATAAGAGATATGACAGAAGTGAAAAGGAACCAGCCGTTTCTAGCGGAGCCCATAAGTAAAATAAAAGTACCGCTATTTCGCTAGAGTGCGACTTTGCTAGAAACAGATGAGAGGTACTGAGTGCTCCTCCTATTGGATTTTTTTTACCAATATTGTCAATTGCAAAAGATTACATGATTGGCTTACTATAGTATTTATATACAATGCTATAAGCAATGCCTAAGTTTTAGGAATCGTTGGTGAAAACTAGCATTAGTCTTAGAATTGAACCTAGATTACTTTCCCAAAATTTGTGCATAACGATACAGAAGACCTTGTATAGTGCTCTATTTGTATACCGGGTGTCCACGAAACTAAGGCCACACCTGTAATTTATTTATTTATGAAAATAAAAATTTTCAATTTTAGTATGTTATATGGCATTAGAAAACGCATTTATAGGACTAAAAATTTTTTCAATTTCATTTCTGGTTTCACCGGAAATTACATCAACTTTCTTATTTTAAATGAAATAGATTTTAAGAAAAAGTAAATTAGGTCACATTTTCAAACAGCAAAATTGCCGGAAGGTCGCTAATATGTCTTTTAATCCACTTTAAATTTTAAGGTGGATTAAAAGACACTGATCCATATTTCACCTATTCGCTTATCTTGATAAGCAATTGGTTTTGAAATAGATTTTATTTAAAAAAAATTACCAAACAAAAATCCAAATGTTTTTTTTTATCACAAACATACTTGGAACTTACCAATATTAATAATAAGTACAAAAAAAATGGGGTGTTACATTTAAAATGAGAAAGTTGATGTCATTTCCGGTGAAACTGGAAGAGAAAATGAATTTTTTTTTAGTTCAATAAATGTGTTTTCTTATGCTATACAGGGTGTCCCAGGAGGAATCGAAAAAAATTTAGGAGGTGATAGTATGAAATATTTTAAGTAATAGTATATTATTCAACGAGCGAGTAATGATCGCCATTACTCACGAAGACCGAAATTGCGACACGAGCCGGCAGGCGAGTGTCGTAAAAGGTCTGAGTGAGTAATGGCTATTTAATCGTGAGTGGAATACTATACTTTATCTACGACGATATTTCACTTTTAGATTTTCCTATCTATTATTGTCATTTTGCTGGCCGCTATTTTCATTAAACACCTATGTTTACTCTAGATTTTTGTTCTATGGCGTAAAATTGACAGCCCAATTTAACCTCTAAAATCACCTGACTCCTAAAACGCTCCTAATCAACGCTCCTAATTATATTTTTAATGTTTCTCCAATCCATAAAGGCTCTGTATGCTATATTATACCTGTCTTTTGATTTATTTGGTAATAAATTTTGGGTTGCTGTTAGCGCAGTTTCTAGTATTTCTGGGGGTGTGCAACTTTCACTTTCTGAATCCATTTTATATATTCTGTACTCACGTTTTTTTATTATTTTTGTAATTATATTTTTTATGAAATATGTTTTTAATTATTTTATTTATTATTTATTAATATAATATAATTGTAAATTCACTTTGAATCACTTTCTTTAAAAATTTTATATTTCAAATTGAAATCATTTTGACAGCGGCGCACTCAAGTGAAGAGGGCGCCGTAACATTCTACTCGTGTAACCTCGTTACTGGTCGGTTTTTAGCCAACTTCAGCCCGGTTGTTATGATAAATGTTTTGAAAAAGCTGTCTCGTGATTGGTTGCAGCTAGTGTGTTATGGAGAGACATTTGATTTAAATGGAGATATAACACACGGCTAAATTTTAATGATTGTCATTAATTAATAAGAAATGGTTACGTAATTAACATGTTATTCAATAGTCGTAGATAAAAACGTTTAAATAAACATGTGTCCGATTCTCAATGGTTACGGAGATACACTTGTTTGAATCTTTTTATTCAGAGAAAACATAAAAGACTTATTTATTCCATTTATTTATTATTTAAACAGGGTGTATAGAAACAGCGGGGTGAATCGAAATTAAACTTTATTCCTAAATATTTTTTCAAAACTCCTTCGTTTTTTAAATAAGAATGTTTTAAGTGAGACACCCTGTATTATAAATTTTATTTAATTACACAACAAAACAAAAACGAAGGCATTTTTAAGAAATATTTAGAAATAAAGTTTCGTTTAGATTCACCCCGGTGTTCCTATACATCCCGTTTTACGGTATTAAGAATAATATGGCTTAGTTTTGAATTTTTCATATCGCAAGTAAGTCACCCAAAAGTTCTTAATAAATTTTAAAAATGTTGCATACTTTTTTTTATTAAGAGAGCCAGAAAGTGTGTTGAAGCAGGTGGTGGCATTTTCAAAAATCTATTATGAACATTTAATAGTTAAATAAGTCTTTTACATTCAAACAAGTGTATCTCCGTAACCATTGAGAATCGGACAGATGTTTATATAAACTTTTTTAATTAAAATATTTCATACTATCACCTCCTAATTTTTTTTCGATTCCTCCTGAGACACCCTGTATAACATAGGAGTAAAAAAAATTTCAAATTTTTATTTTCATCTTAAGCACGCCTTGGAAAGCACCTTTAGAGTTCTTGCAGGACTTGAACAGCTTATTTTAAATTTTGGATGACAAAATAATAAGTCATACCCTAACATTCCGTAAAACTTCTCAAATCGTTTCAATATCTTCATTCGCTGCAGAGTTATATAGTGCGGACATAAAGTAAATCTACCCCCTGCTAACTTTTGAACGGTTATGTTTTTGATTCTGAAAATTTGTCTACAGAGGAATCTAATTGCGAACTTTCTAATAAAGGTATTTTTGATTTTGTGGAACTGCTGGTTATACCGGATGTGAATGGCCACTTTCTTATTTTAAATGGAACACGCATTATATTTTTGCATTTTCGTGTTCTCCATAAAAATACCATTAAATTGACCTAGCATAGTGTGGTCTACAATTAATACTTTCGAAATTACGCATTTTTATGCAACTTCATTCACACCAGAAGTTGGACCTAGTTGTACAAGACAAGGGTGTTTTAAGACTTCTAACCGATTGTTACATGTTTGTGGAAGAGTTCTTCAACATTTCTTATGATATTTATCGGTCAATTTATAGATGGCGTTCTAAAAACTGGTCATAAAGGTTTCAGACCTCTAATTTCACTTAACTAGTTACCCCGTGTGGCCGCTAAGGGTTAAATGATTTTTTTTGCAATTAAGTATAACATTAAATTTAAACAAAATTATTTTTAACCGCAAGTTCTTTAATTTTGCTGATTAACGTGTAACCACCTTCCACCTCTTTCTCTTGCCAGTAATAAAATCTACAGGAAATCTCTTGGTTAAATTTAAATTTTTCAAAAAGGCTAGGTTTTTATTTCTTCCGGTGTAAATGATGCAATTTTCAAATGGGCGTAATTCCGAAAGTATTAATCGTAGATCACACTACGCTAGGTCAATTTAATGGTATTTTTATGGAGAACACCAAAAAGCAGTTTCCTTTTTCAAAAAGGAAACTTCGGAAATCGTAGGATTTAACCTTCATCGTAATGAGCGGGGTACAAATGTACCCCAGGCTTAAAATTTGTAAGGAAGTACTACTTTAAAAAAAAAATTCTCTTGAATTTAGTTCTTTTAATTAATGAGTAATTATGAAATTGACACAATAAAATAAAAAGAAAACATTAATTTTATTGTGGGGTATAAATGTATGCCATGTAATTTATGTAACTCAGTACGATTAAGGTTAACATTTTTGGGCTTCCTTAATTCGCTGTTATTTTAATACGTTGTAAGATATTTAAAGGCACTAATAGTTTTTTTAATTCCAAAATGGATTTGTTTCAAGATAGCGTCATTCGTTCTAGAGTTATAAACTGAAACTTCAGTTTTATGGAGAAAGTTTGATAGAATATTTGATAGAATTGATAGTTTCAACAAAAAATCAATATCTTGGAAACTGCAATATATTATTTTATTACAGTTATTAGGCACCTCACAGTGAATACACATACCAGTAACAATTTCATAAATTAGTAGTACCTTGTTAACTTGTTTTTCAGTTGATCTAACAACTTCGTACGTAGGATTTTCTGCTAACCATTTTTCCAAATTTGCAGAACTGGGTGCATCTTGACCAGATAAAAGTTTACCATTTTTTCTATCAAATACAACTGCCTAAAAATTTAATTTCTTATAAAAAGGAAAGTCAGCAAAATGTTTGAAAAGAGTAGTTTTCGAATGTAAAAATAGATTTTTGGGCCATTTTTAATCAAAAATTTAACAAAAACGAAACTTGTTTTTCCCATCAAATCTAATTTATTTTTCATTTAGAATTTTTGTTTGTTAAGTATGTATAATTATATTATAGGGACGTATTTTTGGAACAATGACAAAAATGCGTTTTCCTAAAAGTATGCCCTTATAATAGAATAAACATGAAAAACAAAAATTCTTCAGGGTATCTCAGACCACCCATCCATACCTTTTATTTTAAGAACGCCTTGTTGTACATGGCTGAAATAAAAAAAATTATTACCAAAGCAAACCCCAAGAATCTATTGGAACAATCCAGAAGTATCCGGAACCGGAAATAACTTTCAATTTTTAAATGGCAACATGGGTCAAGTATAGTATCGTTCAATAGGACTTTTATTAAAATATTTTTTTAATATTTTTCATATTTACAAAGTTAAACTTAAAAAACGAAAATTTCAAGAAAAAAGTAAATTTTTGTTTTATTTTCCAAATACGATAAGGAAAGTAAAGTTTAAATGAAAATTATTCATCTTTGATTTTTATTTGTAAGAATTGATTCACATGCGTTGCTGGAAATAATACATAAGGTGACTTTATTTTGTTTTTTCGGCTGATCTTTTATTCCCAAACCGCTGGATCAGAAGAGGCAGTCCAGTTCCATGGCCAGCTCGTTCTCCAGAACTAACACCTCTCGACTTCTTTTTTTGGGGACGTGTCAAAGAACTGGTGTATCTTGAGATTCCAACCATGAGGGAAAACATGATGGACAGGATCCGAAATGGCTGCCAGTCACTAAGTGAAAATGAGATGTTAAGGGCAGTTAACGATGTCCGGTTTTGGCTACAAGTGTGTATCCATCAAGGTGGAGGGCTATTTGAACATTTAAGGTAAAATTTAGTGAATCACAGATGAATAATTTTCATTGAAACTTTACTTTCTTTTTCGTTTTTGGAAAATAAAACAAAAATGTACTTTTTTCTTGAAATTTTCGTTTTTTAAGTTTAACTTTGTAAATATGAAAAATATTAAAAAAATATTTCAATGAAAGTTGTTTTTTCTTAAAGACCTATTGAATGATACCATACCCATGTTGCCCTTTAAAAATCGAAAGTTACTTCGGGTTCTGGGTACTTCCGGAAAAAATTAAGTGCACCAATAGATTCTTCAGGTTTACTTTGGTAATAATTTTTTTATTTCAGCCATGTATGACAAGGCATTCTCAGAATAAAAGGGGTGGAAAGATGGTCTGAGACACCCTGTATATGAAAACAAAATTTAATTTTCAGAGCAATCAGTTGCATTTTTGTTAAATTTTTGATTAAAAATGTCCAAACTTGAATTTTTACCAGGGGAATGTACACTATTCAAACATTTTCTGACTATCTTCTTAAACAATATTGATTAATCATAATTTCTTAAACAAAAATGACCCATTTGAGGTCTGATGTAATATATAATTTGCAAATAAAAATACCTTTTCTACTCCTTGTGCATGTTTCAAGATGCATTCATCGCTACAATAAATAGAACTAAGTCTTGATGGGTTGCTACATACTACACATCTTGATATTGACGTTTTTTTCTCCTCCATTACAGAAGTTGTAGATGAAACTAAAGATTCTTTATTACTTTTTTTAATTCCACTTCCACTATCCGTTGATGTTCTTGACGCCTTTCGTATTCGTCTCGCAGCAGCCTTGGGCCTTCTTAATGACGAATCCTTAAAACAAAACAAAAAAAAAGGTTAATTATTTTTATCAATGAAATTTGCATAAAACAAGGTAAAAATCTGAATTATCATACCTTACAAAACACACAAATCCATTCCTTTCCTTCAGCTTCCATCAAATGCCCCATAGCTTTAGTTACATTCACACATTTACCATGATACCATTCTTCACAGGTGTCACAACATATCATAAATCTGTTATTATGAGGCTGATTACAGATACACCATAGTTTATTTGGATCATCTTCAGATTCCTCTTCTCCATCTGATTCTGAATCTAGCTCATTACCAGAAACATGTTCTTCATCAAGAGGTCTTTGCACAAGTCTAAAATTAATTTATATAAATTATAATAAACCTCACTTTTTTGTATTTAAAAAAACTTAATTAATGGGCTGCGACCCAATAGATGCAACTTTCATTGCACCCTGTGAATACAAAAAGAACAAAATAAAAGTTGCAAATACTTTCACTTATAACTAGTATTCTCCAGAGCATAATTATTGCTTGCGTGTTCTGTTACCGTACTTTACGTACTTTTTGCTTGATTTGTGCACTATGATATTGCAGACATTTTTTAAAATTTTTGAATTTAGTAAAATACATTCGCAAGCAATGAAAATTATCTTGATATTGTTCAAAACAATTTGTTTTAATTCATTTTTTTTAGTTGCACGGCATTTCTTAATTTTGGTAAAATTTAAAAATCAAAACTGAACTCTTTATAAATATGTGGAAAAAAAAATGATCTTCCTATGTGGTTTAGTGAATAATTTTCATTTAATTGCATATGTTACAGTGAAAGTGGATAATCAATGATTGTTAACAATCACTAAATAATCAGTGGAAGTGGAAACAATCATGTTTGAATCACTTACACTAGTGAATATACAGAGTGTCCCATTTTAATTAATCCAGCTGAATATCTTGGAAACTAAGCGATTTCATTAAAAATGTTTCAGACAAAAATTGTAGCGGCTCGAGGGGGACATATAATTGAGCCATGGGTTTTTAATTTTTATGGGATTTTATGGGGGTTTTATGGGGAAAATTTTTTTTTTCAAATGGGAACCTATAAATTTTATTATTGATTCACAATCTATGAAAAAAAATAAGCAACTTTTGTAAAAGTTTTTAAAATTTATTTCATTTTTTTTAATTTATTTAAAAAAAAAATATTTTTTTACGAAAATGTAAAATTATTTTTTTAATATTAAAATTAAAGATAAGGTCAAAGATCATCATAAAGATCACTTTTTGCCTCTTGCAAGTTTTCTAGTAAAACTGAACAGAAAATCTCAAAATTGATGATTATTTTGGTGAATATCACAAAAAATTGAAATTTTCTAAAAAAATTGTTCAACCAAAAGTTGCTTATTATTGTTTAAATATTACGAATCTAAAATTAAAATTTATGGGTTCCCATTTAAAAAAAAATGTTTTTCCATAAAAACACCATAAAATCCTATAAAAATTAAAAACCCATGGTACATTTTTAAGGAAATCGCTTAGTTTCCAAGATATTCAGCTGGATTAATAAAAATGGGACACCCTGTATACAGGGTGTTTCTAAATATATGCGAAGAAATTCTACAGGCGATTCCTTGACCAATTCTAAGACAAAAGTGCTCTATTTTTTAGTTGTGGGGTGTCAAACTTTCTATATTTTTTTCATTTTTTGAGTATAACTTCTTTATCTTTTAAGATAATTTGATCAACTTTGAAACACACTTTAGTTATTATAGTCGTAACAAGATGAAAATATCAAATATTGAAATAAAATACAGGGGGATGTATTTTGGGGGTATAGACCCCATTTTGTATGCCATAACTTTTTTGTGCTACTCCACTTAACATTTTAAATGTGATATTCTAATTCCTTGCTTGATTCTGAAAATTTTTGATCTGTTTAATTTTTTCACAGCTGGTACGGTTTAGGAGTTATTTAAAAACATGTACGAAGTTGTATGCCAATTTTGCATTAAACAGGGGTGGCTTTTTTTAAAAATAAATACCAGAGACTTCCTAGAAGACTATTTGACCAATTTTAAGACGAAAACAAAGAATAAATATTTTCTCTAAAATGCTTCGTTTTTAATTTGTTAATTTTATTTTGATTTCATCAGTGAATGTTTACACTCACTAGTGATTGTAAACGATCACTGCATTTTCTACTTTCACTGTAACACATATAGTAATTTAATTGAGATGCAAAATTTTTCAATCTGAAAAAGTCAATCCACTATGTTTAATTTCAAATGTCTGTTTAATTGTTTAAATTGTAAGTCAAATTAATTAAATTATTTCTGTGTAATACATACTAACTTTGATTTAATAGGAGTAGAAGGAATTTGTTTCTTATTCCTACTTCTTGTAGTAGGTCTTTCAATAGGTGGTATAACAACAACTCTGCCATCGGAGCGAACCACTTGAGTCCCTGAACTTTTATTATCCTCGATGGAGGAACTAGATACATTTTCCTAAAAATATATAAAAAAAAAGTGAAAATACTAATTTCAAGGTGAGAAAAACTTTGTTCTGCAAGACAGGCCCAAGGGAGTCACTAATAATTATCAAAAAAATGGTATGTAATAATTAAGTAATGATAAATTGATTATTAAATATTAAATACATTGTATAGTATTGATAAGTGTATTATATGAGTATATTTAGTTTTTCATTGTGAGAGAATGTTTTATATTTTGTGTTTCTTTCAGTAAATTACATTAAATAAATTTCTTT
This sequence comes from Stenus bimaculatus, assembly GCA_963971135.1. NCBI lineage: Eukaryota > Metazoa > Arthropoda > Insecta > Coleoptera > Staphylinidae > Stenus > Stenus bimaculatus. Next base: position 31,507,568 of record OZ020183.1, on the reverse strand, counting down.
GATAGTATTAATAATATTTTTTCTATATGCTCGCGTCCCCCATTCAGAATAATCGCGCCCCCCCAGGGGGCCGCGCCCCACAAGTTGAGAATCGCTGCCTTATACCCAAACTTAACATTAAAGAATTGCTTGTAACTCAAGAACAACAAATTATAATAAAAAAATGATTTCTACAAAAGCTTACTCAAATTAATCGTAGAAACCAAAAATATACAGGGTGTTTCATTTAAAAAAGGAAATTTAGGATCTATACTATACACTAATAAAATGAACACCATGTATATTAAAAATGTGTTTAAATGATAGCTTGTTTAAATTGAATAAACTTTTGTCTAAGCTTTTTTTTTTAAATTCAATACAGTTCAAATAATATTAAGGTGTTTCCGTTTTTTTTGGCGGACCCTGTATGTGTGAAATTTGATCAATATTGGGCAATTCATAAATGTGGTATTACAAATCTACGAAATGCGGTTTTGGCAATTATTCATGATTGTAAAATAAGGAAATAAATCAGGGGTTATTTTAAGGACAATTTACAAGTACATAAATAACATCGGCCCCCCAAGAGTGAGGATGCTGCACCTCTCCCTAGTACAAAAAAATAAAACTCCCAATACTGCTCTCCCTAGTACAAAAAAATAAAATTCCCAATACTGCTAAGGAGAACAGTACCTGCACACTGCCCAAAAAATAAGTCAAAAAGCGAAATAAAAATTGTTACCATTGAAATGTAGTCAACAGTTCTTGGTATGTTAGACATTATAAACTTCCTCCTCAGGAATAGATTTTAATTATGGTTAATTTTTAATTTCGATCACAGCTCTCACAAGCATGAATAGATGTAAATACTTTAATAAATTTAATAATTTAGTCGTTTTTACGTTGATTGTTGGTTCAACATTTTAAATTAATTTGTTTATTGTATTTAATTTTATTATTTCTTGAATGTATTTTAACTTATATATCGTTGAATTTCTATTCATTTTGATAAATAATATTATAAAATTTTTTTTTCTTCATTTGAAAATATTTTCAACCTAACCTAGTCTGAACCATAACCGCAAATTTCACACTTAATAAAAAAGGAACGAAGAGCTTTATGTCGGAACGTAACTGAAAACTAGGGTTGATACAAAAACCGACTGTTTGAAAAACCAATTTTCCAAAAAAACCGAATTTCGAATTTTTATAAAGAAAAGTAGAATCTGGAAAAATATGTTAATATTAAAGTATATAAAACAATTATTAAAAAGTTAGTGTGTCGACTGAGATAAAATTCAATTACAACAACAAGAAATAAACAACAACCATTTATGTTATACAGGGTGTTTATAAATACGTGTCCACAAATTATAGGACGCATTCTTGGTAAAATTTGAAAGTTAAAATCCTAATACACAAATGTTGTATTCATCGCCGTTTGCCTGCAAGAGGTCTTCAAAGTTGCAAATATCGACTATTAAAATTGCCTTATAATTTAAAGATTATTACATCAAATGCATGCTTTATGCCTTCAAGAATTAAATGACAATGTTTTATTACTACTACAGTGTTTTTAACGCCTAATAATGAATTTGCTTTGAAAAAAAATCAGTTTATTTTAAATAAATTAAACATGGCAACAGTGTTAAAAATTTAAAAAAAACGTCAGTGTCAATATTAATTTAAATAGTTTTTTGTGTTTTCAATATTTATTAAAATGGATTACTCTTTCAATGAATACGCTGAAATGTATCTTATTTATGGTCGCTGTGAAGGAAATGCTCAATTGGCAAAAGAGGAGTACCAAATAACTTATCCCAATCGGCGACATCCCTGCGATAAGACGTTTCAGAGGTTTGACCAGCGGATTCGAGAAACGGGTCAGGTTGTTCCCCAACACCAGAATGGTGGAAGGCCGAGACATCGACGCACTGTACAATTAGAAAAAAATATTTTCGAGGCCGTTAATGAGGATCCTAATCGGGTACTCGGGAAATTTCTAGAGAACTTAACATTCGTAGCAATACAACTGTTCAACAAATTCTTACAGAAAATAATTTATATCCTTACCATTATACAAAGGTACAACCCCTATATGAAGGAGATAAACCAAAAAGACTAACATTTTGCCACCAAATTCGCCGTCGTATACGAAACGACATTAACTTTTTACGACATATTTTCTGGAGTGACGAATGTACATTCACAAGGGATGGTGTTTTTAACAGTCACAATTTGCACACTTGGGCTGAAGGAAATCCAAAGTGAAGTCGTGAATTTGGACACCAGCGGCGGTTTTCCATTAACGTATGGCTGGGTATTGTTAATAACTCTGTTGTTGGACCAGTATTTCTTCCAAATAGATTAAAAGCGGAAGCATATTTGGATGTTTTGGAAATAGTTTTTGATAACTTAGATTTGCTAACTAGAAGAAATATTATTTTTATGCATGACGGAGCCCCAGTGGTAATAAGGTGGTTAAATACCAATTTCTAATTTGGGTAATAACTGGATTGGGAGGAATGGTCCGATTCCATGGCCTCCGAGATCGCCTGATTTTAACCCACTAGATTGTTTTGTTTGGGGAAAGCATAGAAACTGCTGTCCTTTCAATAACTCCGGAACAATTGGAAAAAGTATTAACTTGTTTACTAACTCGCTTGCAGCATTGCTTAGATGCCGACGCGACGGTGGACAATTTGAACATTTTTGATAAATTTTCATTTTCGCCAGTTTTTTAGGTATTCTGCTAAACTTAAACTTAAAAGAATGTATTTTTATACTTGTATTTATTAAATAAATTTGATTTATTCTATCATTATTATTGGTAAGAATTCCAAGAATTTAAAAAATCACATCTCGTTTTCGCTGTTGATATGTTTCTTTTATTGGCTCATATAAAATGAAGTAAATCTAGTCTTCTTATTATTTTACAATGTTGCAATTTATAAATTTCTTTTAAACAGCTCCTGAAGATTTTTGGAGCCCAATACAATATTTTTGTATTAAGATTTTAACTTTCAAATTTTACCAAGAATACGTCCTATAATTTGTGGACACGTATTTATAAACACCCTGTATTAAATAAAGAAATTAACGTAAAAAAAAGTTACCGAAATCATTATTTAAACCGGTTTTTTAATAAAAAATTTTCAAACCTTAGAATTAGGTACACAATACCTAATCCAACCTAACCTAACTTAAAATGTAAAATCTGCTTCACTGGGATGTAGCACACAATGGAAATATTAGGGCCAATAAGTTTTTGTGCAGCTTGAAATATCCCATAGTCTCGCTCACCCCTATACAATATTAAAAGGAGAAATGCGTGTCAGATTAAAGAATTTGGAGTAGGTAAAAAATCTTTACAATAATATGGCTATTCTTAGCATTTCTTGTGCGTGCGAAATCTCGGTGAACAAGATTGTACAAGAACACGCCGCGTCATAAGAAAGAAATGGAAAATAATCATAATATTAAGACCGATATTAAGTTTCCAAGTCTTATGGGTTTTTCCATTTATAAAATTAATTCTGCGACCTGGGGGATTTGAAAATAATAATTCTGTATTCTATCATTCTGTATTTTTAAATTAAAATCTAAATTTTAAATATAGATTGGGAAAATTAATATCTTAAGTAAAGAAAACTCACCTGACTTAAACTGCTGTGGGTGGACATATTATCTTGCACCAAACTAACATCTGAAACATTTTGAGTCACGTTAGGATCAAGAACCAAATTACCATCAACAATTGACTTGTCTATGGCATTTTGAAGATCAATATTATCAACAAGAGACTGGGCGACTTGATATAGTATATCATCAGATATTAAATCGGAATTGATATTATCTAATATACTTTGGTCGAGGTCAAGCCCTACATTTTCAAAATTTTGTTCATTGGCTGAAATATCGTTTGTATCTGGTATAACAAGACTTGTGGTAAAGGATTTTGTATTTTCATTTTGAATAATTGCTCTAATATCTTCTGCACTAGGTAGTGGTTCAAGTTGGTCATCTCCTGCAATTGATTCATTGGAATTGCTGAGTGTATCAGAAAATTCTTGAACACATACTTGATCATCTATTTTGTGTGGCTTGTTACTAAAAAGCAATTTGGACTCTGTACTCAACCGCTTTTCATGAAGTTTAATATCAAAACTCGACCTTCTATTATTTTCAGTGAGTTTTGTGTCGGTACTATTGCGTTTAGTTTTTTGATCTAAATTTGACGATTTTGATCTGGAATCTGGCGAGATTTTTGCTGGCTTAGAACAACTAGGTTTTTCAACTGTTGGTTTTTCATTTCCCACCCTTCTAATTATATCGGGAGTAGAGAATAAAGCAAGATCATCTGGTATAGGTTTAGGTGTTTTCTTTTCTTTTTTAGGAATAATTTTTTTTTCAAGTTTTTCATCTTTTTGAAGTTTGTTTTGTTCAACTTCAACTGGTTTGGTTATTTCAGGTTCCTCTGTTTTAGGTTTTGTCGTTTTGGCTTGTTTTTCAACAAACATTTTTTTTCTGGTTTTGGGAGATTTTAATTGTTTAGTTTTTATAATTTCATTTTCGATTTCGAAATCAGAATCATTAGTGTCATCTTCAATATCAGGCTCTTCATCATCAAATATATTTTCTTCCTCATAATCTTCATCTTCTTCTTCCAATCTTTCCACCTTTTTATTAGCACTTAACCTATCCTCTAACAATTCGTCAGAAGTTGTTTCTTTTTCAAACTTTAAAGAGGTTTCCGAGTAAGGATTTTTTACTTTGTGAACACTTTTTATTGTTTTTGGTCTTTTAAATAGCGTTTCACTTGGTTTTTCCTTTAACATACCCGTACTGATCATTTTTGCCTTTTGCTTATTTGTAACAAAAATGCTTTGCTTTTTTCCTTTAACTATTTTCGTTATTTTTGTTAAAGGTTCGTGTTGTTCCAAAGGAATAATTGGAGATTTTAAAGCATTTAAACTTCCATCTTCTAACATAGTGAGTGTTTGCACCAAACTATCTTCCAAGCCAGGATCGGAAGGCTCAGGAGTTCGTGTCGGAGATGTCAATGGAGTATAGTCATGATCCATTTTAAAACTTACAAGATTTCTAGCAATTTCATCCATTCCTTCAGCATCTTAAAAAAATATTTAAGAAGTATCAGCATTTATTTTTAGTTCAAACTATTCTAGTAAAATAACATGCAGCAAACTTTTACAATTAATAGTTCATTATTAAACTGAAATCAATTGAGTAATGAAGCGATTACTCAACAGGAGTGGAAAAATATAATTTATCCAAATGTTGTTAAAAATCCTCAATGAAGGCTTTAAACTTTAAAGTGTTTAGAATATTTGTTGTGCACTAAAATTAATTTTAGAGAATTAAGTAGGTACATGATATTGATGTGTCATATTTATAAGTTTTCATAACTATAAATTTTTAGTTGAATCAATGTAAATGCTATAGAAGTTTTAGAAAATTGCGTTGTTGTATGGAATCCTATTTAAGTTTATCAAATAAAGCATTTAGAAATTGTGCAGAGAATTTTTTGTGATTCTAGATGTTAAATAATGGTTCATTCTGCAACTGAATAATATTCATTTTAAAACACTCATCCATCCATAAGAAATTCCTGTTTAAAACAATTTTTACACTCAAATTAAAAAATCCACGAAGATCATTTATAATAAATTGTGAGAAATTTTTTAGATAAAAGGTTTTGTTTAATGTTGTCATTTTATAGCCAATAAAAAAGATTTTCTAAAATCTCTACATTTGGTAATAAATCCATGGATTACAAGTCTTGACTCAACCTGTATATTTATTAATGGTAAAAGATTCCAAATGTAGTGATAGAGGAAGTGAAACTAAGCATTTTTGACTTATAAAGTATTGTCCGGAAATGGTTCCTTAAAAAGTTATATCACTTCAAAAATTTTCAAAAAAAATATTTTTTTGTAAATAAAATAAATATTTTAAGAGATATTAATTTGAAATTTTGGCCACAGTTTTTTTACATAAGGATACACATTTTCAGCCAATAAAAGTTTAAAAAATATTTTCAGGAGCGTTACATGTGGGGGGTCATCAAATTTTTTTGATCATATCTTTTGTTTCTTTACGTTATTAATTTTAAAAGTACTCAAATAATCCTTGATTAATGTTCTACAGAAAAGGTGCTCTTATTGTATGTCGCTTCGGTGCTTCATTTCGGAATAAAAGTAGATTTTATAATTTTCAGCTAAAAATATGAATTTATAAAACATCATCAAATTAGGCTTTTTAAGGAAAATTTCGTGATTTATCTGAAAACATACAAATATCAAAGTAGGCGAATTACCACAATATTTTGTTAATTGTAAGTTCTAAGCAGCCTTTAATACTTTCTAATTAGTGTTTGATAGTTAGTCATATTATTGTAATAATAAAAATTCATAGATTTTCAAATGCGGAATTACCAGACATGCATCTTGCATATGGAGCAGCCTACATATTTAGTACATGATATTTTAGGTAAATTAGCCTATTTTGAAGTATTTTTTTAAATTCATATTTTTAGCTAAAAATTATAAAATCTACTTTTACTACGAAATGAAACACCGGAGCGACATACAATAAGAGTACCTACCTTTTCTGTAGAACATTAATCAAGGATTATTTGAGTACTTTTAAAATTATCAAAAACTTAAAGAAACAAAAGATATGATCAAAAAAAGTTGATGACCCCCCCACATGTAACACCCCTGAAAATATTTTTTTAACTTTTATTGGCTGAAAATGTGTATCCTTATGTAAAAAAAAGTGTGGCTAAAATTTAAAATTAACATCTCTTATAATATTTATTTTATTTACAAAAAAATATTTTTTTTTTGAAAATGTTTGAAGTGGTATATAAGTCAAAACTGCTTAGTTTCACTTCCTCTATCACCATAAAAAAATTGTCACAGTTATTCAGGGACACCCTGTATACATATTGCTTAAGAATATACTCGGCAAAATGTCTGAAAAGCGTACTTTTCGCTAGTAAAAATTGATTTTTGGACATTTGTAATCAAAAATACGCATTTTTTTATCATTGTACCAAAAGTACGCCCCTATCATAGACTATCCATGAAAAACAAAAATTCTATATGAAAACTAAATTCAATTTGAAGGGAACTAATCATCGTTTTTGTAAAATTTTTTATTACAAATGCCCAAAAATCAATTTTTACTAGTGAAAAGTACTCTTTTCAAACATTTTGCTGACTATCTTCTTAATTTAAAATTGCTTTAATGAAGTTTTCTCGAAAATAAATTATTACAAATTACTATTAAACAAATATGTACAAAATTTAGTGGCTAAAATTAGATCAAATTAAAGAAGACACATCACATATGATTTCATATGCATTAATTTGACTTTAATAACCTAAAATACATTGAATGACAACAGGACATATTATTTTGCATGGAAAATATCCAAGACTCAACATTCATGTGCCTTCTTTAATTTGGTTGAGTGTAGCATTTTTAAAATAAACATACCTTCAATTTCACCTGAATTCAAGTAAGTTAAAGAATCTAGAATGACAGTAACATTGTCAGATTCTAATTGTTTCATTGTGAGCAAATTTATGTCAACTGCTGATCTTGAATCTAAAAAGTAACTCATTAATTAACAAAATAAATGTCATAACTAAGATAATTCATACTTAAATATGACTTGACTGTTTCTTTGTCAGGAGATACAGTTCCACCAGGTGACATAACTAGGGTTATACTATCACTTGCATCAGGTTCCGTCACTCTAAAAGTACTACTAGACATTCTGGCCGTAGACTCTCAATCCTAGAATAACAAAAACGTTAATAACCTTGTTAAGATTTAAATAAATCTTATTATAAAATTTAATTATTCTAAATTAACCACAAAATATTTCTGCATTGTAAAAGTTTAAATATAAATTCTTTGAATTAAAAGGGCGAAAGAATGTCCCTAGGTTTTGGTTAAAAAACTTTTTTTTGTAATAATTAGGTAAAATTTTAATAACATTTTATTTGCAATTTTAAAATTGATTCTCAGTTAAAACTAGACTTGTGTGAAACTAGCAATAAAATTGAGCAATAGGTAATACTTTCAAAAATAAAAATAATTAAAAAAAAATTATACCCTCGTATTCCTCTGGATAAAATAAAAAGGTGCAATTAAAATGATTAAATTTTAAGGGTGAAAACTACCCCTAAACGATTTTTTTAATATAATAGGGGAAGATCGTTTTTTATTTTCAAATTTCTCCTCCAGTTTGATTGTTTATACAATTCTACACAAAATATAAAACTTTTGGGTGGCAACCCCTTTCCATTTTTTCTTAAATTAAATTTAGAGCACAGAGCGTAATGTGCGGATTCCTTGAAATAATCTCCAATTTCTATTCAAAGATCATTTTTTATTTTCAAAGTTCTTTACCAGTTTGATTGTTCATACAATATTGCATAAAATATTAAAAATTTGGGTGGCAACCCCTTCCCATTTTTATTAAAATTAAAGTGAAAGTGCATGCGAGTTTCAAACAAACCCGAATTTCAATTCGAAGATCATTTTTTAATTGGAAACTTCTTCTCCAGTTTGAAATTTTACTGTTATACCGAGGGGTGCACAAAAAACGGCAAACGATGTAGCTTCGTTATTTCTTATCCGATATTAATAAGTGATATGTCAAATTAAATGGTTTGAAGAATACTACTATCAGATAATAATAGGTTAATTTTATTTTTGAAAACATCAGAGGAGAAGGAGGCAACTTCTCTTTTTCAAATGGCAACATATTTTTTTCGATTGAGAAAAATCATAAACAAAAATAATCTAAACCAATTATACCAACAATTTTTTTTTTTTAAATTAATTTTTGTAAATTTTTTTTTCTTATTTTTTTTTATTTTTTTTAACTTAATTCAATTGTTTTTTTTTTGTTTTTGAGTTTTTAGTTTTTTATTTTATAAAATTTTGTTTTTTAATTTATTATTAATATATTTAAAAATTATTAATATTGAATTAAAAAACAAATCACCCGCCTAAGAATTTTTCGAAACGATGTTAAATGTCATTTTAAACAGTTTAATCGGTTAATATTTTCTGAGGAATCTTTTGTAAAAATTGCTTTTTTTGCAAAATTTAGTGGGTTACACCAACAAGTATCATTTCAAAAATTAAAGATGGTACTTTGATAAAACATGAGTACCACAAAAATTCAATTGTTTGTGCGGACAATTTTATAGTCATTCAAAATAAATGAGATATAAGAAATTCAATAAATATTGAAAGACTTCGACAAATTGAGGACACTAGAAATAAATTAAAACCAATAATCGAAAATATATATTTTTTTTTATTTGTGTGAAATTAGCAATAGATTCCAGCAATAGACGTTTTTCCATATAAAAACTTGTTTTTTTAAATTTTTTCTTTCATAATTTGCTTCAATTGAATAATATAACACTGGGAAATGCATTTTCATAAGACTTTAATAAATTCTAAGGATAGAAACCACCCCTAAATAATTTAAAAAAAGGGTAGATTTTTTTAAAATTTTACTTTTGCATTTGTTTCTTAAAATAATTCGAAGTAACATATCAAAAATTTGACTGGCAGTTATTTTTTGTTTCTTTGTAATACACGTTTAAAGTTCTGCGATTTAGCAATATTACCCATATGTAAACTTCCACTATTTCTCAACGTTGATCTAGGGTTGAGTAGCGGAACTTTAAACATGATTTACAAAAAAAAACAAAAAATTACTGCCATCCAATTTTTTGATATGTTAATTAAAACTGTTTAAATAAATGACCAAGCAAGAAAAAATTTTAAAAAGTTTACCCTGTTTTCTGTTATTGAAGAATGACTAATTCATGTACATAATAGGATCAACGGTAAGAAATAACGGAACTTTAAACACGATTTACAAAATAACAAAAAATTACTGCTATCCAATTTTTTGATATGTTATTTAAAACTGTTTAAATAAATGACCAAGCAAGAAAAAATTTTAAAAAAGTTAACCCTTTTTTCTGTTATTGAAGAATGACTAATTCATGTACATAATAGGATCAACGTTGAGAAATAGCGCAAATTTAAACACTATTTACAAAAAAACAAAAAATTACTGCCATCCAATTTTTTAATATGTTATTTAAAACTGTTTAAATAAATGACCACGGAAGAAAAAATTTAAAAAAATTAACCCTTTTTTCTGTCATTGAAGATTGACTAATTCCATGTACATAATAGGATCAACGTTTAGAAATATCGGAACTTTAAACACGATTTAGAAAAAAAAATATTACTGCCATCCAATTTTTTGATATGTTATTTAAAATTGTTTAAATGAATAATTTAAAACAAAAAAATAAATCCTTTTTCGGTTTTTGAAGAATATACTAGTACATATACATATGGGTAATATTGCTAAATCGTGGAACTTTATTACAAAGAAACAAAAAATAACTGCCACTCAAATTTTTGATATGTTACTTAGAATTATTTTAAGAAAAGTAAAATTTTAAAAAAATCTCCCCTTTTTTATTTAGGGGTGGTTTCTACCCTTAGAATTTATTAAAATCTTATGAAAATGCATTTCCCAGGTTTATATTATTCAATTGAAGCAAATTATGAAAGAAAAAATTCAAAAAAAAACAAATTTTTATATGAAAAAACATCTATTGCTAGTTTCACACAATTTTTTTTTTTTGGATAACAAAATATTCTAATATTCCCTTACGAGGCCAATGTGACGTTGGTCCCATTTTAAATACGATATCTATTACAAACGAGGGAAATTCTCGTGAATTTCTACGTTTTAGAATATCAGCTGGTGATATCTCGTAACTTTAGAAAATCATTTGGAAACAGTCATTCAAATGCATCTACATAAATAACGCGGCTCAAAATGAGTTAATTGCTTTATGCGGAGAAGAAATTAAAGACACTATTCAACACAAGTAAAAAATCGAAATTATTTCAGCATAATTTTTGATGAAACCACTGATATTAGGCATATTTCACAAATGTCTCTTGTAATAATATACAGGGTGTTCTGTAAGTAATGCAAATATAATGAAAGGGATTGTTCAGGACACCAAAACAAGCAACTTTTGTTAATAAACCCATATTCGGAAATTAACCATTAAGCCAGGGTAAATAAAAAAGATTTAAGGTAATTAAGTTAATTATTTAATAAAATTTACAAAAATTGTTCCAAATTTCGGCCATTTTGTTCAATGCACAAGGTTGCACGCTGGTTCATAGATGTTCGAACCCTCTGGAATATCCCAGGGATGTCTTGGACAATGGTACAAGAATAGGATAACAGAATAAACCGATGTTGATATATTCCAAATTTGTGTCATGTTTTTTTAAAAATCTGTTGTGCACGGTCCATTGTAAAGACATGACAATAAATCGCAAACATTTATTTACAAAAAAAAGAAAATAAAGCTATTTTTGTAAATTAAATTTAAAAAATTTTGTCTCAACCTTGTGACTTAATGGTTAATTTCCGGATATGGGTTTATTAACAAAAGTTGCTAGTTATGGTGTCCTGAACAACCCCTTTCATTATTATGCATTACTTACGGAACACCTTGTATATTTGAAATTTGATTCTGATTGCTTGGAAATTAATGAAGATTTTGTGGAATTCATTGATTCTCTTAATGATGATTATAATGTTGTTACCAATAAGCCTATACTCAATGGGAATATTTGGTAAAAACTATTTTAAAATTTTTGCGTAATCATGATTTAAATTTTAAAAATTGTATCGGAATTGGAACAGGCAGATGCTCCGTTATGATTTGTACTTACGAAATCAAATATACACTCTGTCGCAAAATTCAACCGACATCAACGCTTAACTGGAAATAGTAGCTCAAAAAATAAGTCGATATGACCAAATTCATTATTATAAAGAAATGCACACCAAATTTTTACCAATTGAGCGTTCATTATTCAAATGTACGTATACAAAATTTCATTAAAATATCTTTGGTGCTTTGGCCTTAATTAAAAAAAAATCTTTTTTTTGAAAATCAACTTTGGAGGTGCATTACATATTTGACTGAAGTAAATTAAATTACATATTTTATTAATTTAAATAATTAATTTAATTAATAAAATAATTTAATTTACAAGTAACTCTAGACTAAGAAGATTTGTTTGAATAATACTTGAGTGAAGTAAATTATATTATTTTATTAATTTAATTTAGATAATTAATTTAATTAATAAAATAATTTAATTTACTTCAGTCAAGTATTATTCAAACAAATCTTCTTAGTCTAGAGTTACTTGTGACTATTCATTTTAAGAATTTTGGGTTTTTTGTTCGATACCCCGCCTCCAAAGGGTTAAAAAAAGAGTTCATTTGAAGCGATCATGACATTTTTTTAAAAGTAAATTGCCATCAAAACCTTAATCTTACGTTTCACGAAAAAAAACAAGTTTTAGCGATTACAGCGCCACCTGTTGCGAAAAAAAAAGTTCCTGGGTAAAACCTACATACTTTTTGATGCTCTTTTCGAATCTGTAATAAAAAATAGGGGGTTCCATTTAAGATTTTAAAGTCACCCCCCTTATCCACCCTCTGGAGGGTTTGTGCACACTAGCGACACTCTCTCGTGTCTAACCTAGTACCATTTCTATGGTGCCTATCTGGTACCATTGAGTTTAGAACAGCAATTTCAATATGGTGACATTTCTCAATGATCAAAATAATTTTAAAACCGTCGTCATTTGAATTTAAATACCGTAATGAATGAATGAATTGCTGAAAAATGTATATTATTTAATTTAAGCTTGTCAAAATCATTATAAACTTCAATTTTAATCAAAACTTTGCAAATGTATGTTACATTTTTATGGTTAGAAAAAGCGACGTAAATTTAAATTTGCCGCGTGCGTATCTGAGTATACATATATATATCGTCAAGGTCTCCAAAAATTGTCCCTTCAAATAACATGTAATTTGCATGAAGTGTCGCTACTGGTAGTTGCCTATACTGTGGTTTGGGGGTGAAATTTGTTACAGCAAAATTTAAAATTAAGTGTTTCTGACATGATTTTTACTTGTGTGAAACTAGCAATAGATTCCAGCAATAATTTTTTTTTCGTAAATATAAGGTTTTTATGAATTTTTTTTCTTGAATTATAACCCTCTAAGCTTAATAAGAAGGAAAAATGCAAAAACAAACGTTTTCCTCCCTAATTGGGGGTGAAAACTACCCCCAAAACAACATTATTATCAAAATAAGGGTAAGGCCCCTGTTTTTTATATTTTTTTTTCTTGTAGACTATAGCTGGCCACATTTTTTAACAAATAGCAAAAATTTGGAGAACACATATGCCTAATTATTTTTTAAATTCGAATTGAAGAAGGCGATTTCAGCGCGCTCAACGACAGTAACATACTCTGATAAAAAGCAAAAAAATACCTTATTTGCAAATTTTATTGTTTAAGTTATTTTAAATAAAATATTGAAAAATTATTGGGTGAATATTTTTTGTAAATTATTAAATTGCAATTAAATACAACGCGCATGGCGTGCCCTACTATTCTAAAGTTATCCGCATAATAAAAGTCCAAAGGCTCCTCTTTTTTGCAAAATTTCTTGTTTACATCATTTATTTGAACAATTTTGAATAACTTATTAAAAAAAATGGAGAACACATACGGTCTAAAATTTTTATATTTGTTATTAAAGATAGTGCGTTTGGCGCGCACTTGTATTCTTAAGTTACCCTCGAAAAAATGCCAAAGGCCCCTCTTTTTTGCAAACTTTTTTATATACATCAATTATTTAGACAATTTTGAACAACTTATTAAACAAATTGGAGAACACATACGGCCTAAAATTTATATATTTGTTATTAAAGATAGTGCGTTTGGCGCGCACTGTATTCTTAAATTACCCTCGAAAAAATGCCAAAGGCCCCTCTTTTTTGCAAACTTTTTTATATATATCATTTATTTAAACAATTTTGAACAACCTATTAAAAAAATTGGAGAACACATACGGCGTAAAATTTTTATATTTGTTATTAAAGATAGTGCGTTTGGCGCGCACTTGTATTCTTAAGTAACCCTCGAAAAAATGCCAAAGGCCCCTCTTTTTTGCAAACTTTTTTATATACATCATTTATTTAAACAATTTTGAACAATTTATTAAAAAAATTGGAGAACACATACGGCCTAAAATTTTTATATTTGTTATTAAAGATAGTGCGTTTGGCGCGCACTGTATTCTTAAATTACCCTCGAAAAAATGCCAAAGGGCCCTTTTTTTTGCAAACTTTTTTATATACATCATTTATTTAAACAATTTTGAACAATTTATTAAAAAAATTGGAGAACACATACGCCCTAAAATTTTTATATTTGTTATTAAAGATAGTGCGTTTGGCGCGCACTTGTATTCTTAAATTACCCTCGAAAAAATGCCAAAGGCCCCTCTTTTTTGCAAACTTTTTTATATATATCATTTATTTAAACAATTTTGAACAACCTATTAAAAAAATTGGAGAACACATACGGCGTAAAATTTTTATATTTGTTATTAAAGATAGTGCGTTTGGCGCGCACTTGTATTCTTAAGTAACCCTCGAAAAAATGCCAAAGGCCCCTCTTTTTTGCAAACTTTTTTATATACATCATTTATTTAAACAATTTTGAACAATTTATTAAAAAAATTGGAGAACACATACGGCCTATAATTTTTATATTTGTTATTAAAGATAGTGCGTTTGGCGCGCACTGTATTCTTAAATTACCCTCGAAAAAATGCCAAAGGGCCCTTTTTTTTGCAAACTTTTTTATATATATCATTTATTTAAACAATTTTGAACAACTTATTAAAAAAATTGGAGAACACATACGGCCTAAAATTTTTATATTTGTTATTAAAGATAGTGCGTTTGGCGCGCACTTGTATTCTTAAGTAACCCTCGAAAAAATGCCAAAGGCCCCTCTTTTTTGCAAACTTTTTTATATACATCATTTATTTAAACAATTTTGAACAATTTATTAAAAAAATTGGAGAACACATACGGCCTAAAATTTTTATATTTGTTATTAAAGATAGTGCGTTTGGCGCGCACTGTATTCTTAAATTACCCTCGAAAAAATGCCAAAGGCCCTTCTTTTTTGCAAACTTTTTTATATATATCATTTATTTAAACAATTTTGAACAACTTATTAAAAAAATTGGAGAACACATACGGCCTAAAATTTTTATATTTGTTATTAAAGATAGTGCGTTTGGCGCGCACTTGTATTCTTAAGTAACCCTCGAAAAAATGCCAAAGGCCCCTCTTTTTTGCAAACTTTTTTATATACATCATTTATTTAAACAATTTTGAACAATTTATTAAAAAAATTGGAGAACACATACGCCCTAAAATTTTTATATTTGTTATTAAAGATAGTGCGTTTGGCGCGCACTTGTATTCTTAAGTTACCCTCGAAAAAATGCCAAAGGCTCCTCTTTTTTGCAAACTTTTTTATATACATCAATTATTTAGACAATTTTGAACAACTTATTAAAAAAATTGGAGAACACATACGGCCTAAAATTTTTATATTTGTTATTAAAGATAGTGCGTTTGGCGCGCACTTGTATTCTTAAGTAACCCTCGAAAAAATGCCAAAGGCCCCTCTTTTTTGCAAACTTTTTTATATACATCATTTATTTAAACAATTTTGAACAATTTATTAAAAAAATTAGAGAACACATACGCCCTAAAATTTTTATATTTGTTATTAAAGATAGTGCGTTTGGCGCGCACTGTATTCTTAAATTACCCTCGAAAAAATGCCAAAGGCCCCTCTTTTTTGCAAACTTTTTTATATACATCAATTATTTAGACAATTTTGAATAAAAAAATTGGAGAACACATACGGCCTAAAATTTTTATATTTGTTATTAAAGATAGTGCGTTTGGCGCGCACTTGTATTCTTAAATTACCCTCGAAAAAATGCCAAAGGCCCCTCTTTTTTGCAAACTTTTTTATATACATCATTTATTTAAACAATTTTGAACAATTTATTAAAAAAATTGGAGAACACATACGCCCTAAAATTTTTATATTTGTTATTAAAGATAGTGCGTTTGGCGCGCACTTGTATTCTTAAGTTACCCTCGAAAAAATGCCAAAGGCCCCTCTTTTTTGCAAACTTTTTTATATACATCAATTATTTAGACAATTTTGAACAACTTATTAAAAAAATTGGAGAACACATACGGCCTAAAATTTTTATATTTGTTATTAAAGATAGTGCGTTTGGCGCGCACTGTATTCTTAAATTACCCTCGAAAAAATGCCAAAGGCCCCTCTTTTTTGCAAACTTTTTTATATACATCAATTATTTAGACAATTTTCAACAACTTATTAAAAAAATTGGAGAACACATACGCCCTAAAATTTTTATATTTGTTATTAAAGATAGTGCGTTTGGCGCGCACTTGTATTCTTAAATTACCCTCGAAAAAATGCCAAAGGCCCCTCTTTTTTGCAAACTTTTTTATATACATCAATTATTTAGACAATTTTCAACAACTTATTAAAAAAATTGGAGAACACATATGCCCTAAAATTTTTATATTTGTTATTAAAGATAGTGCGTTTGGCGCGCACTGTATTCTTAAATTACCCTCGAAAAAATGCCAAAGGCCCCTCTTTTTTGCAAACTTTTTTATATACATCAATTATTTAGACAATTTTCAACAACTTATTAAAAAAATTGGAGAACACATACGCCCTAAAATTTTTATATTTGTTATTAAAGATAGTGCGTTTGGCGCGCACTTGTATTCTTAAGTTACCCTCGAAAAAATGCCAAAGGCCCCTCTTTTTTGCAAACTTTTTTATATACATCATTTATTTAAACAATTTTGAACAATTTATTAAAAAAATTGGAGAACACATACGCCCTAAAATTTTTATATTTGTTATTAAAGATAGTGCGTTTGGCGCGCACTTGTATTCTTAAGTTACCCTCGAAAAAATGCCAAAGGCCCCTCTTTTTTGCAAACTTTTTTATATACATCAATTATTTAGACAATTTTGAACAACTTATTAAAAAAATTGGAGAACACATACGGCCTAAAATTTTTATATTTGTTATTAAAGATAGTGCGTTTGGCGCGCACTGTATTCTTAAATTACCCTCGAAAAAATGCCAAAGGCCCCTCTTTTTTGCAAACTTTTTTATATACATCAATTATTTAGACAATTTTCAACAACTTATTAAAAAAATTGGAGAACACATACGCCCTAAAATTTTTATATTTGTTATTAAAGATAGTGCGTTTGGCGCGCACTTGTATTCTTAAATTACCCTCGAAAAAATGCCAAAGGCCCCTCTTTTTTGCAAACTTTTTTATATATATCATTTATTTAAACAATTTTGAACAACTTATTAAAAAAATTGGAGAACACATACGGCCTAAAATTTTTATATTTGTTATTAAAGATAGTGCGTTTGGCCCGCACTTGTATTCTTAAGTTACCTTCCTAAAAATGCCAAAGGCCCCTCTTTTTTGGAAAGTTTCTTGTTTACATCATTTATTTGAACAATTTTGAATAATAAATGATGTATATAATAAAGTTTGCAAAATAGAGGGGCCTTTGGCATTTTTTCGAGGGTAACTTAAGAATACAAGTGCGCGCCAAACGCACTATCTTTAATAACAAATATAAAAATTTTAGGCCGTATGTGTTCTCCAATTTTTTTAATAAGTTATTTAAAAATTGTTCAAATAAATGATGTAAACAAGAAATTTTGCAAAAAAGAGGAGCCTTTCGACTTTTATTATGCGGA
Source organism: Stenus bimaculatus (assembly GCA_963971135.1). Lineage (NCBI taxonomy): Eukaryota > Metazoa > Arthropoda > Insecta > Coleoptera > Staphylinidae > Stenus > Stenus bimaculatus. The sequence goes on along the minus strand of OZ020183.1, from coordinate 31,489,740 downwards.
TAACTTTAGAATAGTAGGGCGCGCCATGCGCGTTGTATTTAATTGCAATTTAATAATTTACAAAAAATATTAACCCAATAATTTTTCAATATTTTATTTAAAATAACTTTAACTAATGATATAAACAATAAAATTTGCAAATAAGGTATTTTTTGCTTTTTTATTAGAGTATGTTACTGTCGTTGAGCGCGCTGAAATCGCCGTCTTCAATTCGAATTTAAAAAATAATTAGGCATATGTGTTCTCCTAATTTTTGCTATTTGTTAAAAAATGTTGCCCAGCTATAGTCTACAAGAAAAAAAATATAAAAAACAGGGGCCGTACCCTTATTTTGATAATATTGTTGTTTTGGGGGTAGTTTTCATCCCCAATTAGGGAGGAAAACGTTTGTTTTTGCATTTTTCCTTCTTATTAAGCTTAGAGGGTTATAATTCAAGAAAAAAAAATCATAAAAAACCTTATATTTACGAAAAAAAAATTATTGCTATAATCTATTGCTAGTTTCACACAAGTATGATTTTTTTATTGAATACACCAACAAAATGTCATACTAAGAGTTTTTAATTTTAATTTTCCTAATTTGAATTTAATTTGAAGTATGTGTACTTGCAGAAATTTGGATAAATGTTTATAAGTGTATGGGGTAAAAAATTCCTTATATCCAACTTGATTATTTATTAATAGTATGCTACATGTTTCGCTGGAAATTTACATGTGTAAATTGAAGAATCCCCCAAACAAGTTATTGTGATTAACTTGGTTTCTTCAATATATAAATATATATTGTAAGTTAATCTTAAGATTTTGTTTGTTACATAAGATATTTACTTGTTATAAACAATTTTAACAGTTGCCTGATGATGCTGGAAGTTTCCAGCGAAACATGTAGCATAACTATTAATAAATAATCAAGTTGGAAATAAGGAATTTTTTACCCCAAATACTTATGAATTTAATTTGTTTCAAATTTTGAAAATTGGTTAGATTTTAAAAAAGGTACTGGATTATAAATCACCAAATTACTGGAATACCACTAACCCTATCAAAATTTAATAGATATACTTTTTTGTGGTAAATTGAATGAAAATTTTAAAAATTTAAACAAAATTGTACAATTTTGCAGTGGCGTATCAAATATTTTCAAAAAAGGGGACACCTTAATCCGTTTCTACGCCACTGGAGTGTTAAATTAAGACAAAAGTTGTAGCTACAGATGACTACCTATGGGAAGTACTCAACCTATAATTTTTATCAATTTTCATTCAGCCGATCCAGAGAAAATAAATAAAAAGTAAAAATAAAAAGAAATTTCAACACCCTGTAACAGTTGATTTTTGGAAAAAAATTATACATACTTTTTGTCTTATTTTTACTTGTAGTGTATTTATATAAGCACAGGAGCCTGTCACCATCATTTTAGAAACACCCTGTATTAATTATTAAATGTAGCACCCTATTTTTTGTACTTATTATATTATTAAATATTGGTATGTTCCAATATAGTTAGTGACAAAAAAAATTTCTAAACTTTCAAAAAAAATTTTGGATTTTTTTTGGTAATTTTTTTTTTATGAAATCTATTAAAACTACCCTTAAATAGGTAAAATAAATTGTAAATTATGAAATTCATTCAGCCGTTTTTGAGAAATTATTATTTATAATTTTTAAAATGCGTTTTTTACAAATATCTTAATTTTTTGAAATGGCATGATAGTGGGGCCACCCCCTATTTAGATAGAGGATTCTTTTTCTGATTACAGTGATTCCCAAGATGTTGGTAGAATCCTTAAGTTTACTTATTTTTAAACACCTGTTGATCAATTGATAAAATAAAGATTTAAAAAAAAAATGAGCAAGTACAGTTAAGGTTTATACCTACATGTTAGGTATCACTGTAATCGGAAAAAAATCTTCTGTCAAAGTAGGGGATGGCCCTACTATCATGCCATTTGAAAAAATAACGATAATTGCAAAAAAACGCATTTTAAAAATTTATTTCTCAAAAACGGCCGAACAAATTTTATAATTTACAATTTATTTGACTTATGTAAATTATTTAAGTAGTTTTAATAGATTTTATTAAAAAATAATTACCAAAAAAAATACAAATTTTTTTTTTGTGACTAACATTTAGAACGTACCAATATTTAATAATAAGTACAAAAAATAAGGTGTTAAAATAAGAAAGTTGATGTCATTTCTGGTGAAAGCGGAAGTGAAATTGAAAATTTTTCAATAAATGCATTTTCTTATGACATATAACATACTAAAATTTCACCCAGAGGCTATTTCTTTTGGGAGTGGTAAGCGGAGTAGTAAGTGAATTTGACATACCATTCATTTTCGCTTGAAGTGGTAAGTGATCATGGTATGTCAAATCGCTAACCATGCTCTGTGTATATTAAGTGGGAATGGTATGTCAGATGATGTCAGTTACTTACTACTCACTTACTACCATACCACAATTCACTAAATATTATGCTCAAAAGAAATAGCCTCAGTATAGTTCAACCTGGTTTTTTTTTAGTAATTTTTATCTCTTTCTACCTACATTACATATCTTACCAGCCTATGAGTTACACCAACGTGCCTCTGATGCAGCACTACCACCAAGAAAGTAAAGAGAAAAATTTACCACCTTGAAGTTACATTCGAATGCATTCAATTTTACATTCGTTTCCAAAAAAGAAAAAAAAAAATTCTGTATGATTCTAAACTTGCTCAAATTTGTAAAAAACATAATCAATTGAACATCCCCATCCCCTCAATTTAATTTCTTTAAAAAACTTTTAACAAATTTTATTAAAAATATTTCCCAAATAAAAAAATATACATATAGATCATAATTTATTTAATTAATTGAATTTATTAGTGTGATCTTTTATATAGGATCAAATACGTTAAAAACTATATGTTTGGTTATCCCCACTCCCATACGAGCCCATGATTAAATTTAAAAGATAAAAATGTGGGGATAATAAACCAAATATTTTTTAGTGTATTACATCCGTAGTAAGAACATAGTAAAAAATGAAAGGCTTACATTTTTTTGTTTTGGAAATATTTTGAAAAAACTTAAAATGTTGAGACATTTTTATCTTTTAAATTTAATCACTGGCTCGTATGGGAGACCAGGCTGAAGTTACATTCGAATGCATTCGGATTCGATTTTAGGTTCATTTTTACATTCGTTATTTTTTCAGAAAATGTATACCCGCAATTTTTCTATATTATGGTAATATAAGGGTAAGCAATATATGTTAGTGAAAATATTTGATCTAGGTAGGGTCTGATGTGTAAAAAAATTGAAAACCATGAATGAAAATTAATTAATTTCTCGTAATCAAAAATATGTATACCCGCCAATTTTGTACAGATTATTAATATAATAGTAAGCAATAAAAATATGTAAAAATTTTTGATCTAAGTAGGGTCCAACGTAGAAAAAAATTGAAAAAATCGATAATTTATCAAGTCGCGAATGGTAATTAATTAATTTCTCGTAATCAAAAAAATGTATACCTGCCAATTTTTTGCAGATTGTTAATATTATAGTAAGCAATAAAAATATGTAAAATTTTTTGATGTAAGTAGGGTCCAACATAGAAAAAAATTGAAAAAATCGATAATTTATCAAGTCGCGAATGGTAATTAATTAATTTCTCGTAATCAAAAAAATATATACCCGCCAATTTTTTTCAGATTGGTAATACAATAGTAAGCAATAAAAATATGTAAAAAAATTTGAAATAAGTAGGGTCCAACATACAAGAAAATGGATAAAAACCGATAATTTATGAAGTCGCAACCATTATTTTTTTAATTTTTCCTAATCAAAAAAATGTATACCCGCCATTTTTTGCAGATTGTTAAGATAATAGTAAATAATAAAAACAAGTAAAAATATTTGATCTAAGTAGGGTCACAATTTTTTAATTAGGAGAAATTAAAAAAATAAAGGTGGCGACTACATAAATTATCGGTTTTTTCCATTTTTGTCTATGTTGGACCCTATTTATATCAAAAAATTTTACTAGTTTTTACTGTTTACTATTATAGTAACAATCTGCAAAAAATTGGCGAGTATGCATTTTTTTAATTAGGAGAAATTAAAAAAATAAAGGTCGCGACTTCATAAATTATCGGTTTTTTCAATTTTTTTCTATGTTGGCCCTACTTAGATCACAAATTTTTACATATTTTTATTGCTTACTATTATATTAACAATCTGCAAAAAATTGGCGGGTATACATTTTTCTGATTACGAGAAATTAATTAATTACCATTCAAAACTTCATAAATTATCGATTTTTTTCAATTTTCTTCCATGTTGGACCCTACTTACATCAAAAATTTTTACATATTTTTATTGATTACTATTATATTATCAATCTGCAAAAAATAGGCGGGTATACATTTCTTTGATTATGAGAAATTAATTAATTACCATTCGCGACTTCATAAATTATCGATTTTTTCAATTTTTCTCTATGTTGGACCCTACTTACATGAAAAAATTTTACATATTTTTATTGCTTACTTAATATTAACAATCTGCAAAAAATTGGCAGGTATACATTTTTTTGATTACGAGAAATTAATTAATTACCATTCGCGACTTGATAAATTATCGATTTTTTCAATTTTTTTCTACGTTGGACCCTACTTACATCAAAATTTTTTACATATTTTTATTGCTTACCATTATATTAATAATCTGTAAAAAATTGGCGGGTATACATATTTTTGATTACGAGAAATTAATTAATTTTCATTCGTGGTTTTCAATTTTTTTACACGTCAGACCCTACCTAGATCAAATATTTTCACTAACATATATTGCTTACCCTTATATTACCATAATATAGAAAAATTGCGGGTATACATTTTCTGAAAAAATAACGAATGTAAAACTGAACCTAAAATCGAATCCGAATGTAAGTTCAGCCTGGTGTATGGGAGTGGGGTTAACCAAACATAGACTACATTTATCTCGGGTAACTCGATCCGGATTGAATTGAAAAGCGATTGACTCAGTTCACATTTTTTGCGATATAAACACATAGGATTGGATTCACTTTCAGGATTCAGTTTAATAATCCAAACCTACAAAATAATGGGATTGGACTTTGTAATCGCGATTGAATAAAAATTTGTAACGACATAAACACGATTGACTTTAGAAAAGTTACTAGTAAATTATGTTATCGAAGTTGGCACATCTGACTGCTGACTAACAATTGCAAAATACACGTAATTTTCTTCCATTTTCCTTATTTTGGACGTTTTTAATTAACATAACCTCTTCAATAGAATACGAAACATCAAAAATAAAATCAAAGTGAACAGACCACTTAGGGCGTGTTCCAGTAATGAACACTAAAGCCCACGACGACCGCAAAGTCGTTCTACATAAGACCGTGATTTTTTCTTTCGTACATCGATGGTGACCGCAAGAAGCTCACAACGACCGTATTTATTCGTGGGTTTATGTGGTTGTTTGTTGAATGGTGACCTTTTGAGCTAGTGGAACGGGAAAATTTTGCGGTCGTGGGCTTTAGTGTTCATTACCGGAACGCGCCCTTAAAGTCGATGCAAACACTATTTTAGGAATATCCTTTCCCTCAGGCCAAATGAACTCTGTCGAGATAAACGCGTTGTTTACATGGTTGACTGAATCCTGTCTTATGACAGGAGTAGGATTATTCCTACTTTCAATCCAATCCGGATCGAGTTACAATATTTTTAATAAAATTTGTTAGAAGTTTTTTAAAGAAATTAAATTGAGGTGATGGGGATGTTCAATTAATTATGTTTTTTACATATTTGAGCAAGTTTAGGACCATACAGATTTTTTTTTTTTTTGGAAACGAATGTAAAATTGAATGCATTCGAATGTAACTTCAAGGTGCTAAAATTTTGCTTACGTTTAAAAATATTTAACATAAAATAAAATGTAAAAGCAATCAGGAAAGCTCACTCAAAAGATTAAAGAGATATTTTTATTTTCTAATCCTTATTAATAATTAATAGTCATTTCTACGCAGATGTCGGCAATTTAAAATTATATTTTACTACTCGGTATAGCACTGAAATCATAGTAACAATGTAAAATAAAAAAAACTATTTTGACTAATTTTATTTGTTTAGTTTATGATTGAAACTGACCTTGGATTGAAAAAATCAAATTCAATCTGTCGAGATAAACATGTGTTCTTTACGTGACTGACTGAATGCCTTATTTAATTTAATTCCGCCTGAAATAAACATTATGCCCTGAGTAATAATTCGAGTAAACCATCGTGGGATAAATGTAGTCACAGGCGTAAACTTTAGTTTATTAAAACCAAAATATAAAATTGGTTTGGTATTTGTTAAAATTTGAGAAAAAAAACCTTCCGTTTATAATGTATTCGCATAAATCCTGCTAACCTGATTATGACAACAAACTATAATTTCTTTGTAATTAACAAATACTAAAAAAATTAAATATTTGAAATTTTAGCATAAGGTAAATAAGAAAAAAATTGCAAATTAATATTTTTACACAACGTTCAAAATTATTTTTTTAGATTAACAAGCAAAATTTATAAACGTTTTTTGATTTATTAAAATAACACCTAGAGAGGAAGTATTAAAACAAGAGAATAAACAAGTTTTATCTTAAGAAAACAGAAAACTATTTAAGCCGTAATTAAATAAATCAAAACTACTTTTACATAATTTGAAATAACGTATTAATAAAACACTACCTAAAAATAATCAAGTTCAAGTAGTATTATATAAAACAAGCCTCCTGTCCAATAAAGCACTCCTATTTGTTATTTATGTTCATCTTTCTGGTGATATTTAACGCACATTGTAAATCCAGCACTAGTATTCTAGATTATAGATAAAAAATAAAAATATTTAAAGAGATTTAAGTATGAAACACATATTTAACACGTTTAATCACGCCCGACACAAACCAAGATTTTTACTGTGGCCATTTTGTTCACCCGCCACCACATACGCCGCGCCATTGAGCGCCATCTCTAAACACAGAACCACAGAACGTTCGATGTGAAGCCGCGGATGATGCAACGCGGCGTTGCCACGCTCTACCCGTCATTTTTATAATACAGGGTGTAACAAACGTAAAACTTAACTTTTAAGCTGAATTTCTGCTCAACTTTAACATTTAACAACTTTTACAATTGATTAAGAAAACTAAGTTATTAATAATTTAAGCAATTTTGATTTATTTTTCTTTTCAATATTTTTAGTAACTTTTTGTTACAAACGCGCAATGAGGAAGAAAAACGAAAAAAAATAATATTTTGGAAATCATAATTATAAATAAGTTGTTTTTTGTTTCAATTCGATACGGTAAATATTAACGTAAATATAAGCGTTTGAACTTTAAGAAAATTAGCCCCTCCGCTTCATATGATACATCTTTTGGTTTACTGGGTTACCAAATAATAAAATTGACTTAAAGAGCAAACTGCTTAACACAAACACATAAAATATGATTCGTTACTTACCAAATAATAAAATGGACTGAAAGAGCCAAACTGCTTAATGGCACCTCTATCCAAAAAAAATATCCATCAGAAGATTTATTTTAAGTACGACTATTTTCTTCAAGAATGTGTTCATCTGGAATATTTAAAAACGTTAATTTAAACACACAAAATATGATTCGTTACTTACCAAATAATAAAAGGACTGAAAGAGCAAACTGCCTAATAGCACCTCAATCCAAAAAACAAATATCCATCAGAAGATTGATTTTAAGTACGACTATTTTCTTCAAGAATGTGTTCATCTGGAATATTTAAAAACGTTAATTTAAACACACAAAATATGATTCGTTACTTACCAAATAATAAAAGGACTGAAAGAGCAAACTGCCTAATAGCACCTCAATCCAAAAAAGAAATATCCATCAGAAGATTTATTTTAAGTACGACTATTTTCTTCAAGAATGTGTTCATCTGGAATCTTTAAAAACGTTAATTTAAACACACAAAATATGATTCGTTACTTACCAAATAATAAAATGAACTGAAAGAGCAAACTGCTTAATAGCACCTCAATCCGAAAAAGAAATATCCATCAGAAGATTTATTTTAAGTACGACTATTTTCTTCAAGAATGTGTTCATCAGGAATCTTTAAAAACGTTAATTTAAACACACAAAATATGATTCGTTACTTACCAAATAATAAAGTGAACTGAAAGAGCAACCTGCTTAATAGCACCTCAATCCAAAAAAGAAATATACATCAAAAAGTTTATTTTAAGTACGACTATTTTCTACAAGAATGTGTTCATCTGGAAATTTAAAACACAAAATATGATTCGTTACTTACCAAATAATAAAATTGACTTAAAGAGCAAACTGCTTAATAGCACCTCAATCCAAAATAAGAAATATCCATCAGAAGATTTATTTTAAGTACGACTATTTTCTTCAAGAATGTGTTCATCTGGAATCTTTAAAAACGCTAATTTCAACACACAAAATATGATTCGTTACTTACCAAATAATAAAATGGACTGAAAGAGCAAACTGCTTAATAGCACCTCAATCAAAAAAAGAAATATCCATCAGAAGATTTATTTTAAGTACGACTATTTTCTTCAAGAATGTGTTCATCTGAAATCTTTAAAAATGTTAATTTAAACACACAAAATATGATTCGTTACTTACCAAATAATAAAATGGACTGAAAGAGCCAAACTGCTTAACAGCACCTCTATCCAAAAAAACATATCCAACAGAAGATTTATTTTAAGTACGACTATTTTCTTCAAGAATGTGTTCATCAGGAATCTTTAAAAACGTTAATTTAAACACACAAAATATGATTCGTTACTTACCAACTAATAAAGTGAACTGAAAGAGCAACCTACTTAATAGCACCTCAATCCAAAAAAGAAATATCCATCAGAAGATTTATTTTAAGTACGACTATTTTCTTCAAGAATGTGTTCATCTGAAATCTTTAAAAATGTTAATTTAAACACACAAAATATGATTCGTTACTTACCAAATAATAAAATGGACTGAAAGAGCCAAACTGCTTAACAGCACCTCTATCCAAAAAAACATATCCAACAGAAGATTTATTTTAAGTACGACTATTTTCTTCAAGAATGTGTTCATCAGGAATCTTTAAAAACGTTAATTTAAACACACAAAATATGATTCGTTACTTACCAACTAATAAAGTGAACTGAAAGAGCAACCTACTTAATAGCACCTCAATCCAAAAAAGAAATATCCATCAGAAGATTTATTTTAAGTACGACTATTTTCTTCAAGAATGTGTTCATCTGGAATCTTTAAAAACGTTAATTTAAACACACAAAATATGATTCGTTACTTACCAAATAATAAAGTGAACTGAAAGAGCAACCTACTTAATAGCACCTCAATCCAAAAAAGAAATATCCATCAGAAGATTTATTTTAAGTAGGACTATTTTCTTCAAGAATGTGTTCATCTGGAATCTTTAAAAACGTTAATTTAAACACACAAAATATGATTCGTTACTTACCAAATAATAAAATGGACTGAAAGAGCAAACTGCTTAATAGCACCTCAATCAAAAAAAGAAATATCCATCAGAAGATTTATTTTAAGTAGGACTATTTTCTTCAAGAATGTGTTCATCTGAAATCTTTAAAAATGTTAATTTAAACACACAAAATATGATTCGTTACTTACCAAATAATAAAGTGAACTGAGACTATTTTCTTCAAGAATGTTGTCATCTTGAATATTTAAAAACGTTAATTTAAACACCAAAATATGATTCGTTACTAACCAAATAATAAAATGAACTGAAAGAGCAACCTACTTAATAGCACCTCAATCCAAAAAAGAAATATCCATCAGAAGATTTATTTTAAGTACGACTATTTTCTTCAAGAATGTGTTCATCTGGAATCTTTAAAAACGCTAATTTAAACACACAAAATATGATTCGTTACTTACCAAATAATAAAATGGACTGAAAGAGCCAAACTGCTTAATGGCACCTCTATCCAAAAAAAAAAAAATATCCATCAGAAGATTTATTTTAAGTACGACTATTTTCTTCAAGAATGTGTTCATCTGGAATCTTTAAAAACGCTAATTTAAACACACAAAATATGATTCGTTACTTTTACCAAATAATAAAATGGACTGAAAGAGCAAACTGCTTAATAGCACCTCAATCCAAAAAAGAAATATCCATCAGAAGATTGATTTTATGTACGACTATTTTCTTCAAGAATGTATTCATCTGGAATCTTTAAAAACGTTAATTTAAACACACAAAATATGATTTGTTACTTACCAAATAATAAAATGGACTGAAAGAGCCAAACTGCTTAATAGCACCTCAACCCAAAGAAAATATCCATCAGAAGATTTATTTTAATTACGACTATTTTCTTCAAGAATGTGTTCATCTGGAATCTTTAAAAACGTTAATTTAAACACACAAAATACGATTCGTTACTTACCAAATAATAAAATGGACTGAAAGAGCCAAACTTCTTAATAGCACCTCAACCCAAAAGAAAATATCCATCAGAGGATTTATTTTAAGTACAACTATTTTCTTCAAGAATGTGTTCATCTGGAATCTTTAAAAACGTTAATTTAAACACACAAAATATGATTCGTTACTTACCAAATAATAAAGTGAACTGAAAGAGCAACCTGCTTAATAGCACCTCAATCCAAATAAAAGAAATATCCATCAGAAGATGTATTTTAAGTACGACTATTTTTTTGAAGAATGTGTTCATCTGAAATCTTTAAAAATGTTAATTTAAACACACAAAATATGATTCGTTACTTACCAAATAATAAAGTGAACTGAAAGAGCAACCTGCTTAATAGCACCTCAATCCAAATAAGAGAAATATCCATCAGAAGATTAATTTTAAGTACGACTATTTTCTTGAAGAATGTGTTCATCTGAAATCTTTAAAAATGTTAATTTAAACACACAAAATATGATTCGTTACTTACCAAATAATAAAGTGAACTGAAAGAGCAACCTGCTTAATAACACCTCAATCCAAATAAAAGAAATATCCATCAGAAGATTTATTTTAAGTACGACTATTTTCTTGAAGAATGTGTTCATCTGAAATCTTTAAAAATGTTAATTTAAACACACAAAATATGATTCGTTACTTACCAAATAATAAAGTGAACTGAAAGAGCAACCTGCTTAATAGCACCTCAATCCAAATAAAAGAAATATCCATCAGAAGATTTATTTTAAGTACGACTATTTTCTTGAAGAATGTGTTCATCTGAAATCTTTAAAAATGTTAATTTAAACACACAAAATATGATTCGTTACTTACCAAATAATAAAGTGAACTGAAAGAGCAACCTGCTTAATAGCACCTCAATCCAAATAAAAGAAATATCCATCAGAAGATTTATTTTAAGTACGACTATTTTCTTGAAGAATGTGTTCATCTGAAATCTTTAAAAATGTTAATTTAAACACACAAAATATGATTCGTTACTTACCAAATAATAAAGTGAACTGAAAGAGCAATCTGCTTAATAACACCTCAATCCAAATAAAAGAAATATCCATCAGAAGATTTATTTTAAGTACGACTATTTTCTTGAAGAATGTGTTCATCTGAAATCTTTAAAAATGTTAATTTAAACACACAAAATATGATTCGTTACTTACCAAATAATAAAGTGAACTGAAAGAGCAACCTGCTTAATAGCACCTCAATCCAAATAAAAGAAATATCCATCAGAAGATTAATTTTAACTACGACTATTTTCTTGAAGAATGTATTCATCTGGAAATTTAAAACACAAAATATGATTTGTTTCTTACCAAATAATAAAATGGACTGATAGAGCCAAACTGCTTAATAGCACCTCAATCCAAAAAAGAAATATCCATCAGAAGATTTATTTTAAGTACGACTATTTTCTTCAAGAATATGTTCATCTGGAATCTTTAAAAACGTTAATTTAAACACACAAAATATGATTCGTTACTTACCAAATAATTAACTGGACTGAAAGAGCAAACTGCTTAATAGCACCTCAATCCAAAAAAGAGATATCCATCCGAAGATTTATTTTAAGTACGACAGTATCCTTCAAGACTGTCTTCATCAGGAACTTTTAAAAACGTTAATTTAAACACACCAAATATGATTTATTAATTTATTTACTTACTTATAGTACTAAAATGAACCAAAAGTTCGATTTTGTTTTTCCCATATATTCACCTATGAACTTAAAATATTTTGCAGTATTAACACAATAAGAAGGTAGTGTTTCGTTAATAAAATGGGTAAATACGATTAGAAAAATGACAACTACACCTTTTCTGCAATATTTAATAGTGTATCAACTCCAAACTTCAACTAGCATATCACATTTTGATTTGGAGACTTTTGTACCTAATTATTTTCAAAATAAAACAGTAAAATATTTCATAGATTACATAATAAATTTCAAAAAATTCTATAGAACCTATTTCTACTAATACTTTTTAATTCTCTGCACCAAATTATAGCTAATTAATTATTAAAAAATGCTACAAACATAAAAATAGTAAATACCCACTAGTACTACACCAAATATTTATAATTCCATATTTTCCTTAGCTTTCTGTATAATCATCTGAAAATTTTAAGATTACTTTAAATGTGGTAAATTTTAATAAAGTGATGGTGTTGGATAGAATGTATACAGTAAATCGAGATGATTTTATGTCCAACTTTATTTACAGCTTGCTACATGTTTCAGGTCCTATAAGGCCATCTTCAGGCGCACTAAAATCACAAATATCTCTAAGAAGCTGCATACACAGGCAAAAACTAACTTGAAGAACCTTTTGTATTACATTCGTTTGATTGAATTCAATTTCAATAAGATGTTATCAGATTATATGAAAAAGTGTTAGTTTAAGTTTTAATAATACACAATTAATGCATCTTCGAGATGTTATGTATACAGGCTGTCCCATTTGACGTTGGACTATATGTGTATCTTTATTATTATTAGAGATAGAAAGTCGGTTACATGGACAAAGTAGTAAAGATTTTTTCTAATATTAATAATTCATTTACAAAAAATTTGAATATCGCATCGTTCCAACGCTATCTTGAAAAAACAAGAAAATGCAATTTTCAAAATATGGCTATAACTTCGTTATTTTCGGTGGTACCAAAAAAAATTTTTGACTTAATAGAGACAATTTTTTGTGTACAATGCAGTAAAATAAATATTTTTTTTTCGCCAACGAATTGACCGGAAATGAATCAAACTTATTTTTTTTCTTATGGCGGCCATATTGGATTTATACATATTCGGAATTAGTGTATTTTTCTGAGTAATTTGATATATCATATGTAATATTTTAAGAAAAATAGAAATAATTTTATTTTACTAACCAAAAATGGCTTTGAATAGATGTAAACTGTTAATACATATGTGTTAAGACTTATTTTACATTTAATATTTTAAATAGTTACATTTATGTTATTGACAATTTACATCTCTTTACGTCCAATGTTAGTTTGTAAAATCAAATAATTTTATTTTTTTTAAATATGACATATGGTATACCAAATTACTCAGAAAAAATACTGAATCCGAATATGTGTAAATCCAATATGGCTGCAATAAGAAAAAAATAAGTTTGGTTCATTTCCAGTCAATCCGTTAGCGAAAAAAAATATTTATTTTACTGCACTGTACACAAAAAATTATCTCTATTAAGTCAAAAAAATTTTTTGGTACCACCGAAAATAACGAAGTTATAGCCATATTTTGAAAATTGCATTTTCTTGTTTTTTCAAGATAGCGTTGGAACGATGCGATATTCAAATTTTTTGTAAATGAATTATTAATATTCGAAAAAATCTCTACTACTTTGTCCATTTAACCGACTTTCTATCTCCAATAATAACAAAGATACCCATGCAGTCCAACGTCAAATGGGACACCCTGTATTATTAGTTGGTTTTTGCATGTGTATGCAGAGAAATTTGTGATTTTAGTGGGCCTGAAGATGGGTAAAGTTAGACATATGGAATCATCCGGTTTTACTACATATGGTAAATTTTAAAAACGAGAAAATTATTATATTCGTTACTTACTCAATAATAAAATAAAAGAGAAACAACCCCCCTGTGCAATTTTTCTTTCTTTTGTACTTTTTTTTAGCCATCCATTCATCGGAAAATTTAAAAAAATAATAATTTTAGCACAGAAAAGTGTGATTTTCGTTACTTACTCAAAAATACAAAACGAAAGATAAAAATGATTATTAGCCTCTGCATCTACTGGGTGGAAATTAAACTAAACAACTAGGGCCACCCCTGGCATTTCTTTATTTATGAAAATATAAAAATAAAATTTTAGTATATTATATGATCTAAAAAAACAAATCTTATGGAACGAATAAATTTTTAATTTTACTTCCGGATTATCAGGAAATGGCATCCACTTTCTTATTTTAAATATAACCCCCTGATTTTTTCTACGTAAAATCAAACATTGGTAATTTTAGGTATGTTTATGACAAAAAAATATATTTTTTCAAAACTTTAAGAAAAAAATTTGAATTTTTTTTGGTAAAAAAATTGAGTAAAACCTACAAAAACATACATATGGGATATCACAGTAACCGGAAAAAACCCTGTATTTAATTAGGGGGTGGCCCTTATATCATCCCATTTAAAAAAGTAAAGATATTTCCCAAAAACGCTTCTTGAAAATTAAAACAATAATATCTCAAGAACGGTGAAATAAATTTTATAAATTACAATTTATTTTACGTATTTGTATTATTTAAAAATAGTTTTTGTAGGTTTTACTCAAATTTTTTACCAAAAAAAAATTCAACATTTTTTCTTAAAGTTTTGAAAAAAGATTTTTTTTTATCATAAACATACTTAAAACTAACCAATGTTTGATTTTACGTAGAAAGAATCAGGGGGTTACATTTAAAATAAGAAAGTGGGTGCCATTTCCTGATAAACCGGAAGTAAAATGAAAGATTTATTCGATCCATAAAATTTGTTTTCTTAGATCATATAAGATACTAAAATTCTAATTTTATATTTTCATAAATAAAGAAATGCCAGGGGTTTCATTTCCACCCGGTATATTCCAAAATTAATTGCAACAATTAAAATTGTCATCCAGCTTGAATTTTTGAAGACTTATTAAAAATAAAAAAAATTATTTAGGTAGTTTACTCAATAATGAAAAGAAACCAATAAGGTGATTAATTGATCTACGTATCAAATTTTATGATTAAAAATTTCATACACCTATGAAGTTAGAATTTTTGTGATTTTTTTTTCAGGACGCAGACACTTGGAAACTCTAAGTTTTTCAATTTTAATACAGAAAATTACAATTTTCCTTGCGTACCTAATACATAGTAAAATAGATCAAAACAAGAAAATCAACTTTTCACCGAAACTGTATGTAATTAGATATTTTAGGCCACTTTTCACGTTTATTCTCGATTTATTTATTGATCATCTGTAAACTTAAAATATTGTTAATCTTACCCATAAACATATTATTTACTAAAATGCTTTAAAAAAGAAATGTGATTGATATCACCATTAACCCTGATACGAAATTCCAGAATTAAATTATCCTTGTACTTGTAAAATAATATTTACCTGTGAATTTAAAGAAAAATGTTAATTTTTACAATAAAAATGTGGAACTGATGAAATGATTATTTTGATATTGGTTGAAGAAGTTATTCTGTTTATTAATGTAATTTTGATAAATTTCTCCAAAATATTCAAAATGTCTTATGGAAATAAAATTATTGTTATTACTTACATATTTGCAAATATTGAATAAACATACGAAATTAAACGCATGTAAAATATTTTATTTCTGAAATCCTACTAGGTATAAAATTACCTAAAAATTTGGGAATACTTTTCAGATTGCTCGACTTATATCTTAAAATTGATTCTTGACATTTACTTTTACTATAAAGGATAAGGAAGGATAGGAATTTCTTCGTTATTTATTAAATTGAACAATTTTAAGTCCAATGAATTTAAAATTGAATATTTTACTTATGGTATAAGTTTTTGATGTACCATCTTTTATTTTAACCCACTTATCTATTTATTGTTAACTTTGCGTGACAAAAGTTTCTATAAAAATGTATTTTATTAGAATCTATAATTTGTAATTAGAAATTATTTTCTTATTTCTACTTAAATTTGCATTAAATATTTTACACCTACAGTTTTATTTATTTGTTATAAGTTTTTTAATTTATCACTGTTTTTTTTAAATCATCTAGTTAATAACATATTTATCCATTAATTTTTCAAGTGGGTATTTCTTTGTATTATGCCCAAGTTTGCAATAGATACAAAATAAACACATTAATTATTAATGTTCTAAATATAACTTAAAAGTATTAATTTAAATATACATTTTTATTTTTACAAAGTTTTATTTTTTTTGGTTAGTTTTTATCCTTAAATATTTTATTTTATATTTTTTTTATATTTTTTTTTATATTTTTTTTTATATTTTTTTTATATTTTTTTTATATTTTTTTTTATATTTTTTTTATATTTTATTACTATAATTTTTCTGTATTTTTTTATTAATTTTTGATTTTTTTATTTTAGATTTTTTTTTCTTACTTTTTTTCTACTTTTTTAAATTCTTTAGTTTTTTTTTCTTCAATTTAGTTTTTGTACTATCATTGTTTTACATACCTTTATACAACACACTGGTTATTTTTTTTCAAGTATTTGTAATAAATACAAAATATAAAAATTTGCTTACTCGGCCATTTTTAACTAAGATAGAATCCAAAAATAATAAATTTTCATCCGTAAAAGACTCCAAAAAACTCATTTAAAAGTGCCCGCAAAACAACTAATAGATAAATATAACATTCAAATTTTACAAACTTTTCTTGGAAACCACCAATTATTACATCGACTGTGTTTATCTTACTCAATTGGGTATTTTTTTTATCCATGAGTTTTACAAAATCGAAGACAGTGTTGTTGGTAGTTAAAAGATACAAATTTTGAAAAAATTGTTTTACATAATTTCTTTTTATATTAAACCTAGAAAAAAATTGTTTCTTCAAGCATTTTTAAATTGGTTAAAGTTAGTTTTTCTATAAAAAATCTCTTTCTTTTAAAAATGCTCGCAGAAGTAATAAATTAAAATTAAAATTTTATATCTTGATCTTGTATATAAAACTCATGCTAATAATTTACAAAACAAAATTCACTCCATAAATACAATGAAAACATTTGTTATTAATAAGAGTTAAAAATAAAATAAATAATACAAAAAGCTACTGGTAATGAATTTAAAACAAATTATACAACAGATTTTTATATTATTTATTTTTGTAATAATACAAATTTATTATAATTTATTGTTTTTTTTTATATTTAATAGGAGTAATTTTTTCACATTGTTTATTTTTTATATTTTTAAAACACACACTCATTGTTTACAATAGTTTTGCCATTATTCATGTATCATTGCTGCTGCAAGCAATTTTAAATTTTGGATGATATCCAAAATTGATTTATAATTGCTTGCAAAAAATTCACATTACATTTTTTAAGTTACATTATTAAGTTTATAACCCTCATGTAAAAACCATGAGTTATCACTAAATATCATAAAATAATATACATGCAATATTATTTAATGTATAATAATAAATAAAACAAAAATCCAGTAGTTGTTAATTAATTTTAAAATATCATTTATTCATAGATTTTTGTTTTATTATTTTCTTAGGTACCTACATATTATTACAATCACAGTTTAAAATTTTAATAAATAATAAATAACTTTTAAATTCTTTTTCATTTTTGCTGTTTTTATAGTTTTTTTTTTGACATTTTTTTTAAATTTCTTATTTTTATTTGTTTTTTTTTGTTTTCTGTATGTTAAAATTTTTTTCTTATTATTTTTCATTTTTAATTTTTTTAAATGTCAGGTAATTTACATAATAAATTTTATTAAGTACAAGTTTTTTATTAGTACATTAATTCATAAAATACCATTTCTACAGGCAATTTTAAATTACTCAGTCGGGGTGAATGAAAATTTTTGATATTCATTATTTATATATTATATACAGCGTGCGTCTCGATTTATGAGACGATTCACGGCGTTTCAATTTTACGCATACGCCTCTTTCGTAAAAATTATAATTTATTGTCCCACCAAGTTGCTTACAAAAACCCAATCCACCAATCCCGAGGCGTTGCGCTCACAATTCAATTGTATCAAATGCAAATTTAAAAAATGCAAATACGATTGGTGTTTACGCGAAGCGGTGATAAGATGAATAAGCGCCGCGCGCCGGCTCCAAGCGCATGAGAATTGAGAATCTCACTGTCTCATTTGCTTGACGCAGCAATGCATTTAAACTGGGTAAAAAGCTAAGATACGTACTCCTAATTTTCACATCAAAGATCTGTGTTTTTCGTCCGATTTTCAAAAAAAAAATTGCTTTGTAAAGGAGAATGTTCATTTTAACACCCTTCCTAATTTTATTTATTTAGGGGTACGCTAACACCTTTAAAAAAAAATCCCAAAACGTTCAATTTATTGTACTGTTTTACTGATTGTTGAGTCGCCGGCGTCAATTTTAAAAAATTGTAGCGCCGTCGGGGTTTAAAGGGAAGCAACGAAATTTGGCACTGTTAATTTGTACATCCTAAAGGTTAACCTGACAAATTTTCAAGTCTCCAGGGCTACGGGAAGATCCACGTCACCTGGCTAAACAAGATGTACTTTAAAACCAAAATTGTTTGTGAAGTTTTAAATTACCAAAATCATCATTCATTTGCCAGCCGGATATTGACTTAATTCGGAAGACAAGGTCCTGAAAATTTTCTCAGCTATCGGTTTTGAATTTTGTCTCTACGTAATTTTAAAAGGAAGCTATATTTTCCAAAAAAAAGAAGTAAAACTGGTTAATTAAATTTGTAAGAAAAAAATCACAAAATTTTGCTAAAATATTTATACCCAATACAATCTAGGATTAAATTATTTTTAAGGCAATTATGTAGAAAAAATTATGACGTTTGGTCTATCGTACGTTCTAGTAGAAATAATACTTTTAGAGATATTAATTATTTTCTAAGAACGGAGTGTTTTCAGTCATAACTCATAAACGAAAAGAGATTTCAAAATGATTCTGTTTTTTTCTCGTAGAGAAGACCTTAAAACGTTTCCTGGAAGGTTCAATACGTCATAGTCAAATCCAATATTGGAGGTTAATTTTATCAAAATGCTTTTACGAATAGCTAGTGCTAAATATCGTGACTTTCCTATAAATCCCGATTTTACTATTTTTTTTATTTGAAGACGACTACAGAATTTTTAACTGTTAGCGTACTAGAAAAATTAGTAAGGGTGTCAAGATGAACATTTTCTATTCAAACGAAATTTGTTTTTTAATCGGACGAAAAAAACAGCTCTTATAGGTAAAAATTGGAAATACCCATTAAAAAATTAACCGATACATCCTTTGTATCCAGGCGCCAGTGCCTAATTTCGGCGCTGATGCATTTTTTAAAATTGACTCCGTCAGCGTCGACTCAACAATCGCTAAAATAGCACAGAGTAAGGGCGTGTCTAGGATTTCATCTTGGGGAGGGCAAATTATTGATGAAAATTCAAAATTGGGCGATTTTGTCGGGATCCCGAAATTAAAAAAAACCTAGGTTACCCTAACATAATCTTAATATTTTATAATTTTGCAAACATATTCAGGATGTCTCGAAAATGGCACAAGAGCGTAGTACGTTGTTGGAGACCCTTCCGCCTTCAGGAAGATCCTCAGAAAAATAGTTAAAAGGTCCTCTTGACCAATTAAGATATGAGACAAAGTTGGGTATTCAACTTTTTTTGGTATGAATTATAAAACCCGCTAGTGGTTCTTAAAATTTTGGGTTCTCTTTAGTCGTGAAGTAATAAATTAAATTTTAATCCTATTATTCACAATTTATTTTTTTAAATTGAAAATTGTGACGGGTAAATATTGTAGGTAATTTTAAATAAAAAAATTGATTTCCCAACGTTGTCTCATCAGATCTCGGTCATTTGGTTAAGAGGATTTTTTAAGCTATTTTTCGGAGAGCTCTGGCGTCATTTTTGAGACTTGGGACATCCTGTATTTTAAAAATTGTTAATTGAAAATATTTACAGTATATCTCAAAAAGAAGTGATGAGAAGAATATCGTAGAAAGTAGGCTGTACTTATCTACAAAAAAAACAATTTTTTAATTTTCACAAAATAATTAATAGCTCTTAGCTCCAAAAGTATTATCTGTACCAGGACGGAATAAAAAGTAATTTTCGGTTGAATATTGTGTATTACTGACCGGATTAGTACAAAAAATGCAACTAACCAGTTTTAACAAAGTATAAAATACGCCCTCTTGCAATAGTTTGCATCAGTAATCATTCGCAAAAATTAAAAAACAATTTTTGAAAAAAAATTACCCCTGCCTTAAAAGAATCTTTAGAAATTTCGAATGATTTTAAGATTGACCTCGCAAATGAAAAATGAGGATTTTGGCAACTTAAAAATTTAAAAAAATTGAAGATAATGTAGGTACTAAATTTTGCGATTGTGTTAATGTGTATTTTTGAAAATTCATATTTTGCTTAATAATCAAACTTTTAAAAATTAGTACAAAAGTTTTTGAAATATATTTTTGTCATAAGTACTAATTAATTCTCTTTAGTTTGACCACTTTGGAAGGGATTAGATACAAGAAAGTAATGAATTCCGAAATGTTTTTGTGAAGTTTTAACTTCCCAACATCATTTTCTTTTATTTGCGGGGTTGATCTTGAAATGAATCGAATTATTTAAGAATTTTTTAAGATCAGGACTTTGAAATTTGTCTCGGCAATCGGTTTTTGAAATCAGATACTTTTAGAGATATTAATAATTTTGTAAAAACGGAGGACTTTTCAGTCATATCTCAAAAACGAAAGGAGACCTCAAAATGAGTTTTTGTCGTAAATCGAGTTGCAATATTAGGGGTTAATTTTAACAAAACGCTTTAAAATATGACACATTTTTAAAGACGATTTTAAAGTACATCTTTTTTATCCAGGTGCCGTGAATCTTCCCGTAGCCCTGGAGACTTGAAAATTTGTCAGGTTAACCTTTAGGATGTACGAATTAACAGTGCCAAATTTCGCTGCTTCCCTTTAAACCCCAACGGCGCTACAATTTTTTAAAATTGACGCCGGCGACTCAACAATCGGTAAAACAGTACAATAAATTGAACGTTTTGGGAATTTTTTTTAAAGGTGTTAGCGTACCCCTAAATAAATAAAATTAGAAAGGGTGTTAAAATGAACATTCTCCTTTACAAAGCAATTTTTTTTTTGAAAATCGGACGAAAAACACAGATCTTTGATGTGAAAATTAGGAGTACGTATCTTAGCTTTTTAGCCAGTTTAAATACATTGCTGCGTCAAGCAAATGAGACGGTGAGATTCTCATGCGCTGGAGCCGGCGCTCGGCGCTTATTCATCTTATCACCGCTTCGCGTAAACACCAATCGTATTTGCATTTTTTAAATTTGCATTTGATACAATTGAATTGTGAGCGCAACACCTCGGGATTGGTGGATTGGGTTTTTGTAAGCAACTTGGTGGGACAATAAATTATAATTTTTACGAAAGAGGCGTATGCGCAAAATTGAAACGCCGTGAATCGTCTCATAAATCGAGACGCACGCTGTATATTTCTTCCCTGCTTCATTTAAAAGTGCCTATAGAAATAGTTAAAGTTGATATTACATTACATGGTTACATTATTAATGTCACTCAATATATTCTTGACAATATTTACACTATTTTTTTGCAACCATTTTTAAATTAGAACCATGAAAATTTTTTTATTTTAGTGCAGGTAAAACATTGATTTATCCTTATTTAATAGTGGTTGCAGAGAAAGTTGTAAGTTTGTACAATATATTTGTTTAGACCCCTAAACATTTTGGATCATAGAATTTACATTTACATTAAAATGTTATATTTTGTGCGTATCGTGTCATTTTTTGTTTTTTCAATTTTTTTATTTATTTTTTTTTTTCAATTTTTTTGTTTATTTTTTTTCAATTTTTTTATTTACTTTTTTTTCAATTATTTTATTTATTTTTTTCAATTTTTTTACTTATTTTTTTTCAATTTTTTTTTTTATTTTTTTTCAATTTTTTTTTTTATTTTTTTTCAATTTTTTTATTTGTTTTTTTCAATTTTTATTTTTAATTATTTTTTTATTTTTTATCTTTCTTATATTTTATTTCTTTTTTTAACATTTTTTTATTTATATTTTGTCACTTCATTTCACAACTTGATTTTGCAGCCATTTTAAAATTACTGCTTCTACGCCATTTTAATTTGGTTGCAAAAACAACTTTACAACATTTTTTAAAATTGATTATCCTTTCATTATTTCCTTTTTTGCAACCGTTTTTAAATTAGAACCAAGAATATTTTTTATTTTAGTACACGTACATTGATTTTTCCTTATTTAAAAGTGGTTGCAGAGAAAGTTTTAATTTTGTACAATATATTTGTTTAGACCCTAAAACATTTTGAATCACAGAATTTACAATGCATTAAAGTTAAATGTTGTGCGTATCTTGTCATATTTTATTTTTTTTTTCAATTAGTTTCTTTTTTTTTCAATAGTTTTTCAATTTTTTTATTTTATTTTTCAATTTTTTTATTTTATTTTTCAATGGTTTTATTTTTTTTTCAATTTTTATTTTTAATTCATTTTTTAATTATTTTCTACTCGATTTTCTATTACTTTTTGTCTTTCTTTTATTTTATTTCTTTTTTGCACTTTATTTCACAACTTGAATTTGCAGCCATTTTAATTTGGTTGCAAAGACAAATTGTATTACAATTATATACTTGCTAATGCAAGACTCTCGAAAAAAATTTCAAAGAGTTTACAAATGATTCTAATTAAAAATAACTAAACTAAAAATAATTACAAAATTAATATAAATATTACAAAAAGTAAACGGTCTTTAATTTTAAAATAATACATAATGGATAAGTTTAAAACAACTTTTGTAATATTTATGCTTAAATTTAAATACACATATTTTTAATTATTTTGTTTCTTTTATTTTTAATTTTTTTTTTCATTATAAAACATAAACATTATTTCATATTTGTTTAAATACTTTTCAAGTTTATCATTGAAAGAAAACTTTAACCCTCGTTTAAAAATTGCGACAGGAACATATAATTTAGTATTTTTAGCTTGTTTGTATAAATAATACTTAAGTTATTAGGTGAATACTTCTTGCTTCCAAGTTTTAAAAGTAAAATTTTGAGTAATTAAGTATTTTTTATACAAGAAAGCACTTAGTTTCTAAGTTAATTAAAAATTTTACAAAAAACTGTTGGTTAAGTTGGTTTTTTACAACAGATTTTTGTATTACTTTTAAGTTGCTTATACAAGAAGTTTTAATGAGTAATATTTTTTTAATTTAAAACTTGTAGAAGCAACTAATATTACATTACATTTGTTTATATGACCCTCTTGCTTTAGTTTGGCACACTTAGCACTGTCTTATTAAAAATACATAGGATATTATATACATTATAATTGTGTTTATAATACAAAGTAATACAAAGACTTGAATTTTTTTGTTACAATACCTTTGCTGTTTATTTATCAAGTGGCTATTTTTTTATCCACAAATTTACAATAAATAATAAACATACATTATTTAGGTAAAATATGAATACATAAGTAATCATTTATTTTTTTATTAGATTACTTTCTTTATTATTATTTTTTCGACTTATTTTGATTCTTTTTATCTTTTGTTTTTTTTTTGTTACTTTTTTTTATTTTTTTGTTATTTTTCTTGTTAATTTTTTTGTTATTTTATTTTGTTTTTTTTTGTTATTTTATTTGTTTCTGTGGTTTGGATTTTTTTCGTTTATTTTTTGATTTTTTTTTTCAATTATTTTTCTTTAACATTATTTGGTTCGTTCTTACAATTTTTGTTAATTTTAATACATTTTATCTTTTAACTTTTAACTAGGATACAAACATATATTTTATATTTTTGCCTACAAAAACATCGGTAATCGGATTTATGTTAATTTATAAAACTTCAACCTCTGTTTTTGGTAGATTGAAAAATACGTTGATTCCTTAACGAGACTTCATTCCAGAAAGTCTTCATTCTTCTTCCTCCTCTTTATCCTTCTTCTTCCTTTTCAAACTTCTTCCTCCTCTTTATTATTCTTCTTCATTCTTGGCATGATTTTTGCCTTATCTTTATTAGGTTTATTCTATCTTTATTTATTCCTTCTTGCTTTGATCATCATCGCTTGTTTCTTGTTTATTTCCAAATCACCCAAACCTTGCAAATTTCTTCATCGTTTCTTCTATTTTTTTCATTTCATTTTTACTTGTTTGTGTTTTTTGTTGATTAGTCTTTTATGTTTTTTCAGGAAATCCTTCAATTTTGTAGCAGATATCTTGTATGGATACAAATTCTACTCATAGAGTCTTGAAGTACTACAGTTCCTCCAAAACTCTAGAGTGCAGCACGGGAAATTGGAAATACTATAAAATCATCAAATGGATTGTAACTTCGCATCTTTTTCTTGGTGACAATATCTTGCTGTGAATCCTTCCTCCTCCATTAATGCTACATTCTTTATCTACACTTGCCTCCAACCTCCAAAAACAAAACAGTTTACGAAATTGGAAATATTAGGAAATCGTCACATAATGTAGGCTGGCTATTTTTCTGTTGGTAAAAATATTGATTCCTGACGATATGATATCTTGCTGGGTTTTCATCCTTCCTCCTCTATTCCTGCTTTATATAACCTTGCCTCCAACATCCAAAATACAGCTTACGAAACGAAGTGATTAGTGATTATATATAGCTTTTTCATTCTTGAGGTTACAATTGAGGTACATAATAAATATGTACTTACATATTTTTTTACAAATAAATTCTTATAAAATAATTTACAAAAAAAAAACAGTGAGAAATTTTATTATGTATTATGTTTTCATTATTATAAATTTATTTTATATTTTTATTTTTGGGTAAAAGTTTTGTGCACGTCGATATAAGTAAGAATAAAAAAATTTATACTTCTTGAATTTCCATGACCTATTTATATTTTTTGATATTTATTTGAAAATTTTAGTAGGCACATCAAAAAACAATAACACCACTTTTTCATATATTCAGGCATTTGCATTATTATAAAATGAAGTTTAGTATCTGTTAATGTGATACATAATAGGCACTTTGATAAAAATAAAATGTCCATGCATAAATAACAAAGAAACTGTATCAAAACTATTTTTAGGTTTATACATGGTGGTCGATAAAATACACCATAATTTGTAGTAAATTTGTTTTTATAATATTGGTGTAATATATTCACCATAATTTATTTAGTATCTACTGTTGGCTGATTTTTTAAATTATTATTTATTAAAAAATGGAAATCTAGTAATTTTATTTTATAAAGTAAATAAAGGTTTGATTTTAGTAAAACAGTTTAAAAAATTTGTACTAATTTTAGATTCCTACAAGATTTTTTGAAAATCATCTAAGAATATATCCCCAAATGGCCCAAATCTTCCATGAATACAGGGTGTTCCGTTTATGGTTCAGCAAACTTCGGGGTTAGAAACTAGACCAAATTTAATCGACCAAAATAGTGGAAGTCTAGCTTTTTTAGTTTTAAAGTTTTAGGCTTTTGAATCATAAAAAGCTAAAACCATCCTCTTTCAATAGGTAATAACAGTAATACAAAAACAATTATTAAAATATTGAAAAAATAATTAAAAAGTGAAAAGAATTTAAAAATTGAAAACAAATATTTATTTTTCTTGTTTTTTCTTTGCGATTTTTTATTCAACATTATATCAACCATTTTTGTATTACCAATTGAAAGAGGATGGTTTCAGCTTTCTAGTAAAAATTTTCTTTTAATTCTACGTACATACAGGGTGTCTCAGACCACCCGTCCATCCCTTTTATTTTGAGAACGCCTTGTCGTACAAGGCTGAAATAAAAAAAAATATTACCAAAGCAAACCCGAAGAATCCATTGGTGCACTTGTTTTTTTCCGGAACAATCCGGAAGTACCCGGAACCGGAAGTAACTTTCGATTTTTAAATGGCAACATAGGTCGGGTATGGTATCGTTTGAAAGGTCTTTTAAAAAGAAACAACTTTTATTAAAATATTTTTGTAATATCTTGCATAATTAACAAATTAAACGAAAAAAAAAGTATGCAAATAAGTGACCATTGGTCTCTTAAATTATGGAAAAATTAAATCGTTACCATCATCCGCAAATGGGCAAGAGAGAGATTTTTTAAATTGAAACTCTTTTTTGCGTTTATCGCTTTATTCGTTTGAATTAAGGTAAATACATAACTAAAAAAGTTGATTATTTTTAACAAGCGAAGCAAAAAATACATGTTTCCATTTAAAAAATCATAATTGCCTCTACCCTTACCCATTGAGGATGATGGTAGTGTTTTAATTTTTCCATAATTTAAGAAACCATTTCTCTATGTAAATAATAAGTAAAATTTATAATGTGTTATTTATATAGAATTATTTACATATACAATTCATAAGTTCGTATACTGTATATTTTATATATAAATAATTATTTATTATTAATGTAAAATATCGCCTGTGTTATTTACATTAGACATTTAATTTAAAATATACCTACATAAATTATTTACATATATTCGTTATGTAATTAATTCATACATAAAATATAAAATAAAATAACTTATTAGAAAAATGAATGGAAGTTGGGTTAGAATTTATTTATTTTGTTATAAATAATTTTTACTACTTAATTTTTATATTTAATTTCTTTATTTTGAATATTTTTAAAGTTTAGAATTTTTCTTAATTTTTTTTTTAAATTATGCGAGAAGGGTTAAAATTTATTGTTTATTTTGTTATAACTTTTTTTAACTTGACTAATTTATATTTATGAATATTCAATATATTTATGGAAATAATATATAAAAATTCTGGCCAAGGATATTATGCATAAAATAATAAAAGCAAAATATACTGCAAAATTGCGCTTACGAAAGAAATCCAACATTCAACACCGACATTATTAGAAAAAAGTTTGTAAAAATTATCGATATTATCTTATTAAATTTTTTAAAATTTAATTATTTTTTAAGGTACATTACCTAGAAAAATGTTGTTTTGTTTGAGTTTTTGAGGTGTAAAATTTTTTTGGGGGGGGGTGTAGAGGGCAAGTGACCCCCTACATTTCATCTATTTTCTATTATCTTTCATTTGCGGGGTCGATTTTGAAAAGATTCGAAAATAGTATATTAAAAAACGAGTTTCATAAGTCGCATATTGTAGCACGCATTCAATTTTAAAATACGAGTCGCGTAGCGACGAGTATTTTAATGAACAAGTGCTACTATCGACTTATTAAACGAGTTTTTTTCTATTTTGCGTCTTTTTATCTATTTAAAATAAAATATTATAGTTTTCAATTTTAGTAACTTTTCTGGTAGTTGGCAACTCTAATGTCAGGTTTGTTAAATCATCAAATAACCTGTAAATCGCTTGGCAATTGCCACATTAAAATCAATAAACTTCAGTGCTACCAACTTCGAAAAATAAAATTTACTACTCAGTAACGCACCGATAGCAGTGCGGTACTGGCTAGTAACGCACTGCTGTCAGTGTGTTACTAGCGACTAGTAACGCACCAAAATAGAAAATAGTATATTAAAAAACGAGTTTCATAAGTCGCATATTGTAGCACGCGTTCAATTTTAAAATACGAGTCGCGTAGCGACGAGTATTTTAATGAACAAGTGCTACTATCGACTTATGAAACGAGTTTTTTATACTATTTTTTCTATTTTGCGCCTTTTTATCTATTTAAAATAAAATATTATAGTTTTCAATTTTAGTAACTTTTCTGGTAGTTGGCAACTCTAATGTCAGGTTTGTCAAATCATCAAATAACCTGTAAATTGCTTGGCAACTGCCACTTTAAAATCAATAAACTTCAGTGCTACCAACTTCGAAAAATAAAATTTGCTACTCAGTAACGCACCGATAGCAGTGCGGTACTGGCTAGTAACGCACTGCTGTCAGTGTGTTACTAGCGACTAGTAACGCACCAAAATAGAAAATAGTATATTAAAAAACGAGTTTCATAAGTCGCATATTGTAGCACGCGTTCAATTTTAAAATACGAGTCGCGTAGCGACGAGTATTTTAATGAACAAGTGCTACTATCGACTTATGAAACGAGTTTTTTATACTATTTTTTCTATTTTGCGCCTTTTTATCTATTTAAAATAAAATATTATAGTTTTCAATTTTAGTAACTTTTCTGGCAGTTGGCAAGTCTAATGTCAGGTTTGTCAAATCATCAAATAACCTGTAAATCGCTTGACAACTGCCACTTTAAAATCAATAAACTTCAGTGTTACCAACTTCGAAAAATAATATTTACTACTCAGTAACGCACCGATAGCAGAGCGGTACTGGCTAGTAACGCACTGCTGTCAGTGTGTTACTAGCGACTAGTAACGCACCAAAATAGAAAATAGTATATTAAAAAACGAGTTTCATAAGTCGCATATTGTAGCACGCGTTCAATTTTAAAATACGAGTCGCGTAGCGACGAGTATTTTAATGAACAAGTGCTACTATCGACTTATGAAACGAGTTTTTTATACTATTTTTTCTATTTTGCGCCTTTTTATCTATTTAAAATAAAATATTATAGTTTTCAATTTTAGTAACTTTTCTGGTAGTTGGCAACTCTAATGTCAGGTTTGTCAAATCATCAAATAACCTGTAAATTGCTTGGCAACTGCCACTTTAAAATCAATAAACTTCAGTGCTACCAACTTCGAAAAATAAAATTTGCTACTCAGTAACGCACCGATAGCAGTGCGGTACTGGCTAGTAACGCACTGCTGTCAGTGTGTTACTAGCGACTAGTAACGCACCAAAATAGAAAAAATATTTTTTGAGATATTTTTAACGCTTATCGAGTTTTATTGTTTTTTTCTCGAAAACTAAAAAAGTTATCGATTTCAAATTTTCACCAAAGGTAAACACCATGGATAGACGCGTTTTAAAAAATATTTGGTTAAAATCGGTTAAACAGTTTTTTTGGAAAAAATTGGCAAAGTTTTGGCAAAATTTTGGTACAAATACGGGCCTGGACGACGTAATTTTATACCGAAAATTAAAATTTTTAGGGAATTTGGTGGAGGATGTAACGGTGCGATTTTTAAGCTATTACTCGTCCCGGCGGTTATAATAGATTAGAAGATATTAATTATTTTGTGAAAAGTGAAAAATTTCAGACCGCAATTTTGGTTCCAAACGGAGATTTTGCATATTTTTGCTACATTTTCGGCCATAACTCGATAACGAAAGGAGATAGCGAATAGAATAGAATAGAATTATTTATTGGAATTTCAGAAATACATTTTGTACATTAATTCAAGTCAAAATTCATTAAATATAAAATTACAATTAAAAAATTAAACTTATCACTATTATAAAATTAAAAATCAGTAATGCTTAACCTAAATTCATCCATGCTATACGGGCATATTTTTATTAAGATTGACTTTATGCTTTTTTTAAATTTATTTATACTTAGGCCCTTCATATGTTTTGGTAGCATATTGTAGTATAATGCACCAGAGTGTTGTGGTGATCTGATATGGCCTGAGAGTTTATAAGAGTTTATTTTAATGTCACTTTTTCGTCTAGTATTATAATTATGTGTGTCTGAGTTTTTTGGTAAGCTTTTATACATTTTGTGTGTACTGGTTAATAATTTATATAAGTTTAGACTCACAACGGTTAGAATATTGTTATTTATAAAACTTTCCCTACAAGATGTTAGTGGTGGGAGACCAAAAATTGCTCGTATGACCCTCTTTTGACTTACTAAAACTTTCTGGATGTGAGAACTTGTACCCCAGACTAGTATGCAATAATCCAGAACAGACTGGCCCATTGCAAAATACGTAGTCATCAGTCCTTTTAGGTCTGAAATTGGTTTCAATTGCAAGATTGCAAAAAACACTTTATTTAATTTATTTGAATGTCAGTAATGTGCTCGTGGAAGTTTAGGTACTTATCAATTTTGAGACCAAGGTAAGTTACAGACTCTTTCTGACATACATGAATCCCATCATATTGAACTTTAAGATTTAGTGAGTTGCGATTATAAGTTAAGAACTCAATAAACTCCGTTTTACTGTTATTAACCATCAAATTATTACGTTTGCACCAATCGTTAAATAAAAATATGACGTTGTTCACTTTATCAGCTAAAATTTTGTCACAATCATCGCTGATGACTACTGCAGTATCATCCGCACACATAAAAGTCCTACAACCTTTCAAATAACTTGGCAAGTCATTAATGAATAAAATAAACAGAAGTGGGCCCAAAATGGTACCCTGGGGTATCCCTTTATCAATGTCAAATAATTCACTTTCATTAGAGTTTATTATAACTTTCGATGTACGATTAGTTACAAAGGATGTGATAAGACTGTTTGGTACACCTCTTATTCCAAGAGCGTCTAGTTTATTTGATAATATGATAAGATCAAGCGTGTCGAAAGCCCTTTTTAGGTCGAAAAATATTCCGACCACCCGTTTTCCCTCTTTAAGGCAATCCCAGACGTCCTGGAGACATTCCGTGCAAGCCTTCTCTGTGGAAAGTGCCTCTCTAAAACCATACTGGTGGTTACATAACAAGGAATTCGTATGAAGGAAGGATATTAATTGATTTGAAAGAGCCTTTTCTATTATTTTTGAAAATACGCTTAAAATTGAGATAGGTCGATAATTTCCAATAACATCCTTCCCTCCCTTTTTGTGAATCGGAATGGTTTTGGCAGCTTTAAGAGCTTCTGGAAATTTTCCGGTTGTAAATGAAGAATTGATCACATGACATAAGGCTTCCGAAATTTCATAAGAGCACATTTTGATTAATTGTGTTGAAATGTTGTCTAAACCACAAGATTGCTTATTTTTTAGGTCGCGAATTGTGACAATAATCTCGTCTGAAGTGCAAGGGCGTAGGAAAAAAGTTTTATCGAAATGAAGTTGTTGAGTACCTTCTAGTTTAAAATCTTTACCAAAATAGTTAGCCAGTTCCTTGTCAACAATTTTTGAAAAGTAAGACCCGAACAAACCCGCTACTTCAGCGGGATCAGTAACAATTTTGTCTTCATTTTGGAGGGAAATTGTAGTTGTTTTTTTGGCCCGGCCTAAGTTTTCATTAATAACACGCCAAGTTGTTCTTATTTTATTATCCGAATTTGCAATTTTATCGGATATGTCCCTCTTTTTTGAAGCGCGTATTTCGCAACGGTACTCATTTTTAAGATCCTTATGCAGGTTTTTTAAGTCGACATTATTTGTTGATTTGGCTATCCAGTAAATATTATCCATATTCGTTTTTAATTCATGAAGATAGGGGGTATACCACTGATTAAATTTTGTATTGTTACTATTTGTTTTGTTTACGATTGTAGTTGAGTCACTGACACAGTAATTAAATTTTTCCCAAAAACAGGCATACAATGTGTCAGTATCACAGCTGGAATTATTAGCAAAATCAACAAACGTGTCACTAATTAAATTTTTGAATTTCTTTAAGTTCACAGTCTTAACATTAGTATTTGTGTTTAGATTTGTTGTGCTTTCGGAAAGGTCGACGGCATTTAATTTAATATTTATTGTCTGAGACATGTGGTCCGACACGTGTGGCTCAAAATTATAAAAGGAGTATGATGGAATATTTGTAAAAATGTAATCGATTTCATTTGATGTTATGTGATTATTATTTACGCTAATTCTAGTTGGTAGGTGCTCCTTATTGCAGGAGGTTAGGTTAAACGCTTCAAATAATGACGTCATTATTTCATTATTTGAGTTTTTTCCGATGCCATCTGAATTCAAATCACCACATAATATAGTTTGTTTAGATGATACATTGATTTTATCCAACGAAGTGATTCTTTTTTTGTCGCAAAGTGAACCATGAAAGCTTTCAGAAAATGTACATTGCGTTAGGGTATAATAAAATTTGAGGGGCTGATTAAACCGAAACTCAAAATAAAAATGCGACTTTTTTAAATGCGATCTTAAAAAATTTAAGATTTCTTTGTTTTTTCAAAATTTAAAAAACCCTACGCGTGGGCGGTTTTAATACCAAGAGTAGATTTATCAGAATTTTTAAAAATGAAAATCCGTTAAAAAATAGGCCGACGGGAGCCGCCGACCCCTAAATTCAACATTTTTACGCCATAACTTTTTAACCGCGCAAAATTTAAAAATGCACTATGCTCATTACACCACAAATATTGTTATTCTTTGATAATCTGATGTAAAATTGAGAAAATTTTAAAAATTGACGGCTGCAGAGGGGGCTGACCAAAGCGCGCGTTTGAGCTATTTTATTAACATTTCACTTGGGATTTTTTTTTCAAGTCCAGGGGTAAAATATAATCGTGCTGATTTTTTCTCGCATAAATAATAAAGAAAGAAGGGGAATATCAAACACGGTCGGGATCATAAGTTACGAATTTTCAAAGTCGGCGTCGAAAAAGCACTAATTTCAAACTACAAATTCGAGGGCGCCAAAAGTACAGAAAAAATTAAGATATGAAAAATAGCGCTCGTTTCCTGATGTAGCGCGGTATGTAAGTAGATGACAAATCAAGAAACCGCGATTTTTTTTCACCTGCCGATCTTCTAATCGAGGCCGCACAGTTTTAGCACTTTTGCCGACCGTATAACCCGCGCAAGGCGACTAGGAAATAATGACGTCACTCAGCAGCTAGTCGCTCGCAAGGAAAAAAAGTAGCGCCGCGCGATTTAATAAACTTTGTTAATTAATTGCGAAGCCATTTTATGTGCTAGACCAAAAATTCAAATTGCAAAATTCAACTTAAAAGGTACTCTTTTACATCAAATTATAAAAAAAATGGTTTACAGACTCATTATAAGAAAATCTCACTTACTTACTGTCGCCTAAAATTTTTGTTCAATTTTACTAAATATTAAAATAATTTAAAAGGATTTTTTTATTTATTAGAAATTTTATTATAATCAAAGAATCCTGAGGGGTTATAACGATTACATATGTTTTTATAATATAAATGAAAGGACAAAGTATGTGTGTTATCTGTTATTCTAAACTATATGTATATGTAATGTTAGACATTTATCCAGTGAGTTATGATTTCTAAAAACAAAACATCGATTATTATTATTGTCACAATCTTAATAAGAAGATATTTATTTTGAATACAAATATTATTTCATAAATTTTATTTTAACCTTCACCTAATTAGGTGAAATTGAACTAAACTGTAAAATAAATACTATAATTTTCAAAGTTGTTGAAAAGGATGTACCTACAATTTTGAGAAGATAAACATGCAGTGGTGTGCTGTGAAAATTTTAACAAGGGGCTCGCGATTTTTTGGGCATTTCTAAGAATGTGTTTTTTTAACCAGGGGATTCCCAGTATGCCCCTCATGCATCTTTTTGCATTTCTTTTTGCAATTTTTAAGGACTTGTATTATTTTGATACAGTTGCTCTCTATTTTTATTGAAAAAAATATATTCAATATATTAAAAAATATACATAATACAGGGTGGCCCACGGCAGACGCATGGATTTGAAAATTGAATAAAACACAGACTGTTACGAAATGATCAATTTTTTTTTATTTTTCCTGATTTATTAACATGGGAAATTTATGTTTAGACGATTTTGAATAATGTGTCCCCAAAATGGCGCCCCTCACACTCCAAACACTGAGTAAGCCTATTTCTAAAATTCTCGTGCACTCTTTATAACATTGCCGCAGGAATTTCGGCGATTTGGGCTCGAATGTAGTATTTAAGAGCTTCCAGGGTTCTGGCACGATTGTTATAAATCCGAGATTTTAGGTATCCCCACAGGAAAAAATCACAAGGGGTTAAATCAGGAGAGCGCGCCAGCCAGTTCAAATCGGCTCTCAGAGAGATGACGTGCCCTGGGAACCTGTCTCCCAAAAAGTCCATGTGGTTCCGTCTTGCAGAAACCAATCCTCTTCCGGTTCCATCCCTTCCAATTGAGGCAAGAAAAAATCCTGGATCATGGTCAGGTAACGTGCAGAAGTGACTAACCGCTCGACTATTTTCCTCAAAAAAGTAAGGGCCGATGATCCCAATTCTTGAAATTGCACACCATACTTGGCGGAGTGCAGGAGCCTCAGCTGGAGCTCCCTGGGATTCGTATCACTCCAGTAGCGCATATTTTGTTTATTGACACATCCTGTGAGGCGTTCGAAAAATAGGTCTGCACACAAAAAACACGTTGTTAAATGGACCACTCCATTATAACGACTAAAACAGCGTGGAACATAAATTTCCCATTCTCCTGTTTCGAATCACCCCACTTTCAGTATTCTTGTACCGTTAGGAAGATAGCAATGACTTTTTCAAATCCATGCGTCTGCCGCGGGCCACCCTGTATATTATAAAAAATAACATTTTCTTAAAGTACAAAAGATTAAAAATGGAACAAAAAATAAATTCTCAAAGAATAAAAAAAATCTGGAAATTATCATTTTAACAAAGGGCTCGCAAATTTACAAAAAATTTAAGAAGGGGCTCGCGAGAGCCCCCTACAGCACACCACTGGAAACATGTGAAGCGTTAGGTTTAATTTCAAGACTTTTATGTATAGATAAGATAGTCAAGATATTTTTCAAGGTTTAGGATGTTTAAAAAGCTTTGAATATGATATTGAGTTTCAAGAAAATTCGAAATTTGAAATAAGACCAGCGAGAAGAATTCCATATTCATTACGTGATCAAGTTAAACAACAACTGAAAAAATTTTAGAAATGGGTGTGATTAAACCAATTTCAGAGCCAACACCAGCAGTGTGACCTCTAGTTATAGTAAAGAAACAAAACAAAGTTCGTATATGTATAGATCCAATAGATCTTAATAAATATGTAAAGCGAAGACACTATCCTTTATAAAGACAATTGAAGAAATTGTAAGAAAAACAAATGGTTCAAAATTTTTTACAAAACTTGATTGTAAAAAATGATCTTTGGCAAATTAAACTCAGCGAACGATCTCAAAAACATTTGGCTTTTGCTACGCCATGGGGAAGGTATGTTTTTACGAGACTTCCATTTGGTTTATGCTCAGCACCAGAGATTTTTCAAGAAATAATGAGTAATTTACTAAAAAATTGTAAAAACACAGAATGTTCAATGGATGATATTTTAATTTATGCTTCAAGTTTAGAAACTTTAGAAAATCAAACACAAGAAGTTTTACAAATAATTTGAAATGCTGGATGGAAATTAAACAAAGAAAAATGCATATTTGGAGTAAATCGAGTAAAATTTCTAGGACATGTTTTATCAGAACATGGCTTGGAAGTGGATGAACAAAAAATTTTAGCAATTAAAAATTTAAAAACACCTGAGAACAAATTAGAACTTCAACGATTTTTGGGTATGGTAACTTATTTAAATAAATTTATTCCAAATATTTCTGAATTAACTGAACCATTAAGAATATTATTAAAAAAAGACACAGCTTGGTATTCGGATAATGAACAAGAAACTGCATTAAATCACATTAAAGAAGTTTTAACGAAGCCACCAGTTTTGAAATTTTATGATTCAAATGAAGATGTCATTTTATCTGTTGATGCAAGTTCTAAAAATTTAGGAGCAGTTTTAATGCAATGTTCTAGACCTGTGGCATATGCCACGAGAACATTAACACAGACTGAGCGCAATTGTCCACAAATTGAAAAAGAAGCATTAGCAATAAAATATGCATGTAATAAATTTCATGATTATATTTATGGAAAAACAATAACTATTGAAACAGATCATAAACCATTAGAAGCAATTTAAAAAAAAACAATTTTTAGGGCTCCAGCAAGATTATAAAGAATATTATTAGATGTTTTGCAGTATTCACCAAAAGTAATTTATATAAAAGGTACACAAATTCCAATTGCAGATATTTTAAGCAGAGACAGCAACACAAATTGAATTATAAATCCTGAAGAAGAATTGGAAGTTCAAATTATTTTATCTATGACGGAAAAAGCAAGAAACGAATTACGAGAAGCTACAAATTCAAATCTAGAACTTCAATTGTTAATTAAAATAATACAAGAAGGTTTTCCCGAAAACATAAAAGAATTATCCGAAATAATCAAACATTATTGGAATTTTAGAGAAGAGCTTTCAGTTTATGAAGGCATTGTATTTAAAGGAGAAAAAATAGTAGTTCTAAAGAATCTTATTCCAAAAATGGTACAAAATATCCACGAGGGACACTTTGGAATTCAAAGTTGTATAAAGCGTAGTCGTCAATTATTATATTGGAAAGGTCAAGCACAAGATATTACCAAATTTGTTCAAAAATGTAATGTATGCGAAAAAACTCAAAAATCAAACTCAAAATTACCTATTGCAATTAAACGCATTCCGGATTTACCATGTGACATTTGTAATTATCACGGTAAAGAATATTTAGTTATTTGTGATAGTTACTCAGGATATGTTGATTATAAATTATTGAAGAATTTAAGCTCAAGTGAATTAATTAAATATTTTAAAGTTTGGTTTGCAACTCATGGAATTCCTGAAATTCTTGAAACTGATAATGGAACTCAGTACACTTCCCGAGAATTTCGTTCTTTTGCAGATACATGATACATGGGGTTTTAAACATGAAACTTCTAGTCCATACCATATACCATTCTCAAGGAAACGGGTTAGCTGAACGTGCTATACAAATAGTTAAAAATATTTTACGAAAATGCAGTAAGGATGGTACTGATGAACAACTTGCTTTACTAAATTATAGAAATACGCCCAGAAATGATATTCTTGGTTCACCAAATAATAGGTTATTTTCAAGAACAAGCAGAACACCTATTCCTGTTTCAAATAAAAATCTTCAGCCATTAATTATACAAAATGTAAACAAAGAATTAACCAAAGTAAGAAAAATACAGAAAGAATATGCTGATAAAATAGTAAAAGAGCCGGAGCCTTACAATTTAGGCGAAAAGGTAAGTATTCAGTTTGGACAAAAAAATTGGCAAGAAAGAAATGTAATTAAGAGTACAAATAATCCAAGATCAGTATAATTGTAAAAACACAAGATGGTATATATTATAGAAGAAATGTATCTCATCTTCATAGAACAACGGCTAATATCTCGGAAGAAAAAGAAATTGTTCAAACTCCAAATTTATTAGAAGACAAATTAGAAAAAACACCAGTTATTTCCAATAATAATGAAGATTTGTGTTCATCTAAAGAAAGTTCAATAAAAAAAGAAAATACCCAATATTATACAAAATCTGGAAGACTAGTGAAATCAGTGAAAAGATTGAATTTGTGAAGTTTTAAATGTTATTTTATTTGTTGAAAATATTTTAAAGGGGAGATGTATTGTTAGACATTTATCCAGTGAGTTATGATTTGTAAAAACAAAACATCAATTATTGTTATTGTCACAATCTTAATAAAAAGTCATATTTATTTTGAATAAGAAATTATTATTCTAATTAAACCTTGTTTTAGATATACAGGGTGAGTTTTTAATGCGAAATCGGAAGATATATCTTATATTTTAAGAGATAGGAAGAAACTTCAATTACAAAATTGAATGGTTTATGAATCCGCATAACCAGAAATTATTTTTGTCTGTACAAATAATTATAATAGGTATTTCGTAACAGAAGCGCAAAAGCTATTCCACTTTTTTTTTAAATGGGGAACCTTGTATATTTTTTCATATTTGAATTAACACTAATTTAAAGAATACCACGATATTTTTTGTTTTTTGAAAATTTGAACGTGCACTTAATTTCTTTCGGGCATTTTCTATAAAATTTATCAAATTTCGACATATTTTTAAAAAATTTTAGCGAAAAATGATTTGTATAAAAGTTAAAGAACACTTAAAGAGAAACAATATTTTGTAAAAAAATACAGGGTGTTCCATTTAAAAAAATTAAAATACATCCCTATCTAGTTTTCATATTTCACGCCTCCATAGCTGTCACCATTTATAATAAAATTAAAAAAAAAATGTGCTAAAAATACATCAAGTCCATATTTCAAAATGACATAAAAATTGTTTTTCAAATGTTTATAATAATGCCGGTATAAATTTCTAAAAATATGTCTAAATGTCATAAATTTTATAGAAAATTTCCGATAAAAAATTAAGGGCACACTCAAATTTTCAAAAAAAATATCGTTGTATTCTTTAACTTAATGTTAATGCAAATATCAAAAAATATATAGTGTTCCATTCAAAAAAAAGATTGAATAACCTGCGCTCCAATTATGAAACACCCAGATATAAAAATAATTTCTTGATATGCGCATCCATAAACCATGCAATTTTGTAATTTCTTAAAATAAAAGATATATCTTCCGATGTCGCACTAAAAACTCACCCTGTATATTTAATATTTTTATAGTTAGTTCACTGTGAGTCTAATGAGATCTTTTTGACAGGATATGTTCATTGCACTTTTCTTTGAATTTTTTGATGATCGTGATGTTTTTGATTGAGTCTGGTAGTTTGTTGTATATTTCGACCCCAAGGTGTGTTACTTTCCTTCTTCCCGCATTCGTTGTTGTTGAGATCAGATGGTAATGTGTGGCTTGTCGAGTGGTGTAGTTGTGGATGAATTGGTTTTCTATTAGCTTAAGTTCAGTTGTAATTGGTTAATTTTTTATTTTGTAATTAGTTTGAGGGTTTCTATTTCTATTAGTTCGTTTATTGTTGGTGTTTCTAATTCTTGGTACACTTCTTTAGTTGGTGTTAAGTGGGGCATGTTGAATAGACTTTTTAAAGTATTTTTAAGTGGGATTTTACCAAAGCTGAATATATTTGATGATGTGGCTGATTCTTCTAAAGTAGAATGGAAGGTGTCTTATGGTTTTGATTATGTGTTGGATATGTTCCTGGAAGTTGAGTTTATCATCAAGGTATAGTCCCAGATATTTAGTGCTATTGGTTTTTTTATTTTTTTGTTGTTGATTGTTATGTTTCTGTTGTCTGGTTTATTTTCCCTTCTAATTCTCTTAGAATTGCTTTTGGTGTACTTATGCTGGGTCTTTGATTTTTAGATGTTTTTGTCTATTTTTTATATAGGTATCCATAAGTTGAAGGTATTTGTTTTTTATTCCTATATTTTTTAGTTTAGTTAGCAATACGTTTTGATCAACCATGTCGAAGGCTTTCTTAAAGTCTAGGAATAGTGCGCGCACTTTGTTTCCTACGTCTAGTTTGGTATTTATACATTCTGTTAGGTTGGTCATTGCCATTTGCGTGCTTTTAGTTTCCAGGCAGCCGTTTTGGTTGGTGAATTCGAATTTGATCTTCTTTAGATATTCCATAATCCTGTTGAGGATGACTTTCTCGAAAATTTTGGCTGATACTGATAGTACTGATATTGGTCTGTAGTTGCATGTTTCACTTTTTGATCCTGATTTATGTATTGGTGCTATTAGAGCTATTTTAAGTTCGTCTGAAAAGTGTCCGTTTCTTATGTGATTGTTGATAGTGGTTGTGATGTATGGTGTAATGATGTTTGACAGGTTTTTTACTTGAGTCGGTTTGATTTTGTCGTATCAGGTGAGCAGTCGTTTTTTAGTTGACTTATAATATTTCTGATTTCGGTTTCCGTTGTCAGATGGAAGTGTGCTGAGTGCTCACAATTGTATAATTTGTTTTATTATGTATATGTATAGTGTTGTCAAAATCTTTCGAAAGGTCTTTTACACTATTGATGAAGTAATTGTTAAGGGCCTATGCTATTGTAGGATGATCATTTATTATATTACCATTTTCCTTTTTTATATTTTTTGGTGGGTTAAATTCTTTTTCTGCTTTTGTAATTTTTTTTATGGTGTTACAGGTTTGTTTCATTGTTGGGTTGTTAGAAATAGTTTTTTCGTAGTGTGCTTTTTTATTATGTTTTATGTTACTTTTAATTTCTTTTTGGGGGCTTTTAAATTTGTCAGCTGCATATTGGTTGTGTGTAGGATTTCTGTTAGTTTTTTAAAACTGTATTCCTTGGTATTTTTTAGTTTATTTTTTAGTTTATTATATAACGTGATTTTGATTTTTTCATGGTCAGCTTTTGTTATTATATAACTTTGTTTTATTTTTGTTTTTTTGGCTAGGTTAGGTTAGTCGGCAAAATGTGTAACTCCAATTTCTCTGTTCCTTGGAAATGCGATGTGCGTATGAAGTATGAAACATATAACTGTGCGAAAAAGATGCCAATATAATTAAATCTTTTGGTTTATATTAAAATTGTATTTCCAATTTAATTTAAAAACTAAATAATAAAATTATTTTTTTAGATTATCTTAAAAGTACATTAAACAAACTACCTTTTGTGTATTTTAATCTATAAATACTCTTTTTACAAGGTTG
Source organism: Stenus bimaculatus (assembly GCA_963971135.1). NCBI lineage: Eukaryota > Metazoa > Arthropoda > Insecta > Coleoptera > Staphylinidae > Stenus > Stenus bimaculatus. Next base: position 31,449,117 of record OZ020183.1, on the reverse strand, counting down.
TAATTTAAACCTAAAACTAGCTTGGACGTTTTCAACAAGTATTAAGTATAACAAAAAATGAAAATTACAAAAAGAACAATATACAAAAGATGCAATATGGAATTCTTAAACAATACAAAAAAGAATTATTCGATTTCAATTAACCGTTTGTCTTTTATTTGAGAAATACGAAATCGAAATTTACATTGGAAAGTCCTATAGATTATACCTAATTTTACCGACTATCTTCTTCTGGTTAAATGATGCCCGTAGAAATATGTTTTTCTTTCACTTTTTAGAAAGATATCAACGAGTAAAATTTTCACTCATTTTACTACATATTAATAATATAAGCAATTTTAGGTAATAAATAATGTGTCTTAAATCCATCTAAAAATTAATTAATTTATTTAAGGTTTAAAATAAAAAACTTAAAAAAAAGATACAGGCCGAGCTAAATTGACTGTGATTTTATATATAGGCAACCGAATATGCAGGTTAGTACAACTACAAAAAAAAAAGAAAATCCGCTAGTAAGCCAATGGCGAAGCAAATATTTTGTTCAAAATGAAAAAATAATCTCATAACAAATCAAGAATTCTAAACAAATATACAAATTTAAGTTATTTCATGGGTTTTGTGTATTTGAAAATAAAGAAACGTAGAATTAGCTCTCGAATTTTACAACAAATGTCAAACGTTGAAAATGGTGATCTTCATTTTCGAGGCATATGCTAACACAAAATAAAGATTTACGCAAATTAATAAAAACTGTTGTTTATAAAACAAAAGGAACAATAACTAAATACAAAAGTTCGAAGTATTGACACAACGGTAAAAATTTGACCTCGTCTCTGCTTTTGTAAAGTTTAGTTACTTTAATTTATAATTTTGACATGATTTTGTGTTACTATGAACTTGAAACGAGGAATTTCACCATATTTTTAGGCGGGAAATTTGAATTGACGACAATCATTTTAGCTCACCTTGTATTTAGGAGCATTCACATGTAAATTTGGTTGCCTAAATATTATAGAACAACAAAGTTGATTGCTCGAAAACTATACGGAGTACAAAAACATTTATTGGCTCAACATTTAAGGAATACATTCGATCATACATATTATTAAAATGTTTGTGCCCAAAAAATCCAAAACTACCAAATCCAGAAAAAAGTACAAGGAAAATTTTCTATGTATAATTCCTGGTAATTGGCTGTTCAAAAAATGTATAGCTTTCAAAATTAAGAATGGTCATCTGGTTTTTATTAAAACTTTAATACAAAATGATCATCAATAAAAAATAATCATCATTTACAAAAAAACGATTTTGTTATCACTTTTTGTTTTCGAGTTTTTGACAAAAATGTACTAAATCCCACTATAGAGTCAAATTTATTCCTGAAATTTTAGAGTTTTTAGGAAAAGGTCATTTTCTCGAATAATTTACGGGGCACAAATTAAATTAATTAATTTAAAAACCTTGAAAAAGTCAGCTGGATCAATTCAAATGTGACACTCTGTATTTTTAAGATAACGGAAGTTAGTATATTTTCTATTTTGCCACTTTTTTCTATAATTCAGTAGAAATAATCATTCTATTTTTTAGGAGTACGTGTGGCATCAGTTTTATATAAGTCATACATGGTGTCCTAATGAAATCTGTGGTCTTTCCTGATGAAACATCTATTATCTGTATGAAAATTTCGAGAAAACGATAAAACATGTGAACGAATTTATGAAAGTAAAGAGTTCAGAGGTTTCAAGGACCTTTAATTTAAGGCGTAAAACCCGTCTTACGAATAACCATCCCTTAGTCGTATGTTATATTATATTTATAAATTTCAAAATAAATTGTTTAAATAATACATAAATTAAAGCATGTATAGAAACATAAATAACAAATAAAAAAGATTAACACCGAAAATTCGATCTAAAGTGGACCATATTTTTCCATACTTTGAGATTTTTTTTTAATTCTTTAGGACCAACTAAAGATACAGGTCTAGTACACAATCCGCTCTTTCATTTGAAATTTAAAATTTTTATTTTGTTTGACAAATAACCGAATAGGAAGGTTATAAAAAACAGCTTAATTTAATACCAATTATTTTGATTCGCTATCGCCTTAAAGAAGGCGACAGATGGTCAAGTGTGACGATAAATATTAGTTACCATTCTCTGCAAGTTTAACAGATGGTGTTTACTCCAAAAACGGGTTCCAGACAAAAAGGATTTATTATCAATAAAAAATAGCATTCCAACATTGAGACGAAAATCACCAATTTTTACTGCAAAAATTTCTAAAACCCGTCTTGCGCATAACCATCCCTTGGCCGTGTTTTTAAATATATTTATATATTTCAAAATAAATTGTTTAAATAATACATAAATCTAGTCACGTATAGGAACAGAAATTATAAAAAAATATTAACTAAGGTGTAAGCCGTTGGGTTCTTCTGCTAATAAAACAATATTTTATATAACATATAACTGTGCGAAACAGAGCGATTACACGGGCGTTTCGAAAAGAAACAGAACTTAATTAAGAATTAATCAAATTGAATTTTGTAAATTAATCTTGAAAGTAAATTAAAGAGACTATCTCATGACTTTTTAAATTTTTTAAAATAATTTGATAATAATGTTGTAAATTGATTCTAAAAATTGCTTATTTTTGGACGCTGTCAAAACAATCAAAACGTGAAAATTAAAAAAAAAACTAAAAAAAGTCATTAGATGAACCATAGAATCGTTAAGCAGTACAAAAAAAATGATTCGATTTCAATTAACCGTTCGTCTTTTCTGTTTCTTTTAAGAAATCGAAATTTACATTGCAAAATCCTATACCTAATTTCACCGACTACCTTCTTAATATTTACAATTGATAATTATAATCACACTACTAACACGAAGGTAATTATATTAATTAGAAATTAGAACAAAAAAAACTTAGTACCTAATTAGACGTTATTTATAACATACGTGTAAGTTGTAGGACTGAAGATGATACCGAAACGTTTCCGATGTAAAAAAAGGGTGTGATATGTAACAATAAATCCGATTAAGACCAAAAAGTTGTTTTGTTAATACAAAAAATATTAACACCAAAAATACGATCTAAAGTGGAGCATATTTTCCATATTTTGGGATTTTTTTTAATACTTTGGAACAAAATAAAGAAAAAAAGGCCTTTGTACAGGTCTAGTATACAATCCGCTCTTTCATTTGCAATTTAAATTTTTTATTTTGTTTGATAAATAACCGATTGTGGTTAGTTGTTGGGGGCTAGGGTGTTGAAGTTGAAAGTAGGAATTGGAAATTGACCTGTTGAATCATTTTCTCAAAATTTAGAAACAGTCGATATTCAAGTTTTAGTTGGGACATTCTGGATAGTATATTTATGTAAAGACCAATTAGGAATTTCATTTCGATTACCTGTAGGGGGCGCAGTTTTGACAGAAACAGCTGATCCAAATGAGGTAAAATTTTTCCTATTTTGTTTATAATTTACATAAAACTCCATGATTTAATGATTTTATCTCACAAAACTAATGAAACAGGTAATTTTTGCCTTTTATAAGCGCGAATGTGTAATTTAAACGTAATTTTTCTTTTTGATGTTACCTCACTTTACTAGTTTAAACAATTCCACCAAAGGGCGACCGGAATTCCAAAATCTTGAATAGTTTTCGGAAATGCATCAATTTTTAGAAAAAAAAAATGAAATATTTAATAAAAGTTATAGTAAAAATAATTGGTAAAATCAAGAGGATTAGATATTGTTTTTTGGTGGCCCTGAAAGCCAACTTTTTGAGAATCAGAAAGCAGGATTACGTTTTTCTGTTTTTAATTAAAAATTTTCAGTAAAAAACTAACATTTTTTTAAATACAAAGAGTTCTTGCTTACTCAAGCAAAGGAATTTATGACAAATTGTCCTTGTGGCCAGGATTTCAACCTCTGGGACCTCCTAATCGCATGAGTTGGAACATGGGTCCTGGGTAGTGTGTAGTGGTTATCACAATATGCGATTTGGAGGTCCCAGGTGGGAATCCTCGCCAAAGTCAACTTTATTTATTTTTTACATTTTGAAAGAGATTTGTATGGGTTAGATTTACTTGTACTTTAAATAGATCAAAATAGCTTTGTTAAGAAGAAAGAAAACTTAATAAAAGCATTTTAAACTTTATAAAAATAGAATCAACGAAAAATGATACATATACCGGGTGTCCACGAAACCCCTGTTATTTCTTTATTTATGAAAATAAAAATTTGAAAATTTAGTATTTTATATGGCATAAGGAAACGCATTTATTGAACTAAAAAATTCAATTTCACTTTAGGTTTTATCGGAAATTACACCAGTTTTCTTATTTTAAATGTAACATCCTAATGTTTGTACTTATTATTAAACATTAGTAAGTTCCAAGTATGTTTGTGATAATTTTTTTTTCTCAAGTGTAAAAAAAATTTGGAGTTTGCTTATTCAGAAGAACAAGGTGAACGTTTTCATCAAGACGTGATGGACTTTGAACGTCGTTATCTGCAGCAATACATTGAGAATATGATGGGGGACTATATTTGGAGGCTAATCAGGGAAGATGAAAACAATCACAACAGAAACACGAAAAGTATTCATTTTGTTGATAATTTGTATTGAATAAAGCTTATTAATACGAATCTTAGTTAATCCACTGTACCAATTAACTATAACAAATAGGTTATGGGCCCAGGAGCTAATAACAAATATAAATCATAAGTGTATATTTTTTTTTACGAATCACCATGAACGCGATGGCAAGGATCCAGCTATTGAACAAGTCCAACTACGACACCTGGAAAATCCAGGCAGAGGCACTGCTCATAAAGACCGGAGGATGGGAGTATGTAAATGGCTCGAAAACAAGACCAACAGCAAACTCATCAAACCAAGCGGAAGTCGCAGAAGTCACGTCTTTTGACAACAATGACCAAAAAGCTAAGTCAGACCTTATATTATCTATTGAAGTATCAGAATTGCGAGACATAAAATATTGCAAAACGGTTTGGACCAAGCTTTCCACGATCCATGAATCAAGAGGTCCCGCCAAAAAGGCAAACCTTCTGAAGCAACTACTTTTCAAGAAGATGACTGAAGGGGAAGACGCTCATGCTCATCTATCCAAGCTGGAGACAACTGTCGACAAACTCCGTGACATGGAGCTTGAAGTTACTCTCAATAATACTCCTATACAGCCTACCAGAGTCCTACGATAACTTCCGTGTAGCAATTGTAAGCAGAGATGTACTACCAACGATGGAAAGCCTTCGAATAAAGATTATTTAAGAAAGTGAATCAAGACATGACAGGCAAGAAAAACAACCATCCAACAGTGCATTGGCAGCATGGAAAGAAAAAGGATCAAAGCAACAAAGTTATCAACAACAAATAGGGAACAAAGGTAACAAGAAATTCACGAAATGCCAGAAATGCAAAAAGAAGGGACATCTAACAGCTTACTGCTGGTTCAATAAGAAGAATGAGGAATCCTACGTTGCAGTTGAACAATGCACATCAGTGCATGAATGTGTTAAAAAGAATAATTGGATACTAGATAGTGGATGCACTTCACACATGTGCAATGAAAAAGATAATTTTATAGACCTAAAAGAACCCATTAAGAAAGTGAATATGGCATATGAAACAAATTCGCAAACTATTGGAATTGGATCTGTAAAATTGAATGTACTAGTTGGAAACACATTAAAAACATGTGATTTATCCAATACATTATACATTCCTAACTTGAATCTAAACTTAATGTCTGTATCCAAGATAACTGAAAAAGGTTACAACGTACATTCTATCATGATAAAGCGATCATTCGCAACTTGAAAGGAATTCCCACTACAGTAGCAATCAAACAAGATGATTTGTACGTCATCAAACAAAGCCAAAGCAACGAGCAAATAAATTTATGCAGTATGAAGGAAGATGAAGACTTCGATATTTGGCACAATCGTTTCGGTCATGTAAATACAAAGACGTTAAGCGAAATGATAATAAAAGAATTGGGATTAAACCATTGCCAAGGTACAAGAAAACTGACATGGACTGTGAAATATGCATTCAAGCAAAAATGACACGAAAAGAATTGCCTAAGTCATCATTGAATAAAGCAAACGAACTTCTACAGATCGTTCACACTGATTTATGTGGACCAATTCCCGTAATGTCAAACGGATGAGCTCGTTACTTGGCAACATTCACCGATGAATACTCGAGGTACACAGTTGTAAAAATGCTAAAACAAAAATAAGATGTGTATGACGCCTTCGTAGCGTACCACAAAATGGCTGAAGTAGTAACAGGCAAGAAATTAATGTATTTACAGTCTGATAATGGTCTAGAATTCGTCAATACGAAAATGAATGACTACTTGATAAAACATGGCTTACAAAGAAGACTAACAGCTCCCTACACGCCACAGCAAAATGGTATAGCGTAAAAATCCTACACTAATGGAAATGGCCAGATGCATGTTGATTAAATCAAAATGCCAAGCAAGTTTCTGGGCTGAAGCTGCATCAACATCAAATTATATCCGAAACAGATGCGCCTCGAGAAGCACTTATCCGAAAACACCGTACGAAATATGGCTAGGGAGGAAACCAGTCGTAACCCACTTGATAACGTTTGGATCAAAGGCGTACGTATTAAACAAACGACCAAATAGAACTAAAATGGAAGCAAAGTCCGAACTTGGTAAATTTGTTGGGTATAGCGACGAAAATAAAGCTTACCGGATCTTAGGTGGAAGTCTGTAAGCTAAACGATTGTTTTCGTACAACGAAAATATCGTTTGTTGAATATGTTGCTAAGGTAACGCATTTTGTCTTCTTTCAACAAATACAAAATGTGCATAAGGAAGGGTGATAGAAAATCGGTCACCAAGCAACTTAGTAAAGAAACGATTTTTTTCGTTGTACGAAAAGTATCGTATAGCTTACAGACTCCCACCTCTGGATGGAGAAAGAAAAACGTATCGTCATTAGCCGAGATGTTAAATTCATAGAAGGAGAATTTCATGAGGATAAAATGACAAACAACGAGCCAAATAACATCATTGAATTTAATTTCTTGCGGCCTCAAGTTGAAACACCTCAAGATGAAAAAGAATCCGTTCAAGAAGAAATTGAATAGGATAAAAATGAATCCCAACCGGAAGCATCATTCAGCGAATTTCTTGAAGAAGAAGAAAATCAACAAGGCGAAAGCAACGATTCGGAGTACAATCCAAGATGAAACGCAAACACCAGAAGCAGCATCAAGAAAATCAGAAAGAAAACCATGCCCAAAGCAATGGAATGATTACTATTGTAATGCCGTAATGGAAGAACCACATACGTTTCAAGAAGCATCAAAAGGAGAGGAAAAGAACGAATGGCAAGAAGCAATGAAAAACGAAATCAAAGCCCTATATAATAATCAAACTTGGATATTGGTAGACAAGCCTAAAGATAATAAAATATTAAACTGCAAATGGGTCTACAAACGAAAGACAGACAAATTTAAGGCAAGACTAGTTGCTAAAGGATATTCACAAATCAAATAAGGGATAAATTATACAGAAATATACTCTCCAGTCATAAGACACGAAACAATAAGAGCACTAATCGCTCTCTCGGCAAAACTAGGATGAAAATACACCAAATGGATGTTGAGACCGCATATTTGCAAGGGAATTTGCTGGATGAAATATACATGCATCACCCCGAAGGGTTTGTAAACCAAGATGAACCGCAAAAAGTATGCAAACTTCTGAAACCCATCTATGATCTGAAGCAAAGGGGGAGAGAATGGAACCGGAAATCGAACGATGAGTTGATCAAAATGGGCTACAATCGAAGCAAATCCGACCCATGTTTGTATCATCAAACCATCAAAGACGAGATAATCATCATTGTGATCTACGTAGACGATATTCTCATTTTCTGCAAGAATGAAGACTACATTCAAAACTGTAAGTTAAGACTAATCAAAGCATTCAAAATCAAAGATCTAGGTACTGCAGATAAATTCCTTGGAATAAGAATCAAACAGAATCCAAAAAGAGGAACAATCAGTTTAGACCAAACTGAGTATATAAAATATAAATGCGATATTAGAACGATTTGGACTATCAGAATGTAATCCAGTAAAGACACCAATGTCAGTTGGAACCAAATTCGAAGAAGTAAACGAAGGAGAAGTAGACACAAGATTGTACCAAGAAATGGTAGGATGTCTAATGTACGTCTCCTGTGTAACCAGACCAGTCATCACGTACGCAACCACGTACATGAGCCGATTTGCCAAGAAACCGCTGGCAACACATCTAAATGCAGTAAAAAGAATTTACAGATATCTTAAAGGAACTACACAAATCAATCTAACATACAAAAGAAATCAAGACCTTGATTTGAATGTCTACTCTGATGCCGACTGGGGTAATGACCCGTCTACTCGTCACTCAGTGACAGGCTACACATTAACGCTCCAAAATGGAGCCATCTGTTGGAAAAGTCGACTCCAGAAGACTGTCGCGCTTTCTACGGCAGAAGCAGAGTACATGGCGCTCGCCGAGTCCGTGCAAGGATTAACGTGGGTTAAAAACCTACTGAGGGAGGTATTACCAGAAAAAATAAAGCCAACACCAGTTTTCTGTGACAACAAATCAGCAATTTGCTTATCTGAATCAGGCTATCAAGCAAAGAACAAAACACATAGACATCAAATTTCATTTCGCAAAGGAAAAGGTTGCCTCCAATGATGTTCAAATAAACCATTTAGAAACCAATGAAATGGTGGCTGACTACCTCACCAAGGCCGTCAATAAAGAGAAGCAAGTAGCATTCAGAACTTTGAGTGGACTTGCGTTCAGGGGGAGTGTTGAGGATTGGCAGAAACCGTAAGCTAGGCAACGAGATTAAATAATAAATAAATATTCTGATGTCATAATTAATAATTATAACAATAATCTGTAATCATCGTGCGTGTTTGTATTGAATAAAATAAAAGCTTATTGATACGAATCTTAGTTAATCCACTGTACCAATTAACTATAACAATACATTTCTAAACGTTTTATGTATACTCAATTCTCCATTCCAGTAGTTTTTTTGTTTTAATTTTTTTTTGTGAATATTAAAAGTTAATTAAATCCATAATAAAAAAGTTTGATTTATTTCTATCTTCAATAAATACATAAAAAGGATAAGTTTTCTTGAAATAGGTAATTTCATTCTGATTGCTACAAAAGCAAAGTTTTTCGTATAAAACTATTTTATCCTTAATTAGTAATGTGGAAGAAAGATAAATCAGGTATGCACAAGTCAGACTCAAAATTCATTTCATATATTTATACATTTTACTAGTTATTTTATTATTAATTTTTTTAATGTTTTATTATTTTTGTGTTGGGAATCTCTATTTTTATTATTAATTTTTACAATCTTTTGTGTCTGATGAAGTCAATGACATGGCGAAACATGTAATAAAAATAAAAGATTGTAATTTATAAAAAGTTGGATAAAGAAATCATTTAATTATTTTTTCACAATAAAATTTTTATCATAAAGCATTATTAAGGGATTACATTAAGAGGATAGTCGGCGAATTTTAGCGCTGGATTTTGAAGTTCGCTTGATATTTGCGGTTTTGGTCATAATTTTTTTTCCAGTGAAGCTTTTTTAAAATTTCTTTTTTTGGTACACAGAAGAGTCTTGTGGCTACCAATTTCTTCTTTTTTTTATTTTTGTAAATCAATCCAAATACTCATACGGAAGCAGTAAAACGGGCTCTTTACAAAAAACGTTCGCTAAGCGGCGTTTTAGATTTTTATAAAAAACTAATTGAAATAATATGTCATTTCCAACGCTAACAATAAGTTAAGGTATAAGCGAAGAGTGTATAGACTTGTTTTTTGTTTTAAAAATATTTTTAAACTTTTCACAGCGCTCCAAAAATTAAGTAAAATTTTAAGAAATATTTGGAGCGCTGTGAAAAGTTTAAAAATATTTTTATAACAAAAAACAAGTCTATACACTCTTCGCGTATACCTTAACTTATTGTTAGCGTTGGAAATGACATATTATTTCAATTAGTTTTTTATAAAAATCTAAAACGCCGCTTAGCGAACGTTTTTTGTAAAGAGCCCGTTTTACCGCTTCCGTATGAGTATTTGGATTGACTTACAAAAATAAAAAAAAGAAGAAATTGGTAGCCACAAGACTCTTCTGTGTACCAAAAAAAGAAATTTTAAAAAAGCTTCACTGGAAAAAAAATTATGACCAAAACCGCAAATATCAAGCGAACTTCAAAATCCAGCGCTAAAATTCGCCGACTATCCTCTTAAGGTTATTAAATATTTTTTGTATTTTTATCATTTATTAACACCACCAGAAGGTTGTAAATAACGCAACAAATTCTAAAAAAATACAAGGCTAGAAAAGTTAATGCTACTCCACTGGTTTAATAAATTATTTAAAATTTTTGAAGGGGGTTAATAGGCAGATTCTGGTCAAAATTAAAGGCCTTTAATTAGAAACAAATAATGTAACCATGGAAATTGTCCATTACAACCCATATAACAAATTTAAATTTAAAGGCCTTTTCAAATTTTTGGATTTTCTAGCAAAAATAATTGATATTTATTATCTATTTTATTGTACTTTTTATTATAATATGTGGGCACATCTCTTGTAGACATTTTTTAAAAGGATAAATAAAAATCTTATCTTATCAATTTCCTCATCTAATATTTGTTTTGGGTGGCACACATTTATTTAGCAAGTTCTAATAATTTATACCATAATAATGTAGGTTGACACCTACGATGGCGGCTTTAGGAAACAAGCAAAACCGATTTAATTCTGAAATAAGGAATTTTTGAGAAAACGTTTCATTTTAAAAATAAACAAAATACCGAACATTGGCAGTGTGTTCCAACAGTGGCGGATCTAGAATAAAATTCTAAGGGGGGGGGGGGGGGTCGATTCTAGATTGACATCTGTTTGAACCCAAAGACACCACCTGTAATTTTTTTTGAATTACGCAAAAACAACTAAAAGTTTATTTAAGTGATCGTTTAAAAAAATGTGTTTCTTTTATGTTTTTTTTTTGCAACATTTGATTTCACCCCCATGAATAGAACCTTCACAAAGACGTCTTAAGGGCTTCTTAAACCTAACAGGACTTATGATAGATAGCTTAAAATTCGTTAGGACAGCTTCTCTTAGTAAATCCGGTAAAAATAAAAATTTTCAGTCTAAAATACGCAATGAACATAAAACGAGCAAATGTGCAACAGATGAATGAAAACTCACATCTTGTGAAAATGATTTATTCTTCTGTCTGTGCATCTAAAAGAAATATGTGTAATAAATCTCAAATTTCGACCATAAAATATGAGATATACCAAGATATATCCCAAATATCGCCCATAAAATATGGGATATCCCAACATACAGGGTGGTCACTCTTACGGTGCACACCATTGGGATCTTGTGAACCTACAGAGTTACAAAGTTGCTTAAATTAGAAAAAAGTTGCCCCTTTTCAAACTCCTTTAGAATCTATTTAGAAATCCGAGATATCTCGCTCTACTCCTGAAATATCATAAAAAATCTGAAATTTCGCATTTTCGTTTTCCTTCCATATTTTTGTAATCGCTTAACTTTTTCGAGTGCAATTTGGCAGTTAACATAATTTGACATTCTCTATCGATTGGCATTGAGAAGAAAATTTTAGGTTAGCTAGATTTCATTTATTTTAAACCAACTTTTCTTATGGGCGCGATATTTGATTTTTATACCATTGGATAGAGAAAAAAAAATACAATTTAAATGATGTAACACACATTGTTCTTTTACTTTAATTAAAAAAAAATTAAAAAAATATTAAATTTTTATTTACAAAATCAAGTTGGCATAAAATAACAAAAGAATTATTTTATTATTTTATTTAAAAATAAACTCAGGACTAGAGTAAGATATCTCGGATTTCTAAATAGATTCTAAAGGAGTTTGAAAAGGGGCAACTTTTTTCTAATTTAAGCAACTTTGTAACTCTTTAGGTTCACAAGATCCCTATGGTGTGCACCGTAAGAGTGACCACCTTGTATATCCTATATATCGCCTATAAAATATGGGATGTCCCAAGATATATCCCAAATATTTCAATATTGCCTGTACATTTTTATTATACCAACAGATGGGATTTTAAAAAGTAAAATTGACTTGTACGAGCGATTTACTCAAAAAAATTAAATACGGCAGTTATGAATTGTGTTCCAAACTTTTTATCATCACTGTATATTATAAAATTATTAGATTTGCAAATTCTGGAAGTTAAGGGAAGAAAAATGAAAAATTTGATTATTTTTTCCTATTTTCATGTTTTTTTAGGTGTTTAGGAGGGCGATCGCCCCCCCCCCATTTTCGGCCACTGTCTTCCAAGCAGCTTTCTCCAGTACCTACCTAATTTTTAGGATGCGTGATGTTTCCTATGATTTTATGAGCGCACGTGGAAGGGTTGTAAAAGTGTCTTAATCTCTTGGTACCGTTCCCCCGCACCCCTTTTCAGGTAGAATTTTAACTGAATTGAACTTTAATTTCAGATTCAAGTACGCGTTTCTAGAGGCGGTGTCTTTTTCAAAAATGGATCCGATGAATAAACCAGTTCATATATTAAGTATACGCGGAAAAGACATGTTAATTTACAAAAATCAAAAGTTTTATTTAGATAATTTTCTATTAAATTATTTATAACAAATTGTGGCCATTCAGCAGTAAGAGTTGGAAAAAAATCAATAAGGCTTCATTTTGCTTGGCCGGTCAGGGGAAAGGATTCAAGAATTTTGAGACCCTAATTTTTAGGGTGAATAGTAGAGAGTATGGACGTGTGGAGACCTGCGAGGAGTTAGCAATAAAATTATTATTTACATGCTATTCTCCATTAGAGGTTTTTCTTAAATAACTTGTTTTCTATTTACGACAAAACAAAATACATCATTTGAAAGTCGCATTCAAGAGGATCGTCTGTTCCAGCAGTATACATATAGTATCAATTTTTAATCTTTACATTTGGTCAAGTTTTGACGTTCTTCAGTATCTTCTTAAAAAGTCAATTTTTAAGTTATTTTTAGGATTGTTTGTGTTGCTAAAAAGTATTAGTCTGTTATTATTGGTTGTTTGGTATGTAATTATGGTATATAATTTTATCGATTGATTTTCAGAGTTGGGTAGTATTTCAAATAGTATGTACTTAGTATTTCAAATAATTTTTTAAAAAGTATTTTGTATTTTCAAGTAATGAAATTATTTGAAATACTTTAACAATAGTCCAGTAATTTGGTAGTTTTACCTGGAATGTTTTCCGAATTTCAACTTTGCCACCTCGTATCTTCGTCGCTCGCGCCGCCATATTGAAAAAATGGCACCTAAAAGCAGTTTTTTGACAAAATCTCCTTTCCGACTCATTATACGATAACAATATTTATATTGAAAATTAAATTAAAGAAAATTTCCTACAATTTATGTCAAAACCTTTTTTTCGTACTTCAAAACGCCCTTTGGCAAAAACCTCATTTACACACCACCTCGAGGTTTCTACCATTCGGGCCCACAGTCTCCAATAATGATAAAAATTTTTGACACTGCCTTATAAAAGAGTAATTTTTATCATTAGGTATTAGTATTAGTATTTATTAAATGTACATTCAAGTACATATGTAAGTACAAAACAAATTTTAAACACAAATATTTTAATATTCTAAATCTAAAGTATTGTTTTTAATTTCTTCCAATAAGTTCTTCTTAAATAATGTAAAATTTCTTTCTTCTTTTATATTGTTTGGTAAAGAATTGAATAATTTAAATCCATTATAATATAAACTTCTCTTTGTTGTTTCTTTTTTTGCAAGATTGATAAGTAGATTTTTATTATATCTTTTTTGATAAATATGTATTTCAGATGATAATTTAATATTTTTATTTAGATAATTTGGTAGATAACCATTTATCATTTTGTAAATAAATGTCATGTTTTGATAAAAAAAAGTATTCTTTAATTGTAAGCAAATTAAGTGCTTCATGCATAATTTCAATTGGAGTATACTTATTACATTTCAAAACAATCCTTATAAGGCCTTATTTTGTAAAATTTTAAGATGACTTATATGATCTTGATTTAAATATAATAAAATTGTAGGGCAATAATGGAATAATGGATTAATTATTGATTTGTATACTAATAATCTATTTTCATAACAAAGATTTTGGGCAATTCGGCAAAAATATTTAACTTTGGCGCTTATCATGTTTATAAGATTATTGGCATGATAATTAAAATTTAATTTTGTATCAATGTATATTCCCAAATATTTAAATTCATTTACCCAATCCAATTTTTCGTTTCCAAATTTAATATTATCTAAACCATTGTAACTGCATCCAAGGATCATTGCTTTTGATTTGTTAATATTTACAATTAAACCATTACTACATAACCATTTTTGAAGACCTTCCAAAGTTTTATTCATTTCATTTATTAAATTTATATTATCTCCCTTAATCCATATAATAATGTATCATCAGCAAATAGATTTATATGTGCATTTTCTGGAATGCAGGTATTAATATCATTTATAAATAAAATAAATAATAATGGTCCCAATACTGCTCCTTGAGGTACATTAAAATTATTTGTTAATGGTATAGAAATATCATTATTGATTTTTGTTATTTGTGTCCGGTCCGTTAAATACGATTTAAACCATTGCAATTCAATTCCAATAATCCCAAATGTTTGTAATTTTTCAATTAACTTTGTTCTATTAATGGTTTCTAATGCTCTTTTAAAATCAAGATACACCGCTACAATCATGTTATTCTTATTATCTTGTTGTGTACCTACTCGGTCAGGACGATAGGCGTCGTAGTTAAGGTGACAAATAATTAAATTTGCAAGAAACAACTTTAACTACTATACAACAAGTTTATTTGGAGAAAAATACTAACAGTTGGTTTTACAAATATACAGTTACTAGGTTTAACCGACGACGTTGTTCACTAGAACTTGGTAACTTGAAAGAGTGTTTGATGAAAGAGAGTGAGTTCTTCGTATGCAGCCCTTTTAAGGGTGCTCGTAGTCGATGGTCTCGTAGTTCGTAGTATCTCTCTGATTGGTTAAACTCACAGGTACTTAAATTAAATATGTTCAATTACAAAAGTCATGCTTAATACTAGAAATACCTAATTTAGGGATTTAAGATAATCTTCCAGGAACAAGGTCGTTGTAAAGGAAGTGGAAGGTAGACATTTCCTAGAAGGATTAAGGAAATGATAGCAATAGATATACAAATTACTTAGAACTGGATTACATACGAAATACTAAATTAATATTAAAAATGTCAATAAACATATTTTTTATGATAAAACACATGGTACATGTGGATGGGCACACAACAATCTAACCAAGATTTCCAATTATTTACAACAAATTGAATTGATGTTTCACATGATTGATTTGATCGAAACCCAGATTGATTTTCAAATAAAAGATTATTAGAATCTATATAATTTGTTAATTGTTTATGAATAATTGATCAAAAAAATTTTTCAACCAATGGTAACATATTTACTGGACCAAAATTTTCACTTTTAATAGAATTAATTATTTTTGGAATAGGAATGATTGTGGATTGTTTCCATAAGTCTGGAAATTGTTCTATGGTAATTGATTTATTAAAAATCGTTTTTAAATAATTAAGTAAAACGTCTTTACTTTTTTCTAGAAAACTTAAATTAATTTCATCTGTAGTTGATGTTTTCTTAATATTTTTTATTGAAACAATTATATCATCAATAGATATGGAATTAAATTTAAAATGCAGATTATCATTTGAGACATTTGTTTTATTCACATTTACAGAATTAATATTTAAATTAACCATATTTTCTATACTATTAATTATATAATTATTAAATTTTTCCGCGTTTTGTGAATTATTTTGAATTACTTCATTATTAAACGACATTTTATGAATAAAATTATTTTGTTGACCATCACTTGCCTCCTTCAAAATTTTCCACATATTTTTTGAATTAAATTTATATAAAGATATTTTTTTATTATAATAAATCTTTTTTTTTTCGTTTTATTAATTTAGTAGTATTATTTCTTAGTAAACGGTAATAATTCCAATCATCTAAATTATTTGTTAGATTGGCTTTTCTAAATGCACCATTTTTTAAAGTTGTCAAATTTTTTATTTCAGCATCGTACCATTTTTGTTGGTTTGGTTTAGCATTAATTGTCTTATATGGGGCTAGTTTATTTATTACCGTTAAAACATTATTATAAAGAATTTTTCCCATAAAATAACATCTTCATTCAACGGCCAATTTAAATAATTTAATTCATTTATAATTGAATCACTTTTAATTTGTTTTAAGTTTCTACATTTAAACGAAAAATTATGATTAAGTAATCCATTTAAATTTGAATTATTCTTAGAATTTATTTGAACTTTAATCATAAAATGGTCACTAATTATTAAATCTATTACAACATTTGAGTTAATATTATAATTATTTGTAAATACCAAATCTATTATTGTTTTAGATGATTTAGTAGTTCTTGTAAATTTTTTAACTTTTTGTGAATATCCATAATTTTTAAATAAATTCAATAATTTTTTCGAATAAAAAGATTCCTTACTGATATCAATATTAAAATCAGCAAAGATGATAATATTATTTGTATAATTCACATCTTTAATAATGTTATTTAAAATATTTAAAAACCAAGATATACTTGAAGATGGAGATCTATAAATACAAATCCATATAAAATTAAATATCTGAATTTTTAATAACCATAATTTATTTTCAACGTTTTTGTTTTCAATTATTAAATAATTTATATTATTAACTATATAAAATACTATTCCTCCAGTATGTCTACTATTGGAATTGCATCTAACAAAATTATAATTTTTTAACATAATCTCATTGTCTAATATGTCATCAGTAACACACGTTTCAGTTAAAAATATAAAAGGTAAACTATTTTTTAAAATATAATCAAATAATTTATTTTTGTTTGATAATAAACTTTGAATATTTAGCAAATAAAAAATATTTAATTGCTATTTATGGTTACTATAGTTAATTTTATTTTTTATTAAATTAATTATACTTTTATTACAATTACATTCCTTACTCCAAATGTTGTGATTAGCATTTAAATTTAAATTAAATTTTTCATTTTTAGTTAAACAATTAATACATTTTAAGTTTTGTTTATTTGAACATACCTTAGTCATGTGTTTCTGAGAACAATTTCCGCAACAAATCTCTTTTTTGCACTCATTCATTAAATGTCCCGGTTTACTACATTTGAAACACCGAATAATTTTAAAGTATTCTTCAAATTTATATCTATTGAATCCAATATATAGGGTGAGTTTAAAGTAACGCATAAAATTCATAACTTCTTTATTATTTGAAATTTTCAAAAACGCTAAAAGGAGTGTCGAATTGTTTTTAAAAAACTTTATTTTAAAGTTAAAAAAAATATAATCCGTTGGCATGACGTCACAATGACGTCATCGATTTTTTTTTAAATAGGTTGATATGGTTTTTATACCATCAAAAAATACCTTATTTAAAGAGCTTTTTAACAGTACCAAAAAAGTTACACTTGCGATATCTAGTTGTAATAAAAAAATTATTAAATATCTCCTCAAATGACCATTTAAAGTAACGCATAAAATTCATAACTTCCTTATTATTTCGAATTTTCAAAAACGCTAAAAGGGGTGTCGAATTGTTTTAAAAAAACTTTATTTTAAAGTTAAGAAAAAATTATTATCCGTTGGCATGACGTCACAATGACGTCATCATATTTTTTTAAATGGGATGATATGGTTTTTATAGCATCAAAAAATAGTTTATTAAGTGTGCTTTTTAACAGTACCAAAAGTGTATAATTGCTCCAGTTAGTTGTAATAATATTTTTTATTAAATATCATCTCGAATAACCATTTAAAGTAATGCATATAAGTATAAAATTCATAACTACTTTCTTCTTTGGAATTTTTAAAAGCGTTAAAAAATGTTTTTAATTGTTTTAAAAATGTTTATTTTGGATTTTATTTTATTGTCTCTGTGACGTCTATGGCGTCATCATTTTTTTAAAATGTTTTTTTGTAGGAAACAATGCTAATAATTATCACCTTACAGGATAGTTCAAAGTAACGCCTAAGATTAAATTTAAAATTTATTATTAAGAATTATTAAAAATGGAATTACTATTTAATATTACTTAATTATTATTTTTTTATAAAGTAGTTTATTTTTAATCAAAATTTATGTTTACACTTTCGTTTTAATAATTGTTAAAGTCCCATTCAACGAAACAACATGTGCCTTAAACAGACATTGAAAGGACAAATAAAAAAAAATACAATACAATTTATTTTGCTTCTTCGAATTATAAAATAAAATTATTTGAGGTTTATTTATTAATTCTCTGCAGTTCACTACTTGAGTCTTTTGCGATTTTTCTGATTTAACTTTATACAACTTTGGCTTTTCACATTGGTACATTCTTTGATTAATTGATTATTACAACGGTTCTTTTTTACGTTTTTGTGATTAATTTGTTAACTTAATCTCTTAAAATGGCACGTTTGTCAGAAACGGAGAGGATCGAAATTCTTATGATGGTAGGCTATGGGGATAAAATTCGAAGTCAAGAAGAAGTTCGTATTTTGTTTAACCAAAAGTATCCGGAGAGATTTCCAATAGTCCACAGTAAGTAGGATTGTTACCAAATTCCATGAAGTGGGCCATGTACGCAATATTCCAAAAGCTGGACGTCCACAAATTGATGAAGACATTCAATTACAAATATTGTTGGAACTTGAAGAAGCTCCCAATAAATCCACTACACAATTAGCATTAGATAATAATGTTAGTCAGCTGTCGTAAAAGTTTTAAAAAAAGCAAACATTCATCCATCCAAAATTCAACTTGTTCATGAGTTAGCGGAAGACAATTTTGATCGGAGGTTGGAATTTTGTGAAGACCTTATGGAAAAATGCCGAACCCCACTTTCTATCCAATGTACTTTGGTCAGGTACGTCGTTATTTAATAAAATTACCTATTAGAATAATTAGCGTCCTTTCGGCATTTTTGCGGTTTGAAAAAGTGACCTAGTTTACTTTCTCTTAACAACAATCCACATTGTTCACCAAATCTCTTATTTTGAGTTTTACCTATTTTTATTTAAAATTTTCTAATATATTTTGTTTTTTTTTTAGATGAGGCTACTTTTTGTCTTAATGGTACAGTGAACCGTCATAATAGCCGACATTGGGCTCGTGAAAACCCACACTGGGTTCAAGATGCGCATATTCAACATCGTCTAAAGCTGAATGTGTGGTCAGGAATTATTGGGGATAGAGTCATTGGTCCATTTTTCTTTGAAGATACACTTACAGCAGATAGTTATCTATAATTTCTTCAAACCCAATTAATTCCAGTTTTAGTTTCTTTGTTTCCTAACTCCGATGATAACGCTATTCCCAATAATGCTGTGTGGTTTCAACAAGATGGTGCTCCGCCTTATTTCGGCGTCCAAGTAAGAGCGTATTTAAACAGAATATTTCCTGACCGATGGATAGGTCGTAGAGGTCATATGGAATGGCCCCCTAGATCACCGGACCTCACTCCATTAGACTTTGTTTTATGGGGACATCTAAAAAGTAAAGTTTATGTCAACAGACCTACTACTTTAGCAGACTTAAAAACTAGAATTCAGGAAGAAATTGCACAAATTTCTCCAGACATTTTAGCAAGGACGGTTAGTTCTGTATATTCCCGTTTAGCGCATTGCCAAACTGTTAATGGTGAACAGTTTGAACATTTAATTTAAGTAGTTTTGTGCGAGACTTCTTTGGTTTAAGTTTATTTTTATTTCAAATTTAATTTATATTTCCGTTATTGCATCTAGTTCGTGCAAGTATTAACTTTTTGGTACTGTTGTAAAACACTCTTAATAAGGTATTTTTTGATGGTATAAAAACCGCATCAACCCATTTAAAAAAAATTGATGACGTCATTGTGTCGTCATGCTAACTTTAAAATAAAGTTTTTAAAAAACAATTCGACATCCCTTTTAGGGTTTTTGAAAATTCGAAATAATAAAGAAGTTATGAATTTTATGCGTTACTTTAAATGGTCATTTGAGGAGATATTTAATATTTTTTTATTACAACTAGATGGCGCAAGTATAACTTTTTTGGTACTGTTAAAAGTTCTTTAAATAAGGTATTTTTTTATGGTTTTAAAACCATATCAACCCATTTAAAAAAAATTGTTGACGTCATTGTGACGTCATGCCATTGGATAATATATTTTTTTTAACTTTAAAATAAAGTTTGTTAAAAACAATTCGACACCTCTTTTAGCGTTTTTGAAAATTTAAAATAATAAAAAAGTTATGAATTTTATGCGTTACTTTAAACTCACCCTGTATAAATAATTTTTGTTCATTATGGTATTAAAAGATGTAGGGTCACATTCTAAAATTATAAAGCAATTATTTTTATTATTTTCTGACCGATATTTTATTATTAATGAAAATAAATCGACTGAATCATCCAAATCATTTTGTGAAATAATTCTTTCTAGTAAAATATCATTGGTAAGATCTCTTTCTTGTGATATATTAAAGATTTTAATCTTCGGAGAAATTTTATTTGGAACTTCCATTTTCAAATTTTTTATTTTATTATTATTGTTTATTTCAGATTCAATTTCTCTTAATTTATATATGTCATTGCATTCTAAAATTAATCCACCTAAATACCTACTTAGGATCCAAGTAAATGTCTTCATCAGAAAAGTCTTTTGGGAAGTTTTCAAAAAACTGAAGCAACTTTGATTTGCGAGACAATCCTCTATAATAAAAATCAATATTAACAATGAAAAACATTATAAAATTTGAAATACTTTAAATGTATTAAAGTTATTAGTGTTATTACTTATTGTATTGTTTTAAGTTCTTCGAAAAAAACATAAAATTTTATTGTTACTGATAAGTTAGATAATTGGCTAACATTCCCTGAAAACAAAGTTAATGTTTTAAACTTATGATAAAATAAAAATTAACATATATACAACTATTTTCAATTAATATTAACCAATGTTAATGTTTGTTCACCAAAAATATCATCAAGACTTTTACATGGTACCACGGCGATAATTTTATGCATTGCATTTACTTTCTTATAACAAAAAATCTTAGTTATTTGCTTTTGAGAAGGTCGACTAATGTTTCACACGTGACTTTCATTACATATGTGTGGACTGTAGATGTGTAGATTGTAGATTGTGACTTAGACAATAGTAGGATTTGGATGGTGCAGAAAAAGCGCGTGATCAATTTAGAAAGCTGCTTTTTGGATAATTTAAAGATCAAGTGCGGTTAGCTATTGAAAACCATTCAAATTAAAATGCCGGCCAACTGTATTACTTTTGTTCTTACCACAGGTTTAGGAGTTAGTGTAATGGCGGGAATTTTAAGTGGTGTATGTTATGTTTTAAATTATTCTAGGAAAAATCTACGGTAAGTTTAAAAAATAATTTAATAATAACAGATGTGATTATCTGGTCCATGTACCACTCTTTAAAAAATCAAGTTAACTATAAATTATCTAGTACTTCGAATTATAATGAATGTATTTTTACTTGAATTGTATGTTCATAATCAACGATTTTTTTTTTAATTTTCACATTTAAATAATCAGTTTTTCAAGGGGACTCGTAAGTTTTTTTTATTAAATTGGTAAATATAAATGACGTTATTATAGAAATAATGCAAATTACTTCATTTTACGTTGATAAAAATAAGTTTAAATTTAATGTGCAGCAAAGAAAACTAGTTTTTTATTTTTTTTTTAAATTTGAATTTAGTCCTCCATAAAAATGAATTTGGCATAACAAATGATACGATTGGAAAGATAGTACGAAGAATATTTTTACTAAAAATATGAAAAAAATGTGTAAGTGTAACACTTGATTAAAAAAACGCCTTGTCTAAAAAATTAACCAAAACCAAAATCAACAGGTCACTTTAACTATGTTCAAATTTTTGTATTTGTTTTTGTTAAAATCCTTGAAAATTATTAGAATTTTTGTTAAAATTCACTTGATAAAGAAAGAATTTCAAATAAAGTTACGAATAAACATGAAACATCACTTAATATTTTTTGAAATTTCTCTTAAAATTTTAAAGTACTTTGCCAAAAATTTTTGATTTTCTTAAAAATGTAAATAGGTTTGATTAAAATCAAAATAAATTCCAATATTATTATGCGTAACACGTAAAAATAAACTGTAAATTATTTTAAAATATAATTTTTCTTATTTAATTATTTAAAATTCGATAGAAATTTAGTTTAAATAGAAAAGGCTTCCTCATTTATATGCATAATCGCAAAATTCACCCTTTACAATTGTAAAATTACTTTTTCTTCAAACGTCATTAAAGTAGTCTTCTGTATCCTGTGACGTTTGACAGGCTTTAAAATGTCACTTTGTACTGCCTAGGAGTAGAAACTACTACTTTGCACTGACTAGGAATAAAAGGAGTAGAAATGAATTTTAGGCAACCCAATATACACTAACAATGTATTGTGTGTTGTAGGTAAATTATGTCAAATTTTTAAATTATTTATTATATTACTATTTTAAAAATTTCGACGTTTGAAGATAAAATAGCATGTTTTATTCGGAGTAAATAGCATGTAGGTTTACGAGACGAGCTGTGCGAATCCCGCGGATACATTCGAGACACAAAAAGTACTTCTTATACTCCCAATAAAACAATATACTATTGTTACAGAAAATCTTAAAATTTTGAATAAAAAATGGAATGCCATTAGAGAGCTAATTATGAATAAATTGCATATTTTAATTTAAAATTTAAGAACGCGCAAATTCATTGAAATTTTCTAAAAACTAACGAATTTCTCGAAATTTGAGGGAAAAACAATTAAAAAAACATCAGCTGACAGTCAGCTGTCATCGTAAACTTAACCTTTGATAAAATGTGATAACAAAAATTTTACTTACTTTAACTTAATTATTTATTGACAATTTTTAATCAATTTAACAAATATTTTAAACAATAAGTTTAATTTATTTTAAAGTAACATTTTATAACTCTTGTTATATCAAATTACAAATGATGTTTTAACTATTTTAAGATTAATTTTAACACACAAGTTTTTTAAAAATTTTTAATTTAATTTTTTTAAAATTACATCTACATTATTTTACAACAATTCTAACTATTTTACATCAATTTTATCAATTAACAACATCTAGTCATCACAAACAAGTCTAGTCACAATACCAAAAATCCAAAATTCTAAAAAACTTAAAAATCACCGCAAATCTCAAAATACTTCAACCTCCAAATCGCTGTAAAACTCCACCAGTCAACACTTGTTTTCTGTTAGTTGCAATAAGTTTTGGATCCCGGCACGATTCTAATGCAATGTAATTCTTGACCAGTTTTCGTAATTATTATTTTGCCTGATGATGATACAAGGTCTCGAAATCGATAGCAATTCATGTTAAGAAGATAGTCAGTAAAATTAGGTATAGGACTTTCCAATGTAAATTTCGATTTCGTATTTCTCAAATAAAAGACAAACGGTTAATTGAAATCAAATAATTCTTTTTTGTATTGTTTAAGAATTCCATATTGCATCTTTTGTATATTGTTTTTTTTGTAGTTTTCATTTTTTGTTATACTTAATAGTTGTTGAAAACGTCCAAAAATAGGCAACATTTAGGTTTAAATTACAGGTATAGGACTTTCCAATGTAAATTTCGATTTCGTATTTCTCAAATAAAAGACAAACGGTTAATTGAAATCGAATAATTCTTTTTTGTATTGTTTAAGAATTCCATATTGCATCTTTTGTATATTGTTTTTTTTTGCAATTTTCATTTTTTGTTATACTAAATAGTTGTTGAAAACGTCCAAAAATAGGGAAAATTTAGGTTTAAATTACAGCCTTATAAAAAGAGTATTTTTTAAATGAAAATACACAAAAGCTCGTTTATTTAATGTATTTTTAAGATAATCTAAAAAAATAATTTTATTTCTTAGTTTTTAAATTAAATTGGAAAAACAATGTCAATATAAACAGGAGGTTCAAATATATTGGCATCTCTTTCGCACAGTTATATGTTTCATACGCACATCGCATTTCCAAGGAACAGAGAAATTGGAGTTACACATTTTGCAGACTATCCTCTTAAATGTCAACATGTAAGTAAGATCTGACAAGTCTTACTTAAATATTTGATGAATAAAATTGAGTAAAGATACATCGTGATCTTCATTTTGATCAACAACCTTTTCCACTTAATTAAAAAAAACTTGAAATTTTAAACAAAAAAAAAATGAAAATTCAAGTATAATTAACTTGAGCTTCATTATTTAATTTTAAATTTAAGAACGTGTAGTAAATGTATTGAAATTTGCTTAAAACAAAAAGGAATACCTCCAAATTAGTTGAAAAAATACGTTAATAAAAATTTTTGAAATTTGAACAAAAAAAAATGAAAATTTAATATAAAATTTAAGAACGTGTAGTAGTTCATGCAAATTTGTTTAAAATATCGGAACACCACCAAATTTAATGAAAATATACTTTAAAAAACTTGAAATTTTGAACAAAACGCAAATGAAGATTCATTAGAAATTTTAGCTAATTAAGAAGGACTTTTTAATTTAAACTGTCTTAAAATAAGGGTTTTTTTCAAATTTTGATGAAAAATTGCTTTAATAAAGAATATTTGAAATGTTGAACAAAAAGAGAATTCTTGAAAAGACCTTATCGTTTTCATATGGAAATTTCGCTTAAAGTTAAAATGCGCATTCAAAAACATGCCTTGCATTTCTTACAAACTACAGCCATATTTTGTAAATAACCTTCAGTTTTATAATTGCATAGTTTAAATAACAGCCAAGACTAGACTTCCAAAGAACGATTTTCTCAAAAATTAAATTATTAAGTCCAAAAAATAAGTGTAAAACCTATTTTATAAAATAAGACCTATCATATTTTATGTATTTTTAATAATTTTTTTGCCATTTTGGATATAAAATATTAGAAAATATACACAGGTAAAAACTCATATAATTGTGTAGAGTCCATATCCTCTTAAACTGCACTGCAAAAGCAGGTCTTCTAGACATTTTCGGGCCCTAGGCACAAATTTTAATCGCGGGCCTTTTGCAGGCACGGACTTAGCACTTGGGGGCCCTAGGTAAAAATTGTTATAGGGACTCCGGGATGCCACAAAACTGGTCTAATCCCAAAATATGATCACTTATTTTTAATTTTTTTTAAGCTGCAGTTTAGCTTTTTAAGGGCCTCAAAAAGAGAGGGGTCCTATTAGACCGTATATGTTACCGTTAAAACCCGAAATCAGTAAAAACTAGTTTTAACAAGTCAAAACTAGAAGTAACTAAAGACGTTTGTTCAAACTAGTTTTAACTAGTTAATACGTGATCTAACCAACTACATTTGTATTATAAAAACCCGAATAAATTGAATCTTCAACTAGTTTTGACGTAAGAAACCAATAAAAACCCGAAATTCAGAATATTATTTCAAGCCAAAACATAATCTAAAATTTTATTTGTGTAATAAACATTGTGTGCTCTGATAAATAATAATATTATGGGAACTTGGAAACTTATTTATCAGAGCACACAATGTTTACTACACAAATAACTTGTTTATTTTTATTTACCATTTTTCAGTGTATTACAAAGCAAAGTTTTTCATTCATACTCTGCTTCCACGACTTCCTTAGATTTTTTCTTCTTTCGGTGTTGACTTCCTCAGTTACTCCTGGAATATCAGTAGTAGTTTCTTCGCTCTCAGATTTCCTCTTTTTCTTCTTCTTCTTATGTTCAACTTCGGCTTCAGGTTCTTCTTCCTTAATTTCCGTTTTAATTTCATTACTTTCCAGTATTTTTTTTCTTTCTTCCACTTCTTTTTAAGTTGCTTTGGAGTTAATTCCGCTTTTACATCTTCTTCCATAAATTTATTATAAATAAATAAAGGTATATCTTTATACAAATAAAGATATCTTCTTCCATATCCTCCTCTTCCTTTTTAATTTCATCAAAATGCTTGCTCTTACTACTAGAAGCCATTGTATTATCCGCTGTTGCTGGATATTCTTTGATTTCACTTACACCATGATATTTTTCAAATTTGGCTTTAGCTTTACCAGTACCGCTAATGCGTCTAAAATTACCTTCTTCCAATAATTTCAAACGTGATTCAAGTTTAGCTTTGTGAGCAGCTCCTAATTCAAACGATCCATCTTCACCAAGAGCATTAACTCTTATGGCTAAAGCAGCTTTAGCTCCCAACATTCGAGACATTTTATCCTTAAATTTAACACTTGACTGCCCAACTAATCAAATTTTAGGTTGTTTTGGCTTAAAATAATATTCTGAATTTCGGGTTTTTACTGGTTTCTTACGTCAAAACTAGTTCTTACAAATCAACGATCAGGTAAAACTAGTTTTGACTGAAACTCTCAGTTATAACCCGAAATAATATTGAAGATTCAATTTATTCGGGTTTTTACAAATGTAGTATGTTAGATCGCGTTTTAACTAGTTAAAACTAGTTTCAACAAACGTCTTTAGTTACTTCTAGTTTTGACTAGTTAAAACTAGTTTTTACTGATTTCGGGTTTTAACGGTAACATATACAGGGTGGCCCAACTAAGAGTTCCCACCCAGGTTATTTCGAAAACGAATAATTTTTGAAAAAAACCCTGAAACCGGTCAATTTTTATTTGGCAGGGGACCAATTTTTATGGTAACGCAAGGAACAACCCCTTACCCAGTTATGCAGGGAAACTACCCCTTCAGAAATCTTAAATGGCAATAGGGGTCGATTCATACATCATTGTAAAGCTCCTACTATTCTCTACACAACTGTCATATTTTTTTTTTAAATTGATGGAATATTTGAGAAGTTATAGCATTTTCACGTTAGACATGTAAAACATGTTTTTAACAGGTGACATGGGCTAAAAAGGGTTTTAAAGCTTGATTTTGTTAAAAATAATTACAATCATGCTTTGATTCCCCATTTAATAAGGATTGACCAGTTTCAGAGTCTTTTTTTCAAAATAATTTTAGTTCCCACCCAGGTTATTAGAAAAACAAATATTTTTTGTAAAATAGCCTGAAACTGATTTATTATTATTTAGTGGGGGACCAATGTATGGTGGTATTTATTTTTATTGTAACTTTTAACAAAATCAAGCTTTAAAAGCCTTCTAAACCCATGTTACCTGTTAAAAACGCGTTTTAGATGTGTAACGTGAAAATGCTACAATTTCACAAATATTCCATCAAATTCAAAAAATATGACACCTGTATAGAGAATGGTCAGAGCTTTACAATGATGTATCACTTGACCCCTATTGGTATTTAAGATTTCTGAAGGGGTAGTTTCCCTGCATAACTGGGTGAGGGGTTGTCCCTTGCGTTACCATAAAAATTGGTCCCCCGCCAAATAAAAATTGAAAGGTTTCCGCGTTTTTTTTCAAAAATTATTGGTTTTCGAAATAACCTGGGTGGAAACTCTTAGTTGGGCCACCCTGTATAAATCCGTCACTATTTTGCCAGATATAAATCCGTCACTATTTTGCCAGATATAAATCCGAGTTATGGTTTTGTAAAAAATTGCACCATTTTACTTGTTGAAATTGTTAGATGAGTTTCGAAAATTTGCAAAAAAATAACCACGAGAATTAATTTTGCGGTTGATTTGAATACATTAAAAAATTAAAAAGAAATGAGATTTTCTAAAAATTACACTTTTTGACTTGTTGAAGCAGCAAGATGATTTTTAAAAATTTATACAAAATAAAACCAAGTGAGATACAATTTATTTTTCGGTTGATTTGAATAAATTAGAGAATTCTTCAAAAAAGTAATTCGAGTTTGTTGAAAAATTTCAAGGGGGACCGTAAGAAAAACTAAGATTTTGTAAAAATGGCACTATTTTACTTGTTGAAGTTGTAAAATGATTTTTAAAAAATTATAAAAAAAATAAGTAAGAGAGCTACAATTAATTTTGTGACCGATTTGAATAAATTAGATAATTCTGGAAAAAATAAACCAGAGTTTGTTGAAGAATTCCTAGAAGAACATTAAATAAATTGAGATTTTATAAAAATTGCATTATTTTGTTGAAACTGTAAAATGATTTTAAAAAATTTATAAAAAAAAAATAAATAAGCTAGAATTAATTTTGTGATTAATTTGAATAAATTAGAGAATGCTGTAGAAAATAAAGCATAGTTTGTTGAACAATTGCTAGGAGAACATTAAACAAATTGATTTTTTGTAAGAATTGCATTATTTTACTTATTGAAGCTGTAAGATGATTCTTAAAAATTTATAAAAAAATAACCAAGTGAGCTTGAAACAGTATTATGTTCGATTTAAATAAACTAGAGACTTCTGTAAAAAAAAAATCTAAATTTGTTGAGAAATTCCAAGGAAAACATTAAAAAAACTGAGATTTTGTAAATACTGCACTATTTCACTTGTTGTAAAATGATTAAAAAAATTATATAAAAATAAGCTAGCTAGAATTAATTTTGCGGTCGATTTGAAGATATTGGAGAATTCTACAAAAAAAATTGTTGAAAAAATCCAAAGGAAACATTAAAGAAATTGAGATGTTGTAAAAATTGCATCATTTTACTTGTTGAAGCTGTAAAATACTTTTTTTTAAATTTATAAAAATAATAAAGTGAGCTATAATGAATTCTGTGGTTGCGTTGAGTAAATTAGAGAATTCTGCAAAAAATAAACTCGAGTTTGTTGAAAAGATCCAAGAGGAAAATAAAAAAAAATGCGATTTTGTAAAAATTGCAATATTTTACTTGTTGAAACAGTAAATTGATTTTTCAGAATTTATAAAAAAATAACCACGTGAACTAGAATTAATTTTGCGGTTGATTTGAATAAATTTGATAGTTCTGCAAAAAATTAACCGGAGTTTCCAAGAAGAAAAAAAATGATATTTTGTAAAAAATACGTTTTGAAGGTGTAAAGTGATTTTTAAAAGTTTATAAAAAAAACTAAGTGCGCTAGAACTAATTTTGCGATTGATTTAAATATATTTGAGAATTCTGCCCAGGGACGGATTTAGCAAAAGTTGCTATTGGGGCGCCGGGATACTACAAAACTGGTCTCATCCCGAAATGATAGCAGTTATTTTTTTTTAAAGTTGCAATTTAGCTTTCTTGGGGGCCTCAAAAAGAGGGGGCCATAGGCTGCAGCCTTAATATTAGACCGGCGTATACAAATCCGCCCCTGGCCCCTTGTACTTTTTAACCATGTTGATTTAAACTTGTTAGAAAAATTTGATATAATTTAATTATACTTTGTCATCACTTTTGTTTATACTGGGTGCCCTGAATAACTGTGACAAATTTTTAGTGGTGATAGAGGAAGTCAAACTAAGCATTTTTGACTTATAAAGTATTGTCAGGAAATGCTATTTTTTATAATCGCATTTGGGCAAAATGAAAATATCCGGGTCCCCTAAATTTTCGGGCCCTATGCAAGTGTCTACTTTGCCTAGTGGGAAACACGGCCCTAGGCCCTGTCCAAAAATATACTATTGATCTGGCAACTGCGGTTATTCAAATTTTAAATTTTATAATAATCCTCTTATTAGTTGTTTTTGCTGTGAATTGTACATTAGAGATCGACATAAAAAAATTGTATTTTTATTAAAAATAATTACCTATGCTTGAATATGAATGGAAATCAATAAAACTTTCACTAATTGAATAAAAATGGCAACTCTGCTATAATTAAATAATTTAAAAAATATTAATTGTTAATATACCCATTTATATGATAAAACTATATGCTAAATAGTAAAAATAAAATATTTATAAGTAGTGATGTGTAATTACCGGTAATTTAAAAATTGGTAAAGTTACCGGTAATTTTTAAGTAATAATACCGGCGATTAATGGTAAAGTTTTAAATTAAGTAAAAAGTATTTAAAAATGGAAATTATTTATTTTCTTCTAAATAACATAAGTTTTTGTAATTTTGGATGATTGATCTATTTAAGGTTACGTTTAACTTTTAAATTTATCTCTTTGTCATAAACAAATGCAAAAATATGAAGATTGGTAATTAAAATAATAAAAATTCGCTTTGAAAACGTCTAGGATTCAGCACAACATATTTTATATATGTATTTTCGGTTTAAAAATAAAACATTAATTCTTGAATAATATAAAAAAATAATATAAAATAATTATAATAATAAAATAAACGTTTGATTTCTACAAAGCTATAAATAAAATAAACATAAATAGGTTAACAAAAAAAATAAAATACATATTCTGAGATCATTTAAAATTTTGCAATGTATGTATAACAGAGATGTGTGAATATTAGTTTTATTTTCTATTTCAATTTTTTCTTAATTTTTACTGAAGTTTTTTATTATTGGTGTTTTTTTTTAAATAATCCCCGGGATAATCCCACACGCTTCAATGTTTTATTTTTTAAGTTTGGATGGATTTTTTAACAATATATAACTTAAAACGTTTTATAGGTTATTGAATAAAATCAAACTTAAACTTAAAATTTGGCGGGAAATTTGAATTTGGTAACTTTTAAAAATTACCGGTAAGGAAAGGAAATTTACTAGAAATTTAAGCTAATTATGAATTGCATTTTTATATTTAAAATTTAAAAACTTAAAAATTCACTAAAATTAGCCTAAACAAGGGAATTCCTCAAAATTTGATAAAAAATTACATTAATAAAAAAACTTGAAATTTTTAACAAAAAAATGGAAATAGATCATAAAATTTTGCTGATTATGAACTACACTTTTTAATTTAAAATTTGAGAATAAGCAAATACACTCAAATTTGCTCAATCCAAGGGAATTCTTGAAAATTTGATCGAAATTACTTTAATAAAATAACTTTCAATTTTGAACAAAGAAAATGGATATTCGCCAGAAAATTAAGCTAATAAAATTTAATAAAATCTCACCTAAAAACATAGAAATAACTTGAAATTTTAAATAAAGAAAAATGTGAACTCTACTGCATTATACTGCACCGTATTATAAAGTGTGATTTTAAGTTGATAACTTTTTTGATAAGATGTAAAAATCAATCAAATAAATTTCTTTGGCGAATTATTATGTATCTTTAAAAAAGAAAGTTATTTGAATTTTATCTGTGTCGTTGCTTTTGATCACGTTTTGTTGGGTTTAGAAGAAAAAGTCAAAAAAATAACAAAAAAAACGAAGTAAATATCTTAATATTATCTTAAGAATAAAATTTTACGGTTACCACTTTATATGTTTTAAACATTTATTTTAAATTCAAAATTAGATTTTTTATTCGGTAATTTAATGTTCTCTTAGAAAATAATTAATTATGGTTTCGCTGGGTCTGAGACATTCCAATCAGTCAGTTGTTCGCAATTATTTTCTACTTCCAAATAACTTATAATTTTCTAAATTACAAATTATAATTTTATTAAGCGAATATTGATTATTAGTGAAAGTGATGTACATTTCATTTAATTATTTCTAATTCATATTATTAGTCAGGATATAAATCTATTCATGCCTTGGGCTAAATTTCCCGAAACTGGTTTATAAAAGTATGGACGTAAGTGTGTAGATTACAAATAAAAAAACTTCCAATTCAGAGAAGTTCAAGTTTATATCAATTTTAAAGCAAGATATAAGTTGCCAAATTCATTCAATGGAAGTATTATATTAAGTTATTATTTTTTTTAAATAAACATTACAGAAACATAAAGTATGGATTATTTTATCTTTGATAAACATAAACAAAACATTTTTTTTAAATCATTTTAATATTTAATTTATCAACAGCTATTTATAAATAAATAAGTAAACTTAAGATTTATACCTAAATGTTGGGTATCACGGCATTCGGAAAAAATCCTTTATCTAAATAGTAGATAGCCCTATTACCATGCCATTTGAAAAATTAAAGATTTTTGCAAAAAACGCATTTTAAAAATTATATAAATTAATTTCTCGAAAACGGCCGAATGAATTTCATAATTTACAATTTATTTTACCTATTATTAATTAATTTAAATACACTTATGTAGTTTTAATAGATTTTATTAAAAAAAATACAAAAAAAAAATCCAACTTTTTTTTAAGTTCAGAAAAAAAATTGTTTTATCACAAACATACTTAGAATTTACCAATCTTTAAAAATAATTACAAAAAATAGGGTGTTAGATTTAAAATAAGAAAGTTGATGTCATTTCCGGCGAAACCGGAAGTGAAATTGAAAATTTATTAGTTCAATAAAGAAATGACAGAGGTGGCCCTAGTTTCGTGGACACCCGGTATAGTTTTATTGAAAAACACAAACAAAATTGATGAAATAATAAAATATGAACTAACTTTAACAAATAAGCATATTTTTAATGAGTTTATTTTGATAATTGATATGTAG
Source organism: Stenus bimaculatus (assembly GCA_963971135.1). NCBI lineage: Eukaryota > Metazoa > Arthropoda > Insecta > Coleoptera > Staphylinidae > Stenus > Stenus bimaculatus. The sequence goes on along the minus strand of OZ020183.1, from coordinate 31,416,485 downwards.
TAAGTAAAACTGTTTGTAGAAAATTTATTGGAATTCCTTTGGATTTAAATTTTTTAACGCAGTTAAATTTACTAATTGTATTTTTTTAAGTTAAAAAAGTGTCGCGTATACAAACAGCAACAGTAGGTATTGTAATATTGTTGTAGACCACCCAAGTATAAGATATTATATTATGTAAGTGTTATAAGATTGTTACTTTGTCACTATCATATTTTTCTTCAAAAGAGTCTGTGCGTGTTGAATAGTGCTGCGTCCACATCCGTTCCCATGGTGTAGCTAAAAGTGCGGACTTAGCAAAAGCCCCAAAAAGTGTCTAGATCTTAAGAACCAAGGGTCAGTACGCCTTAATCCACATTGAGAACAACTTGATTGTAATTGAAATCTTTTAAAGCTAACATCCAACACTAGTTTTTGTTAAATAAAGTAATTTAGTAAAATTACGTTTGTTTTATCTTGAAGACCACAACAAGATATTTTGGTGGCAGCGTTCGGGATTATTATTTCGTAACCCGCGGACTAAGTTTAAACCAAGTGCACCCCTTGCCGTGTAACACGTTTACCACGTCCGAATTTTTAGTTATTGATGTGCGTACCTCCGCTGACGCATTGTATAACTAATTAAATACTGTTGTTAATTCAAGAAAATTAGTGCAACAATTATCAATCAAAAGTCGTGAAAATTCAGTACTGCGACGACTGAAAGTTTGGTTAGTTAAATAACTTTTATTAAGTAAGACGTAATTGGGTATCTGAAAAAAAAATAACGATAGTGGAAATTGGCTGCTCACCACAAAACTGCTGAAAATCCCTAAAATTCAACATCATTTGGAAAATATTGGAAGAAATTGGGTCGCTCAATATCACTTGGAGGATACTGGATCAACATTCAACACTTACCTGGACAAATTGGAGGATCAACAACCCCACTAGAAGGATACTGAATTGAAAAAATACCTGAGAGGGATACAACCAACTACGTGGAAATAAAATGTTTCGTTTTATGTAAGTAAATAGTTTTGTTTCAATTTTCATAAATAGCCAAATAAAAGTAAATTTTCAAAATTAATCACATTTATTGAGATTAAATCAATCAATTATAAAAAAATATATAATATATATAAAAAATGGTTGACGGTCAGGATAACGAGCAACCTGCCCCAGTTTTCGTAAGTTTAGATACAGGAGTTAGATTGTTACGCGAATTTGATGGTTCTAAACAGGGCGATAAGGTACATGATTTTATAGATGTTTGTGAAATGGCGTTAAATTCGGTAGCACCTCAATGTAGACAAGTGCTTTATAATGTTATTAAAACTAAATTAATTGGAAAAGCTCGCAATTTAACAAAGTATAGAGAGTTCGAAAATTGGCATGCTCTTAAAGCATTTTTAGAAGACACTTTCTCTGAAAGCGGTTCAATAAGTTATTGGCAAATGGAGTTGACCTCTTGTAGACAAAATAAAAATGAAGATATAGCAACTTATTCCAATAAAATTGAGCGAATTTTAAGCAATCTAGTAGATGCCTCCACAATTGGCAAAGAAGGCGAAATAGCCAATGAAATTTCAAATATTTTAAGAAATCAAGCATTAAACGTATTTATTCAAGGACTTATAGATCCAATAAAATTTCAGTTAAAAGCTAGAAATCCAAACAATTTAGAAATTGCCATTGAATTAGCTAGGGCCGAAGAACAAGAACTTTATTCAAATAAACACTTAAAAAATTCGGTGTTCAGTAATAATAGCCATAGAGATTATTCAAATTTTAAAATGAATCCTCAAGGATTGAAATGCCACAATTGCCATAAATTAGGACATAAAGCGGCAAATTGTTTTAGCAAAATGGGCAAGCAAGAGTTTCATCCTCAAAATATAAAAGTCGAACGAAATTTTCATGTCTCGAAATCGGAATTCAAATGTTTCTTCTGCGGTAAGATAGGGCACAAAATTGCAGATTGTAGGGCACGAAATAAAAATTTCAATCAGGGAAACGGAATGAGACCGTCGCAAAATGGTCCAGCGCCGGCGGCTCCCCAAACTTACGGACCAAGCACGTCAACGCAAGCGAACAACTACGCACAACAGTCGGACGCACGAAACAATTCCCGTCCAAATTTCACCCGTACGAATCAGTAACGAGACCTTTTGAAAAAGCAACATCAAATTTGAATTTAGAAATAATAAATCAAAATAATATAGAAAATGTATTTCATTTTGAGGCATCTAAAAGTAAATTAAAGTATTTAAAATTAAAGTTAAAAGGTTTAAAAAATAATATGGCGATATTTTTGATGGATACTGGATCGGCTATCAACATAGTAAAATTTTCCAAAATCGAAAACCCTATTTTAGTAAATTCACAAAAAAGCATCAAAATTAAAGGGATATCAGACACAGTTTTGAGTACTTTGGGTACAGTAAATTTAATTTACAAAAATGTAGATATAGTTTTTCATGTAGTTAGTGATAATTTCCCAATAAATTCTGAAGGAATAATTGGAAATGAATTCTTTGAAAATTTTAAATGTCTAATAGATTATAGAGATTGTAAGGTTTACGTAAATAATGAAGAGATAAATTTCTATTGTGAAGGAAATTTTGAAGTTAATAGTGAAATTGATGAGAATTTAAATGAAAATGAAGTTAGTTGTATGAATCAGGATACAAATAAATTTTGTGTCAATAGATATAATGAATTAAAGCGAGATGACTTTAATAACGATTTGAATTTTGTTGAAAATGGTAAGGAATTGAGAAATGCAGATAAAAATAAACGTGACTTGCTATATATTGAATTGCCACAAAGATGTGAGCAAATAGTTAGAGTAAAATGTAAACCGAATGTATCTCGTCAAAATCAAAGTTTTATTTGTGAAGCAACAGAAATAAGTAAAGGAATATTCTTAGGAAATTGTTTAACAAATATTAGACGCGAAGATAATACCTGTTTAGTTAGTATAGTAAATACTTTAGAAGAAAATTTTAGGTTAGAAATTCCAGAAGTTTCTTTGGAAATTGTAGATTTAAATGAGAATAATATATGTACAAATGTGTTTAATCTTAAGGAAACTAGTGATAGGTCAGAAGATATACTTGAATTAACGCGATTAGAACATCTAAATTTAGAGGAAAGTAAAATCATAAAGGATCTGATTTTTGAATACTCGGACATTTTTCATTTGCCTAATGAAAAACTTACTTGTACAAACGCTGTGCAACATAGAATTCCATTACAATCAGATTTACCACCTGTGAATATCAAGCCGTATAGACTACCTATTTCCCAACGAGAGGAAATTCAAAAACAAACAGAACAAATGTTAAAAGATGGAATAATACAAGAAAGTAAAAGTCCGTATAATTCACCACTACTCGTTGTACCAAAAAAGCCAGACGCGAACGGAGAACGTAAATTTCGGATAGTTGTAGACTATAGAAAAGTTAACGAAAATACAATAGGTTTTTCTTTTCCTCTGCCAAATATTATAGACATTCTTGACCAGTTAGGTCATTCAAAATATTTTAGCACTTTAGATCTCTCGAGTGGATATCATCAAATTGAGTTACATCCAGATGATAGGCATATAACTGCTTTCAGCACCGGTTATAAACACCTAGAATATGTACGCCTACCTTTCGGATTAAAAACAGCTCCTAGTACATTTCAACAATTAATGAATACCGTAATGTTAGGTTTACAAGGAATTAAAGCTTTTGTGTACCTTGATGATATTTGCATATATAGTTCTAATCTGAAAAGTCATAAAATTAAGCTTCAGGAAGTCTTTGATCGACTGCGGAAGTATAATCTAAAATTAAATCCGACAAAATGTGAATTTTTACGTCAAGAAGTAGTATATCTAGGTCATAAAATTACGAATAAAGGTATGCAACCGGACGATACCAAAATCTCTGCCGTGCGAGATTTCCCCATGCCGAAAACCCAAAAACAAGTAAAGTCATTTCTAGGATTAGCTTCATACTATAGAAGATTTATTGAGAATTTTTCGAAAATTGCTAGACCTCTAACGGAATTATTAAAGAAAGATAAGAGTTTTGTGTGGACGGATAGGTGTCAAATTGCCTTTGATGAATTAAAAATTAAATTGATTAACCCCCCTTTGTTGCAATATCCTGATTTTGAAAAACCCTTCGTTTTAACTGTAGACGCATCAGGATACGCGATCGGTGGTATACTCAGTCAAGGAAAAATAGGTGAAGACTTACCTATTGCTTACGCTTCACGTACATTAAATACTGCAGAAATTAATTATAGTACTACAGAAAAGGAATTACTGGCAATAGTTTGGTGTTGTAATCATTTTAGGCCATATTTATTTGGTCGAAAGTTTTTTGTAGTGACTGATCATAAAGCTTTAGTTTGGTTGAATAACATTACCGATCCTAGTTCAAGACTTACGCGCTTTAGATTAAAATTAATGGAATATGACTTTGAGCCCATTTACAAACCCGGAAAGTTAAACGTTAACGCCGATGCACTTTCGCGCATTTGCACAATAAATTCCTTAAAAGATAAAACATTTGGTGAATATCTACAGCATGTATCTAGTAAAATAATAATAAATAATAACGTAGTTGATAAACCTGGTGACTTATTTTTAGCGCCATCTGATTTTTCCTTAGTTCAGGCAGTTAGTGTAGACCTAAAAATGGGAAAAGGCATTGCACTTACTTTTAGAGAACATTTTGATCATGTTGATAGATTAAAATTACAAGAACAGAAATTACATTCAATAAACTATGTTCCTGAACAACAAAGATTTATATTTTATTTGTTAGTCAAACAAAATTTCTATGATAAACCAACTTATGAGGATTTATATAAAACACTGTTATCACTCAAGACATTCTGTGTAAAAAATAATATAAAAAAATTAGCAATGCCCAAAATCTGTTGTGGATTGGACAAATTAAAATACGAAAAGGTTCGTATAATGTTAAGGTTTATTTTTCAAAATTCCGACGTTCTAATTTATGTTTATGATAATGAAGATAGTAAAGAAATAACTGAAGAACAAAAACTCGAAATTCTAAAGGAATATCACGAACTTCCAACGGGAGGACATCCGGGCATAAATCGCATGTTAAAAAGGATAAAATTAAAATACAATTGGAATGGTTTAAAAAACGATATAAAAAAATATGTTAAAAGTTGTCGACTATGCCAAACAAATAAAGGTACAAATAAACCCTTAAAAGCCCCTTTGCAAATTACGGATACTCCGGAACAAGCGTTCGAAAAATGCTATATGGATATAGTAGGTCCTTTACCAATATCCGAAAATGGAAATCGGTATATTCTAACTTGTCAAGACGCACTTACGAAATTTTTAGAAGCAATTCCAATTCAAAATATGGAAGCAATAACTGTTGCAAATAAATTAGTTACAGAAGTAATTTGTAGACATGGTATTATGAAATCAATTGTAACTGACCAAGGGTCGAATTTTATGTCAGACGTCTTTAAACAATGTTGTAAACTTTTGAAAATAAAACAAATAAACTGTAGCGCTTATCATCCGCAATCTAATATGGTAGAGCGAAGTCATAGAACTCTTGCGGAATATTTAAGAAGTTTTGTTAACAAAAGCAAGACCGATTGGTGTGATTGGATACCTTACGCGAAATTTACTTATAATACCACTCCACATACAACTACAAATTTTACACCTTATGAGTTAATATATGGAAGACAAGCTGAACTTCCTTCAGCAATTGTTAGTCAGCCTAAATTTTCTTATACATATGACGACTTTCTAACAGATTTAAAGTTAAAAATGCAAGTTAGTAGACAAGAGGCTAGAGAAAATTTAATAAAACGCAAGCACACTAGTAAGGAAAATTATGATAAAGGTACAACTGAATTCAAGTTTAATATAGGAGATAAGGTTTTATTATTGGATAATGCTACTAGAGCGAATAGAAGTAAAAAACTCTATTCTAGATTTATCGGTCCTTTCGAAATTATTGATGTTAATTCAGATGTAAACTATACTATTTTACAAAATCGAAAAGAAGTGGTTGTTCACAAAAATCGACTAAAATTATTTCACGATTAATGCACTTTGTTTTTTTAGGTTAATTTTAACACTCCTTGGAAGAATAATAATTTCTGATAAAATTGATGGTCATACGGTTCAAAATTTGGAGAAATCCGCCGGGATATACTATGAAAAATTGGGAAATTTGAAAATGTTTAGCGATAAATGGACTTTAATTACATACATCGATATGTTTGAACACACCGCAAAATTTAAACAACTCCAGATTCATTACTCGCAAACGGTAAAATTATGTTTACAAGTAGGTATTAATAGAGTTAAGGAAGATTGCGAAAATTTTATAAGAGTAACAAAGGCGTTGATAAATAAATTAGAAAAAGAACGACATATGGTCGATAATCTATTGGGAAACGATAATCACTTACGGGTTAAAAGAGGATTAATAAATGCTGTAGGAAAAGTAACTAAGTTTTTATTCGGAAATCTAGATGAAGACGATGCAGAATTTTATAGTAAGAAAATTAATCAATTTACAAATAATGAACAAAAATTAATTGAAACAATTAAAGATCAAAGTCATGTAATAAAAACTACTATTTCAAATTTTAACGACACTATAGGGAGTTTAAACATAAATGAGGGAATATTAGCGAATAACCTCAAAAAGTTAAGCCGATATTTGGTAAATGTAACGGATGACGTAAATTTATTAGAGATCAAACTAAATATTAACGAACATTTTTCATTGTTTACTATGCTTTGTTTTCAATATCAAATCGAAACGCAGAATATAATCGAATCGGTATTAAATGCTAAGAGGGGACAACTTCATCCATTTATCTTAACGCCAGAAAAATTAGTTTTAGAACTTCAAAATATTTTAAAAAATACTACTTTAAACCTTCCTATTATGCCAATTTTGGAAAATGCTCATATATTTTTAAAGATAATTGATATTGATGTTTATTTTAAAGAGGGAAATTTAATTTACATTATTAACGTACCATTAACAAACAATCAAGAGTATAGTATATACGAAATGATACCTTTACCTGTACATGTTACTGAAAATAAATTCGTTTTTATTCAACCTTCAAAATCTTACTTGGCTATAAATGATTTGAGACAGAAATATTTTCTTATGAATAATGATAATTTTAAAAATTGTATAGAATATTTAAAGTTACAATTTTTGTGTAAGCAAGTTCAACCTATATTTATAACGCATACAAATAATATTTGTGAAGTAAATTTATTTCATTCAGTTAAAACAATACCTGAAGATTGTGACAAGAGAATTGTTAATTTAAAATTAAACGTTTGGCATCAATTAAAATCATCAAATTCATGGATTTTTGTTTTGACCAATGCTGAGAGGGTTACATTTAAGTGTGATAATAATTTATATGATGAAATTTTACATGGAGTAGGAACTTTATCTATTTCAGAAAATTGTATAGCTTATAGTCAGAATGCAATGTTAATTCCAGAAAGGTCATTTTCTAGTTCCATTTTTGCAAATCAATTTTTACCTGCTGTTAGTTTAATAGATGATTGTTGTGATGAAAACTCAAAGAAAAAGTCTTTAAATATTTCAAGTTTAAATTTAAACCCAAATTTTAGACAGACTAATGTACATTTACACGATTTAAATTTAGCTAGTAGTAAACTAGAAGAACTTGAAAGTAATTTAAATAAGTTTAATTGGTCACCTTCTTCTCTTTCAGAAAATTATGGTTTTTTGTTTTACACTGTATTAATATTAACGTTAACCTTAAGCTGTTTGTGTTGTTATTGCTATTGTTGTAAAATGCGTTGTAATAGAGGTAATAATTGCGGAAATTGTTTAAGAGGAATTTGTGTAACTGTAAAAAATAATTTTGAATCTAAAATACAACAGAGTGAAACTTCTTTTATTGATAACCAATTTGATAACCAGTTAAGTGATGCTCATCCGATGACGACTCTAGAGACTAGCATGACAAAACCTATAGAGTTAAGTAGGCCTATTAGAGGTAGAAAATCAATTGTAAAATGAATAAGGATTTTAGTTTTAGTTCTTTATTTTTATGTAGGTATGTTAATCTTAAAATTGTTTTAGATTTTAGATCATGTTTGATTTGATATGTTACAATAAATTGTTTTAAAAGATTTCACAACTTGTGGTTGTTCAATCTTTTTCAATTAAGAAGAGGGGTGTTGTAGACCACCCAAGTATAAGATATTATATTATGTAAGTGTTATAAGATTGTTACTTTGTCACTATCATATTTTTCTTCAAAAGAGTCTGTGCGTGTTGAATAGTGCTGCGTCCACATCCGTTCCCATGGTGTAGCTAAAAGTGCGGACTTAGCAAAAGCCCCAAAAAGTGTCTAGATCTTAAGAACCAAGGGTCAGTACGCCTTAATCCACATTGAGAACAACTTGATTGTAATTGAAATCTTTTAAAGCTAACATCCAACACTAGTTTTTGTTAAATAAAGTAATTTAGTAAAATTACGTTTGTTTTATCTTGAAGACCACAACAATATGACACGACCTATGCATAGTATGGATATTTTTTATTCACAGATGAGTGCTTTCAACCATCGACCATTGTAAACTTCGCCCATATTTCACATCCTATATTTTTCCAGTTCACGTGAGCAAGCTGAATATAACATTTGTTTTAATTTCATTATAAACATTTTTAGTTCGGTAATTAAAATTTCGTTTTTTAGTGGTTAATAAACAAATTTTACATTAAATTATTTAGTACTATTAATTGTTCTTGATGTTACATTATGAATTTGTTTTAAAAATAGGTAAGTTTTTACTAAATTAATTGGTGTTTTTAATATTTAAATAATATATAGCAATCAACATTTATTTAAAATAAAATACAATAAAATTTGTGGAAAATTGATTTACTTAAAAACAATTTAGTATACCGTATAATAATATAAATTGGTCATAAAATTATTTTCTTTGTAATAAATGTCCCATAAAAAACAAAAATTAAAAAATATCTGTTATAAATAAATAAATAAGTCTTTATTATCCAACAGGCTGGTGCCCCGTTACAGGATAACATACATGTGTAAATATACAGGGTGATGATAAAGTTTGGAACCTAATTCATAACTGCAGTATTTATTTTTTTTTTGAGAAAATTGCTCGGATAGGTCAATTTTAGTTTTTAAAATCCCATCCCTTGGTATAATAAAAATATTAATGACGTCACTGGTGTTTTAGCAATGACGTCATCATCGATTTTTTTAATGGAAACCCCCACTTTTTCACTGGTTTTTGATAGACATTTATGTCACTTAAACGATGATAAAAAAATTATTGCATTTGTGAACAAATTTCCGTTTAAAATTTTTTTAATATAACCTTAAAATTAATTTGTACTATTAAATTTGAAAAATTTGAATGTTGTATAAGATTTATTTTGGCTGATTTCAATAAATGGTAAATTTAAAATTTTATTTTTTGTAAATTTCCTTACATTTAAATGAAATCAGAAAATTAGTTTTTCAAGACTATTAAATTTATTAAACTTTGTTAAATACATTTAACATTATTTAAACATTTACTTTCTTTTGTTATTATTGGTAACTTCAAATTCGTTTTAATTTATTTATACAGGGTGTCTCACTTTTCTTCCAGCAAAAATTATTTTTAAATAGTAAATCTCATTCTGAACAAAAAATTTCGTATGAACTATTATGTTTTTTCGACTCCTAAAAAAGTTACAGCCAGTTTAAAATTTCATAAATTTAATGATTTTTGTGAGACACCCTGTATAAATTTCATTTAATTTTAATTTTATTTATTTAAATCAAGTATACTTTGGATTTTGTTATCTTTAAGCCAATAATATGCTAAATTTTACCGAGGGAAATTTAACATCGTCGTTTACTTATTTTAAAAACAACCAATAATTAAAAAAAAATAATTTGGCAAAGAAAAAATCCAAATAATAATTGATTTAAATAAAAAAAATATAATAACAAAAAATATTATACAGGGTATTCCACAAAAATCATGAAAATTTATCAATTTTAAAATTGCTGTAACTTTTTAAGGAGTCGAAAAAAGTTCATAGGAAATTTTTTGTTCAGTATGACATTAACTATCTAAAAAAATTTTTACTGGAAAAAAAGTAAGACACCCTGTATAAAACCTTCTTCGTTAAAATAAAAAATACCTTTTTTGAATTAAAAAGTTTTTTTATTCAAAAATTTGTTTAAAAATTTAATTGTTTTTTATATCATTGTTTAAGTGAGATGAATTTCTATCGATAATCAGTAAAAAAAAGTGGGGGCTTCCATTTAAAAAAATCGCTGATGACGTCATTGTTAAAGCATCAGTGACGTCATTTTTTTATATCAAGAGATGGCATTTTAAAAACTAAAATTGACCTGTACGAGCGATTTTCTCAAAACAATTAAATACGGCAGTTATGAATAAGGTTCCAAACTTTATCATCACCCTGTATAGGTTTATAACACTTGAAACAGTAAAAGAATAAGTATACAAAATGAAAATAAATATATACAGAGTATAGATAATATAAATAATTCCGATCAAAGTGAGTAAAAATTATAAGATTAAACGAACTTACCTAAAGTGAAGTTCTATCTTAATTGTATGTAGCTCTTGCGAAAGTATTAATATGTGTAGTACATTTCCTGAAATGTCCATAAGTCACTTTTTAAAAGAAGAAAAGAAGAAAAAACAAAAATCAAAGGTTTCTTTGCTTTCTTGGAAACGATGCTCTTATATCTCACTAATTTTAAAGCTTAATATTTAGCTGCCTTTAAGGGTTTGGGCAATTAATTTTTCAATAAAATATTATTGGGTGGGATTATGAATACTTTCGCAAGAGCTACATACAATTAAGATAGAACTTCACTTAAGGTAAGTTCGTTTAATCTTATAATTGTATTATGCTTTTGCTCCAGCATTAATATGTGTAGATGTTTAAAAACCCCTAGATTTAACAAAAAATACATAATAGAAGAAAAATTTAACAAAATTATTATAAGAATATAACTTATAGCACAAACAAATAATTAATTATTTGGAATTGAATTTGAAAATACGTTTATATCCGTATTTAAAGGTAAATTATAAAATTTATAAAACACTTCTGAAGTTCTTGTCCAACCAGCCGCTTTACGAATAGTATCAATGGATACTCCTGCAGAAGTCGATGCATGTCTAGTGCTATGAGCTGTAAAATTTTTATCAATACCAAATTTATGAAGTGATTCTTTAATCCTTCTGCTCAAGGTATTTGTTGAAACTGCTTTATGAGGTATTTTAAAAGAAACAAATAGTTTATCTTCAGATCCCCTAATACTTTTTGTCATTTTAATATAAATTTTAAGAATACTTGGTCTACAAATTTTATTTTGTTTGTAAAACAAAACATTCAAAAGGGTTTGAGTTTTATTTAAACCTGATGTTTTTATTTTATCCGAAATATAAATCTGAAAACCATTATCTATTGTTTTTATATTTTCCAATCTTATTGAATTTAATGTTTGTATTCTGTTTGCAGTTATTAAAGCCAATAAAGTAATAAGTTCCTTTGAAATTTGCTCTAAGAATAAATCTTCATTGTCTGAGTCTGATAAAAAATAATTTAAAACAATATTTGGATCCCAAGTATGGTCATATTTTGGCTTATTAGGTTTAAGTCTGTAAATGCCTCTAAAAAATCGTATAATCCTAAAATCTTCTCCAATACCAGGACCATAAATTAAAGAAATAGCTGATCTTAATGAATTAAGTAAACCATAAGTACTTCCATTGTTAAATTCGTAAGTAAAAAATGTTAATATATTATTAATTTGAACTTTAATCGGATTAACATTATACTTAGTGCAAAAAATCCACCATTTTCGCAAACAACTATTATATTGATTTTAGAGGCATCACATAAAGAAGAAAATAAAATATTTAAATTTTCTTTAGGAAAACCATTTTCCTTGTAAGCTAGATCGAAGCAATATCGCAAACCTCGGTAAGTTGGGGCCAAAGAAAAATATACAAGATCTTGGTTTAAAGTATATAGGTTTAGATTTTAACATGGATAAAAATAAAGGGTGCCACGGTTGAGTGGTTGGTATAATTTGGAACTACTAAAAATCCTTCTGCGTTTTTAGCTCTAATTTTATTAAACGTTCTTAAAATTAACGAAAATCCTGGAAAAGCATAAAAGAAAACATTCCAGGGTACGGTAAAAGCATCATCTGCTATAAACTCTGGATCTTTAAACCAGGAAATAAATTTCTCACACTTATTATTTGCTATAGTAGCAAATAAATCTATTTCTGGAAATCCAAATTGATCACAATTTTTTTCAAACACTAAATTAGATAATTGAAATTTAGTTTCGCCTTCTAATTTTCTAGATTCTACATCAGCAATATTTAATTTTGAATTTACATAAGACGCAAATATCCAAATACCTCTTTTTTTCACACCATTGCTAAATTTTTTACTTAATAAATTTAGATTGTTAAATCAAATACTTCCCATTTTATTAATACACGAATTGCTGTATTACCTACATCTATTCTTTATAAAATTTGACAATTTGTAAGTTTCTAGCAAAACATTTAAGGGTTAAATATGAAGAAAGTAGTTCCGAATAGTTTATATGTAAAAATCTTTCATAATGTTTCCAGAAACCATTACAATTAACATTATTACAGCATTCACCCCATCCATTCAACGAAGAATCCGAAAATATTAATAAGTGAAAGTTATATTGATATATCGGATTAACTTTTAAAGAAATATTTCTTTTCCACCATAAAAAATCTTCAAAGAGATAATGAGGTAAACTCATTATAGTCTCATAATCATAGGAAGCATTGTTTAATGCTACCTGTTTGGCTCTATCAAAAGACTTTTATACAACCAACCATAATTTATTCCTGGACAAATGGAAACAAGTTTTTCTATCAAACTTGCAAATTCTCTAATCCTACATTTTTTCATAGATGAAAAACGTTTTATTTCTGATACAATTAAAATACGTTTTTCAAAAGTTATAGAAACTTCCATTTTCTTTGAATCAAAAAAAAAATAAAAAAAAAATCGAAGAAATTTACAAATATTACTGTAAAAACACATTTTTTCTTATTGATAAGAAAAACTAAATTTATGAGAAGTTTAACGGTGGCATTTACATTTTTACCAATCAATAATAGATCATCTAGATATACTACTGAAATATAACCCATTTTTCTTAAACTGGAAACCACAGGTTTCATTATTTTTGTAAATACAAATGGGTGTATTTAATCAGAAAGGTAAACAGTTAAATTCATATAACTCATCCTTAAAAATAAACCTTAAATTTTTTTAAAAGGTTTGTGCATTGGGATTGTAAAATAGGCAACTTGTAAATCTAAAGTAGCCATAAAGCAATCTTGATTTATCAAATTAAAAGCAATTTTATAATCTTCTATTTTAAAATAAATCATATCAATAAAAGCATTTAAAGATTCAAAATAAATCTAAAAGTTCCATTTGGTTTAGGTACTAGAAAAATACCAGAAATAAATTGATTCTTAACAGCATAACAATTTGATATAGCTCCTAATTTAAGTAATATATCCAAACAAGATTCATAATGTTTAATTTCTGAATCAGAAATTTTTGATTTTGGTATACTATTTTGAATAGGAGTTTATTAACAAAAAGAAGTTTTGTAACCATTTAATCATGACAAAATCAAGGGATCAGAAGTAATTTGATTCCGATTTTGAATAAAAAATTTTAATCGTCCATAAACATTTAAATTTAATGATTGGACTGTAGTCTCTGTGACTTTTAAGTTTGGGATCATCTCTTAAGATTCCAATGTCCCTTCTGTTTGCAACTCTGAGGTGGAGATTTTTCTTGCCCGCCTCGTTGAGGAACTCGTCTTTGGGAAAACAGAAACCGAGACGGAGTCTTCAAGTTTTTGGATTTGTTAATTTATTAACTTTGTACTCAGACAGGTTTTTGGTTTTAAATGTTTAGATGTTTATGTTTATTTATTTATTGTTCCAGAGCTTTCGCCCGATTAATTTTTTCCTCTAAATTAACTCCAAATAAATTCTTCATTAGGAGTAGGTCTCACACAAGATTCTTCATGATAAAGATCTGCGAACAATCTTCTAACATCAGACAAATTTTAAAGAAGATGCAAATTCATATTATTTTTATTCTCCTTCTTCAAAATTGAAGAAATTGACCTTCCAACCGCTGATAAACACATAAATATCATCGATTGTTTTTTTAAACCTATTATCTCTATTAACATTTGTCTTGTTTAATGATGCCTTCATGTTGTCATTTAATACTGATGGTTTAATGTTTAATTAAAGGGCCATTTTCAGGTGCAGGATATTTTAAATAAAAAAATTTTTATATTCTTCTTCTGTTAGTCCTATTTCTAGAATGTCATTCCATCTACAAATTTACAAACAATATCATTTGATGTCATTCTAAATGACAAACTTTGACGAATCATCCTGTAATTTTCTCTCACCCAAAATATTTAAAATCTCAGAATCGAGATTTCTAATTTTAGGATCAATTTGTAACAATAAAGATTCCTCTTTAAAGTTATTTAAATTATGTTAACATGATTTGGATAATGGAGACATTGAATTAACATAAGCATCCATATGAACAGGAGTAATACTACTTGTACCTAAATCGAATTATTACATTTACAAGGATACATATTAAATGTAAAATGTATTATTACATTGATGTAGATGTATTAAATGTAAAGTGTATTATTACATTTATAAGGACACATATTAAATGTAAAATGTATTATTACATTTATATCCAGAATCAAGACTCTAGACGTTTTAAGTAATTATTTTCATCAAATGTACAATGTATTATTACATTGATGTAGATGTATTAAATGTAAAATGTATTATTACATTTATATCCAGACTCCAGACGTTTTAAGCAATTATTTTCATCAAATGTAAAATGTATTATTACATTGATGTAGATGTATTAAATGTAAAATGTATTATTACATTTAAATCCAGACTCCAGATAGCATATAAGACTCCCTTTAAATAATTTAAAATTGAACATTTTATCAAAATTAACTGTCACTTTGACATTTTCTTCAAATTTTAGACTTTTTCTTAATTTTCTTAAGACTCAACTTCTTAATTTCATGAGCTAAAACAGAGGTTTCCTCTTTATCTTCCGTGGAACTGGAGTATATCCTCTTTCTTTCACTTTCTTTCCATAATTTTTTATTTCGACGCAAATTTTTTGTGACTTATATTATTGACACTTTAGAAAACAATGAGATATAAGAGCATCGTTTCCAAGAAAGCAAAGAAACCTTTGATTTTTATTTTTTCTTCTTTTAAAAAGTGACTTATGGACATTTCAGGAAATGTACTACACATATTAATACTGGTGCAAGAGCATAATACAATTAATTATTTAATTAGCTTACGATTAAAGAATTATATTATCCCATTAAAAAAAAACGCCTTTTAAAAAATCCATAAGTCAAGGAAAAAAAAATAAATACATACGTTTGAAGGGCGCAAGATTTTTCAAAAATAAGTTTTGTATTATAGACTACAGTTCGATTGGGTATATTATTTCATTTAACATATTGGTTTTGTAATTACTGAGTGGCGTCCTATATCGTTTTTACAGAGAAGAGTCTTCTTGATGTCCATTTCTTCATTTTTTGTTTTTCTAAGTCTAACCAATTAGTCATACGGCAGGAGTAAAACGGTCTCTTTATAAAAAATATTCGCTTCGGCGTTTATAATACACATAAAAAACTAATTGAAATAATATTATTTTTCCAACGCTATCAAAAAGTTTAGATATAAACGAAGAGTACACTTTTTCGTTTTTTGTTTTTAGTTTATTTTTAAACTTTTTACTGCGCTTCAAAAATTATGTAAAAATTTAAGAAATTTTTATAACGCTGTAAAAACTTTAAAAATGTACTTAAAACTAAAAACGAAAAAGTGTAGATTTATACCTTAACTATAGTTAAGTAAGTTAAGTAAAGTTTATACCTTAACTTTTTGCTAGCGTTGGAAAAAGAATATTATTTCAATTAATTTTTTATCTATGTTATAAACCCCGCTAAGCCAACGTTTTTGTAAAGAGCCCGTGTTACTGCTAAACTATGACCATTTGGTTTGACTTATAAAAACAATAAATAAAAACACTAGTAGCAACAAGACTCTTCTGTAAACCAGAAAAAGAAATTTAAAAAAAGCTGGATTGGAAAAAAGTTATGACCAAAACCGCAAATACCAAGCGAATTTCAAAATCATCCACTCAAATTTGCCGACTATCCTCTTAAGACCATTCCTTCATTACCATTGTAATGGTTATTTTGAGGATTACTGGAGTACGTTTACAGTCCTTATAAATTATTATTTTAAAATAATTCTTTCAGAATTTGAAAATGTGATAAGTAATCTACAAAAAGGTGCAAAGCTTTTTTTTTAAATTACACATTTTTATAATTCTTATTTTAAAGTGGAGATTTGATGCAATTTTCATTGCAAACTTTTTGAGATATTAAAAATCGGTTTGCGCCGTTTTGTAGAACATACATTTATCTATTTTTAAGTATTTTTTATAATAAAAGTGCTACATGTCGTCCGGTATTTGCACATAAGATTTTATTTACTAGATTTTACTCACAATCAGTTGTTTTTAAAATTGTTTGTATTATTAAAGGGTATTAGTTCTGAAAGGATATAACTTATTTTGGGGAAGACGATGTTGGACACGTGGTTTTGGAAGGAATACTCTTAAGGAGTCGAAAAAAATGTAGTTTATAAGATTTTTTTTTCAGAATAACATTTACTACCTAAAAAAAATTCTGGAAGAAAAGTGAGACATCCTGTATAAAAGTTAGTTTTGCGACCTAAACTACAATTCAATAGGTAATCAAAATCGGTTCTTTTTGTAAACTTTTAGTGTTTACCAGTGAGGTGTGAGGTGTGAGGTGTAAGGTGTTATTTCATTTTTAGTGACACAATTCAAAAAATTGGTCATAAAATTATTTTAGAAAATATATTAATTGAGCTTAAAAGGCGAACGGCGTCAAGATTTCTAAAAATTATTTTTGTATCTCAAACTACAGTTCAATGAGTAATAGTAATACAAATTTCATTTAACACATTTTTATAAATACCCAGTGGCGTGTAATGTAGTTTCTTAAATCGCAACTCATAAAAATTAAATAATTATTTTGCAAAAACACTTCAATAATTCTCGAACAACATAAGACTTTTGAAAAATTATTTTTGCGACCTAAACTACAAGTCAATAGGTAATTAAAATCGATTTTTTTTAATTTTTAGTGTTATCCATTGTCGTGTTATTTCATTTTTACCTAGTGTCGGAATCCAAACAAATGCTATTATAAACCAAAATATATTTTACCAAAAAATTAATTACGCTTGAATGGCGCAAGATTTTTCAAAATTAATGTTTGTGTCTTTAACCATAGTTAAACGAGTAATAGAAAAGGCATCTTACATTTTTTCTAATTACTCAGTGGCATGCTGTATCATGCTGTATCGAAACTCATAAAAATTTTGTAATTATTTTGGAAAAATGTTAATACTTTTAAACGGCATAAGATTTTTTATAAATTCTTTTTGTGACCTAAACTACAATTCATTATGTAATTAAAATTTTATTTTCTAAAATTTAGTGTTAACCAGTGGCGTGTTGTTTCACTTTTAGTGTTGCAATACTTAAAATTACTATTTATACAGAGTGTTTTTAAAATGGTGGACACGGCTTCATGTGTTTATACTACAAGTAAAAATAAGTCAAAAAGACCATATAAACATTTGTCCAAAACTCAACTGTTACCGAGCTACCGGGTGTTGAAATTTCTTTTTAATTTTATTTATTTTTTCTGGATCGGCTAAATGAAAATTAATAAAAATTTTATGGGTGAGTACTTCTCATGGCTAGTCACCTTTGGCTATTATTTTTGTCTTAATTTAACAATCCAATGGCGTAAAAACGTCTCATCAAGGTGCCCCCTTTTTTGAATTTATTTGGTACGCCACTGCATAAAATTTACTATAATTTACAATTTACTATAAAAAAGTACACTTGTTAAATTTTGATAGGATCAGTGGTATTTTTGAAATTTCTTATTTTATGGTCCAGTGAACTTGCTAAAATCAAACTATTTTTTAAAATTTTAAATAATATAACTCCAAATAAGGAAAATTTAAATTAAATTAAATACATTTTGGTCGGTGAAACACCTTATTTTAAATTTTAGAAAAATGCTCAAAATGGTCCCCGTTATTCATTTTTTTAATAAAATTTAAAGTAGTGTTTCGGCTTGTTCATTTATTTAAAACACCAACTAAGAGTCTTACTAAGAGTTATCAATTTAAATTTTGTTTGTTTAATTTAAACTTGTTTAAAATTTAGAAAATTAGTTTGATTTTAGCAAGTTCACTGGACCATAAAATTAAAAATTTCAGAAATACCACTGATCCAATCAAAATTTAATAGGGATACTGTTTTGTGATAAATTGAATGAAGATTTTAAAAATTCAAATAAAACTGTAAAATTTTGCACTGGCGTACCAAATATATTCGAAAAAGGGGGCACCTTGACTCGTTTCTACACCAATGGATTGTTAAATTAAGGCAAAAATAATAGCACAAGGGCCGATCCAGAGAATATAAATTAGTACAAGCTCCCAACACCAAATATTAAATACGTGAAAATGATAAAAAAAACATGTAAAATTTCTTTTAAGTCTGGCAGACTACGTTTTATTTGTGATCTTATATGTTTTGTAAATTTTTAAATTGACAAAAATTAAATGATTTTACGTGATAAAACACCTAATTGACACTTACACTATTTGTTGAAAAGAATACATGGTTTTTGAAAAACTTGGTCTACCTTATAATTTTTATTAATTAATATCTGGCAGACCTCTTTTTATAAGTTTTTATAAGTCACATAACACCTTTTTTTTTTTAAAAATGAAGTTTAAGAACTCCTCCATCTATAAAAATTGGTCTGCCATCGAATTTTTTTTAACAATGGTAGACTTCGAGTTATAAACTAATTTTTGCAAAAAATACGGGCATTTGTAATCAAAAATTTCACAAAAACGATGCCTAGTTCCAATCAAATTGAATTTAGTTTTCATGTAGAATTTTTGTTTTTCATGTAGAGTCTATGATAGGGGCGTACTCTTTGAACAATTATAAAAACGTTCTTTGCATACATATTTAAAGGACCGTCCGCAGGTTACTAATATTATAAGTAATGTGTTATTACAAAAATTTGTTTATATTTTTTTGTTTAAATGATTTGTACAAGAATATATAATCAAAACTTTTGAACGACACAAATTTTTTTATAAATTATTTTTTGTTTTGATAGGAAAATTTTGACATGAAAATTTTATTATTGACCCTGTTTGTAGATATCTTTGGTAGATATTAGGTGGGTATCGAATCATATAATTTTGAAAAAAATAATGAAGAAACTGAAATTTTTATATGTTTTTGGTTATAAAATGATCAAAATGAAAAAGTGAAATTCATGTAATACTGTTGGCTACACTGAAACTAAAAATCAATACTTATTCAGTGGCGTTTCTAATAAAACAAAGTATGATTATTTTTAATATTTTTTATTTTTATAATTTAATTTTTATTTAATTTAATTTTAATTTTATCAAAACTATTATTCAAGAAGAATGCACAAAACCATAAAATAATATTTACTCGTATATTTTGTAAATCACATTATAACTGAAAAAATTAGTTAAAAGTTTAGAATTACAAAATTGTTTATTTACATCAGCGAAGAATCGTCTTAGTATTGTAAAGTTTATTTCCTATTGATTATATGTTCGTAATATTAGGAATATCAAGTTGTTTAAAACAATAATAATATAAAAATTTCATATAATTTATGCAATTTAAAATTGTCATACTCGAACGGATATTCTGGAAAAGCTTCTCTAAATTGTTTTATACAAGATTGTCGTAAGACCATGTTCCATCGATCAATGTTCCACTTCGAAAATGGGCCATCGAAATGAATGCGTTTCGCTCCGGTGAGAAAACTATCACGAATATTTTAACTGCACTATTTTTAGTTTAAAAAAAACTATTTTTTTTATAAAATTTGCAACTGAGAAATAACTTGAAAAAATACCCGAAGAAAAACTGCTCAGAGAAGCTTTGGTTAAAGTGACAGATCAGACTTAAATTTGAATAAAAATTGACAGGTACACCGACTTGGCAAGTCTAAAATCACTACAGACTATGTTTGGTTGCATACCTGCGGTTTCAGTATTTTTTGAATTCACTGTATCTATAAACAGAGCAAATAATAAAATTTTTATAGGTCAAAATTTTTCTATCAAAACACTTCATAACCTAATCAAAATTCCCTAGCCTGAAGTTACATTCGAATGCATTTGGATTCGTTTTTAGTTTCATTTTTACATTCGTTTTTGCATTCGTATTTTTTTTCAGTAAATGTATACCCGCATTTTTTATACAGGGTGTCCCATTTTAATTAATCCAGCTGAATATCTTGAAAACAAAGCGATTTCCTTAAAAATGTTTCAGACAAAAATTGTAGCGACTCGAAGGGAACATTTAATAGTGCCATGGGTTTTTAATTGTTATGGAGTTTTATGGGGGTTTTATGGGAAAACATTTTTTTTCAAATGGGAACCCCCATTTTTTATTGTAGATTCGTAATCTATGGAAAATAATAAAAAAGTTTTGGCTGAAACTTTTTTTTCTAAAATTTCAATTTTTCGCTATATTCACCAAAATGAACACAAATTTTAGGATTTTCGATACAGTTTTACTAAAAAACTAAAGGTCTATAAGAAAACTCGCAGGAGTTAAAAAGTGCTTAAATTAAGGCAAGGATTAGTAAAAAATATTATTTTACTTTATTAAAAAAAATAAATTTAAAAAAAGTTTATTTTATTTTTATTTTTTAAGAAAAATATTATTTTTTTACTTATAAAATTTAAAATAAAGTCAAAGATAATTAATTAATACACTTAAAGATATTTGGATCTGTTCTTAAATTACGAGAGCTGGTCTAAATAAGATGTTCGAATATTCCTCCATTTTGTTCAATACAAAAATATGAATTTACATATGGAAAAGGTCCAAAAAAAGTTTATTTATTTAGTTGGTTTTAGAGAAGGTTTGCCTAGAAATGAAATAGTGTATGAAAACATGTTGGAAGCGCTCAATATTAAATCACTTGAAGTACGCCGAATAATAACTGATCTTAACTTTCTTTACAAAATAATTCATTTTCATATTAAATCTCCTGATATTTTGCAATTATTAAATTTTTATGTCAAGCCGGAAGGATGTTACACTAGACAAAACCACATCTTTAGATTACAATTAGCAAAAATAAACTACCGATTCAATAGTGTTCTTCCGCGTTTAACAAAAATTGCTAATGTGTTAGCAAATCAAACAAATTTCGATTTATTTTTGACATCGTTCAGTGATTTTAAAAATTGTATTATTGCGATATCATTTTCAGGGCTTTTATTGATATAATTTGTTATTTGCTTTAGATCTTCTTGTTTTTTCTCAAATTTTTTGTAAGTTATGTTATTGGATTCATTATTATATTAGTTTAGGTTAACAAAATGTATTTAATTTATGTAAAGGGTGAAAATTCCCGTCAATAAAGTTATTAAAGTTATTATTATTATTATTATAATACACAAGTTTACTCGTGTGCGAAAAGCCAATGATACAGTTCTTAACATTTCAGGAGCGATACTTCGAAAAGCGTCCGTAATTCCTATCATAATATCCTCTTTAGTTGTAGTTGGTTGTTCATAAACCTTATCTTTTATGTAACCCCATAAAAAATAATCCATTTTTGTAAGATCCGGAGATCTTGCTGGCCATTCGTGTTCTTCACTACCAATTCCAATCCACATATTAGGGAATTGGTTATCTAAAAATGTTTTAACAATTCTGGCAGTGTGGGGTCTAGCTCCGTCCTGTTGAAACCACATTCGCTGTCTTAAATCTAGAGGTACATCTTCTAAAAGAGTAGGCATTTCGTTTTGAATTATATTCAAATAAACATGTTGGTTAAGATTTTCTTCATAAAAAAATGGTCCCACAAGATATTCATCCACTATTCCAGCCCAAACGTTTATAGACCAACGCCACTGTAATCTATGATCTCTTTGCCAATGTGGATTATTTTCAAAAAGACAATATAATGACT
Organism: Stenus bimaculatus; assembly: GCA_963971135.1. Classification (NCBI taxonomy): domain Eukaryota; kingdom Metazoa; phylum Arthropoda; class Insecta; order Coleoptera; family Staphylinidae; genus Stenus; species Stenus bimaculatus. The sequence goes on along the minus strand of OZ020183.1, from coordinate 31,394,154 downwards.
AAAAATATTTGTATTTTCACTTATTAATACGTCAGAAATACATTGAAAATTTTGACATAAAGTGACAGGAATTGTATTCTCAGAATAATAATGAGCATTATGAAGATTTACTCCACCCATGTTGTCAAATTTTGCTTCATCAGTAAAAAGTACGCGATTAAAAAAAGGGGATCTCTTCTAACTTGATTCGTAGCCCATATGCTAAAATTAAGCCGGCGGATGAGTCATCTTCTTTATTTTGTTGGGTTAAATGAACATGATATGGGTGTGATATATGGTGTTTTAAAATTCTGTTGGCAGAAGATTTAGGAAGTCCATGAAGACGCTGAATTTTTCTTGTAGATGTATGTGGATCTTCATTTGAGGAAGCTAATGCTATCAATGAGGGGAGCATCTTAGGACCAGTTTTACTACGTTTTCTTCTAAGAGAACCGTTTTCCGCTCTTTTCACGAGCCTCCTAATATTTGTATGATTTGGATGACGCAATTGTGGAAACCTCTCAGCATAAAGACGTGCTACGTGCTGATAGTTATCATGGCATTCGCCCAAAACTTTTATAATATTCACGATTTCTGTAGGTGAATAATCAGCCATTTTATGAGAGACTGATTTTAAATAATCACAGTGGCTTCAATAACAATGAGCTTCTACAAAAAACTAATCTGTCACAATATAACAATTATGTGCGAAACACAAAGTAGGCTGAAAATGAAATTCCTTTATTTTTAGAAGCCTTCTTCCTTAATTGAAAAATATTATTTAACATATTAAATTACAAATAAAATTGAAAAACCGTTTTGACACCTATTGTTTCCAACCTTTGACTTTATTTTAAATTTTATAAGTAAAAAAAAAATAATATTTTTCTTAAAAAATAATAAAAATAAAATAAACCTTTTTTTTAAATTTATTTTTTTTTAATAAAATAAAATAATATTTTTTATTAATCCTTGCCTTAATTTAAGCACTTTTTGTTTCTTACGATTTTTCTTATAAAGCTTTAGTTTTTTAGTAAAACTGTATCGAAAATCCTAAAATTTATGTTCATTTTGGTGAATATAGCGAAAAATTGAAATTTTAGAAAAAAAAGTTTCATTCAAAACTTTCTTATTATTTTCCATAGATTACGAATCTACTATAAAAAATTAGGGTTCCCATTTGAAAAAAAAAATGTTTTTCCATAAAACCCCCATAAAACCCCATAACAATTAAAAACCCATGGCACTATTAAATGTCCCCCTCGAGCCGCTACAATTTTTGTCTGAAACATTTTTTAGGAAATCGCTTCGTTTTCAAGATATTCAGCTGGATTAATTAAAATGGGACACCCTGTATTTTACAAAAAGATTAATTACGCTTGAATGGCGCAAGATTTTTCAAAATTAATGTTTGTGTCTTTAACCATAGTTAAACGAGTAATAGAAATGGCATCTTACATTTTTTCTAATTACTCAGTGGCCTGCTGTATCATGCTGTATCGAAACTCATAAAAATTCAGTAATTGTTTTGGAATGGAAAAATGTTAATACTTTTAAACGGCACAAGATTTTTTTATAAATTATTTTTGTGACCTAAACTACAATTCATTATGTAATTAAGAATTTATTTTCTAAAATTTAGTGTTAACCAGTGGCGTGTTGTTTCACTTTTAGTATTGCAATACTTAAAATTACTATTTATACAGGGTGTTTTTAAAATGGTGGACATTGCTTCATGTGTTTATGCTACAAGTAAAAATAAGTCAAAAAGACCATATAAACATTTGTCCAAAACTAAACTGTTACCGAGCTACCGGGTGTTGAAATTTCTTTTTAATTTTATTTATTTTTTCTGGATCGGCTAAATGAAAATTAATAAAATTTTTATGGGTGAGTACTTCTCATGGCTAGTCACTTTTGGCTATTATTTTTGTCCTAATTTAACAATCCAATGGCGTAAAAACGTCTCATCAAGGTGCCCCCTGTTTTGAATTTATTTGGTACGCCACTGCATAAAATTTACTATAATTTACAATTTACTATAAGAAAGTACACCTGCTAAATTTTGATAGGATCAGTGGTATTTCTGAAATTTCTTATTTTATGGTCCAGTGAACTTGCTAAAATCAAACTATTTTTTTAAATTTTAGCAATTTAACTCCAAATAAGGAAAATTTAAATTAAATACTCTTAGTATAACATTTTGGTCGGTGAAAATAAAATAAAATAATATTTTTTATTAATCCTTGCCTTAATTTAATTTTTGTCTCTTTCGATTTTTCTTATAAAGTTTTAGTTTTCTAGTAAAACTGTATCGAAAATCTCAAAATTTGTGTTCATATTGGTGAATATAGCGAAAAATTGAAATTTTAGAAAAAAAAGTTTCATTCAAAACTTTATTTTTATTTTCCATAGATTACGAATCTACAATAAAAAAATGGGGGCTCCCATTTAAAAAAAAATGTTTTTCCATAAAACCCCTATAAAACCCCATAACAATTAAAAACCCGTGGCACTATTAAATGTCCCCCTCGACCCTCCACAATTTTTGTCTGAAACATTTTTGAGAAAATCGCTTCGTTTTCAAGATATTCAGCTGGATTAATTAAAATAGGACACCCTGTATATAAGGGCAAGCAATAAATCTAGTAGAAACTTAAGTTCTAAGTAGGATATAGCCGGAAAAAATTGAAAAAATCGATAAATTACGAAGTCGCAACCGTTATTTTTTTAATTTCTCGTAATCAAAAAAAAGAATATCCGCATTTTTCTATATTTGGTTAATATAAGGGTAAGTAATAAAAACTAGTAAAAATTTTAATTCTAACTTTTCAAAATTATAAAGTCGCATCCATTATTTTTTTTTATTTTTTAAGTCGCAACTTCATAATTTACTTTTCAATTTTTTCTACGTGTAAAAGTTGCGGTTATTATACATTTTCTGAAATAAATATATCGAATGTATGAGGCTAAAAACGAATCCGAATGCATTCGAATGTAATTGAGCGTGGTATTTATTTTCGAACAGCACAATATTACTTAAAAACTATGTCTGCGACCCAATCTACAATTCAATTGAAATCGTGGGGGTCCGGGGGTGGCGGTTGCCACTAATTGGCGCAAATTTCCTGATACCTCAAAAATAGAATACTTACAGGTCTAATCTCAGAGAATTTAGAGGTTTTAATTACTATTCTTGAAAAACAAACTTAAAATTTATTATGTGTATAATATAATGAACCATTAGTCAGCTCTATGATTTCTTTATTTATGAAGATATAAATATGAAATTTTAAAAATTACTAATATTAGATACAAATAATTGGTAAAATCAAAATATTTTTACGGGTTGTATTAGATCAACTTACGGACCGCCTTTTCCCCACCCTTGCTCTAGATCTAGAATCCTATTTTGTATCTTAAACAGTGGCGTAGTAGCCAGGAATTTCTGTCAGCAGGGTATAGACTTAAAAAGGCGCCTAAGCTGGCGTAAGGAGGCGGCGTATGCAGGGGGTCGCAGAATTCGACAACGGCTAATTGGAAATAGTGTAGACCTAAAAATCTATCGTTAGGTCGCAAGGTGATCCAATTTTTGCAGCAACTTTTTTAGGTATTAAGTGTTATTCTGAAAAATTTCCTATGATCTACTATTTTTTGGACTATATTAATAATTTTTGTAGAGCTTGTAAAATTTGCTTTTTTATATTGTTTTTTACTTTAAGTCAGGATTATTCAGTTTTACTGAATTTTTATTTTTATTTTATGTAATACATATTTTCGTTTTATTGTACTATTTCAATCACAAAAGGCGAAAATACATTATTTATTTTTTTGTTACACGATTTATGGCGCCGTTTTGAACTTTTAATTTGAATATCTATAAAAATCGTTGATTTTGACCCAAACCTGTCTAAATAGTTTTTAACAAACTTCAGAGAATTACACTTATGGATTTTCTGTAGCTTTCAGTAGCTTTTTTCGTACACCAAAAAGCCTGCTTTTAAACTAATAGGAGCATTTTAAATTTCCCTCATTAAAATTAATATATCTCTGATGGACTGGAAGTTAAAGAAAAAATCCAAAGCATACTTGATTTAAATAAAAAAAAATCATAATAAAATGGAACTTATACAGGGTGTCCTAGTAGAATTTTAAAATTGGTCTAACTTTTTATCCCTTCAGTACATGCGCTTTTTTTATAATGCAACTGTTGTATGACATCAGGCCAAAATGTTAATTTTCTACTTAATTTTTATTTAAAAAAATGATACCTTTATTTAAACTAATATACAGAGAGGTGCACAAAAGCGGCCAACGATGTAGCTTCGTTATTTTTTATCCGATTTTAATAAATGATATGTCAAATTAAATGGTTTGAAGAATACTACTATCAGATAATAATAGATTAATTTTATTTATGAAAATGTCATAGGAGGAGGAGGAGGCAACTTTTCTTTTTCAAATGGCAACATATTTTTTCGATTGAAAAAAATCATTAAAAAAATAATCTAAACCAATTACACCAATAATTTTTTATAAAATTAATTTTAATAAATTAATTTTTTTAATTTTTTTTTCTTATTTTTTTTAAATTTTTTTATTATTATTAATTTTTTTTAATTTAATTCAATTATTTTTTTATGTTTTTGAGTTTTTATTTTTTTAAGTTTTGTTTTTTAATTTATTATTAATAAATTAAAAAATTATTATTAAATTAAAAATTATTAATAATAAATTAAAAAACAAAAGTTAAAAAAATAAAAAACTGAAAACTCAAATAGAAAAAAAAACAATTGAATTAAATTAAAAAAAATTAATAAAAAAAAAAATTTAAAAAAATAAGAAAAAAAAATTATTGATATAATTGGTTTAGATTATTATTGTTAATGATTTTTTTCAATCGAAAAGAATATGTTGCCATTTGAAAAAGAAAAGTTACCTCCTCCTTCACCTCTGATGTTTTCAATAATAAAATTAATCTTTTATCATCTGATAGTATTATTCTTCAAGCCATTTAATTTGACATATCACTTACTAAAATCGGATAAGAAATAACGAACCTACATCGTTGGCCGTTTTTTTGTGCACCCCTCTGTATAAGCAAAAATGATAAAAACATATAACAAAGTAGAATTAAATTATATCAAATTTTTCTATAAAAATAACAAGTTTAAATCAACATGGTTAAACAGTACAAGGGGCTAGGGGGAGGGGCAGATTTGTATACGGTCTAATATTAGGGCTGCAGCCTATGCACCCCTCTCTTTTTGAGGCCCCCAAGAACGCTAAATTGCAACTCAAAAAAAGTGTCTGCTAAAATTTCGAGATGAGACCAGTTTTGTAGTATCCCGGGCCACCCATTGCCCCAAAGTGCTAAAAATCCGTCCGTGGGCAGAATTCTCAAATATATTTAAATCTACCGCAAAATTCAAGCACTTAGTTATTTTCTTAATAAATTTTTAAAAATCACTTTACACCTTCAAAACGTAATATAGTGCAATTTTTACAAAATATCATTTTTTTTCTTCTTGGAAACTCGGGTTATTCTAGTTCACGAGGTTATTTTTTTATAAATACTGAAAAATCAATTTACTGTTTCAACAAGTAAAATATTGCAATTTTTACAAAATCGTATTTTTTTTTTATTTTCCCCTTGGATTATTTCAACAAACTCGAGTTTATTTTTTGCAGAATTCTCTAATTTACCTAACGCAACCACAAAATTCATTATAGATCACTTGATTATTTTTTTATAAACTAAAAAAAATCTTTTACAGCTTTAATAAGTAAAACAGTGCAATTTTTACAACATCTCAATTTTTTTAATGTTTCCCTTGAATTTTTTCAACAATTTTTTTGCAGAATTCTCTAATATCTTCAAATCGACAGCAAAATTAATTCTAGCTAGCTTATTTTTATATAATTTTTTTAATCGTTTTACAACAAGTGAAATAGTGCAATATTTACAAAATTAAATTTAGATTTAGTTTTTACAGAAGTCTCCAATTTATTTAAATCGACTACAAGATTATTTCTAGCTCACTTGGTTATTTTTTTATAAATTTTTAAAAATCATCTTACAGCTTCAACAACTAAAATAATGCAATTCTTATAAAAAATCAATTTGATTAATGTTCTCCTAGCAATTGATCAATAAACTATGCTTTATTTTTTGCTGCATTCTCTACTTTATTCAAATTAATCACAAAATTAATTCTAGCTTGCTTATTTATTTTTTTTTTTATAAATTTTTTAAATTCATTTTACAGCTTCAACAAGTAAAATAATGCAATTTTGTTGGCCGTTTTTTGTACACCCCTCTGTACTTCGATTGAGGAAAAAAAGGTGTGTGTTTTAGGTTAAGGAGGCGAAAAAAAATATTAGTTCATATGAAATTTTTGTTCAGAACCACATTTACTATCAAATGCTGGAAAAAAACTGGGACACCCTGAATTTATTTTCATCTTCCAGTTTAAAAAACATTTATTGCCAAAAAGGCGCCTCAAACAGAATTTATTCGTCAGGGGGACAAAATCTGAAGCCTATTTGATTTAATTAAAAATCATAATAATTTCGTTGTAATTATATTCTAATTTTGATACTTTAAAAACTTTTTAAGGAAATTAAATAAAATATTGCGAAGATTTCGTAAGTATTAATATTGTGAAATAATTAGATGATTCCTTTTATCCAACTTTTTATTATAAGCAATCATATTTTTGTTACATGTTTCCGCCATATCACTGGCTTCATCAGGCAACAAAAATAAATTGTAAAAATAAATAAAAATAGAGATTCCCAACAATTATTAATTTTTTGAATGGCTTATTATTTTTGTGTTGGTAATCTCTATTTTTATTTATTTTTAGAATTTTTGTTCTTGTTTTATGAAGCCAATGACATGACAAAACATGTAGCAAAAATATTGTTTATAACAAACAGTTGGATAAATGTAATCATTTAATTATTTTACAATACTTTTTAAGGAGTCAAAAATATCAGTTCATAGGAATTGTTCTGTTTTAAACAATATTTACTATCTAAAAAAAATTGTTCAGAACCGAGTGGAACACCCTGTATAAAAAGTTTAACTGTAAAATTCACGCATGTTACATTATGAATTGAATCAACACATATTTTGTTAATTTAGTGTAATTTAATTGTATTATTTTCAAAAAATTATATGAATTGTACTATTTTTTATATCATTAATTGTGTTAAGTAATTAATTGGCCACAAAAAATAAATTATTAAATTAAAGTATTTATATCAACTATAATTTTTGTGATTTTTCAAATACATTAAAACACAGGAATTGGTTATTTTAATCACTAATGGCCATTACTACAACTTTTACTTATAATTTAAATTGAAAAAAATAAGTCTTTTCATTTGCAGCAAAAATGGGCGTTAATAATTTATAAACCTATTAGTTTTCTTGAATAATTTATTTTACATTCTAAAATTACTACATTTCGAATTTATATTTTATCACAATTTTTATGCATGGCACTTTTAAAATCACTAAAAACGGTTTCACTAGTTTATTTATAATAAATTATTACATAAATAAAGAGTTCACAATTAAATTTTTTAATACGAAAATATATCTTTTTATCAAAATCATTATTTATAATATTCAAACGGCTTCACTGGAAAGAGGTGAATTTGAGTTGTGGTCAATTAAACTTCGTCTTTGCTCCTCCAAACCTTCTTCAAACACCATAATTTTTATAATTACTACTTCTATAGCACACAACATGAATAATGCCATAAACAAATCCAAAAAGGTATTAACTTCGTGTGGAGTTCCTGGTGGATAATCACCTTTCGTGCTTAAACCTCCGATTGATAAAATAGAAAAATATAACATTTTGGATGTTGGATGTGTTAGGTTATAACTTTTGGTATGATTGTAATTACACTTGCGCCAAACATTGCCGGCCACAAAACATACTTCAATACTGTTCGACCGAAAATGATCACTGAAAGTAAAAGTGTAGTGGTATATTATGCAATTTAGTACTTTCTACTGTGCTAGTTTATAAAATGCATGCCTTGTAACTGCACTTGTTATGTAATATTCTTACCTGTTGCATAAACAATTACGGATGGGTTTGTTGTTGTTTTTTTATTCTACATTCGTAAATGTTAAGTATAACAAGAAGATTTCAATATTATTAATAATGGTTTTTTTTATAAATTTTAACATAAATTCTATTATTTTTCACGTTTTTCTCAATAAACATTTTATTTTTCTTATTTTTTTTCAGAAATCCTCTGTTTTCACTTGTACTTTCAAGAGGGGTGTTTATTAGAGCAAGGGAACCTTTTGAAAAAAAAATCCCGAAAACGGTCATTTTTCTTGAATTTCTTCTATTGTTGATGAAGTCTTCTTACAACGATCGCAGAGCTGTGGGACAAGAAATGAAAATTGGGTCATTTTATTTTTACATATTTAAAAATTACCTTGAGGATTCCAACACGACCGTATATAAGTCCAATGTAACCCAAAGCAGTAACAATGCTTCAAACTAAAAAAATCTGGAAAAAATAGCAGAAAAAATGAAAAAAAAAATGTAATCTTCATTTTTTATTAAAAATTACAATTAAATTATATACATATATTATTCAACGAACGAGAAATGATAGCCATTCTTCACGAAGACGAGAAATTGCGGGATAGGTCTGATTTTCCCCAACTTTTTTTATTTTACGGTGCTTTTATGCAAATTTTTTATATAACTGGGTGCTTCTACAATATATGTCAATATAAAGCGTTGATTCGTGTTATTAGCCAATCTCATTATTCTAGATATGGGGCTATTATAGCCGTAGTTCGTACGGTGAAAAGGTAATCTAAAAAATGAAGAATTTCTTGTTTTTAACATACCATTTTGGAAGGAAACCAGTTCACTAAATCTCTGTTAATATTTAATTTGAAAGCCATAATTCGAGGAAATTTTTTCTGTACTTTGTTCAATTTATTAATTAAATAATGTTGATAGGGATACCATACTATTGATGCATATTCCAAAATTGATCCTACCAGTGAACAATAAAGCAAACGAAAAGCATTGGCAGATAATTCACTAGCTATTCTAGAGATGAATCATAACATTTTATGGGCTTTATTTGTAATATTGAAAATATGAGTTTTAAATGACATATCTGCAGAGAAAATTACACCTAAGTCTTTAATTTCATTTACATTCATAATTTTGTTTGAATTAAGTGAATAACTTATAATTCTAACGTTATTTTTGTATTTTGAAAAAGATATACTATGATATTTATCAGCGTTAAGATGTAAGTTATTCTTATCACACCATTCACATAAATTGTTAAGATCACTCTGAAAAGCTGAGGTATCATGAATTGAAGAAATTACATTAAATATTTTGAGATCATCTGCATACGCCAAAAAATTAGTAAACTTGAAAACGTGCTTTATGTCATTAATGAAGATATTAAATAAGATAGGTCCAAGGTCAGTACCTTGCGGGTCGCCTGACAATAGCAATCCATTGAATCCATTGAACGATGCTATTATTAAAACCGAGTGCGAATAATTTATTAATTAGAATTTTATGGCTAATTCTATCAAATGCCTTAGAGAAGTCTGTATAAACAGAATCTACCTGATTACCATTCTCTAAGGCATCTAAAATAAATGATTCATACAGTAGCAAATTTGTTGTTGTAGAACGTCCCTCCAGAAAGCTGTTCATTGATTATTAAATTTTTACACATCCATTGTAACTGTTTAGCAACTAAAATATTTTTGGAATTACTGATTGAAGGCAAATGACGATTTCATACAGCATGCCTTTTGGAGGAGAGAATATTTACCCTATAAGAACAAAGAAAAGCGGGTACTAAACCCCCGCACGCTGTTCGATCATATGGAAAATTGTATTTCCATTTTCACAAAAAATTGGTGTTTTTCTCTGATTTAATATTGCATGCCCTTTTAGCAAAAGATACTTAAAATAAATTTAAGTCTTGAAAATCGTAGGCATGCGATTCGCACGGTCGCAAAGGACTCAAACGGTCATGTGATCTTGTAGTAAAAAAATATAATTTTTCGTGTTTTCATACTGCATGCCAAAGAAAAGAATTAAAGTTTGGGTCATAAAACCCCCATAAAAAATTGGCATGCGGCCCCCGTTGGCTCAACGGTCGAAAAATTATCAAAAGTTTTGTGAAAATTTTGACGTGATCTTAAACAACACCAAATTAAGTAAGTGTGAATTTTATAGTGTTAAATGTCCTAAATTTAAATGGCATGCATGCCGAGGAATCCCATCACATTATAAATAATAAGAAAAGTTGCAAAAAAAAATTAGAAATTTCGGTCATATTAATTTGCATGCCTTTTTGTATTTCGCAAAAGAATGTCGTTTTAAGCTAAAATAAACAATGGCATGTAGATTGTTAGATCCCAACATTTAAAAAAATTGAAAAAACTGTGCAAAAACTAATTAAGTTGGTTAAAAATTTATAATATATGTTCCGTGATATCATTTAGCATGCGATTTCGTATTTAACAATCAAATAGGTTTATGGGTTCAATAAATAAAATATCGCTATGTGCTATATCCTAATAACATTGCAAAAAAAAATAAAAAATAAGTGCAAAATTTGGAAAACAATCAGATTCGTAAATTGTTCAAAAATCAATTTACTCATGAATTTGACAGCAACGCACTCTTAATTCTCTATTCAATAAATTTTACCGATACAATTTAAGCTCTTGTGTTTTCTTCTTGATTTCTGACAGAGGTATTGATGACGGGTTCACAGAAGAGGACGACGAAGAATTGGATGATGCGGAAATATTTTAATTTTATATTTTTTGAATTATTGTTTAATTTTGTTACAAGTTTTTAATAATAAAAATTTAATCTCATGGGTATGTTTTCCTCATATAACATAGGTAGGTTTTTTGTTGAATCAGTGTGCCATCTTTTTTATGTGCTGAAACTTGACCGAAGTATTAAAAAATTACCACTTCCGGTACCTCTTTTTGAAGGCAGCAACCCTCAAAGTAGGAATCATTTTCACAAACTGGCAACCACTTTTAGTGACTTCTCGTAAAAGTGGTTGCATACATTTTTTTCAACTTATTTTGATTTTTTTTTCAATGTTACGTTCCAGCAATATGCATGCCATTTTGTATTTGAGCTTAAAGGAACATTATTTTGCAAATCATAAAAAGGCATGCAAAATAATATAACCAAAATTTAAAATTTTTTTTTTGCAACTTTTCCGATGCATGCCTCTGCTTTAGGACCTCCTAATCTGCATGCCAATTATTTTATACAGCAAAGCATTACAATAATAACCCATAGTTAAAATGGCATGCAATAAGAAATCACATCAAATCGCTTAAAATTTTCACAAAACTTTTGATAATTTTTCGACCGTTGAGCCAACGGGGGCCGCATGCCAATTTTTTTATGGGGGTTTTATGACACAAACTTTAATTCTTTTCTTTGGCATGCAGTATGAAAACACGAAAAATCATATTTTTTTACTACAAGATCACATGACCGTTTGAGCCCTTTGCGACCGTGCGAATCGCATGCCTACGATTTTCAAGACTTAAATTTATTTTAAGTATCTTTTGCTAAAAGGGCATGCAATATTAAATCAGAGAAAAACACCAATTTTTTGTGAAAATGGAAATGCAATTTTCTATATGATCGAACAGCGTGCGGGGGTTTAGTACCCGCTTTTCTTTGTTCTTATAGGGTATATATTCTCTCCTCCAAAAGGCATGCTGTATGAAATCGGAGACGAAAAATGTCGCGAGCTCCCGGTCTATATAATTTTTTATATTTCTACGATACCCAGATTTATGTATAGGTCTTAAAAAACTGGTTTTCCACAAATCTGGAAATGTATGTAATAACAAAGAATTTCTGAATAACATAAGTAGTAAGAGGTTTTATCAAGGAGTAAGCACACCTTTGCAAAAAGAGGGAAGGCACCCCATCAGGGCCACAACTAAAGGAAGACTTTAGATCATAAATAGCATTAAAAACTTGTTCTTCATTAACGTCGAATTTAAGCGAAAAATCATCTCCTTCTGAGAATAAAAAATCCGTGCTCGTTTGAGTATCTGGCTCATAAACCGTTAGGAAGAAATCGGCAAAAAGCTCAGCAGATTCCTGTAAATGACTACTTAAAGAGTCATTCAAAAACAAACTAGTAGGGATAGTATCAGTACGTTTCTTATCATTTGCGAATTTCCAGAAGCAGTTGCAATCAATAGATAAATCGCTTTCAATTTTTAAAAAATAATTTCTATATAATTCCTTATTTAAATTTTTACATTCGCGCCTTAAATAATTAAACTGAAAATAACTATCAATACTGTTAATGTGCTTTTTTCTTAGCTAGTACTAGTTTAATTAGTTTATTGTTAAACCATTTAGAAAATGTGTTAGCTTTAATTTGTTTTATTGGTATGTGTAAATTGAAAACTTCTATAACGTGCCTATAAAATATTTCAGTGTTTTTGTTGACATTGACGTTGATTTAACATTATTATTTTTATTTCTCATTATTCATTCCAGACTAATAATAGTATATTATTCAACAAGCGAGTAATGATTGCCATTACTCACAAAAACCGAAAATGCAACGCGAGCCGGCAGGCAACTACATGCCCATTGAATAATGAAATTACCCATAATCCATTGCTCATTACCCAATATGTTGCCCAATGATAATGAAATGCAGCTTTGAGATGTTGAATATAATTTAGTATTGAATTTTATTACTTATCAAAAAACGCATACGTAATGAATCGTTTATCCAATAGTCGTACATCTTGCTATTTACATTATGTACTTATTTAATTTTATCTGGCAAATCATCATGTATATTTTTTAACCCGGTCTTTTCTTTTTCAAATTGGTTAATTTTGTTTAATTCCTTCAAATGTGCTATAAAAAGTTATTTTCCTAGTTTACGCAGGGTGTGTCATTGGAATATTTCTGGTGGTGATAATGTACTTTTACATAATATCTAATGGGGTAATGATGAATATACGTTTTCGAGCATGGCCAAGTGCCAGAAATACCTAAAATTTTCAAACATAAATTGAAATTTTCACGTTTATACCGATTTTTGTTGTTTTTACCACGAAAACATTTGTTTTTTCAGTAAAAGGAAATACAGGGAAGATGATACTTTTTTTGACAGAGACAGAATGTAAAACAAACTACTTTTCAGATAAAAAGTTCATATTAACGTATCTCCGATTGAGCTTCCTGAGGAAGACAAGAATACCCATTTTTTCTGAAATTAATTGGCAAACATTATTTTAAAAAAAATCTTAAAAACTCACAAAAATTATCACGGTTTTATTATCAGCCCTATCTAAAATTACCCTTTAAAAACATGCTTCACACTAAATTTCAAGTTTCTTGTATAAAAGCGTTTTCAAATAAACGAGTAAAAACCTTCTTTTTGACACTGCTTTAATCACTTATATTGAAAAACAGTTGTAGTTTCTTGAGGGTAAAAACGACGAAAATAAAAGAATCACTTCGCTATCTCTTATCGCTTTTGAGTTATGACTGAAAATGCAGCAAAATCTTCGTTTTGATCCAAAATTTCGGTCTGAAATTTTTCACTTTTCACAAAATAATTAATATCATCGAAACTTTAAACACCACCGTGACGTTTAATGGCTTAAAATTCTCCCCTAAACTCTCTCTGCAAATATTCACTAATAATAAATAAAAATGGTTCAAAATTAAGAGCCGTATTTGTACCAAAATTTGCTAAAATTTTGCGAATTTTTTCGAAAAAACTATTTAATCTATTTTTTAAAACGCGTCTATCCACGGTGTTTACCTTTGGTAAAAATTTGAAACTAGTGACTTTTATAGTTTTCGAGAAAAAAAAAATAGAAACCGATTCCCATTAAAAATTTCAATCCTTAAAAATATCTCAATTTGTTTTTAAATTTTTTCAAAATCGACTCCGCAAATGAAAAGAAAATGGATGAAATGTAAGGGGTCACTTGCCCTCTACACCCCTTAAAAAAATTTTACACTTAAAACACTCAAAACAAAATCAATTTTTGTTTAGGTAATGTACCTTAAAACATAAATAAATTTAAAAAAAATTATTAAGATAGTATTGCTAATTTTTAGAAATTAATCTGTACGAATTTTTGTTTCTTAATTTTAGTTATCAAGCGAAATATGAATTTTTTAAAATACATCTTTACTCATTTACCAGAATGCCACATTTGAAATAAAAATTCATAACTTTTGGACGAAACATCGTAGAAACTTCATTTTTTTTATTTTCTTATACTTTCTTTATACTTTAAATATAAATTTTTAACTTTAAATTTTTTTATTTGAAACTCAACATACTTGTATAAACATACTACTTAAGGTTCTTGATTAATCTACTTCATTTAATTTTTAAAGCAGTTAATTTTGTACTTTTTTTATTCATATGTATAATAAAATGTAAATTTAATTTATTCCTGTTGAAATATCATCCAAAATTAATAGAAAAATTTCATAAAATTTTGAAACATATGTATACAGAGGGATGCACAAAAAACGGTCAACGATGTAGCTTTGTTATTTTTTATCCGATTTTAATAAGCAATATGTCAAATTAAAATGTTTGAAGAATACTACTATCAGATAATAAAAGATTAATTTTATTTTTAAAAACATTAGAGGAGGAGGAGGCAACTTTTCTTTTTCAAATGGCAACATATTTTTTCGATTGAAAATGAATGATTAACAAAAATAATCTACAAGAATTAATATACAGGGTGGCCCACGACGAGCTAGCCAGGGCATATATTGAAAACGATTAATACGATCTAAATGAAATTTGGTACATTACTATTGTTTTAGACAGGGTCCATTTTAGTATAATAATAATTTACTTCCGGTTTATTGTTTCCGGTTACTTGACATCAACTTTAAAATATTTAATGGAACATCCTGTATATTAATGCATTTTTGAGAAAATTATTTCAATACAAATTCAACGATACCATAAACTCTATGTTTTATTTTAAGGTAATAGGAATATCCTCAACTTAAATAAAAATAAAAAAATATTTTTACATTCCCAACTGCCTCATGTTGCTGTTGTGCACATGAGCATTGACTTATTTTTGGTATCGTTGGCGTTGGATTGTCGAGTGGTCTTCTGTTGTTTTTCAAAATTATTCCAAAATGCCTACTCATTTTACTTATGATGAATATGTAGACATGCTCCTTGTTTATGCCGAATGCCGAAAAAATAAGAGACTTGCTCGAGATGTGTATAGAATTCGATATCCAAATCGTATAACTCCAAATGAAAATACTTTTGCCCACATCGAAAATAAATTACGAAATGGTTCGCTTCCAAATGGCAAACTGGCAATACCTAGAAGACAATTAATTCAAACGGAAAACAACATCATTAATATTTTGACTTATGTTCAAGTGAACATAAGGTGCAAGTTTTAATACCGGGTGATTTCGAACGAAGATTAAATTTTATTGCTGAAATATCAATTAAACTTGAACATGATCCATTTTTCCTTAAAAATATTTTATGGAGAGATGAATCCAAATTTCATAACAATGGTACTGTTAACCGCCACAGCAGGCACTATTGGTCACCCGAAAATCCGCACTGGGTCTAAGAAACAAATTTCCAGCAAGTTTGGAGTATAAATGTATGGTGTGGTTTATTCAATGACCGAGTTATTGGCCCCTACTTTTACCATGGAACATTGACTGATGCCAGATATTTAAATTTCCTCCAAGAAGTAATTCCAGAATTGCTAGAAGATATTCCACTAAATGAAAGGGCTGAAATGTGGTGGCAACAAGATGGTGCTCCCCCACATTTTTCTTGTCAAGTTACGGAATACCTTAATGTTACCTTCCCAGAACGCTGGATTGGCCGTTATAGTCCTATAAATTGGCCTGCGAGATCACCAGATCTTACACCCCTAGATTTTTTTCTGTGGGGATACTTAAAGGAAATTGTGTATACCACACAACCTCTTGACATACAAGACTTACAGAACAGGATCATGGAAGCATGTCAAAGAATTACACCAAATATGATTACAGCGTCTTGCACCAGGAACCTTCGGTCATGATTCGAATATTGCATACTAGAAGGTGGAAGTCAATTTGAACATCTCTTATAGTACGTACTGTTGGTAACATTTTGTTCATAATTATTAGTTAGAATATTTTTTTTTTCTATTTTGAATAATTTTTATTTAACAATAAAGTAATTTTTTATCTTTCTTTAAACTGATGAGAATATTCCCATTACCTTAAAATAAAACATAGAGTGTATGGTATCGTTGAATTTATATTGAAATAATTTTCTCAAAAATGTATTAATATACAGGGTGATCCATTAAATATTTTAAAGTTGATTTCACGTAACCGGAAACAATAAACCGGAAGCAAATTATTATTATACTAAAATGGACCCTGTCTGAAACTATAGTAATGTACCAAATTTCATTTAGATCTTATTAATCGTTTTCGAGATATGCCCTGGCTAGCTCGTCGTGGGCCACCCTGTATATTAAATATATATTTTTTAATTTGTTTTTTCTTATTTTTTAAATTTCATTCAATTGTTTTTTATTGAGTTTTCAGTTTTTTAATTTTTTTAAGTTTTGATTTTTAATTTATTATTAATAAATTAAAAATTACTAATAATAAATTAAAAAACAAAACCTAAAAAAATTTAAAACTGAAAACTCAAAAACAAAAAAAACAATTGAATTAAATTAAAAAAAATAATATGTAATAATAAAAAAAATTTAGAAAAGAAAAATTTCAAAAATTTAATTTAAAAAAAAATTATTGATATAATTGGTTTAGATTATTTTTGTTAATGGTTTTTTTTCAATCGAAAAGAATATATTGCCATTTCAAAATGAAAAGTTGCCTCCTCATCCTCTGACGTTTTCAAAAATAAAATTAATCTTTTATTATCCATTTAAATTGACATATCACTTGTTAGAATCGGATAAGAAATAACGAAACTTCATCCTTGGCCGTTTTTTGTGCACCCCTCTGTATACATATACACATACATATGTAAGTATGTATAATACTTACCAGTTGACAGGATTTTGATAATGATTTGGTAAGCTAAGGAAATTAATAGGAACTCAAAATTTTCATGATTTGTAGGAATAATAATGTAGTTTTAAATGCAAAAAAAACACCTCTTTTATTAATTTTATATTTAGAAATTTCCAGAAAATTTTAAAAATAATTTACTTTTGATTTTTTGTTTTATTTATGACCTTTTTATCGTCAACGACTTATATTCTTTTGTTATTACTAATAAAAAGAGGGTAGTTTAGTAGTTTTTAATCTCAGCACAACTTGGTTCAATTGTTATTAGCGGTGCCGGTGTACTGATGTGTGGCAAAAATCGGTGACGTAATAGTATATTAAGCAACGAGTTTCATAAGTCAAGTATTTTAAACTTGGACGCGTGCAATAACTGACTTATGAACGAGTTGCTTATACTATTTTTTATAATTTGCGCAAAAATTAAATAAGTTTGAAAATTATTCGACGTACAAATATTTCTTTATTTTTTTAGCAGTTGGTGACAATGATTTCTTAGTGAATGCTTGTTATGACAATAGAAAACATAAAACTCTTGACAGTTTAATTTAAGGTTTCAGTTGCAGATTTTTAGTGTAAAACTAGTGATACGTTATCGTGTATCCTACCAGATATTCCGAAAATTGCAAAAAAAATAGTAAACCCTTAATTTTTGATAAATCTTGACATATCTTCACAAAAATTAATACCACATATTTGACTTTTCTTATTGACAGTTAAATTTAAAGATTATTTAATTTAATTTTTTGTTGAAAATAATAATTTAATAGGAGTGAGGAATTATTCTGTATCCTACCAAAAATTTAGGAGACATAAAAAACATAGCAAGTACTTTAAATCTTGAAATTTATTTACGATAATCAATACCACAAATTTGACAGATCAATGCTACCAACTTCGTAAGCGGGTGCTGTAATGATCGCGCTATGGCTCATTACGAAACCGCTAGCGGTGTCTTAATAGCAATACTATAGTCGCAAATTATAAAAAATAAAAAAAAAACATAACTCCAAAACTATAAATGATGGACCCCTTGTTTTTTTAGTTTTTTGACGATGAAGTTTTCTGCACAAATTCGATAAAATTTGGAAAAAAAAAAATAAAAAGCACTAAAATTTTTGTAAAAATAGATTGGACTTAACTACATTTTTAGAGAGAAGGTTGGTTGTAAACGTTCGGATTGTTTAAAATTTTCAGAGATTCGATTGAGCGTAGAGTATTTATATGAAGTATTTTTTTTTTAGAAAAAATTTGTCAAGCAGCATTCTAATATTAATAAAAAGAACAAAAAAAATGATTTAAGAATAATAGTTACATTTATTGGTGACCCATTTTACTGTAACATTGGTTGTCTAATTTAACTTATTGATATAAGATGGTAAAAACTTGATTAATAATAATATCATTATTTTAGAAGATTTTGATTTTTTAAATTATATTACACTGAGCTACTATTATGTTCAAAAGGGAACACGGATACGATTATGTACATAACCAGAAATGTTATAATAAAAAGGTATCTAAATAAGATATTTTATAAAATATTTTCCAAGCCTGATGATGATCTAAGGATCGAAAATGCATTAGCTATTTTTAATAAAAAATTGTATTTGAAATAAAGACCATAATTGAAAAGAAATTGATTTGATTTATATAAAAGAAATACATATACCATGGACAATTATATTATTAAGATATTTTAATGTTAAAAAAAATTCACAGTTTTTATTTATTATAAATAAAATAATCCTTTCACTATATGTATAAGAGAGCCACCCCCTAATTAAAGAGGGGATTATTAAACCTCAAGTTTACTAATTTTTTTTAGAAAAAAAAATCACTGTTATAATTTTGAAAAGTAAACTGTTTGTCAGAATCATACTTTAAACTTCCCAATGTTTAATAATGTAGACAAGAAAATAGGGTCTTACATTTAAAATATGAAAGTTGATTGTAATATTTATTAGTGCAGTAAAGGTGTTTTCTAAGCTCATATAAAATACTTAAATTCATATTTTTATTTTCATAAATAAAGAAATGAATGGGATGGTCCTAGTTTCGTGTACACCCGGTATATCCACTTACCTGATCGCAATCATAGATAAAAATCGAAGCAGATAACAAGTGACAAATAATTAACACACACACATTATTAAATTTTTAAAACATATTTTATGAATTTCTTGTAATGTTAATATATTTTTATGCAATTTATATTTTTTTTCAGTCGTTTTTACAGTGTGTCTTACTTTTTTTCAGCAAATACTTTTTTTGATAGTACATAATTGTTATTATGAAAAAAACATCTTTCTAATGAAACTTTCTTCGATTCCGTAAAAAGTTATAGTAATTTTAAAATTACAAAATTTTAATGATCTTTTTGTGAGGTACCCTATATAAAATTATTTTATTATCAATGTGTTTATCCAAATCAAGTAGAACTTCGATTTTGTCTTTAACTTTAAGTCACTAGTGATATCAATTGCTATCCCAAATCATCGTCAAATCGTTTACTTTAACTTTAAGCTTTAAGCCAATCGGATGCGTTAATTTTAGCGCGGGAAATTTTAAACGCTCCTCTTAGTTTAAAAGTAGGCCGCGGACTTTAAAAAGGCTACTGAGCAAGACAAAATCATTAGTCATTTATTTATACAAACGAACAAAGCTACCTTTAAAAAAATATCATTATTGACAATTGACGATTCAAATTCAAAGAAAATGTCTACTCACAATGCATGTTCAGTATAGAGTTGAGATCTCACTTCTGTTAACAAAAGTGGCCAAAGCCAATAATTTTCAAGGATGGAATTGGAATGCCAATTTGATGCTTTCAAAAGCTTTTGTTGATTTGATTTTTTATCTCTTCAATTAACGAACTGAATTTTAGGACACCCTTTATAATAAGAAAGGAAATTATACAGTGTGTCCCAAAAAATCATTACAATTATGCAGCTGTCATTTTTGACCCTTAATTCCCAGGAAATGTTTAGTTCAGAATGTAATTTCTTGTTTTAAAAACATTGCTGGAAAAAGATAGAAAATCCTGTATTTTGATTCAACCAGTGTAGGTACAACACAAACACTGTTTATTTTGAAAATATGAACAAAATTGCGATTGTGATTTTAATATTTTTTTATTTTTCATTGTGTATAAGTAATTCCTATATTTGTTTTTTTTTCTGTTTCAGGAATAAACAAATTACCAGTTCTGAATGCGCTGTGTGCAGTACTCAATTCAATCTGGGCAATACTGTATTAGAACTCAATAAGAGTATTTCATGTATAATTTGCAAATTAAAAGTATGTAAGCACAAGTGTTCATTTTACCAGGATCGGTATGGCTGGATATGCCAAAATTGTAATTCAACTTCGTGGCTTAATACGATTTTTAAAAAAATAAATAATGTAAGATTTATAAATCTTGGGCATAAAATGAACCAAAGTGAAGAAAAAGAATCAACTAAAAAAGATGATGATTTAAAAAACTTCGAAGAAGAGAAAATTAAAGAGTTTGTTGAAAGTCTAGTAACTACATTGCTTGGAGGAGAATTTGGGAATACAGAAGGACTATACAACAACAACCAGAGTAGTAAGTACATGTTTTTTATTACATATGTTTATTTAAAAAAGAGGAAGTACGACCATTTCCAAAGATATCGAGAAATATTCTGACCCAATAGCAAGCCTTCGGAAATACGAGATCACACGAAATTTGAAAGGACACCACCCGCAACTTAAGTCGAATTTTTTTCTTTCGAATTGCTTGCTATTGGGTCAGAATATATCCTTTGTGTCCTCGATATCTTTGCGGGTTATTGTACATACATACTAAGTTTTAAATTTATAATATTTCCGATAAAAGTTTAATCTACTGTTTTTACAATTGAAAATGGGTTAATTTGAATTTCTCTATGCAAAAAATGCTTCTATTCATGATGGTTGTATGGAATTTTAAGAATTGATAATTATAACTTCGAATCTTACACAAAGGATTAAAAAAAAAAAATTCTGATACTCTACCAAAGGTTCCTGACAATGTAGCGAGGCTTCTCTTCAACTTTTGGGACACTGTATTTTTAAGAATAAAATAATTCTGTCAATCGAAAACTTTTTCTGTAATCATCAAAATGAAACAAAAAAAGCAAGAGGTTTGTGCTTTTGTGGTTTTTTACAAAACACCAATATAACAACATGTTATTAATTTAATGAACATATTTAGTTACTTACCTTAGCAAATTTCTTAGTATGTAAATGTATAATAATTATAAAGTAAACTGTGCAAAACATATATTTACTCCTAATAAATCGTTCAAAAGGTTCTAGGAAAAAATCTATTTTAAGTTATTTAATACCTAATTGTTGTAAATAAGCAAGTTACATTTTTGTGTAAATCAAGTAGATAAATAAAGAAAAACACAAATTACTATTCCAAGAAATTTCAGTAGGTGACCCAATGAATCTGTGATTAATTACAAAAAAACACGTAGAAACATAATGTTTACGTACCTATTTATTTATTTATTAAAATCAAATATACAGGTTTTATGGATTACTTACGAAAAAGTTCTCGCATTTCCCTTCTTTTTTAGTTCTACTATCTCCAGTTAAATGTTGTCGGTCGAATTTTGCGACACCCTCTATAATTAACTTTTAAGTAAATTTTTAATAAAATAGGAACAATTTTTATTTGTGTCGATTAGTTTTGCTTCCGTCAAAGCAACGCCACCTATAATTGGGTACATTTAACTAAAAATATTCGAGTAACTTCAATCTCAACTGATGTCAACACAGGTTATGTTTTGACTTTTGGGATATTTCTACAAAATATTAATATTGGTCGCAAAATGGACATGGTCGTCGGAAAACTAGCGCACGCAACACGCAAGAAAGTGAATTTCGTGCTCGTGTGATATCCTCACTCGGCTAGTTTCACACTCGCACAAAATTCGTCACTTTCTTCCTCGTTGCGTAATATACAATTCTATATTTTTCTATAAGAATTTTCTTCCAAATATCAGCTTTTTGTTTTCGCAAAACTGTGTTTGACTTTTTACAACCCACAATGTTTTTAAATTTCCTTATCAATGAAACTAATGCAGTAACTTCACTTTTAATGAAGTTTGGGGCCTGTTTTTCTTTTTTTATTTCAAAGAACTAAACTTCTCTTGCATTTTGCAGTAACTTGAGTGATGAGGTTATGATTTAAAATATCAAACAAATGTAAAAAACGATCCTAGAAAGGGAGAAGAGCACACAATTAAATTTTGCAGCTATTGCTACCAATATATACATATTTTTGCTTAGCCAAGTATTTTATTATTGTCAACTGTGCAATACATGAAGCTTAATTTTTAGTTTAAGTTTTAGTATAAGAAGATAGCCGGCAAAAAGTTTGAAAACCGTACTTTTCGCAAGTAAAAATTGATTTTTGGGCATTTGTAATCAAAAATGTAACATAAACGATGCTTATTTCCCTTCAAATTAAATTTAGTTTTTATCTAGAATTTTTGTTTTTCATGTATTGTCTATGATAGGGGCGTACTTTTGGTACAATGATAAAAACACATACTCGAAAAACAAAAATTTCATATGAAAACTAAATTCAATTTTTGTTAAATTTTTGATTACAAATGCTCAATAATTAATTTTTTCTAGTGAAAAGTATACTTTTCAAACATTTTGCCGACTATCTTCTTAAGGTTTAGCTCAACCAAAACAAAAGGTTTAACTGTGCAACCGGGCCTTAGGGTCCTTAAAGGGTGCACCTTTCCAATAAGAGCATTTTCAGGAACATGGGTCATAAAAAAATGTTAGTTGATTTTTAAATCACCCTGATGGAAAATATTGTACTAACATAAAGTTGAACAACTTATCAGAACAGATTGTCCACTTCATGCAGAATCTCAGATGGTATAATTATGAGCATACGGGTAAACTCAACCAATTTTTTTGAAATTAGTTTTTCTGGCAAGTAAGCCTTTTATTTTTAAATAAATTTTATAAAATTATGAGAATTATGGCCAGAAATAAAACAAAACGAATCAAATGCTGATATTTATTGACCTAAATGTACTATAAATAAATCATTTATTGGTCCATGATAACATTACAGTTCATACATTCATCTTAATTATCTAACACCATCAAGAACCAATAGGAGCATGATCAGCGAGTATCGCTGTTTTTCATCAATAGCTGCTGAAAACATCAATCATGTATCTGTACACAGATTTGTTGAATTTTTTTTTTGAAAAATGGTTCGTATTCCGTAATGCTCAAAAGCTCAAAAATAAAACAAAACAAGTTAAACTTGCAATAAGTTCTAAAAATCCCCATGCGCTCTTATACATAATCAACATCGTTGGATAATTTTTTTTTTGATAAAAGATGATAGAGTTCATAGAATATTCCTAATTAATTTTTTAGTGGGCGCAGTATAACAATTTTGAAAAAATACGAAAACTGAAATGACTCTTAAACCTCCAACAATTTCATAAGAAAAAATATGGTTATACATATTGATTGGAAATCACTTTCTCTATTATCTCACTTTGTATAATCGTCCACTTACGGGACACCCTGTACATAAACCCCTTTTCTTTCATTGGCGTAGAAGTTACAGATGTGCAATTATTGAAAAAAAAACAACTTCCATGGAAAGAAATTAATCATAATTTTGATATGGGTTTTGCATAAGCCTTTTACAGTATAGCCACTTAAATTTATTCAATAAAATTCTCACATTAATTATCGTGCAAAACATCAAAAATTTAATAACTTGCTTAAAGCTCATTTTAAGCTATAAACATGGAAATTGCTTGTTAACAAAATTATAACTGCGCCGTGTTTAACTTTTTTGAGAAAATCGCTCGAACAGGTAAATTTTCATTTAAAAAATCCCATTTTTTAGTATAAAATATATTGATGACGTCATTGATGATTTCGCAATGACGTAAACATCGTTTTTTTAATGAAAACATTCACTTTTTAACTTGCTTCATATAAATTCTTGTCACGATTCCCTATATTTTTTGTAAAATAATTATTGTATTTGACTTTACAATCCATTGGAAGGTTTTTTAGGAAAAATATCTTAAAATTTGAGTAGAATAATGAACGTTTAATTTCAAATCAAGCTGCAGATTGATTATTATCACTATACAGGGTGTCCCTGAATCCTGAATAACTGTGACAATTTTTTATGGTGATAGAGGAAGTGATACTAAGCATTTTTGACTTATAAAGTATTGTCCGCAAATGGTTCCTTAAAAAGTTATACCACTTCAAAAATTTTCAAAAAAAATGTTTTTTTGTAAATAAAATAAATATTATAAGAGATATTAATTTGAAATTTTGGCCACAGTTTTTTCACATAAGGATACACATTTTCGGCAAATAAAAGGTTAAAAAATATTTTCAGGGGCGTTACATGTGGGGGGGTCATCAAATTTTTTAATCATATCTTTTGTTTCTTTAAGTTTTTGATAATTTTAAAAGTACTAACATAATCCTTGATCAATGTTTGACAGAAAAGATACTGTTATTATATGTCGGTCCGGTCCTTCATTTCGGAGTAAAAGTAATTTTATAATTTTTAGCTACAAATATGAAATTAAAAAACATCAAATTAGGCTTTTTAATGAAAATTTCGTGATTTATCTGAAAACATATAAAGATCAAATATCAAAGTAGGTGAATTACCACAATATTTTGTTAATTCTAAGTTCTAAGTAGCCTTTTATACAGGGTGGGCCAACGAAAACGAAACAGAGGAGTTTTAAAATAGTTAATAATAAATTTTGAAAAAACGCTCGGACAGGTCAACTTTGGTTTCGAGGGGGACATATTTTGCAATAGAAATGATTCAAAAATCCATTCACCCCTGTGCCCTATGGATACAACCCCTAAAATTTTAATAGGGATGGTGGGGTAAGTAATACCTCGTTAGAAAGATCTTTTTACTCAGAGTAACATACAAAAAAAAAAGTTAAACCGATCGATTCGTTCTAAAGATATTCAAAATTTAGCAAGTAGAGATTTCATGTCTTTTAAAATTGTGCTATGAACACCACGCCTTCAATTTTAAGTGTTTTGATAGGGTAAGTAATATCGTTTCGAGGGGGACATATTTTGCAATAGACCTGATTCAAAAATCCATTCATCCCTCGCCCTTTGGACACAACCCCTAAGAATTTAGGGGATGGTGGGGTAAGTAATACCTCGTTAGAAAGATCTTTTTAGCCAGAGTCACATGCCAAAAAAAAGTTAAATCCTTCGATTCGTTTTGAAGATATTCAAAATTTAACATGTAGAGTTTTCATGCCTTTAAAATTGTGCTATGAACACTACGGCTTCAATTTTAAGTGTTTTGATAGGGTAAGTAATACCTTCTGGTAAAGATCTTTTAACCCAAAGTAATTTTATTTTTATTTTCTACAAAAGAGAGATTTTAAAAAACAAATTTAAATTTATTCGAGGAATTGTTTAAAATTTTGTAACATCTGGAACAAAACAATGCAAAACATAAAACGATTTATAACCACATTGAGATTCTTTTTATCAGTTGTATTTTGTATTAGTGGTGATTTTCATCGTGTTAAAACTGTTTATGATTAATTATTAGAAATCAACATTTAAAATTTTGTTAAGTTCTGTAAAAGCTTCTGCTAGCAATGGTTTATACAAATCCAGAAAGGGTTGAATTAATCACTTTTTATTTTAAAAACGATGAGAATGCTCATCGTGCAGCTAATTTATTTAATGAACAACATCCAAACAAACATTGTAACCGAAAATACGTTCTGGAGTTGGTTGCAAAATTTAAAAATACTGGTTCTGTTGGTAATAAGAAACGCGATCCTGATAATGTTCGTCCAATAAGAAATGAGGTCGTTGAAATAGGTGTTTTTCTAACAAGTTGCTGCAGATCCAACTTTGAGCACAAGAAAACTGGAGACTGTGACTAACATCAGCAGAACAACCATTCGCCGAATATTGAAAGGTCACAAATATCATCCCTATAAAATTCATTTAATTCATGAGTTAAGTGAAGATGGATAATTGCTGATGAAAATTATCTTTACCATATCTGTTTTTCTGATGAGTGCCCTTTTTTCTTAAACTCAACCGTTAATCGTCATAATTGTCGATATTGGTCAGATGAGAATCCTAGGGTATTTCATGAAGTTCATACTCAAACTCCTTAAAAATTGAATGTGTGGGTTGGAATTTTTGGAGACCGTCTTATTGGTCTTATTTTCTAGATGGCAATCTAACAGGGGATATGTACTTGGATCTACTTCAAAACTTTGTTCATCCATTTCTTGACGATATTATCGAAAATGACGATCCTTATTTAGAAGACCATCTGATTTTCCAACAAGACGGAGCCCCTCCTCATTACACACGGCCTGTTAGAGAATTCTTGGATACGACGTTTCCTGGGCAATGGATTGAGCGTAGAGGACCTTTGGAGTGGCCGCCGCGATCTCCCGATCTTACTCCCCTTGATTTTTTCCTTTGGGGGCATTTAAAAAGTAAGATTTTCGCAACGGAACCAGGATCTCTAACAGAGTTACGACAGAGAATTATTAATGAATGCCGAGAAATTACTGCTGAAATGTTACAAAATGTAAGAATTCGCTTTGAGCAAAATTTGTACGTTTGCATGGAGGTTGATGGAACTTAATTCGAACATTTAATAAAATAATAAAAACATCCTTGAAAGTGTCGGGATTGATGGGATTCTTTAAAGTGTTAAGTTTTCTTCAAAAAGATTAGTTAAGTATAGTTTGGTTAAATAAAAAATAATGTGCAATACTGTTTTATTTTGAATTCTTTAAAACAAACCAATCGATTTCACTTTTGTTTTTTTGTATGTTACTTGTGGTAAAAAGAACTTTCCGAGGAGGTATTACTTACCCTATCAAAAGACTTAAAATTGAAGGCGTGGTGTTCATAGCACAATTTTAAAAGGTATGAAAACTCTACTTGCTAAATTTTGAATATCTTTAAAAAGAATCGATCGATTTAACTTTTTTTTTGTATGTTACTCTGGGTAAAAAGATCTTTCCAACGAGGTATTACTTACCCTACCATCCCTATTAAAATTTTAGGGGTTGTGTCCATAGGGCGCAGGGATGAATGGATTTTTGAATCAGCTATATTGCAAAATATGTTCCCCTCGAAACTAAAGTTGACCTATCCGAGCATTTTTTCAAATTTTTTTATTAACTATTTCAAAACTCGTCTGTTTCGTTTTCGTTGGCCCACCCTGTATTAACTAATTAGTGTTTGATGGTTAGTCGTATTATTAAAATATTAAAAATGCATAAATTTTCAAATGCGGAATTAGCAGACATGCATCTAGCATATGGAGCAGCCCCCATATTTAGTACATGAAATTTTTAGTAAATTAAGCTACTTTGAAGTTATTTTTAAATTCATATTTTTACCTCAAAATTATAAAATCTACTTTTACTTCGAAATGAAGCACCGACATACAATAGTACCTTTTCTGTAGAACATTGATCAATGATTATGTTAGTACTTTTAAAATTATCAAAAACGTAAAGAAACAAAAGATATGATCAAAAAACGTTGATATTCAGGGACACTCTGTATAATAATAATACTACCTACTATAATAATACGACAATAACTTCCTTATAATTTTTTAATCGTTCAAGTATAGCCCACTTTGTTTCAAAATGGAGTGCAATCACAATAATAAGCACAATGTACATTTTCAGTTTATTCGTCCTTTTTGAAACGTATGTCACTGATATATTAATAGTTTTGGCATATGAATTATGCATGCATTATATACAACCTTGATTGTTTTACAAGTATGCCTTGACCATCTTATCAGTCGGCGGTGTTTACTTTATAAGTTAACATGACAAAATTTCAATGTAAAGTAGTTTGTTTTACATCATAAAATAAAATAATGCCTTTTTCCTTTAAAATAAATTGTGAAATTGAAAAATTGTAAATATAATTGTATTGTGTTTTGGTTTTGGTTTTAAAATAGGTAATATAATTTTAAATTTAAATTTATCCAACAATAACAGTAATAAAGCTTTTTAAATATACAGTCATTTGCAAAAAAAGTGGACAAAAACAGATTCCTGTAATTATGTTTTAGGAAAAAATTATCATGTACTTAAATAGAACTTTATTGAAAACCATTCAAATTCAAGAATTTGAAATTAACGTTAAAATGTCTCACTTTTTAATCGCCCTTATTACCTCACTTGATGGTTAAATAACTATTAAATTACCGTTAATAAATGAAGGAACCAAAGTGAATATTATAGCAGATTCAAATATTATTTTACAATAGGGAAAATTATTGCATTTTCTTCATTTAAAAATAACCACAATTACTGACAGTTACATTTCCCATAATTTTACACAGCTCAAATTTCCTTGTTCACTTTTTTGCAATATGTACTAATATCAAATCATAGAAATGGTACTTTTTAAAGAAATTTACCCAAATAATAAATAGAAAATATGCCCAGTCGTTATTCAAAACTCTTTGCAGTGGAAGAATTTCCAGAAAAAATTCCCATTCACGATTGTATATGTATATGTATACAGGGTGTCCGGATGTCCCAATTTGAATTGCATTACATGGATATTCCGAGTTCTTCCGAAGATAATAAAAAAAACGTCAAATGCATTTTTTTAAAAAGTCGTTTCTTCAACTAGAAAACTAATAAAAAATGTTTTGAATAAAAGTTATTTGTTTCGTTATACATATGTTTTTTTTAAAATATCAATAGCAAATTTTTCAATAAATAAATATAAATAACTTAATGAAGTTAATGAACCGGCAAATACAATAATCAGTACAGTACTTAATTTATAATAATATCTTA
Source organism: Stenus bimaculatus (assembly GCA_963971135.1). Lineage (NCBI taxonomy): Eukaryota > Metazoa > Arthropoda > Insecta > Coleoptera > Staphylinidae > Stenus > Stenus bimaculatus. Next base: position 31,365,131 of record OZ020183.1, on the reverse strand, counting down.
CAAAATATAAATATAAATACATATAAAATATAAAATTCTAAAGTGAAACAATTTGACAAATTAAGTTTTAAAACTTTTAAAATATATTATTTATATGTATAAATATGCTAAAATGACATTAGCCTGTATTCTGCGACCGTGATGAAAAATTTAGAGACGTCGTTAACGATAAGCACGTGATTAAAAAATATTTCTTCTTAAAAAATATGTTTTTAAACACGTGATTAACACTAATGATGTGTCTAAAAATTTTATCACGGTCGCTGAATAACGGCTCCATTAACTTTAATCTAAAGACTTAAAGAGTAAAAAAGATACAGGGTGGCGCAACGAAAACGGAAAGGTTGTGTTTTAAATAGTTAATAAAAAAAATTGAAAAAACGCTCGGACAGGTCAATTTTGGTTTCATCCATGTGCGCTATGGCCACAACCCGTAAAATTTTAATAGGAATGTTGGGGTAAGTAATACCTCGTTGGAAAGGTCTTTTTACCTAGAATAACATACAAAAAGAAAAAGGTAAATCGAATGATTCGTTTTAAAGATATTCAAAATTTAACATATAGAGTTTTCGCTTTATATTTTGCATTATTTTGTTTCAGATGTTATAAAATTTTAAACAATTCCTCGATTAAATTTAAATTTCTTTTCAAAATATTTTGTATAAAAGAAAAATTACTTGTATCTACACGTACAAATTTAACATGTTAAATTTTGAATATCTTCAAAAACCATTCGATCGCTTTAACTTTTGTTTTTTGTATGTCACTAGGGGTAAAATGACCTTTCCAACGAGGTGTTAGTTGCCCTATCAAGACACATAAAATTGAAGGTGTAGTGCTCATAGCACAATTTTAAAAGGGTAAGTAATACCTCGTTGGAAAGATCATTTTACCTCGAGTAACATACAAAAACCAAAAGTTAATTCGATCGATTTATTTTAAAGATATTTAAAATTAAGCAAGTAAAAATTGTAAATGTTAAATTTTGAAAATCTTTAAAACGAATCGATCGATTTAACTTGTAATAATATGTCCCCCCTCGAAACCAAAACTGACCTGTCCGAGCGTTTTTTCAGTTTTTTTTTAAGTATTTTAAAACTCAACCGATTCGTTTTCGTTGGGACACCCTGTATATTAAATAAAAGGTGAATGGTTTGCAGTAATAAATCAAATGAACTAAACTTTTAGTTATTTAACATTCAAGGATCAAGGTGTCTCCTTTTTGAATTTATTTGCTATTCCATTGGCAAGTTTTTCAATGCTTCTTTCAATCAATTCTTCATAAAAAAATACTCTGTAATGACATTTTACTTTAAAAACAAAATATTTAAAATTTAATTTAAATTCACAAACATCGTTTTCTGCAATTTTTTACAAAAAAAAAATTAAAATTGGAATTAAAATTAAAATTAAGTAACGCGAGAGTTGTTCAAAATTTGTAATATTTGGAAATTAAAATTTTTTGCATTTTGTATTTTTTCATGTAACGTGAAATATTCGAAAAAAACATTTTAAAATACAAATATAGTTCAAAGATATTCGATAAAAATCAAGCATTATAAAACTAAAAAGTGTAAATTGCATGATATTTTTTTGTAAAATTCCCTTTCATGAATAGTTCTACTAAAAATTTACCCCAAATTCATTCGAATATAACTAAAAAATGTGCAAGAAACTAAAAATTGTACATGGGGTTTCTAAAATGATGGTCACGGTTTCGTGTGCTTATACTAGAAGTAAAAATAAAACAAAAAGCACATATAAAAATTTGTCCAAAACTCAACTGTTACCGAGATACAGGGTGTTAAAAATTCTTTTTAGTTTTACATTTTATTTGTTTTCTCTGGAATATAAGGAGTGATTACTTCTCTTGGATAGCCACCTTTGGCCATTACTTTTGTCTTAATTTAAAAATCCAGTGGCGTAGAAACGGGTCAAGGTGCCCCATTTTCTATATAAATTTATTTGGTACGCCACTGCAAGATTTTACGATTTTGATTGGATTTTTAAAATCTTCATTCAATTTGCCATAAGAAAGTACACCTGTTAAATTTTGACAGGATTATTGGTATTTCTGAAATTTCCTATTTTATGGTCCAGTGAACTTGATGAAATCAAATCAATTTTCAAAATTTTATTTTTCTAAAATTTTAAATAGGGCATTTCTGACATGATTTCTTATTTAAAACACCCACAAAATGTTATACAAAGAGTTTTTAATTTTAATTTTTCTTATTTAAAGTTAAGTTGTTTTAAATTTTATGTTTGGTGGTACTGGATTATAAAACGTAAGATTACTGAAGTACCACTAATCCTTTCAAAGTTGAATAAGTTCACTTTTTTTCTAGAAAATTGAATGAAGAGTTTAAAAATCCAAAACAAACTGTAAAATTTTGCATTGGCGTACCAAATAAATTCAAAAAAGGGGGCACCTTGAACCGTTTTTACGCCACTGGATTGTTAAATTAAGACAAAAATAGTAGCCAGAGAAAATAAATAAAAAGTAAAAATAAATTTCAACACCCTGTATCTCGGTAACAGTTTAGTTTTGGTTAAATCTTTATATGGATTTTTGACTTATTTTTATTTGTTGTATAAACACACGAAGCCGCGACCACCATTTTAAATACACCCTGTATAAAATTGCACATCAAATTCTTAAAAAAATTAACAAAAAAGCGTTTTTCAAATAAATAAAAATTCCTTAAATTTGTTGTAAATTCAAGAAGAAATTCAAATAAACACTAGGGTTAATAAATGTATAACCCAAAAAATCCTTCATTTCAAAATTTGATGAAAACACTTAAAATCATAGAAAAAGTCGATCTTTTCTTACGCCCTGCAACTTAAAATCGAAGCATTTTTTTAAATGATATTTATTCTATGTTTTTATCCTAAAATTTGTCAAACAGTATGATTTTTCTAGCTTTTTTTTGAACATTTTTTTTAAATAACTTCTAAACATTACAAGCTGTGAAAAAAATAAGATAAAAAAATTTCAGAAGTGAGCAAGGAATGGAATATGTTATTTAAAATATTTAGTGAGAGGTAGCATAAAAAGAAGTTTTTACGTCAAATTTACACCCACTCTAATTTTTTGATATTTTTATCCAATTGCGACTCTAATATCCAGTGTTTAGAGTATGTATTTCAAATTTGATCAAATTTTCTTAACAAAATACGTTATGCAAACAAAATGAAAAAAATTTTAGAATCTTTAATACCCTGTAAATAAAAAATAAATCAATTTTGATAAAAGTCTTTATTTTTTATTGGATTTTGTGTTTAAAAGATTTCACAAATATCGGAATAAGTGAAATTTATGATATTTCCTTTAATTATGAAAATGTTCCGTTTGCTCAGACTTTCAGGTATTGGAGAACTGGTGTAGCATGAGTATTATAGGGTGTAATAAAAGTAACGCATAATAGCTGTAGCTTTTTAATTTAAAGAGTTATATAAAAAAAGTTAAATACAAAAGTTTTTCAGTTAATTTTAGGAAATATTTTGACATTTTTAATTTTTGTATAACTTTCCATATTTTGTAGTTTAGCAAGCAAGCAAGTTTAACAACCAACAATTGTTTTTAAATACTATTAGTATGATTTCTTTGCACTTTTTAAAAGAGCTCATTTTTCTGTCCTTGGCAATGCTATTTTATAATAAAAAAATAAAATAAAAAAAAATTAAAATTTTGGAAAAATATAAAGGTGTCCTTTTTATTAACCCTCAAATATTTTTTGGATAATAAATATCATTCTGAAGAAAAAATTTCCTATGGACCATTATTTTTTTAATTCCTTAAAAAGTTACAACAGTTTGAAATTTTTATTGACTCTTAATCAAATCATATTGCCATAACTTTATAAGGAGTCGAAAAAAATACTAGTTCATAAGGAGTTATTTGTTCAGAATGATATCCCAAGTAGAAAGTTAATATTGGTGCAATATCGATTTTCAATATTCCAATATTGTACCTATATAGAGTTTCTATATGTGCACAGCGTTATTTGTGAACGCCAATTTACATTGATACAATATTGAATATCATCATGACATTCAATGTTAATACAATGTTTTATCAATATTGCTAAGTAAATATCTGATCAATATTGTTAATACAATTTTTATTCAATATTATTAATAACAGAATTGGGTAATAAGTGACACTGCTGATCTGGATTAATGTTAAATAGTTGAGTAAAACTCTTGAGTCTTCTTGTATCCAACTTTATTATATTAAATAATAACTTATACCTTAGGTATAAACATGCACAATCGATTTCGAGATTCTTAAAATCTCATCATCAGGTGTATTTGTACAAGAATGTAAATAAGCAAATATGAAGTTCAAAATAATTCTATAACAATATGACAAAATAAAATTGACATTGACAGCACGACAGAAGTTTGAAAGAATCAAAATTGTTTAAATTAATTGCGGAATTAAAACAATGGCTTTGAAATAAATAAAATTATTAAATAATATGAATCATATTTAAACTTTAAGAAAAGTCTTGAATTAATGACTTCAAAAAATCTAAATGTTGTATGTCATTGTTAATTTGTATATTTAATGTGGTAAAATTTTTATCCAGATCTAATTTTAAAATTTCTAAATTTTCTAACAGGTCTCTAACTATATAATTATTTGTATTGTGTAAAATTAAAACGTTTTTTTCTACTTTGAACTCGTGGTCATTAAATATAACATGATGTGCAAAATGTGACAGTTGAGGTCTATTTCCCTTAATTGCTAGCAAATGTTCATTAACTCTTTCAGCAAATCTTCTTCGAGTTTGGCCTACGTATCGTGCATTGCAAGAATTGCATGCTAATTTGTAAATGCCACTGCCGTCCATTTTATTAATCCTATCTTTATTGTTTTTTAGGCTACCTAAGGTTTTATTTACTTTAAATGAGATTTTAACATTTAAATCCTTAAACATACTAATGAATTGTGTACATTTGACATTATGATAAGGTAGAGATGCAAATTTTACAATTGTGGAGGAAACATTAGGTTGGTTAGTAGGAAGGATAGATGTTGATTCATTATAAAGTAATCTTAGTTTAGTTCGTGAAATAATTTTCTTAACTAAATTATCTGGAAAATTGTTATTAAAACCTATGCATCTGATAGTGTTAATTTCATCATAAAAATTTTCACGATTCATTGGAATAGTAAGCAATCTATAAGCTAAGCTCCTGAAGGCTGCTAGTTTGTGGGACAACGGATGATTCGACTCATAATTAATTAATGTGTCTGTAAATGAAGGTTTTCTGTAGATGGAAAAATTTAAAGTATTATCTGTAATAAATATGTTCAAATCAAGAAAAGGTAAAAATCCTCCTGTTCCTAATTCCAAAGTAAATTTGATCTTATTATGTAAGGTGTTAAGAAATTGTAAAAGAGAAGTAATATCTTTATCATCACCATCGAAGATAACAAATATGTCATCAACGTATCTCCCCCAGAACTTTATTGCCTTAAGAGCATGTAGATTAGAAGAAAACAACTTCTTTTCCAAATGATTCATAAAAATCTCTGCTAGTAAAGGGCTTAAAGGTGAACCCATTGCTAGGCCATCCGTTTGTTTGTAATAAGTTTCGTTGAACAAGAAGAAATTTTGTTGGAGAGATATATCTAACAAATTAAGGTAAGAGTCAACATCGTTGTCAGACAAACGGGAATCCACCAGGAGCTCAGCAACCAAACTAATGCATTCTTCTGTAGGTATTGACGTAAAAAGATTTACTACATCAAATGAAGCAAGTAAGTTGCTTTCTTTGATTGAAATTTGGTCTAATTTATTAACAAGATCTAATGAGTTTATAATGGCGTAAGTATTATCAAAATTAGTAACCTCTTTAAGTTTTGAATTTAACCAATTGGCTAATTTGTAGGTGTGTGACCCGGTAAAAGCTACCACAGGTCTCACAGGTAAACCGTCTACCTCTAAATTGAATGAATTTAAATCTTTAATTTTATGGATTTTTGGAAGTGTATATAATTTAGGAGTTAATGGATTGGATGACACGAATGATTTGTAATTAAAATTTTCAAGGTTGATGGATTTGAGAGTGTTCTTGTAAAGCAAATTAAATCTGGTGGCAGGGTTCTTCTCTAAAATCTTGAAGTTATTATCAAGTAAGAATTTTTCTGATATATTGATATAATCTATTTTGTTCAAAATAATGACTGTGTTGCCCTTATCGGCTTTACTCAAAACTAGTTGTTTTTCTTTTAATAGATTTTTAATGTCATTAACTAAAATTGTTTCATCAAACTGTGAGGAAAGGTTATGTTCTGCAATGTTTCTTAAGATTTTTAAGGATTTGCATTTGAGTTCGTTTAAATTATCTGGTTTAAGAGACGTAAGTAAACTCAAAATCTCTACACCTAATCGCTCAACATCAGCCAATCTACAATTTGTAAAATGTTTGAACTTGAAACTTTTATTTAAAAAAGAGATTTGTTCAGGAGTGAAAAAAGCATTTGATAAATTCAATGATCTATCAAAGAAACTACATTTTGAGATTTTCACTTTGAAAGGCTGTTTTAAGTCGTAATTTAAATTATGGTGACTATGTATATGTAAGTCAGACGAATTGTAAGTTGGCTGTAAGCTGTGATGGCAAGGAGAGAACAAAGAATAGTGGAGGTGGTTCAAATTTCTACTTAACTTGGTTTTGTTTGGCTCTATTTGATTAGGTGTAACAATATTGTCAATTGTTATTTGTGAAAAATCTGCAAAACTGTGAACTCCATTTACAATTTGTGTTGAAGAAACAATTGGAATTACATTATAATTATTAATTAAATTATCATCAAAACCATCTAAAGTACTGGTATCAACAACGTGTAAGTCAAGTGTAGAACCAAGTTCAGATCTAGGAACTTGTGGTGTAAATTCTTTAATTGACTTTGGTTGAAACTTCTTCTTAGTAATTAAAAAGGCAAGTTTGTTATCGAGAATTGTCTTATGTTTCCCACCAAAAGCATAAACCAGTTCTCTAAATTGTTGGTCTAAAATATCCCAGTACAATGGGTGTATAGTATTAATTAGAAAGCGATGTAAATTAAGTAATTCTAAGTTCAAAAACTCTAGATTCTTGTATGCTAACCTAAGCTCATGTTGTAACCATTTCCCTTTGGATTCCAAAACAAAATGTTTATACCTAAGGTATAAGTTATTATTTAATATAATAAAGTTGGATACAAGAAGACTCAAGAGTTTTACTCAACTATTATTAATAACTACAATTTCATTAATTTAAGGTTAAAATTAGACACACAATAATTTAAGAACATTCTTCCTTTGTTATTTCTTTATACAAACGCATTAATTAAACCACTTTCACAACAGACACTAGAACTAGATGTTCATTAATTTTCATATCAAAATCTTCTTGTCCTTCAATTGAAGAGAAAAGTGTGTCTAAAGATGTGCTTGCCGGGATTGTTGTCATGGTTACCATACTAATTTTTTTTGTAGACCTATTGTTTTACCAAAATTATTCCAAACGTTACATAGGAACCTTTTTTCATAAATTATGGAATAATTTTGGTAAAATAATAGGCCTACAAAAATGTTAAGTATTGTAACCATGACAACTGTCCTGGCAAGCTCATCTTTAGATGTACTTATCTTTTAAACGGCTCATTCTATCGAATTTGTATAAGACCACGTTTATTTTGTAAAGTTGACTACAGAATGATATTATGAAAAAAAATCTCATAAAAATGTAGTACTAAAAAATTTACCATTGTTTTTACCACCAAAGATCTCTTAAAATACCACTTAGAACCAATAAAAAAATTTCAAAAAAATCATTGACGTGAGTCCAATGCCTATTAAGAGTTATGCCAAATTTGAATGCTTTACTAGTATCCATTCTGAAATAAATGGCCAAAAACCTGTTCTCTGTCAGCACCTTTGAAGAGCTGTAACTCTCTTAGGAAGCGAAATCGGACATATGTTTATATGAACTTTTTTTCTTATTTTTATCTAAGGAATCACCACCCGAGAGATTTTAACATAAATGTGAATCACCCTGTATTTTTCCATTTTCTTGATAGAGCAACTATTGTTTTTATAAATAGCATTAGAAGTATGTTTTCTTAGCATATTTTAAAAGATCGCATTTTCTGTATTTGGCAATACTATTTTATGATAAATAAAAATATAAAAAATAAATAATAATTTATGGAGAAAAATTAAGGGTGTACCATTTATCATTTATACACCCCGTTATACACCCCGTTATACACCCGAAAAACTTTATTTATATTGTAAATCTGATATAGAAAGGCATATAAAAAATAAAAATACAAAAATATGCACTGAAATTAACAGAAGAACTTTTGTATTTAACTTTTTTTATGTAACTCTTTAAATTAAAAAGTTACTATACTTAGTATACTATACATGGTATCTCACTTTTTTCCAGCAAAAATTTTTTTTAGATAGTAGATGTCATTCTGAACAAAAAATTTCCTATAAACTATTATGTTTTTTCGACTCCTTAAAAAGTTACAGCAATTTTAAAATTGATAAATTTCCATGATTTTTGTGGAACACCCTGTATAATATTCTTTCTTATTATATTTTTTTATTTAAATCAATTATTATTTGGATTTTTCTTTGCCAATTTGAATTTTTTGAACATTATTGACTGTATTTAAAATAAGGGAACGACGAGGTTAAATTTTCCTCGCTAAAATTTAGCATCTTATTGGCTTAAAGATATTCAAAATCCAAAGCATACTTGATTTATATAAAAAAAATTTAAAATAAAATGAAATTTATACAGGGTGTCCCACAAAAATAATAAAATTTTTGAAATTTTAAAATTGCTGTAACTCTTTAAGGAGTCGAAAAAACATAATAGTTCATAGGAAAATTTTTGTTCAGAATAACATTTGCTATCCAAAAAAAAAATTTGCTGGAAAAAAAGTGAGACACCCGTATATGATTATAATCGGACTATGATTTTTTTTGGATAATTTCTTCTCCCGAACACCCTGTATTCAGACTATTATTAAACAAATTGAGAATTGGGTTATGTTGTGGTAAAAATTTAAGATATTATTAATATTAAATAATGAAAAAATTGCACCAATATTTTTGGTCTTATGTAATACACCTTAAATACATATTTGATGTCTCTTCGTCAGTTTTCGTGGACACCTTTAAATATTACATTTATTATTTTTATTTATGGATTTTATTGTTTTTAAAATAATAGGGTAGCTATACCGGGTGGAAACGAAACACAGATCACCTCTAACTTCTTTATTTATGAAAATAAAATTTTGAAATTTGACTATGTTGTATGGTTCAAGAAAACACATTTTAGGCAACAAAAACTTTTTCAATATCACTTCCGGTTTTACCGTTTTTTTATGTTCATAATTTAAGATTATTTTAGAAAAGGAGTATGTTTGTGATAATTTTTTTAATTTTAATTGAAATTTTGAAAAATATGAAAAACTGGCACAACAAATTGATTGCACCCTGCATATGGGGTACCAAAAAAAATCGCATTAAAACCCTATTTTTGAAAAACCAAGTGTAATTTGCAAAACGTTACTCAAAAAAGTTCATAAAATAATATTTCAGAAACTGCTTATATAATGTTACAAAATACGATTAAGTATTTGTATTATTTAGAATGAGCTTATCAACTTCGGATGACGAAAAAAAATTTTTTTTTCAAAATTTCAAAAAAAATTAAAAAATTTATCACAAACACTCTTTTCACAAAATAATTTCATATTATGAAGAAAAAAATAGGTGTTACATTTAAAAAAGCAAAGTTGATTTCACTTCCGGTAAAACTGGAAGTCATATTGAAAAAAAATTTAGTGCCTAAAGTGTGTTTTTTTGAACCATACAACATAGTTAAATTTTAAATTTTTATTTTCATAAATAAAGAAGTTACAAAGATGACCCGTGTTTCGTTTCCACCCGGTATACTCGTATTTTATTGTAAATTATTTTATTTTAATTAAAGCTTTATTATTATTATATACTTGAAATTAAAGATTACCCAATAAGGTATTATTGTTTTAAAATACTTCTGTAATTGATAAGTTATCATATTGTTTTATTTAATTATCAATTGGCGTTATTTTATTTTACCTTAGATAAAAAAATTAATAATGTTACTTGAAATAATAATGTGCCTTGCTACGGTATCTTGGATTGTGTTCTCTATTTCTCTATACATTTGGCATTACTTTCTGGAAGAAGTATTGGGTAAGTATTTTACATTTTCAAATATTAAGAAAGTTAAATTAAGATAGTCATCAAATCTAATCAAAGTTGATTTTGAAATCCGGTTAATATTGCATTTTTGGTCATCATAAATTTCCCACCAAAGTTTTTTAAAATTTATTTTATTGGTGTATTCAAAAGTATTTCAGCTATCATTTGTTATAAATTTTGTCTTGGTGAAGTAAACCAAACAATTTTTAGGTTGTAAGAAAAAGTATAAACATTGTTCGGTAGTTTTTTAGAAAATTTTAAAAAACAAAAAGTGATAACATTATTTTTATGGTACTTTGGAGTAAATATTTAAAATGAAAACTTAACATGGCAATTTTTGTTTTAAGTGCTTTTATTATTTTCTTATGAGCTTAAGAAAAATGTTAAGAAAATATGTAGGTAGTTATAAAAATATACTAACAACACATAAAACAGAGTTAAGTTATTACTACAAAAAAAAGTATGTTATGACTTTTTGGTTTTTGTTTATTTTGTCTTTGTTTTACTCCACAAGTAATAGCAATATAAGAACTAGCAAATTAAAAAATCATAAGCATAAATGGCCAAAAGAAGTGGAATTTTAAAATAAACCGCTTAGAAAATAATTATTGACGCACGATTTAACGTAATAGCAAATAAAAGATAATTATTTGTATGACTTTTAAAAATTTAAGGTAAATCGTATTTTTTATGTAATCGTACATGAATCCAAGGCCGTGTTTCTTCCTTTTTTTATAAGTGTCTGACTATTAACTTACTTAGTTTTATAAGTAGAAAGCCAGATTTAATCTCTAATAAATTTTCTATAATTAAATTTAAAGTATTTAGCTCCTAATGAGAACATTTTAAGTAAATAAATTATGTGAATATAATTTTTAACAAAAATAAGTTTTCTAAAACAACTTTTTAAAATACCAGCAAAAGCTGTTTTTAATTCTTTTTTAACATATTTGTGACTTAATGACTGGTATATGAAGTTTGATTTGTATACGAGTCTTAAGCCCTCCTTTGAAGTTTTTGCTAAAAACATGGAGTTTACCTGCTACATCAAATTACCCTGTTTACTGATGATTTATAATGCGTTAATTCGTTCATTTTTCTTAATTTTTTTTAATACAATCAATATAAATGATATGCTAGCATTTACAGCTGACTCAAGAAATTAAAACAATATTGTGCCTTGAACTTGAAATACTAAAAACTGAATCATTCATTTAACAAATGGTTTTCCACTTTATGTAGCAACTTTAGATGTACAATCACGCACAAAAACATTGAGGACACAAAAGAAATATCCTGATCCAATAGTAAGCGTTTGCAGACACGAGATCAAACGAAATTTAAAATAAATAATTACGTCTTAAGATGCGGGCGGGATCATTTCCAATTTTGTGTCATCTCATGTTTGCGAAGGATTGTTATTGGGTTAGAATAAATCTTCTGTGTCCTCGATTTTTTTTGCGCGTGGTTTTACGTAATATTATTTTGTTCAAAAAAATATCATGTGGACCAATATAAAAATTTAATGTGTCTAATATTTTAGTACAGAAGAAGTTTATTGATTTAAATGTTCTGAATTATTTTAAATCACTTATATTTTTCTTCTTTTTCAGATTTACCCCTATCTGGTCAATCAAGCAGCATCCATGAGAACTTAAAACTTCTTATTAAAAAATTTATATGTGAATCTTTAGAATTGCCCAATTCACATAATCGCCATAAAACGAAATATGAAGATGTTTCTTCAGATATTATAAATAAGGTAAAAATAATTGATACTCATAAATACCCAAATAAATTAAGAGGATAGTCGGCAAAATGTGTAACTCCAATTTCTCTGTTCCTTGGAAATGCGATGTGCGTATGAAATATATAACTGTGCGAAAGAGATGCCAATATAATTGAACCTCTTGTTTATATTGACATTGCATTTCCAATTTAATTTAAAAACGAATTAATAAAATTATTTTTTTTCAGATTATCTTAAAAGTATATTAAACAAACTAGCTTTTGTGTGTTTTAATTTAAAAAGGCTGTAATTTAAAGCTAAAAGTTGCCTATTTTTGGACGTTTTCAACAAGTATTAAGTATAACAAAAAATGAAAATTACAAAAAAAAACAATATACAAAAGATGCAATATGGAATTCTTAAACCATACAAAAAATAATTATTCGATTTAAATTAACCGTTTGTCTTTCATTTGAGAAATACGAAATTAATATTGGAAAGTTCTATACCTAATTTTACCGACTATCTTCTTAATAATAAAGTTAATATATGATTGGATAAAAACAGAAAAAAATTGTCCTAACGGTAAGCGGAATATTATACCGGATTCGCATAGCCACACCTTTTTTGATTAAAACATATTAAAAAAAAATCGTATAAAAATTTATTCCACAAAAAATTTACATTGTTTCTACACACAACAATGTCTTATAATCTGATTCATTTTTAATGTTGGACCTTGTTTGGGAAATACACCTTTTCCAGATGTATTTCAAAGAAGATTAATTCAATTTCAAAAATCATCAATTGTATTTCTGAAAAAAAAATAATTTCAGAAATTATCAATTGCATTTCAGAATTATTAATAGTATTTCAGAATGTAATGAAATAAAATAAAATAAATAAAAATTGTCAGTCTCGCTTTTACTTAATTTTTTAGCAAATTTTCTTCAATTTAACCAAAATTTGTATGAAATTTATATTTTTATTTTATTTATTTATTAACGTGCCAGTTACAAAAAAATTTTACACTTGTCAATGTTGAAACAAAATAAAATTACAAATAGTAAAGTACATGACTTATTAACAAAAATATATCTAACAACAAGACATTTAAAATTTAATATTTAAAAAATCACTGTTGTCGTACTAAACCCACTCCGTAAGGATGACTTTTATTACACTTTTAAACTTATCATTAGTGCGTCGATTATAATATTTAATTGAAAAATAGTTGACACCATTAGTGGTTCTATGTATCATACGATAAGGAATAGTTATATCATTCCTATTGCGGGTATTGTATTTATGTATATCCTTGTGGTAATGTAATTAAATTGATCGGCCTTAATGTGAGCAAAAGGCCCCATACACTATCAAACAATTTGCGCAACAGAGGGTATTGTGGAAACATGTTGACAGTATATGGCGATATTTGAGTTGTTGCACCAACTGTGGTGTAAATTCAAACATGTTTGAAATAATTTGCGCAACGCTCTGTTGCCCAACATATTTGATAGTGTATGGACGGGTTTGATGTTTGATGGTTATCAATTATAAAAATTTCTATCCTATTTGGTTCCTTTGTTACTCTTCTCACAACAGTCACAAATCAAAACATAACAAGTGGAGTTTAACAACATCTGATAATTGATTAAAATAGCCTCTACTAAAAATAAGTAATTTTGGCGTGAGTTTATTGGTATTCATTAGGAGTAGACTTTTAACATTCGAACTGGAAGTTTGCGCAACAGTGTATGGTCGCGGTAAAATTTTGTTTGTGCAACAAATTATTGCGCAAACGTGTTTGTTCAAACTGTTTGATAGTGTATGGGCCCCTTAAGACAGTTCAAAATATAAGCGGCTGGAAAAGTCATAATGCAATGAAAGTATGGACGAGCATCGTCTCTGTACCCAGTCCCCGCAATTACCCGAATCAATGCACGCTGTATGCCAAATATTCTCTTTCCGGTAGCAGAATGACCCTAAACTAAGATGCCGTATGTAATTAAAGAGTGAAACAATCCACAGTAGGCAGAAACTAGTAATATAAGGAATATGTCAGATTTCTCAATCTTTTAATGTAAAGAATATGTCAAATATCTTATAGGACATTTTGGTAGCTTCCTTAAGTATAAATACACTTAAACAATATAACTCCAGTTTACTAATTCAATTACAACTGAATATAATTATAAGATCAAACGAACTTACCTAAAGGAAGTTCGATCTTGATTATGTTTGTGTCAAATATCACAACTTGATTTAAAAACTCAAATTTTCAATCTAGTATATTGCTCGCTTATTCGTTTGATCTTGTAATTATATTCAGTTGTAATTGATTTAGTAAACTGGAGTTATATTGTTTAAGTGTATTTATACTTAAGAAAGCTACCAAAATGTCCTATAAGATATTTGACATATTCTTTACATTAAAAGATTCCCTTATAATCTCACTACCACCAGGAAAAGATGACTAGTCAAAGGATGATTCCTGCCAAGACAATAATAATAAACAAGATTGTCATTAGCTTCAAAAAAAGATTGGGTTGTCTTTAAGTAGGGCCAAGAATTTTCAATACCATGGCTGGCTTTGCCAAAAATATACTACCACGATTCCTTGATAGTGATCTATTTTATCTAGAATCCTTAAAATTAAAGAAAAACGATGTTAACTCGTAAAATTGCTTGCATCTGGATCATGGATATAATATAGAAATTTATCGCATTTACGATTAACTCAAGATGCAAATAAATCTATATCCATTATCTCAATTTTTTTAGTAATAATTTGAAAAATCCAATCTGATATTTCAATCTCGATATACGGAGATATCTTCCTAAGGGATTAACTATACCACTATGGCGGGCATCAAAGATAACGTGTGTGCTGAGCAAGGCTCAAAAAAAACGTGTAAATGTGGGATCCTTGCAGTTACAGGGCCCAAATGTGAAGAATGTGATACAACTTACCATCCGTCATGTGTAAAAAAATACAAATCCATAAAAAGTATTAGTGATACTCAAGTAAAATGTTGTGATAAGAAAACGTCCAACAATGAGAGTATCCAAACACCCGAGGTACCACTAAATGAAGATATAAAATTCCTTCAAATGGAGAATGCTTTGTATAAAAAATTAGCGTTGGAGTATGAGGATAAAAATCTACTTCTCAAAGATTATATTAAAGTTCTATTAGAAAAAATTTCATTACTGGAAGATAATACAAAAGTAAACACTGCAATCAGCGACATCTACAATTCTGATGGTATACAACCTAAAATTGTACTACAGAACCCTGTAAATTCCGAAAAACAGGAATCAATAAAATCAATAATTTTAAAGAATCCTTTATCAAAGTCTAAATCTTACACGAAACAGCCAACGAGTCCGTTACCTCAACAATTGGCTCAAAACTTCGATTCGACTCCTCTGTCACTTCCCACAGCTTCCAACAATAAGATTATTGTAGAAAAAACAATTAGCCCTACAAATAACGTAAATAACCGGAATGATGTTGATGATGGTTTTAAAATTGTATCCTACAAAAAGAAACTGAGAAAAACAAACCAGAAAAATATAATTACCAGAGGTACTGCAACTGATACACAAATATCTGGTGTATCAAAAAAGTTATGGTACTTTGTGGGAGGCGTTAAAGATACCATAACTGAAGATAATATGAAAGATCATCTGAAGATTATTTTAAAACATGATGATTTTAGTTGCGAGAAAATGAATAATAAAACAAATGTCAACAGTTTTAAAATAAGTTCAAATCAAGAAGATCGAGAGAAGTTACTTGCTGAAAACAACTGGCCAGCCAATGTATACATCTCAAGGTATATTTTTCGAAGAGGACGAGAAGGAATCCCTAAAACGTAGTAACGAGGTAAATGAATTTACAAACGTCTTTAAACTTCTACACCTCAACATTCAGTCCATTAGTGGCAAGATAGACGAGTTCGAGTCAATACTATGTGATTCAAATTATAGTGTGTTGTGTATTTGTGAACATTGGTTACATGAAGATTGTATGTCAAACTTTCATATTAACACATATTTAGTAGGTGATTATTTTGCCCGAAAAGTTTTTAGACAGGGAGGTGTAATAATATTATTTAAATCTGATTTGAATTTTACCAAGCTACCTATCAGTCACTACTCAACCGAAAAACATTGTGAGATCGCTGGAATCTACTCTGTTGAATTAAATTGTATAATTATTACTATATACCGTTCTCCGAATGGAGACTTCTATACTTTCTTAAATATTTTATATAATGCATTTAAACAAATAGATTTTTTAAACAATTTTGTTATTATAACAGGTGATTTTAATGTTCATTTTGGAAGCAATGATGTAAACTCTACTGTCCTATGTGATTTCATGAGTACTTTTAATCTATGTCGTAATGTAAATTTCGCCACTAGAAACAATAATTGTCTAGATAATATATTTGCAAATTATGCACTAAATGAAAATTATGTAACCCCCTTCAATACTGGTCTATCTGATCATATAGGAATAGAATGTAATATAATGTACACATCTTTGAAACCAATACCAATTAAAAAAAAGGTGAGAAATTTCACAGATTTCGGTAAAATTCAACTTTTTAATCAGTTAAATGAAATAAATTGGGATAAAGTGTTGAATCAAATCAATTTTAATGTTGACGATAAAATGAAAATCTTTGTTGATCTTATAGTTTATAATATCAATATTGCGTTTCCCGAGACCTATGTAAAGGAAAGTAAAGAAAAAAGATTTATACACTGGTTTAATCATGATTTAAAACAAATGCGAGAGACTTTAAATTTTATTAGGGATCTTGAAATGAGAAACACAATTAAATCATATAGAAAAGAATACAAGGCAGCAATAAAGAAAGCCAAACTCAAAGCAAACGATGATTACATTTCTTATTCAAATAACTCACCCAAAGCCATGTGGGACATTATTAATAATAAAAGAGGTAAATTTATAAAATGTGATAATTCTAATACTTGTGATATAAAAGCAAATGATTTTAATAACTTTTTTACAAATATTGCCTGTGACATGCATAAGGCTTTACCAGAATCTGTAATTAATCCAGTAACTGTTGCATGCTATGCAGCTAAGGAAACTGATAACTATTTTGAATTTAAAAAAGTATCCACAACATATGTTCGAGAAATAATTTTTAGTTTAAATAATAAAAAAAGTAGAGATATTTACGGTATGAACATAGACATAATTAAATCCGTGCTTGATGTTTTACTAGTACCTTTCACATCCTTAATTAATGATTGTTTTAAAGAAAATATTTTTCCAAGCGCAATTAAGTTAGCTAAAGTAATACCACTTCACAAAAAAGGTAATAAAGAAAACATTAATAACTATAGACCTATATCTCTACTCCCTGTCTTATCGAAAATATTGGAAAAATAATGAGTGCACAAATTATAGATTTTTTAAGCTTAAATAACATATTAAATAATAGTCAATTTGGATTCAGAAGTGGACTTTCTACTATCGATGCTTTAATGGCATTAATTGATGTTATCAATGATACTTTGGAAGCTGGTAATGCTGCTAATGTAACTTTTCTAGATTTAAGTAAAGCATTTGATTGTGTGCCCCATGAATTACTTCTAAGGAAGCTATATGCTCACAATTTCCATCCTAACTGCATAACCTTGATTTTATCTTATTTAAGAAATAGGTATCAGAGCGTTTTTGTAAATGATACATATTCAGATTTCGTTGAGGTAAAATACGGTGTTCCACAAGGTTCTGTGCTGGGGCCACTTTTATTTATAATCTTTGTTAATGATTTCCCGGTATTTATGGAAAATAGCTCTGAAGTTATTTTATATGCAGATGATACAACCCTTATCACTACCAGTGAAAACAAATATGATATGCTCTCAATGAGTGATTCAGCAAAGGAGAAAGCATTGGGTTGGTTTATTTCAAACTGCCTAACCCTTAATTCTGAAAAGACTATTACTCTTTGCTTCAACTTAAAGAAATGGGAAGACAATAATATAAAATCCGCTAAATTCTTGGGAATACAGATCGACTCGAAATTATTGTGGCATGAACAAGGTAACTCAGTTGCTAAAAAGATTTGTTCAAATATATTCCTGTTACGACAACTCAAGGATTCTGTAAATCAAAGTGTATTACGCTCTGCATTTTTTGGACTTATTCAGTCTAATTTGTCATATGGGATAATGGCTTGGGGTCATTCTGTTATAAGACATCGATTGTTTGGGCTTCAAAGGAAGGCGATAAGAGTAGTAGCAAATCTTCCTTATGACGGAGATTGCAGAGGTGCTTTTGTCAGTTTAAAAGTTTTGACCTTACCCAGTTTATTTATTTTTGAATGTTTATCATATTTAAAGCAAAACCCTGAGAAATTTTTCACCCATGAATCATTACATCAACATGACACAAGAAATAAAAACAATATATATCCATATTATCATAGACTAAAAAGATCGTGCAGCTCGGTTAATTACTTTTGTATAAAATTTTATAATGTGCTACCTCCATGTCTTAGACAACTAGACAATAAAAAATTTAAAATTTCTTTAAAGGATATGCTATTAAAGCAAGCTTTTTATAGCTGGGATGAATTCCTGAACTTTGATTTTGGTTCTTGATATAAATTTTTGATTAATATGTATATTTATGTAATGGCAATACATGTTTTATGTATGTTAGTGTATATCTATGTTTTTTATTTTATCTATTTCATTGTGTATTTTATTCATTAATTAATATTGCGTATTGATTGACTGGTGTAAGTTTATTTCTTGTAAAATGTTATCACCAATAAAGTTATCTTATCTTATCTTATCTTATCTTATCTTATCTTATCTTATCTTATCTTATCTTATCTTATCTTATCTTATCTTATCTTATCTTATCTTATCTTATCTTATCTTATCTTATCTTATCTTATCTTATCTTATCTTATCTTATCTTATCTTATCTTATCTTATCTTATCTTATCTTATCTTATCTTATCTTATCTTATCTTATCTTATCTTATCTTATCTTATCTTATCTTATCTTATCTTATCTTATCTTATCTTATCTTATCTTATCTTATCTTATCTTATCTTATCTTATCTTATCTTATCTTATCTTATCTTATCTTATCTTATCTTATCTTATCTTATCTTATCTTATCTTATCTTATCTTATCTTATCTTATCTTATCTTATCTTATCTTATCTTATCTTATCTTATCTTATCTTATCTTATCTTATCTTATCTTATCTTATCTTATCTTATCTTATCTTATCTTATCTTATCTTATCTTATCTTATCTTATCTTATCTTATCTTATCTTATCTTATCTTATCTTATCTTATCTTATCTTATCTTATCTTATCTTATCTTATCTTATCTTATCTTATCTTATCTTATCTTATCTTATCTTATCTTATCTTATCTTATCTTATCTTATCTTATCTTATCTTATCTTATCTTATCTTATCTTATCTTATCTTATCTTATCTTATCTTATCTTATCTTATCTTATCTTATCTTATCTTATCTTATCTTATCTTATCTTATCTTATCTTATCTTATCTTATCTTATCTTATCTTATATTTTTATTTCCTCTGAAAATTCCCAAATTTGCATAGCAATTTTAGGTGATAGGGATTCAAATGTTGAAAAACCCATGAATTTGTCTTTCCTGATTTTTTTTGAAATGTTTCAAATTGGAAATTAAAAAAAAAATAATTAAATACCGAGCTTAAGAAAGAATTGTACTTTTATACGAAATTTTTGTTTTTTATGTATCTAGATTTATATGAGCGCAGTTTTGCAAAAATAAAAAAAAATATAGAAGTTTTTCTTGCAAAATTACACTATTGTAATTGTAGATACATAAATAAAAAAATGTAAATGGAAGTAAAATTCTTAATTTAGTTTGATATTTTTTTGACTTTCCACGTCGAAAGTCTTTAAAAAAAATCATGAAATCTTATGGTACCCATACGATTTATGTAAGAAACGGAAGTAATGTTATCCAATCTTAATAAAACATTAGTTTTGGACATTTTTGCACATAAACATGCGAAGGGGTAGAGGAACCAAGAACATGCTCAATCTCAATTTTTTTTCTGGGCCCCATACTGTCAACTCCAAGGAGGTTAGACCACCCCCCCCCCCAAATAAATCCTTGGTGCACCACTCCTTATCAAAATGATATTTCCCAAAATAACAATTAGCTTTAACTATATTATTTTACCTCAATTCAACATCTGGTATTATTATTCCCCTTCTAAAATTAATTATTGATTTCTAATTGTTTTGATTGTATAGGTAGGTATTACAAGTTTTGCATTTCTTGAACCGTAATAATTTTTCCTGAATAGCCGCAACCCGCAACCTTTTGATCTGGCAAGTATTCCAATGTTACTGAATCAAAATTGAACATTTTAGTGACGACGTTGGGGTTGAGCTTTCGTGTGTATGTCCTCGCTGGTACTGCATTGTTGGATAAGTGTTGGTTGCACTTCTTTGGATAATAATTTCTCCGGACTTTTTGTCCACTCAACTTGTGCATCTTTGGACGTTGGTGAACGATTGAAGTTTTAATTATTTGTAACTTTTGATAATCCCTCTATACAACTGGTTTTTGGAGTACGTTTTTATTTGCTCTGATGAACGCTGAATCGCCTTATCACACCACAATCTTCCAGCATCACTGATAAATTCTAGTTTATATTTAATCGCTTCTTTACGGTGACCAGAAAAAAAGCGCACACGATAAATACGCACAGAAAAAAGCGCACGGCCATAAATGCGCATAAGAAAAAAGCGCACACGGAAAAAAGCTGTGTGCGCCTTTTCCCGCGTGCGCTTTTTTCATGGAACCCTTCTTTAGATCCCTCACATCTTATTTGTTAACCAAAATTGTAAGTGCTATTCAAATATCCGCTAATCCTGTATCAATCCGAATCTGCAACTTTGATAATATTTCTTTTCTCTTTATACCCTAATGATTTAACACTACAACATCAGGATTTAACTTTGGAGGTTCCAAAGATGAAAAATCAATCAAATCTTTCTTAATATCGCTTTATGAATCAAGAACTCCCAAAATATCATTATCAACCTGAAATATTTCCTAATAGAAAAGAAAAGTGTTATAATTTATTTATTTTATTTATTTATGCAAATGTATAAATTGGCCATGTACATTCATACCTAAAAATATTCACAAGCAGATGCTTGTGTAATCTATGATTAAATAATCAGTATTAAATCATACATATTATTTTCCGTATTTCTTTAATACACTCAAGGTCATGTACTTACATGTTTAGAAATACATACAAACAGGGCCGCCGTGTCCTATTGTGCAATGGTGCACACAGGCGGCCCAAGTATATTAAATTTTACCAAAAATCAATCAAAATTAAACATTCGGGACTCAGAGGACTCAGTCGGAAGTAGGATATAAAAGACTCGACTGCTGGCTGAGCTCAGGCTGCTCCGTCTGCACGTTTTTCTCCATATTTACTCGTGATTCTTTTGTGTTCTACTTCCAACTGGAAACAACTGTACTAGTCACGTATCAAAATATCCTGTATAAGGTGCATTTCCTTTGAAGCGGCGAACATTAGCGGCTGCCGCTTAGCGGTCACCGCAACGCGTCAGACGCTACTTGAGTGTTTCCTTTAAAAGAGGCTGATGCCAGTTAACTGCTTATTTTGAAAACGTCTTTCACCTTCTCTGAATAAATAAAAAAGATAATAATAAGTCCCTTTGCAGTTGCTTGCGATTGGTTCTATAGATAGCGTGCGCTTCTTTTCCCTATGAGTGACAACAATAACTGAAATGACTCCATTGAATTTAATCGTAGGAGTATTCTGGAGTGGCAGCCGCTGGCGTCCGCCGCTTCAAAGGAAATGCACCTATAGATATACATTGAGTATTTAGTAATCTATACTTAATCTAATATGTCTGAATGAAAAACCAAGCGGTTAAAGTATTCCGCTCGGCGATTTCGTCGTCCGCGACGAAAAATTTTCGTCGCTAGCAAAACGAACCTTTAGCTGGTGCTCAATATAAACAAAAACAAGAAAAGCAAGAACTATCGGGATCTTTACATAGAATTTTTAGTGGTAAATCAGAAAAACTACTGAACACTGAAAACAATAGCGGCAACGATGTTTTTGGTGAAGTAAATCGTGAGTATATTCCTTCAACATCGCAAAATATTTGCTTAAATCAAGCGAGTCAAAAACATTTAGGTTTCCTTTCCCTCGATGATGACGAGGAAAATATTGAAGAAAAATGTCTTGAGCCTTTGAAAAATGATCAAGAAGGTGTCGAAGGAATCGAAAGACTATAATATTTTAAGGTTTTCTAATAACCCTGCTAACTGGTCCAAAAAATATTTTTTCAAGATATTATACAGATTCTCATAAAACATTATCCAAAACAATCAATAATATAAATTATCCACGAGATGGTCATGGTAGAAAATTTTCATTATCCTATATTATTATCGTCTAGCAAGTAATGGAGAAAAAGTATTTCGAGAATTGATATTGTATTCGGAGTCAAGTAATTCTGTATTTTGTGGTCCTTGTGAAATATACAGACAATCTTTAAAATTAGATAATATATCTGGAAAGAATGGAGTCAGCAATTGGCAACATTTATCAATCATTCTTAAAATGCAAGACAGTAGTATATTTTCCTATAACAGGCGGCATATTTAGCTTTTGCTATACCTCTGGCAACGGCCCTGCATACAAACCATATTTATGGTCTATCATTTGTATCATACGTTTTTCTAGTCGCATAACATTTATACGAATTATTTAAGTGTGAATTTTCACACTATATGCATATTAGCAATAAATACTGACAAACTTTGTGCGTTTTGTAACATAAAACGATCCTCGACTATTAATAGGATGATCTCCTTCTTACACCTATACATCTAGGTATTTATCAAGCATGTAAATACTTACATGCTTAGAAATACATGCAAGCCAAGCTTATGGTTTGTATTATACGCATTTCTAGTGGTATAACATTGATACGAAATATTTAAGTTTGAATATGTAGGTACAGGTAAACGTCGTTTTACGCCGGTGTTCCGTTCCGAGAGATACCGGCGTAAAAAAATCGGCGTAAAATGAACATACATTTTTCGTGCTTTTTTTTGCACAATTTTTGGTTTCTGAATCACTATTGTCGCCCATAATGAAACAACAAATTGAATATTCTTTTAATTTTATAACAAAATAAAAAATATAATCATATCTTTTTATTTTTCTTAAAAACAAAACGAAAACTAACTCGGAAAATCCCACGCCGGCACCAACCGGCGTAATCGTGAATCGGCGTAAATCTAACATCGAACCGGCGCAAAACGACTTTTACCTGTATTTATCAAGCATATACTTACATGCTTAGAAATACATACATATTTCTATCCGTATAACATTGATAACAGAATATTTAAATACGAACTTTCAAAATAAATGCATTTTTTGTTAAAGTTATATTCATTAATGTCATTTTCTGAATCCAAATCTTCATCGCCTATTCGCCATCAAAAACAAACACTAACCTAACCATCGCCTATTCGCCATGAAATAGTAACAAATTATGCGATAATAGTTTTGACATTTGACAGTAGGCACTTATACTAAACTTGAGCCAATACGTTTTCTATGCTTTTTCTCAACCATTCTAAACTATTCAGTTTACCGTAAGTTAGAATTTTTAACTCTCTTCTGATAGCTGTGTCCTGACTCCTGACACAAAAACAGAAGAATAACGTAAGATATGCGAGCAACATACTAGATTGAAAATTTGAGTTTTTAAATCGAGTCGTAGTACCTGACAGAGTACGGGAGTACTACAATATAAGAGATATATCGAGCAAGACACATACATAATGCATGGTATCGTTATGACGGCTCTATAGGTGGTCAATCGGACATTGTTTTTGGAAGAATTATAAACAGTTCCAATGAAATTGACCTTGAACACCTGATCAAAGAATTATGATATTAATAATTTCGAAATTCTGGGCCCAAATATAAAAGTTTAAAAAAACAAGAATAATTTCTACTTGGCACACTCCTTACTCACACTGTTTTCAAAGACTTTTACACTTTTTTTGACAAATTAAATTGAGGATTCGGAAACTATAATAGCCACTAAAAATTTGAAAATATGGTAAAAGCGTGCTCTCATAATTGCCATTCGCGCCCCCTCTCTTGATCTTATCTTTTCATTCAAGTCAGTTTTGACACTGAAACGTTTGGTGCAAGACTTTTTGTGGACTCTGTATAACCTTTGAAATTGCGAAAAAAAATATTTTGGGGAATCTCACCAAAAAATTGGAACAAGAGTCCAAACTACTTAAATACTTTACAACTATTACTTTTTGTTACTAAAAATGTTTGTTCTACTTTAAATTTTTATTATGAAGGGAAAAAATTTAATTTTTCAGAAAACTAAGAAATATGTTTCTCAAAAAGAAAATACCTTACAATTAATTATATTATTAATTACAAGTATGCACAAATTTTTTGGATATAAATATTTTATAAATTAACTTATTTACATTATTTTTTATTTTACACCACATATTTGTTTTATTTTATGTTATTCTTCTTACTATTTATTTTTTCGTATTATACATTTTTAAACAAAATTTATTTTTATTTATTTATTCATTCAAATATAATTTAAAATATTTTCAAAGGTATTTTTATAAAGTTTCTCTTTTATTTTCATTAGACCGGTCTTTGCTTATTTAAATAGAATTTCCTTCTATTTTATTCAATGCTGGTTTAAACCAAACACAAGTCTAACATTAAACATTATCAAAACAATTTTAGAAAACATTTATTGTAATATCATTTTTTCAATAAAAGTAAAGTTTAATTTTTATATTTCATCATATTAATACCCATAATCTGGTCAAATAATTTATAATAACCTTTAAATTTAATTTTTGTTATATGGGTTGTAATGGACAATTTCCATGGTTACCTGAAAAGTTTATAATTAAAGGCCTTTAATTTTGACCAAAATCTGCCTAATAATCAATAAATAAGTTAATTTGCTTAACTTATAGACATGGCTTCGAATCAATACTTATTTATGAATGAATGGCTTCATGCAGTCCTCATTCGTAAATCCGATGGCGATAGTGGTATCTATTGCATCTAAAAAAGTGGCTATAATTTAAGTATGACATAATAAACTATTAATATTTAATTTTGTAGGTTATTCAAAATTATCATAATGGTTCCAGTACGTATGCTCCTAGTATATCAAGCGAATCAAGTTATTCTAAAAATGATACTAATAAAAGAGAACACTTTTTTGGCAATAAAAAATTAAATTCTAAAAAATTTCAATATGAGACATCCTCAACTTCCTCTAGTTTGGAAGATTGGATTTACTCCGAGCACAACGTAAGAACACCAAGGAATTCATTAAAGGTAAACACAATTTTAATCGAATATCGTTGTGATACAATAATAGAAGATTATTTTAGGTGCAACCGCGTATTATTGAAAAAAATTCCTCAGATGACGAAGAATCTGCTGATAACACAATAATAGATAGTGAATGGGAAGAAAACTGGATCCTACAAAAAAGAAAATTTAATGGAGCACATTCACCTGTACCAGTTCCTATGTTAGTTCCGCATCCAATAAACGAATTAAAAGTTTTAATTGGCGATAAAGAAGTAGATGATACATCTGATTTATCTGATGCTGCAACTGATTATGAAGATTACGAATATGATGCAGTGCCGGCATCCTTAAACTCAGTATTAATAAATTCTAAAACAGTAATTGGAGGAAAAAATCCAGTAGAAAATATTACTGTATGGGATAATAATTTAGATAAAATAAATGAACCCAAAGAAGAACCCTTCCAAAGCTATGAGGATGAAAGAGATGTCAATGAAACTGTTAATAAAACTATGTTGTCTGAAAATGGTAATACTTTAGGTAAATAGAACATTTATTATAAATAATAATTTACTAAGAGGATTACGGCGCGGCGGCCAGTTTTCAATGGCGATATTATTTACTTCATAATTAGTCCGGTCAATTTAGCCCTAAAAATGTAGTAAAGGTACAAAAATTAGCGTAGAGCTAAAAATTGGTATGAATGTTCGGAACACCATTATAAATGAAATCTAAAAAGTCCCCATCGATCCCGTACCTGGAAAAAATTTTATTCAAGGTCAAAAGTCTTAAAAATGGCTTGTCGTGTTTTTCAGCAAAACAGTAAGTTTTATCATAAAATTAGGTCAGACAAAAATTGTAGATGATATAATTATCTATAAAAAATGCCTGAATAGTTTTTTCCTAAGAGCCACCGTTTCTGAGATATAACGATTATAAAAGTTATAATCTTCATAATATGCACATTATTCGTCAGATTCATAATCGTCTAATATTCTCGATAACGGGTACATTTGGATTAATCTAGCAGGGTCCGAAACTTTGGATATAGTAAATGAGGATGTGCAAAAAAGGGGGCCCGATTTGGTCGTTTCGATTCCGAACCCGGCGAAGCTACGATTTTTCAAAGTCGGCGCGGAGGACGCTCGAAAAAAACCGCAAAAAATTGACTTTTTCGGAAGCGCTTTTGAAAGTTTTCCCATCGCTTTAAAAAATCCATTCCGATAGGATTATAAAACAAACATTCCCCTTTAATTCGAGATCGGGTTTAAGAAATTTGGTTAAAAAATGTACCCGTTATCGTGAATATTAGACGATTATGAATCTGAGGAATAATGTGCATATTCTGAAGATTACAACTTTTATAATCATTATATCTCAGAAGCGGTGGCTCTTAGAAAAAAAAGTTTAAATACATTTTTTATAGATAATTATATGATCTACAATTTTTGTCTAACCTAATTTTATGATGAAACTTACCGTTTTGCTGAAAAACGCGAAAAACCCATTTTTAAGACTTTTGACCTTGAATAAAATTTTTTCCAGGTACGGGATCGATGGGGACTTTTCAGCATTCATTTATAATGGTGTTCCGAACATTCATACCAATTTTTAGCTCTACGCTAATTTGTGCACCCTTGTAAATCTAAATTGACCGAACTAAATTGCAATGACTAAATTTTTTGCCTGATTTATACCCAGATTCTGGTCAAATCATTTAAGTTTAAAGCCCTTTAAATTTACATTTTTTTTTAAGGGTTGTAATGAACAATTTCCATGGTTACATTATTTGTGTCTAATTAAAGGCCTTTAATTTTGACCAGCATCTGTCTATTATACCCAGATTCTGGTCAAATCATTTAAGTTTAAAGACCTTTAAATTTAAATTTGTTATATGGGTTGTAATGGACAATTTCCATGGTTACATTATTTGTTTTAAATTAAAGGCCTTTAATTTTGACCAGAATCTGCCCATTAACCATATATGATTAAAGAAATCATTATTTAGAAGAAGCTATTTATTTTTGTAACGTAACGTGTTATATTTTTATATGGGATATTATTTTTCTAAAAACTCCAGTAAAATTTTAATTATTGGTTGAATATTTTCCACTATTTTTACTATCCAGTCCATTTTGGGTTAAAAATTCCCCTAATAGTCCAGTCATTTGGTAGTTTTACCTGGAAAGTTTTCCGGGAGATTTGAAAATGGGTAATTTTATAGATTTCGATGTGGTCTATCCGAATTTCAACTTTGCCACCTCGTATCTTTGCCGCTTGCGCCGCCATATTAGAAAAATGGCGCCTAAAAACAGATTTTTGACAATATCTCGTTTTAACATTTGACATTTATATTCAAAATTAAACTAGAGAAAATTTATGTAATAACCTTTTTTTTTTCGTAAAATCAATAGTTTTGGCGAACGAGCGCCGCAAAATGTACTTCAAAACGCGTTTTCCAAAAACCTCATTTCCACATCTACCACTGGGGTCCAGAGTTTCCAAAAATGATTAAATTTTTTGACACTGCCTTATAAATGAATAATTTCTACATCCGGTAGTGCGTAGGAAATTTTTATTTTAGAAGGCAGTGTCGAAATTGAATTTAATGGTGAGAGGCTCTCGTCGGGCCATTTTTTACCCGATTTTCAATTTTAAAAGTTCAGTCGAATGTGCTCCTCAAACCCAAACCACCCTCGCATAGAGTTTCTTTAATTTCGAAAAAATAACGCAAGATCCCATTCGCAATTTTTGACGCTTTTTGGTCTAATCAACCCCTCAAATTCTATTTCACTCCTATGTTATACACCTTCTCTGAAACCTTTATGACAAAAAAGAATAACTTCGCTATCTCTTTTCGTTATCGAGTTATGACAGAAAATGTAGCCAAAATTACGATCTGAAATTTTTCCACTTTTTTCACCGGCACGTTTAATAGCTTAAAATTTGCACCTTTACCTTCCTTGAAAATTATCATTTTCGGTTGAAAATTGCGCCAAAACTATTGATTTTACGAAAAAGAAGGTTATGGCATAAATTGTAGAAAAGTTTCTCTAGTTTAATTATGAATATTTATATAATATTAATATAATAAATTTTTATAGTAAAATAAGTCGGAAAGGAGATATTGTTAAAAAAAACTGATAAAAAAGATACGAGGTGGCAAAGTTGAATTTTGGAAAGAGCACATAGAAATCTATAAAATTACCCATTTTGAAAACTCCCGGAAAATTTTCTTGGTAACCCCCTTCTTTACTCCCAAATGACTCTGGACTACAAAAATGACATTCGCGATATTTACAAAGAAAATTATTTTTCATAAATTTGACCTCTCGTTTTTTTATACAGAGGGGTCTACGAAATAGGGCAGAGCTGTAACATTTTTATTGCTCATCCGATTTAAATAAAAAATAATCAAATTAAATTGCTAAAGTAAGGTATAAGATCTCGAAACAAATAATGGTGTTTGGTATATAAGGTTCCTTTTCTTGTTTCATTTTTGATAACACTTTTTCTAGTTCCAATATAAGATCTTCTTCTTTTGATGCCACAATAATATCATCAACAAACACTAATAAATAAATAAGAGTTCCATCTTTTTCTTTTGTGTATAAACATGGAGTTCCCCTTTTAAATCCAAAATTTTCTAATGTATCATTTAATTTGATATTCCATACTCTAGCTGATTGTTTTAAACCATAAATGCTTTTAATTAATTTATATACCATATGTTCCTTTCCTTTTTCTATAAATCCTTCTGGTTGCTTCATAAAAATTATTTCATTATTCTCATCTAATTCCCCATTTAAAAATGCAGTTTTAATGTCATAATGTTTAACAATCATATTTTCTTGTCCGGGTATAACTAATAAAATTTTAAAAGTTACTTGTTTAACTACTGGTGCAAAAACTTCATCATAATCTTCTCCATATTTTTGAGAGTATCCTTTTGCTACTATTCTTGCTTTGTAACGTTCGATATGTCCTTTTTCATTAGTCTTTATTTTATACACCCATTTACAACCAACAATATTCTTATTTTCAGGTACATTTGTCAAAATCCATACATTATTTTCTTTCATAGAGTTCATTTCTTCTCCCATTGCTTGTATCCAATTATCTTTATCTTTTCTTCTTAATATTTCTTTAAAAGTACGTGGATCCTCCTTAATTTCTTCTTGAATTATTGTTTCCAGTAGAATTTCATCATTTTTATAACGAATTGGTGGTTTTCCTTTATTTATTCGCGAAGACCTTCTGACATTTATGTCAATAATGTCATTACTGACATTTATAACATTTATGTCATTATCGTTTCTAAAAGTTTCTTCTTCTTCTTCTTCTTCTGTCCTTTTCTTTATTCCAATTATAACTTCTTGATCATTATTATTAATACTTGGCTTTAAACCTTTTAGTTTATATAAATTATTTTCTAATTTTGCTATTGCATAAATCGTACCAAATCTTTCAATTTGACAAATGTCATCAATAAACTTCACTTGAAAACCTTGATTTGCCAATTTTCCTACTGATAACAAATTATTTGCAAGCTCTGGTACATACAAAACATTCTTAATTGTTATATTTATAGTTTTTTTTATTAACTATACATTTTAAATTTCCTTCTCCTATACCTTTTGCTTTTAAAATCTTTCCATCTGCTAATCTGCTTTCATTTTGTACATTTGAAAATAATTTTGTGAAAAAATCTTTATTGTACGTCATATGACATGTACATCCAGAATCCATAAACCATCCATCAGTTTTATTACTATCCGCAGTATTAAAACATGTATGTAATTCTTCGTTTTTATTATCATCTATATAATCATCATCTATGTTTAAGTGATAATTACCTTCTTGTACATTATTTACTTTTTGTGATTTTTTCTTCAAAAATAATTTGTAAAAATAACAATCTTTCTTCAAATGTCCTAGTTTGTTACAATGAAAACATTTAATAGGAGTACTTATCTTCTTAAAACTTTTGGTTTTTAAAACTTTTTCACCATCACCATTTCGTTCTTGAATTTTCTCGTTTTCTTGACGTCTCCTATATTCTTAAAGCATTTTTTTCTTTTACAAACTCAATTGTAAGATCCTTTTCTTCTCTACTTTCCAATGCAGTTACTAAAGAATTATAACTTTCAGGCAAACTGCTCAGTAAAAATGCAACCAATAAATTATCTGCAATATTTTCTCCCAATGTTTTGATTTGATAAACTAAATTCATCATTTCATTTAAATGTTCTTCCATATTACCGTATTCATTAAGTCGCATTCTACAAAATTTTTTAAGTAAAAATACTTTGCTTGACAAAGAAGATTTTTCATAATAAGGGCTATTTGACTATCTTCGATAAATAATCCAATAGTTGCTTTTGCTTTATTATCTCTTTTCTTCCAAGCAGCATTTACATTTGCTGGTTTATCTTCAGATATTATATCCCATAAATTTTCCCTTATTAGAAGTGGTTCCATTTTGTATTTCCGTACTTGATAATTTCTCCCATTGAGTTTTACAACATTAATGCCAGTAATTTCTGACATTTTTCTTTTAATTTTAATTTTACGATCTTTATAAATCTTCTTCTGTAATCTATTATTCTTCTTTTAATTTACTCTGGGCCCATAACCTATTGGCTATGTATAAATTAGAAAACTAACAGGAGATTATTATAAACTTTTATTATCACAATATGACAAACATGAACTGTCTAACACAACATTCAACATTCAGATATTTTCTAATAATCATGGATATGTATATAAAAAATATCATAATAAAAGAATAACAGAAATGAATCCAACAATACGATCGTTGAAACGATAGTTAACTTTTTATTTCAAATTCCGACATATTTTTTTCGATTTGTAAAAAAAGTCCACATAATCGTTTAGTGTCGTTGGATTCAGAAAACTATGTAAATTCCTAATGATGAAAAATTTGTGCTATTCCATTTAGGATTTCAAGCTTGATAGTATTATCTCAGTCACTTGATGTAAAAATACAAAAGGAAAGTCAATGATAAATGTCAATTTTTAAACCTTACAATATTTATACAGTGCGGACATAAAGTAAATCCCCCCTGCTAACTTTTGATCGGTTATATTTTTGATTCTGAAAATTTGTCTACTGAGGAATCTAATTGCGAACTTTCTAATAACGGTATTTTTGACTTTCGGGAACTTCCGGTTATACCGAAAGTGGATGGCAACTTTCTTATTTTAAATGGAACACCCAGTATATTTTTGCATTTTCGTGTTCTCCATAATAATACCATTAAATTGACCTAGCATTGTATGATCTACGATTAATACTTTCGGAGTTACGCCTATTTGAAAATCGCATTTTTTATGCAACTTCATTTACACCGGAAGTTGGAAAATTAACGAACTTACGGTTAAACATAATTTTGTTTATTAGAAAGTTCGCAATTAGATTCCTAGGTAGACAAATTTTCAGAATCAAAAACATAACCGTTGACAAGTTAGCAGGGGGGGGGGGGGGGGGGGGGCTTACGTCCGCACGGTATGAAACATGTTTTGATCAAACGAATATTAAAAATGTTATAGCCATAATGCAGGACTTTTTTCGCACCATGTATATTAAATGGATTACAATTTTTTTTAATTATTTTGTTTTAACTTTTTCAATTTTTTACATTTTTTTAATTCTTAAATTTTTTTATGAACTATCGTTTTAAGCCAAAAAATTTTAAGACCAAATATGTCGCGAGCTCCCGGTCTATTAAAAGTGATTTAAAATAACTATAAATTCATACAAGTTTCTTCGTTTTTGTGCTAACAGTTAAAACCGATAAAATGCGTTCGGAGTTTTGGAAAATTTACTTGTTACTGAAATTTTTTCTTTTCTTTACAAAAAGTTTTAAATTCTTTAATTTTTATACTTCAAATTCATCAAAAATTATGTTTAAAATTTACTAAGGAAATAGTTTTCATAAAATTTTTGACGTTTTCTTGAATTTTTTTTTTAATTTTTAGCCATTTCCATGTTTTGTTAAAGGTCACTTATGTTACTCGCACCGCGCACCGATATAAACATTAAATACCCAGTTTAAATAAATAATAGCAACAATATACACAGTTTTGCATGATAGTTTTTTTTTTGTTGCGGTGTTTAAAAAATAGTGAAAAGTCATAAAATCGAGCATTACGGCCGCTACTGTATCTCAAGTTTTTCTTGACAGATTTTCAAATTTCTTTTTGATTTGTAAACTAGATTAATTAAACTAAAACTGGGAAGAAGTTTTTGTGTAGTAATTTTATGCAGAATTAATTATAAGCGACCAAATTTAAAGAACTTTTTGGAAATTATATTTTTTTTATAGATTCTCCAATTTTTTTCCCGCTTCCGAAATTTAGTAGAACGACTCTAGAATCTAAAATAAAATAAAAATTATAAAAGTATTCATATCTAGTGGCAGCCGCAAACCGCTACTTTTGCCTATTAAGAAGTGACTCTTAATGATAATACATGATTTTTTTTCGATTTTTAGTGAATTAGTATTAAAATTTTGAAGATTGTTAATTTTGCTTGTATTTCAAGTTTAGAAGTTTTTTCAACGATTTGGGGGAGTTGAGAATTGATTTATTTTCTATTGATATTAAATTACAATTTTATTTTGAGAAATAATTTAATAAATCGACCGAGAAATTAGACATTTCAATGAAGTAAAAAAGTTTTCAAGTTATGGCGTTTCAAAAATTTAAGTATGTTTAAATTAGGTTAGTTTAGCAGCACATTTGGCTTATTTTTAACTCATAGAACATTTTGAAAGGTGTCCCCACTTGCGTATTTGCATTTGCACTCTTCTATGAACACAATAGCGTGTATTCAGCGACCGTGATGAAAAATTTAGAGACGTCGTTAAAGTTAAACACGTGATTAAAAAATATTTCTTCATTAGAAATATTTTCTTAAAGACGTGATTAACTTTAATGACGTCTCTAAAATTTTCATCACGGTCGCTGAATACATGCTTATTGCTTTTCTGAGTTCTCATAGTTTTTCTTTGATTAGAGCTGCAGCATTTAAAATACGTCGAATTAGTACATCCCGAACTTTTCTTTATAAACATTAATTTTTAGCAGTTCTACCAGCAAAAATCGAATGATTGAAGGTCTGAAAAAAAAAGATTTATGCAAGTATTGCCAACTTTAATTTTAAAAACGCTTCAACTCGAAAACTAATAAAAATTAGGAATAACAATTTCGTGTTTTTACTTTGTATTAATGTGTGGATTTCACTTCCGCAGTTTGGCGCATTCCTCCCGACTCACCCTGTATAAATATTTTACTTATTGATTAAATTTTATTTTTAGATATCGATGGTGAATCGATGTTATCTTATGAAAGTAATACTGAACAAGATTTAGAATACACAGAAAGATATCCTACTCTTCCAAAAAAAGTTTTGAAAACACCTCAACCATTACCACGGTATGTAATATTTTCGAAGAAATAACGATCTTAAATTTAATTTTGTCTTGGGATAATGATTTTAGTCTCGCCTCAACTTACGAGTGTGATATATGCGTTAAGTAATAAGTTGATTAGATTGTTAAAAAAACAGACCATAAAAATAGTATTTTAACAAAAACCAATTTAGGACATTATTTTAACAAAAATTATTTTTTAAAATATTTAATTTTTAATTCAATAAAAGTTGTTATCATCCTTTAATACCAAAATCTGATATACTAATTTATGTCCATGTAGAAATTTTTTTCGAATGATCCTATAATTTGGAACCAACCTACTCCCTACTTAAATGTATATTATTATTATAGATTTTTAAATAAAACAAGTGGTAGTGTCAACCAAGATAGTTTAAAAAGCAAGAACATTGACAGTGGATTTACATCTGATGAAGATGAAAAACTGGGAAATAATAGAAAGTCCCAATATTTAGGATCGTATAGTGAAAGAGAAAAGAGGAAATGGGATAACGGAATTGAAATAGCTAATAACCCTTATTCTAAATCCAACCTTGAACGAAGATTAAGTAGCAGATCATCAAGTAGCAGTATAAGTTCTTTGTAAGTATTTTATAAAATTATATAATTTGAATTCTAAAATTTTTTTCAATCGAGTTTGTTTCGTTTGAATATGCACAAAAGATTCTAATAAATAAAAAATAAACACAGATACAGTAAGCCGTTTCCATACTTGATTCATACTCTATATTATCAAGCTGACTTTTTATTTTAAATCAATTAAATTTTTTAATTACAGGTACAGTAGAGATTATTATATTAAAGAAGCTACTAAGCCCGCTAGTAGTGAAACTTATCCTACATCCTCTGAGGTAAGTTTAAATAATTTTGAAGAGATTTATACGTACAACAGTTTACCAAGAAGATTATTTATACCTCGAAACTCAAGCCCTAATTTTGTTAGGAATCCTCTAGCAAATTTTATACATGACTTTACAGATTGAATACTTTAATGATTGTTGTTTCAAATTTCGAATATTGAGTATTGTTAATATTGTTAAGGCTATAAATAAATTATTTTAATTTGGAATATTATTTTTTAAGAAATTTCCTGGTATTAGTATAGGTAAGTTTTATATTTTAAAATACATTTTATACTAAATCTGTTTATGGCTTTTTATGCAATACTAATAATACTCAATGCTTACATCTTTCTTTCTGTGCTTTATACCAATGGCGTAGCCAGGGGGGGTTCAGAGCGTGATTTTCACCACATAGCGCCCAAATTTTGGCGCCTTTTTTGGTATTATACATATATTTTTTAAATTAGAAGATAAAAATCAATGCCGGGTGTTTTCCTTTTTTCCAGCAAAATTTGATAATAAATGTGTTTCTGAGTTTTGAATAAAAATTTCATATGAACTAACATAAAAGTTACAGCAATTTTAAACTGTTAGTAGCACACTCTCTATAAATTCCATTTTATTATAAAACGGCCAACGATGTAGCTTCGTTATTTCTTATCCGATTTTAGTAAGTAATATGTCAAATTAAATGGTTTGAAGATAATAAAAGATTAATTTTATTTTTGAAAACATCACAGAAGGAGGAGGCAACTTTTCTTTTTCAAATAGCAACATATTTTTCTCGATTGAAAAAAATCATTAACAAAAATAATCTAAACCAGTTCTACCAATATTTTTTTTAAATTATTTTTTTTAAACTTTTTTCTTATTTTTTTTATTTTTTTATTACTAATTTTTTTTTTTAATTTAATTCAATTGTTTTTTTTTTGTTTTTGAGTTTTGAGTTTCTTATTTTTTTAAGTTTTGTTTTTTAATTTGACATTAACATTAACAACACCTTTAGAAAATGTTTCATTGAAGAAGATGGAAAAGATATAATAGTGAAATAGTTAGGATCCAAGTAAATTTAGAAGAATTATTTTGCTGTACTGGGTTTTTTTCGATAGGACAAAGGTCAAACAAACTTAACATGAAATTAAAAACCGATATTATGAACATATAATTGTTTATTTTCAAGGCTCAAATTATTGCTCTATTCTTTTACTAATAACACACATTTTACTTATAAATTGTATAAAATCATATACAATGAGCAATGGGATTCGTAAGATCATTAATTAAAATCAGAAATAATTCGATTACTTGCACAATAGCTAATTGCAAATCTCACTAAAAGTTTTTTTTTGGCATTTATCTAAATTTCTTCGTTTTTTCGCCTATTTGTCGCATAATTAATTATCAATTATCTGTATTAAAATGTTCTTCGGTATACTCATATTCTAAATTGCTCATTATTCAAATGTTCTTTTATTTGGTAATCTTTTATTTTGAAAATGATATCCAATTAACCGTTCGGTTTTAGCACTGTTTCACAAAGGTGCTCCTTACATAACATTTTCATCAATGGAATATTGAGACATTATTAGAATTATTTAATGAAAGTAAATTATGTTGATTTTAATTCAGTTTATTAACTATTTTTTTTGAGCGAGGTATTGTCAGCGTTGTACTGTCAGTATGGTTTTGTCATCGTGGTATTGTCAGCGCGTAGTATTGTCAATATGGTACTATCAGGAATTGTATTCTCTAAGTAAAATAATAACCAGCCACAAATATTTAATAATTCATAAAATAAAAAATATTATTTATAAATATTTCTTGAAATTATCTACATTAGAAGCTACAACTTTAAAGCAGACCTTCTCGTTACACCCTACGCCCTGTACCCTACCATTCCAATATTTTGAACTCCTTTATTATTTATTTAATTAAGTTAATATTTTAGGAAGTAGATAGTCAACAAAACCATGTACACAGCTTAACAGCAAGAAGTATACCAATTAAAGTGAAGGATTTTCTACGGAATCATCTTTCGCAAGGTAATAAAAATGTTTACAATTAAGTAGGGTTCAAAGCTCATTCTATCAAAAAAATATATTTAAAATAGAATAGAATAGCTTAAAATATTTTATGAATACGGGATGTTCAACTTTGTCCATAAAATAACATTTTAAATGAAAAAAATTTAGACCCTTTAATAAAAAGTTATAGGAATTTTAATATTTCAAAATTGTATTGAATTTTAAAAATTGGACTACTGTATAATTTACATTTATAAATCATTTTGTTTATTTAAATAAAGTATGCTTTTAATTTTATATTCACTAATTCACTAATTTTACAACATACCGGTGAAAACGAAACACGGGTCACCTCTATAACTTCTTTATTTATGAAAATAAAAATTTGAAATTCGACTATATTGTATAGTTTAAAGTTTAAGAAAAGACATTCTAAGTAGGCATTAAAAAGTAAAACCGGAAGTGACGTCAACTTTATTTTTATACATTCAATTTTTTGTTCATAATTTAAGACTATTTTAGAAAAACTGGCACAAGCAAATTGATTACCAAAATTTTGAAAAAGCAAGTGACCCGGCATCTTTGCATTAAAAAAGGATTTATTTGCAAAAACGTTACTCATAAAAGTTTATAAATTAATATCTCAATAAGTTCAGAAAGTAATATCTCAAAAACTGCTTAAATAATTTTACAAAATACAATTTTCCTTTAGAATAAGTTTTTGTAGTTTTTATCAATTTTGGATGAAGAAATAAAACTTTTTTTTTTCAAAATTAAAAAAAATACAATAAAAAATATATCACAAACATACGCTTTTTATAAAATAATTTCATATTATGAACAAAAAAATGGGTTACATTTAAAAAAAATAAAGTTGTTGTAATTAAATACAAAGCACACTTCATTTTAATCACAAAATTTTTAGTACGTATTAAATATAAAGTCTAATGATTATTTTTCAACAGATGACACCAAGAAAAGTTCTGAGCCGGCCACTGAAGATTTTTCTACCTTTCCAAATACACGTAGCAAAATAGAATTCTTTGAAAATTTGAGAAAATCTTATTAAAACAAATACTATGTAAATACGTCAATAAAGCTTTAATCTATTTAAAGTTTTTAGTTAAATAAATATTTTATAATTTATTTTTATATAATATTTTTGTTGTGTACTGCAACTCCAATAAATTGTTGTGGGGATTTTATTTTAATATAAAATATGGTACTTATTTGAGATTTGAGACAAATCATTGAAAATAAAGAACCTTTAAAGATATTATAAGATGCTGATTGATATGGAAATGAAATTACACCTCTAATTCTAGGTCTTTCAAAAAGTGCAAGGTGTGCACAATATAGATCACTCCAAAGAAGCACACGAAAGAAATGCAGCCAATAAGACGCTTTTGTGCAGCTTTAAACATTAATCTCGCACCGCCCCCAGTTAGTCAGTGGTGGCAATAGCCAGGCACTCCCCGACTTGGGGATTTCTGTCTGCAACTTGACTTAGTATTCTCCTCAAATAAGCTTACATCAAGGAATAGTAAATGTTATGGTATGGAAAATTTTGGGTAAAATAGAAAACAGTTCAAATACAATACTATACAGGGTGTTTCTAAACATGTGTCCCTAATTATAGCAAAAAATTCTTTGACCTATTTGAAGATCATTGAATACATCTGCGAAAGTTTTTCGGTGATTGTTACAACCTGTAATATGAAAAACGCAGTGTGCGTAAAATTGAACTAACGCGTAGAAGTCATTACAAGTGTTCTTGAATACATAATTAATAAATACAGTTTAAGTTGTGTCCTGCGTTTCCCTGTTTTCCTTATACAGTTTTCAGGATCACAACAGTGGCGACGAGGATTTTTTTTTACTACACATTGAATTACAATATTTTTTCCACGCGAGTGCAAACGTAACCTAAAAACCTGTGCGACATGGATCAAGAGACGAAAGATTTTCTCGCAGCAATATTGAAACAGTCTGAAGATCGTTTTCAACATTTAGCAGAACAAACTCGACGTAATGAACAACGAATCGCAGGACTCGTGGCTCAACTGGCTCCGAAACAAACAAATCCTCAAGCGGACAACCAAACGGCTGCGCCAGTGTCCACTCTCTTTAAGCAGCTGTCCGACCGCATGAGTATTTTCACTTACTGCCCAGAACGCAACCTGACTTTCGACCGGTGGTATACCCGGTACCAAACGATTTTTGAGCAAGATGCCGCCGCCTTATCGACTGCACAGAGAGTCAGCTTGTTGACCGAAAAACTTACAGATAAGGATTTTCAAAGTTTTGCTGACAGGATACTTCTCGATACCAAGGTAACAATTACATTCGACCGAACAGTCAAGGTGCTGAAAGAAATTTTCGGGCGAAAGGAATCGCTTTTTGCAATACGTTACCAATGCCTGCGCCTTGCAGTGGAACCAGGTGAGAGCTACGATGACTATACGAATCGCGTTAACGTGAAGTGCGAGAAATTCAGCATTGCCGATTGTACGGCAGAAGACCTAAAGGTGTTGATGTTTATGATTGGGCTGAACAAACCAGAACATTCCGTCGTACTCGAGAAACTGCTTGTGAAGTTAGAAGACATCGAGATAGCGCGCTCATCAGCAGTGAACCCAGCAACCGTACCCAAGCTGAAGCTCAGCGATGTCTGCGCCCTTGCAAAACGACTCACAGACCTTAAATTTGAGAAATCAATGGTCCAGCAGCAGGAGAATAAAAGCGAAATTCTCTGGACACAGAAAAAGCGTCAGCAAACGCCAACAATCATGCACAAAAGTGATAAGCAGCGTACCAAATCGCGAGATGATTCCAGTGTTCCACCAAATCCCTGCAGTTTCTGTGGAGATCTGCCCTGGCACAAGGACTGTCCTTACCGTGAAAAGGAGTGCTCAATATGCAACGCAAGGGGTCACAAGGCTGGTCACTGTGTTTCAGCAATAAGCTTTTTTCAACGTTCCCGTTCGCGTTTCAATCGAAAATCCGTCCGCCGACAAAGTTTTGCAATTAACGCCGCATCACTCTCAACTCGCAAGTATGTTGAAGCATCGATAGACAGCAAGAAACTTCGCCTACAACTTGACTCTGGCTCCGATTGGACGATTATTTCCGAATCCAATTGGAAAGCAATCGGTGCACCGACACTCACAAAGTGTGAGTTCACATGCTCGGTAAATTTACAGCTTGCCTGAAGCTGTACGATCGGGAGGATACTGCTCCATGTTATGTCGCGAAATCTGACCTGAACGTGCTTGGGAGCGACTGGATGGAGGCACTTGATCTCTGGAACGTTCCCATCGCAAGCGTCTGCAACAGTATTAAGCTCAACAACGCGTCGCAGCTCGGAAAAGAAGTAAGAGACAAGTTTCCGACCCTTTTCGAAGGTCTCTGCACCGAAAAGGCATCTCGTTCCAAACGCGAAACCAATCTTCCGCAGAAGCCGTCCGGTACCGTTCGCAGCGATGGAGCCCATTGAAAACGAGCTAAAACGCTTGCAGCATTTAGGCGTTATCAGCCCTATCCGTTACTCCATTTACGCCGCACCAATTGTCGCCGTCAAGAAGAAGGACGGTCGTGTGAGAATTTCCGCCGAATACTCGACTGGACTCAACGACTTGCTGGAACCAGAACAATTTCCGTTACCAACGCCAGACGAAATATTTGCGCAACTGTCGCCGTACAAACAATTCAGCAAGATCGATTTATCAGATGCTTTCCTGCAAATCGAACTCAACGATCTTTCCAAGAAGCTCTTGACGATCAACACGCACTGTGGACTTTTCCAAGCCGGCACCCGGAATTTTTCAAAGATTGGTAACCAGATTAATGGCAGGAGCGACAGGAGCTTTTCCGTACATCGATGACTTCATAGTAGGCGGAGCAAACGAAGAGGAGCATCGCAAGAACCTGTTTGAGGTCCTCTCACGCATGCAGAACCACGGTTTCCATGTCAAGCTCGAAAAGTGTATTTTTGGCCAGCACCAGATCGAATTTCTTGGTCATATCATCAATTCTAAACACATCAAGCCTGGCCCAGAAAAACTCGAAACGCTTCAGAAGCTGCCAGCACCTTCCAGCGCCCAGCAGCTGCAGTCATTTTTAGGAGCTGTAACTTGGTATTCAAAATTTATTCCCAGCATAAAGAAACTTCGCGGCCCTCTTGACGAGCTGCTATGCAAAGAAGCAAATTTCGAATGGCAACAGAAACACCAAGATGCATTCTGCAAGTTCAAAGAAGTTCTGGCATCTGACCTAGCTTTAACACATTATGACCCGGGTAAGAGGCTAATTGTGGCTGCTGACGCTTCAAGTTACGGTATGGGAGCTGTACTTATGCATGAAATGCCAGACAAATCAACACGCCCGGTCATGCACCGAGCACGGTCATTCACGGCGGCCGCAAAGAAAAACCCACAAATTCAACGGGAAGCTTTGGCCCTTACTTTCGCTCTTCAAAAGTTCCACCGTTATGTGTGCGGGCGAAAATTTGAACTCCAGACTGATCACCAACCGCTGCTTGCTATCTTTGGAGGAAAAAAAAGGCATTCCGGTCCATACAGCAAGCCGCCTCCAGAGATATGCGTTGATTCTGCTTGCGTACGATTACGACATAAAATAGGTAAACACGAAGGGTTTTGCGTACGCTGATTTTGTCTCGCGTCTCATTAGCCAGCATGAATTACCTGACGAAGAAGTTATTATCGGAATTGTTGGGAGTGTAAGCAAGGAAGATGCTCAAATATCTGCGTCGGATGGAAAGATTTCAATTGAGAAAATCATCTCCGAGAGCATCACAGGATGTTTTGCAATAGACACTGCAGGTACGCTCCCAATTACTTTTGAAGCGATCCAGGAAGACACCAGAGCAGATGAATCACTAAGTAAAATTATCGAGTACAACCAGAATGGGTGGCCTCACAAGCGCGAACAAATTCAAGATGCTGAAGCCAGAGACTATTTCCCGCGGCGAGACTCGCTCATCGTTATCCGCGGATGCATCTTTTTCGGTGACAGAATCGTTGTTCCAAGGCGTTATCGGAAGGAGATCCGGAAGGAACTTCATCAAGGGCACCCAGGCGTCGAAAGAATTAAGCTTTTGGCGCGGCAGAAGGTTTCATGGTCAGCGATAGACGACGACATCGAACGATCGATGCGTGCCTGCTCCGATTGCGCGACAAACAGCTCAACGCCGATTAAAACGACACTCCGGTCCTGGCCCATGCCAGGAGGACCGTGGCAGCGTATCCATGTCGACTAAGCCGGTAAATAACTTCTGGTACTTTGTGATCATCGATGCTTTCACGAAATGGCCAGAAGTCTTTAAGATGACGAGCACGACAGCCAAACAAACTATCGAGCGACTAGAGGAAGTTTTCTCTCGGCACGGGTTGTGCAACACAATCGTCTCGGACAACGGCCCCCAGTTCACTTCCGAGCAGTTTAAGTCTTTTTGTAAAAAGAACAGAATCGAGCACATTACGACAGCGCCGTATCATCCGCAGTCCAACGGCCAAGCAGAGCGATTCGTCCAGACACTAAAACAGGGACTAATCAAGCTTGGCAAAGAAGGGGACGCCAATAAAGTCATCCGCAAATTACTGCAGACGTATCGCTCAACTCCAAGCTATAATCTCCTCATGAATTGATGACCAATCGACAAATGAAATCGAAACTCGATTTGCTGAAGCCAACTTTCAACGGCACCATCCAACGCAATACATAAATGGAACAACAGTTTAATGACCATCATGGGGCCAAGGCAAAAAGCTATGAAACTGGCGACAAGGTTTTTGTCAAATGTTTTTCAACAATCAACAAGTGGAAATGGGTGGAAGGAGAAATCTTGCACAGGTACGGAACCGTCAACTATGTTGTGCAAACAAATGATCGAATTATTAAAGCTCATGCAAATCAATAGAAGAAACGATTCACATATCTCAACGGTGGCAACAATATATTGCTGGACACATTCAAATATTTTCCAACCTGTGCCCGAAGATGTAGAACCAGAGACCACCCCAGAGTCCGACAATGAATCTGACAACGGGTCCGACGACGCGTCCGTTCCAGAACAAGATAATGATAATTTTGACAATTATCAAGCCCCAATGCAGATTCCAGCAGCACCCAGGAGAACGCAGCGAGCAACTGCCGGTATTCCACCGGCTTATCTGAGGGATTATGTGCGTACGGTGCAGTATTCCGCGGAATAAGCAAAGTGTTATATGTTCTTATTGACTGTCATTTATCTATCCACATTTCCTGTATTATGTATGTGTTTATTTTTTAAAAAAACAGGGAGAAATGTTACAACCTGTAATGTGAAAAACGTAGTGTGCATAGAAGCGAACTGACACATTACAAGTGTTCTTGAATACATAATTAATAAATACAGTTTAAGTTGTATCCTGCGTTTCCCTGTTTTTCCTTATACAGTTTTCAGGATCACAACAGTGATAACGACCCGTTTTACACACCTATTATTGGAATTTGGCGCCACTGTCCAATATAAACATCAAATTAGGCTTTTGAATGAAAATTTCGTGATTTATCTGAAAACATACAAAGATCAAAAATGAAAGTAGACGAATTACCACATTATTTTGTGAATTCTAAGTTCTAAGTAGTCTTTTATATTTACTAATTACTTATTTTAAGTTGCGTTAGTGGAAAAGTTGTGAAGTATGATGTAAGCAAGGCTAATAAAAACGAACTACTTTTTTTTCAATGGTTTATTTCAATAAACTGCAGACGTTTCGGAAGTGATTACATTCAATTTTAAGATAATAAAACATTACAGTTAAAAAACAGAAGATTTCTTAACGATTAAAACACAAAAGTTCTATATAAAAAAATAAACTTACCTATTTATTAACCAAACCACCACGTGAGTTTAACCTAATTTCCAGCTCAGGTAATTGTTGAGTTGGTCAAAAATAAAAACCTCAGGACTTGAAGATTTTAGGGCAATCGTACTTAATTGCACTTTTGGACGAATTTTTAATGTAATTATAAACTACTTTGTGAATACATGAAAAATACTTTAAGAATTTTTTTTTAATTACAAGACGCGTAGCAACTATTCATCAAGATGGAGTACTGAGTGAGAGAATTGAAAACTACTTAAGTTATTTTGACAAACGACTTAGTGGTAACATGACTACTAACATACAAACTTGAGGGAGATAAAATTTTAACAAATATAAATTATTAACATAAATATAAATTATCAATATAATCATTAATATAAATATAAATTATCAATATAAATATATAAGTGTAGACGTGTAGATTACAATTTTAACTATTAATTAAAAAATAATAGATTTTACTTAAATCCTCAAAATTAGTTCTGTAGTTAACCGCTTTTCCTTGGTTCCTTTTCACTGTCTAACCGTTTTTGCAAGTTAGCTTCAACATCCAACACTTTGTAATTATCAAAATCGAAATTGTGATTTAGTTCGAAGTGGTGAGAACTTAGTTAGAGCTGTTTTGTTGCATTTATCGGCATGTTTCGGTTTACAGTCGTAATTGTGGTTGTATATACGTTTTAAATGTACTGTTTTACTAATTACTGTTTGATAGTTAGTCGTATTATTGCACCATAAAACATGCATATGGAGCTGCCCACATATTTAGTACATAATATTTTAAGTAAAGCCTACTTTGAAGTTGTTTTATAAATTCATATTTTTAGGTAAAAGTTATAAAATCTACTTTTACACCGAAATGAAGCACCGGAGCGACATACAATAACAGTACCTTTTCTGTAGAACATTGATCAAGGATTATTTTAGTACTTTTAAAATTACAAAAAGAAAAGAAACAAAAGATATGATCAAAAAAAGTTGATGACCCCCCCCCACATGTAACGCCCCTGAAAACATTTTTTAAACTTTTATTGGCCGAAGATTTGTATCCT
Source organism: Stenus bimaculatus (assembly GCA_963971135.1). Taxonomy (NCBI): domain Eukaryota; kingdom Metazoa; phylum Arthropoda; class Insecta; order Coleoptera; family Staphylinidae; genus Stenus; species Stenus bimaculatus. The sequence goes on along the minus strand of OZ020183.1, from coordinate 31,320,363 downwards.
TATGTGATAATACTGTGGCCAAACTTTCAAATTAATGTTTTCTAATATTTATTTTATTTACAAAAAAATATTTTTATAACTTTTAAAGGAAGCATTACCGGACAATACTTTATAGGTCAAAAATGCTTAGTTTCACTTCCTCTATCACCACAAAAAAATTATCACAGTTATTCAGGGACACCCTGTATATGATGTATTTCGTATGTATGAAAGTCATCATAGAAAAAAATTCATTGGCAAAATTAGCTGTTTTATTTTTTGTTCTTACTTTTTTTTTGTTCTTTTTTTTGATTTTTTTTTATACCCAGCAAAACGTTAACAAAAGTAACCATATACGTTAATTTATAATTCAAATAACTTTTATTATTTAAAGACTTTTATGTACAAAATATTTTATTAAGTTTTGGTCAGATTGATCGTAGTTAGCAAAAATCACATACAAATAATTTTAAGGGAGTACTGGGATTTTCGGCTTTAAGGACTATAATAAAACTCCAAACACTTTACATCAAGCTGACCGGTTTCGGTAATTTTTATTAACCTTCCTCAGAGCTGTAAAAGTTACAATAAAATCAGTTCTAAAAACTCATAGGCAAGATATACATGTATTAAAAAATAAATAAAAAATTATAAAAGGAGAAATTATCAATAAAGGATTATAAGTACCTTAATATTAAATTGTGTTGGTTTTTGTCAAAACAATTACATCTTCGAAATTATGGATTATGGCTCAGGAACCGTGACATGATTTTACGAAAAACAATTCTCATAAAAACTATCAAGATAATGAACAACTAAGCCATGAACTACCTCGTGAATATCACAAACACGCTGTCGAATTTAACATAACCTTTTGACCGGAGACACCACCAATCAACTGCTTATATGCAATTTCATATATCTTATCATTGTGTAACTGGTTGTCTATTCATAATATTTATATTTACAAATTAAAACATAATTGACTTTTTTACATGTATACACCAAACCTACTATCATTAAATAACACAACAATTTAATTAATACATATGAACAAGGTTTATATATACTATTAACCACTTATTTTCTTATTTTAGGTTTACATCTATCAATCAAGTTATTATAAATTACGTTTAAATTACTGAGATCTGTTCTTAAATTCACACTGTTCGTACTTTTCTTTATTTCGATGGATTCACGCATCAACCTCTTTTTTAAATTTGATTCTCTCGCTACAATCTCGACATCCTTGATCTCGAACTTAAATTTATGTTTATTCATAATTGAGTGACTTGCTAACGCTGTTTTTTCTACATTATTAACAGATTTACAATCATTTTCATGATTCTGTATCCGATTTTTAAGCCAGTTTTTAGTTTGCCCTACATAACAACTATGACAGTCACCACAATTGATTTTATAAACTAGGTACATTATTTTCATATATTTTCTCAGGTTCCTCTTTTATTTTAGAAAATAACATTTTCCCAACAGTTTTGTTATTATACATGACAATCTGAGTTTCAGGAAAGTAATTATTGAACATTTTCTCTAATTTGACAGATAATTTACTAATATTGGGTATTTTGTAATAACAACTCTTTGTATTATTATTAGTTGCATTTATGGTATAGGGTGTATCAACATTATTAAACAAATATTTCCTGATGATCTTTTTGGGATAGTTATTCTTTTGTAGTATATGTTCTACCAATGTTAAATTATCTTTAACATAGCACTGATCTACTAACTTATCTATTTTAAACTTAAAGGCTTTAACTATTGCGATCTTTTGGTGGAACCTATGATTTGACAAAAAATTTAATATTCGATTCGAGCTTAATGCTTTTCTGAACCAATTAGTTGTTCTTTTTCCTACATTATCTCTAATGACTAACGTATCTAAAAATGGTAATTTAGATTCAATCTCATCTTCAAAGGTGAATTTAATATGTTCATTAAAACTGTTAAATACCTCAACAATTTCGTTTGTTGCTTCTTGGCTACTCGGTATAGAAGTGAATATATCATCTACGTACAAATACAGGAAGTCAATTTTAAAACTTAACTTTTTAATTGATGTTTCAAGTAAATCGTTCATTACCAATGCAGCAAAAATAGGAGAGGCGGGATGCCCCATCGCCGAACCAAATTTTTGCTTATAGATCTTGTTGTTAAACGTAAAAAAATTGTTGTTGAAACAAAATTCAATTAATTTGATGAAATATTCTTGGGGAATATTAGTATTCACTTCTATATCCGATCACCTATTCTTAACCGCTTTAATTGTCGCTTCTAATGACACATTGGTAAAAAGGGACGTTACATCTAATGACATAAATTTGTAGTTCATTGGCACTTTTTGTTTCCTAATCGAGTGTTATGTAGGGCAAACTAAAAACTGGCTTAAAAATCGGATACAGAATCATGAAAATGATTGTAAATCTGTTAATAATGTAGAAAAAACAGCGTTAGCAAGTCACTCAATTATGAATAAACATAAATTTAAGTTCGAGATCAAGGATGTCGAGATTGTAGCGAGAGAATCAAATTTAAAAAAGAGGTTGATGCGTGAATCCATCGAAATAAAGAAAAGTACGAACAGTGTGAATTTAAGAACAGATCTCAGTAATTTAAACGTAATTTATAATAACTTGATTGATAGATGTAAACCTAAAATAAGAAAATAAGTGGTTAATAGTATATATAAACCTTGTTCATATGTATTAATTAAATTGTTGTGTTATTTAATGATAGTAGGTTTGGTGTATACATGCAAAAAAGTCAATTATGTTTTAATTTGTAAATATAAATATTATGAATAGACAGCCAGTTACACAATGATAAGATATATGAAATTGCATATAAGCAGTTGATTGGTGGTGTCTCCGGTCAAAAGGTTATGTTAAATTCGACAGCGTGTTTGGATATTCACGAGGTAGTTCATCGCTTAGTTGTTCATTATCTTGATAGTTTTTATGAGAATTGTTTTTCGAAAAATCATGTCACGGTTCCTGAGCCATAATTTCGAAGATGTACCTATTTGTTTTGACAAAAACCAACACAATTTAATATTAAGGTACTTTAATGATAATCCTTTATTGATAATTTCTCCTTTTAAAAATTTTTATTTATTTTTTAATACATGTATATCTTGCCTATGAGTTTTTAGAACTGATTTTATTGTAACTTTTACAGCTCTGAGGAAGGTTAATAAAAATTACCGAAACCGGTCAGCTTGATATGAAGTGTTTGGAGTTTTATTATAGTCCTTAAAGCCGAAAATCCCAGTACTCCCTTGAAATTATATTTTGGACGTTTTTATTGAGTTACAAATAATTTTGTATTTTTATAGGTATATTAAAATTTAAGAAAACCATAATTTGTTTATTAATCTTCCTAAAATAAACTCGAGGTTGAGCTTTTTTTGGATGTTGTTGCTTTTAATCAACTCAAAGTTCATTAAAAAAATCGCTCCAGCTACGCTGTCGTGATTTTTTCATGACTTTGATTCTCTAATCATTGCCGGGACAACCAAACTTTCGTTTAAAAGCAACAATCTCCGAAAAAAACTCAACCTCTTGTTTATTTACCCACGATAAATTTTCCTTGCGATAATTTTTTCCTGCGATGAATTTTCTAGTGTTCAATTTTCTTGCTATAAATTTATCCGCGATGAATTTTCTAGCGCCAAATTTTATTCATGATTAATTTTCCCGTTATGTATTTTCCGGCTATAAATTTACCGCAATGAATTTTCTATGATGAATTTTCCGTGAACCGCGAATTTATTCCTATATAAAAATATTGAAATTGGACCAAGTGAAAATTTGTGAGATTTTTTTTCTTCAAAATTAATCAAACACCATGAGAGTTCCATAATATTTGTATTTTAAATTTGGATTTACCTGCAGTTTTATACAAAAACGAAATTCTTTAAAAAATGAACTATAGCCAATTTTAAATACGAGGAGATTTTTAAGTTTATATTTTTTGACAGGTGGTAACATCCATTAAAATATGACTTATCGTAGAATAAAAGTGTAAGAATTAATTTAAAAAAATAATAAAATGAATAATTTTTAATTAAAGCAGATAAATTAAATTAATCCATATTCAATCTTGTCCTAACTTAAAATACTTAAATTTAAAGTAGATATTCGAAGTTAAGTTTATCAGATTAAAATTCTAGGAAAGAAAGAAATAATGTAATATTTTTACATAATGTAAATTACATTGTTGTCATATTTTCATTAATTTTATGATAAGTTATAAAGTTTAAAATTCAAAATAATGTATTTTCATTCTCAACATAAATTAATATACAGGGTGTCCCATTTTAATTAATCCAGCTGAATATCTTGAAAACGAAGCGATTTCCTCAAAAATGTTTCAGACAAAAATTGCAGCGGCTCGAGGGGGACATTTAATAGTGCCATGGGTTTTTAATTGTTATGGGGTTTTATGGAAAAACATATTTTTTTCAAATGGGAACCCCCATTTTTTATTGTAGATTCGTAATCTATGGAAAACGAGATGGAAAATAATAAGAAAGTTTTGGATGAAATGAACACAAATTTTGGGATTTTCGATACAGTTTTACTAGAAAACTAAAGCTTTATAAGAAAAATCGTAAGAGACAAAAAGTGCTTAAATTAAGGCAAGGATTAATAAAAAATATTATTTTATTTTATTAAAAAAAAATAAATTAAAAGAAAAGTTTATTTTATTTTTATAATTTTTAAAGAAAATATGAATTTTTTTTTACTTATAAAATTTAAAATAAAGTCAAAGATTGGAAACAATAGGTGTCAAAATGGTTTTTCAATTTTATTTGCAATTTAATATGTTAAAATAATATTTTTCAATTAAGGAAGAAGGCTTCTAAAAATAAAGGAATTTCATTTTCAGCCTACTTTGTGTTTCGCACATAATTGTTGTATTGTCACAGATTAGTTTTTTGTAGAAGCTCATTGTTATTGAAGCCACTGTGATTATTTAAAATCAGTCTCTCATAAAATGGCTGATTATTCACCTACAGAAATCGTGAATATTATAAAAGTTTTGGGCGAATGCCATGATAACTATCGGCAATCGGCACGCAGCACGTCTTTATGCTGAGAGGTTTCCACAATTGCGTCATCCAAATCATACAAATATTAGGAGGCTCGTGAAAAGAGCGGAAAACGGTTCTCTTAGAAGAAAACGTAGTAAAACTGGTCCTAAGATGCTCCCCTCATTGATAGCATTAGCTTCCGTAAATGAAGATCCACATACATCTACAAGAAAAATTCAGCGTCTTCATGGAGTTCCTAAATCTTCTGCCAACAGAATTTTAAAACACCATAAGTTCATGTTCATTTAACCCAACAAATTAAAGAAGATGACTACATCCGCCGACTTAATTTTTGCATATGGGCTACGAATCAAGTTAGAATAGAACCCCTTTTTTTAATCGCGTACTTTTTACTGATGAAGCAAAATTTGACAACATGGGTGGAGTAAATCTTCATAATGCTCATTATTATTCTGAAAATAATCCACATTGGCAAAGAGATCATAGATTACAGTGGCGTTGGTCTATAAACGTTTGGGCTGGAATAGTGGATGAGTATCCTGTGGGACCATTTTTTATGAAGAAAATCTTAACCAACATGTTTATTTGAATATAATTCAAAACGAAATGCCTACTCCTTTAGAAGATGTACCTCTAGATTTAAGACAGCGAATGTGGTTTCAACAGGACGGAGCTAGACCCCACACTGCCAGAATTGTTAAAACATTTTTACATAACCAATCAGTGGTGTAGTGGGGTGGGGGCGCGGGGGGTCGGCGCCCCCTCACTTTTTTCAAGAGAGGGAGCGCGTCCCCTTACTTTTTTAATACTTTCTTATAATTATTTATGTAGAAATAATTTTTATTTATCCGAGAAATACAAAATATTTAGTAAATTAAAAAAAATCTTATTCTGGTCTCAGGAATATGTAACATCCAACCTTTTATAGACACCCTGTATTATGATGATAGGCAACTCATTATATATTCATGAATATGGATACAAATTAAAATATATTTAATTTTTTGAATTTTTATTATTTTATTGTTTGTTTTTTATAAGAATAAATAAATTAAAATAATTTTTTTATTATTTTCCCACAATTTCAAATAAATTAAAAAATAGAAGTTTTGTTTTATTATTATAAAAGAGATGAAAAAAAATTGAGGCCCACAAATTCATAGCTACAACACCCCCCCCCCCCCCCCCCCCCCAACAGCTGTATGTGGAAGCGCCCCCTCACATTTTTATTTAGGGCTTCACCACTGTAACCAATTCCCTAATATGTGGATTGGAATTGGTAGTGAAGTACACGAATGGCCAGCAATATCTCCGGATCTTACAAAAATGGATTATTTTTTATGGGGTTACATAAAAGATAAGGTTTATGAACGACCAACTACAAATATTAATTATAATTTTATAAGTAAAAAAAAATAATATTTTTACTTAAAAAATAAAATAAACTTTTTCTAAATTTATTTTTTTTAATAAAGTAAAATAATATATTTTATTAATCCTTGCCTTAATTTAAGCACTTTTTGACTCCTGCGAGTTTTCTTATAGACCTTTAGTTTTTTAGTAAAACTGTATCGAAAATTCCAAAATTTGTGTTCATTTTGGTGAATATAGCGAAAAATTGAAATTTTAGAAAAAAAAGTTTCAATCAAAACTTTCTTATTAATTTCCATAGATTACGAATCTACAGTAAAAAATAGGGGTTCCCATTTGAAATAAAATGTTTTCCCATAAAACCCCCATACAATCCCATAACAATTAAAAACCCATGGCACTATTAAATTTCCCCCTCGAGTCTTTATTTTCTGTACTACATTGAGCAAACATAACTAAAAATGTACGCGAATTTTTCAGTTATAACGACATGGAAGAAAGCAAACATTTTCATGAAAAATATAGAAATTTTTAATTCAAAAGGTAATTGAATTAAATTGGTAAAATTTTGGCATATACATATATGTGGATGATATTATAATTATTTTAGAAGGAAATGATTCTGATGCAAATACTTTGCTTAACTTAGTTAATACAATACATCCAAATATTAAATTTACAGTAGAAAGAGAGATTAATAATAAAATTTCCTTTTTAGATATAAATATTTTTAGGTCATCAAACAAACTAAATTTTTCGCAAACCTAGTTTTACTGACACTATAATTAATTATATTAATTATAAAACTCAAATCATCAAGTTTAACATAAATTTGCATCGTTTTATAGTCTTTCAGACAGACTTTTTAAAATTCCAATGTAATATAGAGATTTTGAAAATGAACTTGATACAATTAGAGTTTTTGGCAAAAATAATGATTTTCCAGATTCAATTATTAAAAAAAATTGTATTAAAAACTAGATTAAAATTAATGTACAAAAATGCATATTCACCAATTGTTTCAACTTCAAGAGATTCTATTAAATATGCTTCTATTACTTACGTTAATCAATTATTTAAACTATTTAAATCTTACAATATTAATATTTCTTTTAAAACAAATAATTCTCTTAGATCTTACAAAAACAACAAACAGGAAGATCATTTTTGTTGGAATAAAAGAACATTCTGCTGCTATCAGATTAAAGAATTTTGATAAATCACATTTTGCTGATCACATTAATAATTTTAAACATTAATATTAAAATTTTACATACAGTTCTTGACAATTCTTTATTAAATTACTTAGAAAACTTAGAAATAACTTAAAGTTCTAATAATGTTTTAGTTGAGAACTTAAAAGTTCAATTAAAATGTCCACATCATGATTTTTGAATAAATTATTAAAATTGACGTTATAAACATTTATGCAACTATTATAACATCAATGTATGTTTTATAAATAATAGTATAAATTCAACGAGCGAGAAAAAATAGCTATTATTCACGAAGACCGAAATTACTTCAGAGGTCTGAGTGAATAATGGCTATTTTCTCGCGAGTATACTTTTCCTAGACTTTTTTATATTTTACGGTGTTTTTATGTAAAATTTTTGAAGTTATTTTTCGTATTTTTAACATTTCTTGATTTCCTCTATGTAAATTTTATTCTGTGGTTGAAATTGCCCATAATCCCTTGCTCATTACCCAATAGGTTACCCAGCCATTAATGAAATTACTCATAATCCATTGCTCATTACCCAATGGGTTGGCAATACTGCAGCTTTGTGATTGGTCCATTGGTCCGCACACGCTCCGAGCATGTTAAATAATGTCAAAAATTTAGTAATGAATTTCATTAGGTACTTTTCAAAAAATTTAAATTTAATGAAGTTTATTCAATGGTCGTGGATAAAATCCTGAAGTTTCCTTTATATTTATACAGAGTGTCTCACTTTTTTTTACCCACAATTTTTTTTTGATTTGTGTGGAACATCCTGTATAATATTTTTTCTTATTATATTTTTTTATTTAAATCAATTATTATTTGGATTTTTTCTTTCCCAAATTGGTTCTTTTGAACATTATTGGCTGTTTTTAAAATAAGTACCTAATCGACGAGGTTAAATTTCCCTCGGTAAAATTTAGCATCTTATTGGCTTAAAGATATACAAAATCCAAAGCATACTTGATTTAAATAAAAAAAATTAAAATGAAATGAAATTTAAAGAGGGTGTCCCACAAAAGTCATTAAATTTATGAAATTTTAAAACTGCTGTAACTTTTTAAAAAGTCGATAAAACATAATAGTTCATAGGAAAATTTTTGTTCAGAATGATATTTACTATCAAAAAAAAAATTTGCTGAAAAAAAGTGAGACACCCTGTATATTTAAAATAATTTAGAATTTGTAGCTTTGACTGATAAAGCCAATGAATGAGTCTGTAAACCATTTTTTTTATAATTTTATATAAATGAGTACCTTTTAACTTGAATTTTGCATTTTTAATTTTTGGTCTAGCACTTAAAATGGCTTCGCAATTGATTAACAAACTTTATGAAATCGCGCGGCGCTACTTTTTTTCCTTGGGAGCTGAGTGACGTCATTATTTCCTAGTCGCCTCGCACGGGTTATACCGTCGGCAAAAGTGCTAAAACTGTGCGGCTTCGATTAGAAGATCGGCAGGTGAAAAAAATCGCGGTTTCTTGATTTGTCATCTACATACCGCGCTACATCAGGAAACGAGCGCTTTTTTTGATATCTTAATTTTTTCTGCACTTTCGGCGCCCTCGATTTTGTAGTTTGAAATTAGTGCTTTTTCGACGCCGACTTTGAAAATTCGTAACTTATGATCCCGACCGTGTATAATATTCCAATGTTTTATTATTTCCCTTCTTTCTTTATTATTTATGCTAGAAAAAAATCAGCACGATTATATTTTACCCCTGGACTTGAAAAATAAATCCCAAGTGAAATGTCAATTGTTAAAATTTTCTCAATTTTACATCAGATTATCAAAGAACAACAATATTTGTGATGTAATGAGCATAGTGTATTTTTAAATTTTGCGCGGTAAAAATGTTATGGCATAAAAATGTTGAATTTAGGGGTCGGCGGCTCCCGTCGGCCTATTTTTTAACGGATTTTCATTTTTAAAAATTCTGATAAATCTACTCTTGGTATTAAAACCGCCCACGCATAGGATTTTTTAAATTTTGAAAAAACAACGAAATCTTAAATTTTTTAAGATCGCATTTAAAAAAGTCGCATTTTTATTCGAGTTTCGGTTTAATCAGCCCCTCAAATTTTATTCTACTCTAACGCAATTCTGAAAGCTTTCATGGCCCACTTTACGACAAAAAAAGAATCACTTCGCTATCTCCTTTCGTTATCGAGTTATGGCCGAAAATGTAGCAAAAATATGCAAAATCTCCGTTTGGAACCATAATTGCGGTCTGAAGTTTTTCACTTTTCACAAAATAATTAATATCTTCTAATCTATTAGAACCGCCGGGACGAGTAATAGCTTAAATTTCGCACCGTTACCTCCCCCACCAAAATTTTGCCAAAACTTTGCTAATTTTTTCCAAAAAAACTGTTAACCGATTTTAACCAAATATTTTTTAAAACGCGTTCATCCATGGTGTTTACCTTTGGTAAAAATTTGAAATCGCTACCTTTTATAGTTTTCGAGAAAAACAATAAAAATCGATTTCCATGAAAAATTTTAAGCTATATACATATATCTATATGTATATATACCGGGTGGAAATGAAACTAGGGCCACCCCTGGCATTTCTTTATTTATGGAAATAAAAAATTAAAATTTTAGTATATTATTTGATCTAAGAAAACAAATCTTAGGGATCGAATAAATTTTTAATTTTACTTCCGGTTTGTCAGGAAATGGCATCCACTTTCTTATTTTAAATACAACCCCCTGATTTTTTCTACGTAATATCAAATATTGGTTAATTTTAAGTATGTTTATGACAAAAAAATATTTTTTTTCAAAACTTTAAGAAAAAAATTTGAATTTTTTTTTGGTAAAAAATTTGAGTAAAACCTACAAAAACTATTTTTAAACATACATATGGGATATCACAGTAACCGGAAAAAAAACCCTCTATTTAATTAGGGGGTGGCCCTTATATCATCCCATTTAAAAAAGTAAAGATATTTCCAAAAAACGCTTCTTGAAAATTAAAAAAAATAATATCTCAAGAACGGTGAAATAAATTTTATAAATTACAATTTATTTTACGTATTTGTATTATTTAAAAATAATTTTTGTAGGTTTTACTCAAATTTTTTACCAAAAAAAAATTCAACATTTTTTCTTAAAGTTTTGAAAAAAACTTTTTTTTTGTCATAAACATGCTTAAAACTAACCAATGTTCGATTTTACGTAGAAAAAATCAGGGGGTTACATTTTAATAAGAAAGTGGGTGCCATTTCCTGATAAACCGGAAGTAAAATGAAAGATTTATTCGATCCATAAAATTTGTTTTCTTAGATCATATAAGATACTAAAATTCTAAATTTTTATTTTCATAAATAAAGAAATGCCAGGGGTGGCCCTAGTTTCATTTCCACCCGGTATATCTCAAAAAATATTTTTTCGAATCTTTTCAAAATCGACCCCGCAAATGAAAGATAATAGAAAATAGATGAAATGTAGGGGGTCACTTGCCCTGTACACTCCCCCAAAAAAATTTTACACCCCAAAAACTCAAACAAAACAAAATTTTTCTAGGTAATGTACCTAAAAAAATAATTAAATTTTAAAAAATTTAATAAGATAATATCGATAATTTTTACAAACTTATCTGTATTTTTAACAATACACGTTTACTCATTTATTAGAAAGCCATATTTTATATAAAAATTCATATCTTTTGAACAAAAAGTCGTACTGCCTTGAATTTTTTTTATTTTTTTCTTATTTCTTTATACTACAACCCAAAATTATTAACTTTCAAATTTTTAATTTGAAACGCTACACACTTGTAAAAATCACACTAAAGTTGTATAACATTTAAAGTGAAATTTTATAAGTAAAAAATTATAAAGAAGTAAATTTTAAATTAATAAATAATTCTCCTACTTTAATTAATAACTAATAGTAATATTTTAGTATTAAAAGATAATAAATAATAACTATAAAAACGTCTACAAACAATCAAGTGCACGCGTGTACGGAATGGACAGCGTTCGGAAGAAATGACGTCAGAATACATCGCGTAGTTGAAGCGGAGGGGCTAATTTTCTTAAAATTCAAACGCTTATATTTACGTTAATATTTGTTGTATCGAATTGAAACAAAAAACAACTTATTTATAATTATGATTTGTAAAATATAAGATATAAAAATATCAATTATTTTTTCGTTTTTCTTCCTCATTGGCAAAACATGTCGCATTGAATTGTTAATAAATAAGTTGGATTAAAAAAATACTTTATTTTTTAAACATTAAAAAAAAATAAAAATATGCTAATTGTGCCAATTTTGAACATTTTCTTTAAGACTACAGTATAGTCCTTTATACAGGGTGTCGCAGAACTCGCGCATAAGCTCTCGGTACTTTTTGGGGACCCTTCAGGAATTCCTGGACAAATAGTTATAAAAATCCCCGTGGCCAATAAATACAGTTAATTAACTGTTTGTTGTTTGTTTATTTTTTATTAATCAATCTTAAACTAGATTTTATATGTCTGATTGACTGATTTTTATTTTGTTATTCCTGTTGTTTTATTCATTAGAATTACATTTTTTACGATATATGTATAAGTTAACGTTTTTACATTATTGCCATCAAATATTTGTGCATAGGGGATAAAATGCAGGGTTAATCAGGTAAACGTAAGAATTTAAAAGGATTGAAAAAAGTTCGACTAAAAAATATTTTTTTTATCAATTTAATAGCTTTAAATTCATTTTGTGTAGGTACAATATGAAAAATTTATTTCATTAAAATTGCAATATTTTGTTGTAGGAACATGTTGTTGACTTTTGAGAGAGACATGTGTAGGGTCAAATCAATTTGCATGAGCCTAGCTTTCATATTTTAATTTTTTCATACTAGAAATTTAAAAATAGACCCGGGCAAACTGATTTGACCGAACATATGAGGTACCAAAATAATCATTGTAAAATCTATTTGCAAAAATGCACCTCGAAAATGTTCAAAAATTAATATCATAAAAACTATTTGAATAATTTTACAAATTACAATTTTATTTAGGCATTAGTATTATTTAGAATGAGTTTTGGTAGTTCTTATTAAGTTTGGATTTTATAATTTCTTTAGAAAAAAAAATATCTTTTTTTAATTTTCAAAAAAAAATTAGAAAAATATAACAAACATACGTATTTTCTAAAAAAAAATTAACCTATGGAAAAAAATATTTAAAAAAACAAAGTTGATGTTATTTCTGGTAAAATCGAAAGTGATATTGAAAAAAATTTAGTGCAAAAAATGTGTTTCTACATAGTCCATAATCCCTTGAATATTTACTCTTGTTTAAGTCCTATATTTTTCTACTCATCATATCATTATTTTATTTATTTCTTCAAATTACTTAAAATTAAATATAAAATATAAGAAAGCTTAACTCCAAATCCGATTTGTGGTAATAACAGTGAAATTACATATGATAATTTTGTTTTTATTGTACCAACTTAACAACAGCAAAAAAAATTTTAAATTAATGCATCATATCTATGTTTTGTTTGAAATGTGGGTGCTAATTAAAGTTTACTACTATTATATTATTAAAAATAAATATTAATTAATTGGATTGTATTATAATTATACTCCTATTAAATTTTGTAATAAAAAAATATTTTTAAGATTTTGACTTCTTAAATAATACACTTAGTTTTTTATAATTTTATTTCTACATAATAAATTAATATAAATATATAATATAAAGAAATTATATTATCCTAAATTAAATGGAAATAATTTCATATTATCACGAAGTAAAAAAGTTCTGTAAATTTATACTAATAATTGTTGCCCTGCAGCTTGTACTATTTGATTAACAACTTCTTGGCCGGGTATATTTCCCCCAGCCACTGGATTGCTTCCCCCAGTAATTTGAGATACAACATTTTGCCCTGCTTGAATTGGATTCGTCGCGTTTCCCTGTTGACCAATTACTTGGGAAACTTGATTGGCTATGTTTTGTCCTCCTGGAATATTTTGTGCTATTTGGGTACCTTGTTGAGCTACTTGGTTAACTACTTCTTGACCTGGTACATTTCCAGCTTGTTGCCCAACGGCTGCACCAATCTGGTTTATTATTCCTCCTGCAGGATTATTTCCTGGAATTAATTGTGTTGCGTTGTTTATGGCCCCTTGAATGGGGTTACTACTAGGGGTTGTTGAATCGCTTTGAAGATTTGCGTGCGTTGTTGGTTGATTGAAAGGATTGATCGCGTTGACGGCATTTTGAATGAAGGCTAGAGGACCTCCTGGTGTTGTTGGTGCATCACCTTGAGATCCCGGCGCTTGTGTTTGTGGTTGGAAAGGATTTGGTATTCCTATGCTTTGTATGGCATTTTGAATAAAACCAATTGGATTATTATTTTGATTCGTAGATTCATCACCTTGACTTCCAGGTGCAGTGGTGCTGCCTTGTATTAAATTATTAAAACCTTGTTGTATAGATTGTACTGCCGTTTGGATGAAGGCGACTGGTCCTGAAGGAGCTACAGTAGTTGGAGAATCTCCTAATACAGTGCTTTGCGTTGTTTGTGCATTTCCTCCTGTTATTTGTTGGATGCTATTTTGAATCTGTGTAAAAATAGCTTGTATTGGGTTTTGTGGGTTTTGTGTTTGATCGTCATTTTGTCCTTGCTGACCACCTGGGTTGGTAAAACCTGAGAAGATACCACTTACAGTTTGCTGAAAGGCAGCTAAAAGACCTTGAAAAGGATTTTGTTCCGTCTGTTTAAGCCCTCTTCGTTCTATTAATTTCTTTGCATTGATTAGAAAATTTTCTAAAGTTGAGTTGACTTTTTCCAAAAACTTTTCTTTGTTGTAAATAAATTTCTCATCAGATTCTACGATTTTTTTTATATTTTTGGATCCAGATAGTATAATTTCTTGAATTTTATCGTATATATCATCAATATTTTGTTCTTGGAAATGGTTTTCTTGGTAAGTTGCTTGGTAAATTGGTTGTTGTACCTGTGGTACTTGTTGTAACGGTAATAATTCTAGTTGGGGTCTAGGTACTATTCCAAAAGTATCTACCTGGGGATTATCAGGGGTAACAATTTTTGCCGCCTCCTTTAATTCATTTTCAGAAAGTTGTTGTCTTTCATCTAAATTTCTAACCCCAGCACTCGATTTTTCCAAGTTGTCAACTTCTATAGTGCGCACCGCTGGTATATTCGATTTTTCGTATACAACTTTGACAGGAATATTTCGTCCTTTATTAAAAACTGATGCACTTTCAGCTGCAACAACGAGAATTGCAAACACAAACCACTTAAACTTCATCTTTAAGTCAAAGACCAACTAAAGTTGTTGAACTTCTTGAATCTTATTTTATAGGGGCAGTCCATGTCTTATTTATTAAATTGCCGCGCGGACCGGTCCAGCAGGTGAGGCCGCAATCCTTCCAGACGAAGATGTTAACCATTGCTGCAATCGTAGAGTTCAAGGACTTATTAACAGTTTATTAACAGTTAAAAGCTATACTAATACTTGAAATTTTAATATTCAGGTATCAGGTCACGATTTTTACATAATTCTTTCTTTATTTATGATTAATCCATTTTAAAATTGTAAAAATCCATCCTAACATTCGGAATAACTACCTAAATGATCCATTTTTTAACAACGTACGATCTTAAATTTATTATTAAACATTTAAATATGTATTAGCAATATTTTAAATGAGCAATAATTTATATGTAAATTATTATTTCCTTTTCCTCCTATTATTTATGTATCAATTAAATTTAATTTTTTATAAAATACTTTATAAATTTAATTCATAGATATTCTACTAATGAGGCATAAATATACTTAAATAATATATCACCTAAATAAACTGTTATTTATACTTTCCTTAAAAAATTAGCAATAAACTCCCGTTATTTTATTTGTATTCGCAAGTCTTTTTAAAATTAAAGGTTTGGCTGTTTTTAATTACTACTCCTATTAAAGCCTCGCTAAACAGGAGGTATATAAAATTAATTTTATGTCGCTATTTTAGTAAATAATAAAATTTAATAATTAAATAATTAAATAATTATTAAGGAGAAAAATTCTCTCCGTATAAGTAACATAGAATATTCTAAGAAAAATATTCACATTGTCTTTTTGAAGTACTATAAAATTTAAAATAATTCTATTTTCTACTTTTTTAAAATTAATTTGTTTTTGTCTCTTAAAGATAAATGTAACAGCAGATATTGACGTATTCAGAAAAAGTATCAAAATATGCAAAAATATACAGGGCGTTTCGTTTGAAATAACAAAGTTATTGTAATTTTGATAATTTAACGAACACCCTGTATAACAAAAACATTATCAATTTCTAGCGCTATTCTTGTATTAATTAACACGTTTTGAATCATTAAAATCGGGTGGTAAATAAATCCGCTGCAGCTTGGGACGTTTTTTTTTTGTTCCACCCTGTATAAAGATATTTTTTGTTTAAAACTTTCAGTTGCTTCCATATTTTTAGGTTTGCATTTATTTTGAGTCATTGTAATTGTAAATTCATACCTTTTTATATTTAAAAATGCGGAATTTTAGGTTTTCTATCAATTTTTAAATAATTATATACCTCAAATTCTCTAACGATTTGTTTATTCTTCGTTAGCTAATTAACAAAATGCGTTTTATTGTCCTTAAGAGATAACCTTGACCCTTTAAGATAATTATGTACTTTAAATTTTATGGGGTGATTCTGAACAAAAATGTTATCCGTAACAGCGCTGTTAAATTTGACAGTCACCCCGATGTCAAAAAAATAGCAATTTTGTAAACATTGCTGTAACTTAACGGATATTTAAAATATCATTTTCGGTGTTAAAATAACATCGATCAAAATAATAATAATACATTAATGTATAATAGATCAAAATAATACATTATGTAGATGTACAATGCATTTTAACACCGAAAATGTTATTTTACACTGCCGTTAAGTTACTGTACAATTTACAGAATAGCGTTTTTTTGACATCAGGATGACTGTCAAATTTAACATCGCTGTTACGGCTAACATTTTCTGTTCAGAATTACCCCATTAGATTTGTTATAAATTTAAATAAATTTTCATCATATTTTAAACTAATTTAGAAAAAAAAATGGCAAAAATTCCAATAATTTTAGGTGAAGTTTTTTATTTTTTTAAGTTTTACCTAAATTTCATTTAAATTTCTTTCATCATCAAGTGAAATTTCGAACGAATTTTATAGTTTGTAATAAAAGTACAAGAATTTTCATTAGCTAAAGTTGGGGGAAATTTATACAGGGTGTCCCACGTTTTTTCCGGGAAAATTTTTTTTTAGATAGTAAATGTCATTCTGAACAAGAATTTTCCTATGAACTATTATGTTTTTTCGACTCCTTAAAAAGTTAAAGCAATTTTAAAATTTCAAAAATTTAATGAATTTTGTGGGACACCCTTTATAAATTTCATTTAATTTTAATTTTTTTTATTTAAATCAAGTATGCTTTGGATTTTGTATATCTTTAAGCCAATAAGATGCTAAATTTTACCGTGGGAAATTTAACCTCATAGTCCACTTATTTTAAATGCAGCCAATAATGTTCAAAAAAACCAATTTGGCAAAGAAAAAATCCAAATAATAATTGATTTTAATAAAAAAATAATAAGAAAGAATATTATACGGGGTGTTCCATAAAAATCATGAAAATTTATCAATTTTTGTTCAGAATGACATTTACTTGCTGGAAAAAAAGTGGGACACCCTGTATACTCTCAATTATAGCTGCAGCCCAAGGCTTAGTTACTCCCCCCAAAAAGCTAAATTTAAAAAAATCAAAAAGTTTATTTTTTTTCGTTTTTTGTGATTTTTTTGCATCTTTTGCTGCATCTTCAAGAATTTTTAAGTGTGAAGCGTTGTAACGGCCAAACAAAAAATATATTTCTTTATTCATGCCAAGCCCGTGGTTGGGGGGGGGGGGGGTGGGTTGGTGTCGAAAGGGGCATAAGCATAATTTTAATGTAGTATGTTTGTTTATCTCTAAAATCCACATGTGCTGCAGGTCAAATTTTAAATTTGTGCAGTATCAAATATGAAAAAGTTTGAATTTTATGAAATAAAAATCAAAAATTAATTTCACTTTTATGACTTGATTTGGTAGAAAACTTAGAAATTTTTTATAATCAAAAATAAATCTTAGCATTAATGATATTAGTAATTTAAAATGTACAAACATTTTTTGAGAAAATAAATATTTTATAAGTCGGTTAACTCTTCTTCTAATTATTTTATTATCAATTTACTTTATTTTATTTTACTTATATTAGTTTATATAAAATATTTCTTTATTTATTAGAGTATATTTTGTTTAAACAAACACATTTAATTTTTTAATTACAATAAATTTTTACAAGTGATTTTTTACATTATTTAAAATATTTTTCGTGGTAAGTAATTTTTATTATTATTATATTTAATATTACATTTATATTTTAATTTTATGTTATTATAGCCTTATGATGGTCTAAGGCCGAAATTGCAATAGCGCTATTATAATAAATATAAATTTGGTATCCTAAAAAAAGACAACACCATTTGTATATTTTTATTAAAAAATATAAAAAAATAGACATTTCTAGTCAATTTAAAAAAATACTGATTCTGGTAACGATAAGCAACAAAATAGCTACACATTTTGCCCAATATTACACTTTACAAAAAAATTATTTTTGGACGGTGGGTGTCTGACAAATTTTGTCGGTTCGCCAGGTTAACCGAATATGCATATCCATAATTTATAATTTCAAAATGTTCATCCAGGTATTTTTTTTAATATGGTAATATCGGTAGTCACTTGTATTTCTAAAGTGACAGAAAAATCTTAGACTTTAAAATTTAAAAAAAAAAATATCGCTTGCGGCGCTATACCAGACCGACTTCACATATCCATTTGTGATATAACATTTTTCTTTTAGGAGGCGTCACGTTGAGGCATTACCCCGGGCGCGGAATTATCTTCGCAAGGCCCTGGAAACTGCATTAGCTTTTTACAATAATTTATGTTATTTGATAAAAGATATTTGTTTCTCATTTTTTATGTTAGTTTTCGCATATTTTTGCTGCATTTTTAAGAATTTTTAAGTTTGACGAATTATAACGGCCGAACAAAAAAAAAACAAAAATCTTTGCTCATTTAGTTTTACAAATTGAATATACAGGGTCCGCCACAAAAGTCCTGGGACAGCGCTGTATTTTTTGATTGCGTGAATATATTTTTTCAAAAATTTGCATACTACATTCTGAGATGGTTTAGATGGGGGTCACGTGAGGAGAACTACCCCGCTTTTTTAAATTGCAACCCCTATCGAGTTTTAAGTTATTTCAAAGAGAATGAAAAAAGAAACACATTCCTGCGAACCAGATGCCATTATGTTGATTTGTTAAAAAGTTAGTAAGGTTTAAAGTTATCAAAACAGTGTGGAAGAAAATCTAGTTACCATTGATATTTTGCAAAGAAAAATATTTGAATATATTAGTCGGATCGCTCCTCCAAATCTGTAGCGAGCATACATGACCGTAATATTCATATGTAATATCACGAGTGGTAAAATTTAAGTCGAATATTTTTCACTGTCATTACCACGAATGTCATATGGGGTTAAGTTTTAAGGAGGGGAATTTTTAACCCCAAATGACATGAGTGGTAATGTATGAAAAATATTCGACTTATAATTTAAACAAGAGTGCATATTTAAGGGACTATTTAACGAACATTTTCCACTTTTTTGTGCAAAATTTGACAGCTAACTTCAAACTTATTCAAATTTGACATTACCGTCATGAAATAATCGCTGATATTTTTGACATTTTAATTGTCAGAAAAAATAATCACTTGTGAGTTGAATAGTCAACAGAATTACATTTTACATCCACTCTATGGTAAAACTACATAATTTAATCATCTTAAATCTCGTTTAAGTTTTTTTATCTACTGTTCGACCTCTTAATAGAATAAATAGAATTGATTGGGAACAATCATTAAATTATAAAGATAGGAATTTACTTTTAAGACCTAAAGAATGTCTTCCCCCTGGTACCAATGAAGATTGGGTAATTTGAAAAAGCTTGAATAAATTACGTACATCAGTTGGTCGTTGCAAGTAAAATACGGAACGTTGGGGCTTCTATGATGGATTTCTTTCATGTTCATGTGGTGAAGAATATGGAACATCTTTTAATTTGTCCACAACTTGAAAATTTAGCAAATAAATTTGGCTGAAACAAGTTCATGTGCAATTAATTGTGCGAAGTTTCGGTCTGGTGTTATTTAACTGCATAATTTATTTTTGGAGACGAATATACCATATAGGGTGTTTCTAAATGCATGCGAAAAAATTCATCAGGCGATTCCTTGACCAATTCTAAGATAAATATAAAGAATAATTTTTTTAAATAATAATAAACGATTGAGGAGAAGATTCCTTAGGTCTGCCTTTGTTCAAAATGGTGAAGGTGCACCAAGCAACAATTCCAAGCGCAGAGGATGGACCAGCATCACATACTGCTTGCTTGTGTCCTTTCCCAAAGGGATCGGACGAATTGTTGATTGCTACACCTTCAAGCTCTGGCTTATAAAGCACTACTAGGAGTAGTAGAATTTAAAAAAATGATCACTAGAAAGTTAAATAAATATTTGATTTTTCAGTTTTTGAACTATTTTTTCAAGATAAGACCCATATAGTCGGCAAAATGTGTAACTCCAATTTCTCTGTTCCTTGGAAATGCGATGTGCGTATGAAACATATGTGCGAAAGTGATGCCAATAATTGAATCTACGATTACTCGAGTGTTTTGGAAAAGAAACACAACTTACTTAAGAATTATTCAAATTGAATTTTGTAAATTAATCTTGAAAGTAAATTAAAGAGACTATCTCATCAATTTTTAAATTTTTTTAAATAGTTTTATAATAAGGCAATTGAGTTTAAAAGTTACTTATTTTTGTATGTTTTCAAAACAACCAAAAAGTGAAAATTAAAAAAAAAACTCATAAGATGAACCATAGAATCGTTAAGCAGTACAAAAAAAATATCCGATTTCAATTAACCGTTCGTCTTTTCTGTTTCATTTAAGAAATCGAAATTTACATTGCAAAATCCTATACCTAATTTCACCGACTATCTTCTTAAGAGACTATCTTCTTTTTTCTATTGAAGCTTTTTTAAAATTTCTTTTTTTGGTACACAGAAGAGTCTTATGGCTACCAATTTCTTCTTGTTTTGTTTTTATAAGTCAAACCAAATACTCATACGGCAGACGGCAGCAGTAAAACTGGCTCTTTTCAAAAAATTTTCGCTTAGCGGCTTTTTTCCCAAAAATAAGAAACTAATTGAAATTTTTTCCAACGCTAACAATAAGTTAAGGTATAAACTATTTACAATATCCCATAAATTAAGTAAAATTTTAGATGTTTTCTTTAATTTTATTAACAAAATTCATAAAAATATTGACTTTACTTTAGAAAAAGAAGAAAATGGCCAAATTAATTTTCTTGATTTAACAATTTCCAAAAATATTATTAAACAGAAATTTGATTTTAAAATATTTAGAAAAGATACTAATTCAAATTTTAGTATACCAAATAATTCATGCAACCCTATTTCTCACACATTTTCGACATATTATAGTTTGATTCATAGAGCAATTTACATTCACATTGAAATTAATTTTAAAAAAGAAATTGAAACTAACAAAGACATTGCAGTTTTAAATTTAACTTAATTGATCAAATTTTAAAAAAAGAAACAATACAAAATTATTCTGAATTAGATTTTTCTTAAAGAAAGTAAAAAGGAATGTATTTATAAATCTTATTTTGGTAAAGTGTCTGAAAATATTTCAAAAATCATTAAAGCCAATAATAACGATATTAAAATTTCTTTTAGACCTTATAATCAATTAGATCAATTACATCAATTTTTTGTAATATGAAACCAAAAACAAATATTTTTGATAACTCGGGCATTTATAAATTAAACTGCAATTCTTGTAATCCAGTATATGTATAGGTCAAACAATTCGTAATTTTAAAATTAGATACGGTGAACATTTAAATGCTTTAAACAAATCAAATTTTACCAAACATATTTTTGAACAAAAACATAAAATTACTTTCTCAAAATCTTAATGTTTTACATATTTTTAATAATAGATTTAAACTCAATTTTCTGGAACAATTAGAAATTCTTAAGTTTCAAAAAGAAAATTTACCTTTAATGAACGAACAAATTGATATTTACCAATCGTGTTTTTTAGATATTCTTTTTGAACCAGAGTGCTAGGTCCAAGTTTTCCTACAGGTTTCCTTGGATCCTTGGGCGAATGCCTAGGGGTATTTAAGTTGGCCTGTAGACGCATAATATAATATTTATAGTTTCGGATATATTTATCAAATTTCTTTTTCCAAATTAAGTTTTCAAAAATTATAACCTAAGCAACAAGCAACCATGTTTGTATTTTTCTATCATTTAATGCTATTGCTAATGTCAACCTAAGAAAGTTTAAACTTTAGGAAAGTAAAAAGGATTATACCATAAAGTGGTTACTAACTGGTGCCAATTAAAATAAATTGAGTAATTTTGTACATCATCTTCTTTTAGTCAATAAAATTGTTAAGCACTAAATTACAAGAAAGAACTCTTTTTGTTACTCCTATGAATTTATTTGTTTTAATGCACAGACTCAATTAAGATTTTATCAACGAAATTGGATAAAAAAATCAATAAAATATCGTTAAAGAAACAAGTGAAATAAATTATTTTGTTTTTAAACCGAGATTAGGTTTAAAGCTGTTTATTAAAATGTTTTTGCATTAAAAGTTTCGTAGAATTCAATTAAGACAGCATAAAACTTGCAAACGAACTACGCCCTAGTCCAAGCCTAGATACCCAATAATTAAGGGTAAAATAAAATATACCATATAATTTAAGTTCAATTATACATTTTTTAATATGCTTTAAAAGCCAGAAACGAAACTCTAAGAAAACTATAAGATTTCAAACATGAAACTTATACCGTTATTATATTTATTGATATTATATCCCTTAAAAACACAATTGAAAAAATTTGATGGCGATCTTGTTAAAGATGTTGTCAATTTTTTGCGGGTGCAAGTGAAACCTACAAAAGTCGTTGCATATTTATGTTGGCCCGCAGGTAAACTCATAATAATAATATAAACATAAAATTACAATAAACAATTATCATAAATCTTAAACTGTTATCAAGAGGATCAAAACTAACCACAATATTAAAAAAGAGAATGTCATTCCAAACTTCATTAACTTGAAATACAAATCGAAGAACTCACGAATTATTATTATTATATAGTAGAATTTGCTAAATATAAATGACTACAAATGGAAATTAAAGATGCGTATAAAACATTAGAACTTTTAAACATACAATTATTGAACATTCATCAGTACCTAATACCTAATTGTAACTTCAAATCCTTTACTTTTTGATTCTATTGATTATAATATTAGATCAGATGTATTTAATATATGTAGGTTTACAAATTATATTAAAAATTAAAATTGCAAAATAAATTGAATATATTATCTGAAAATAATTCTCTACATTTAAATTTGTGTATATCCAATCAAATTTAAATTATGATTTGAAAGTAATTTTCAGTAGAAATATTGAAAATGTACCTTTTTATAAAAGATTTTTAAGGCGATAGTCGGCAAATGCGAGCGCTTGATTTTTAAATTCGCTTGATATTTGGGGTTTTGCTCATAATTTTTTTTCTATTGAAGCTTTTTTAAAATTTCTTTTTTTGGCACACAGAAGAGTCTTGTGGCTACCAATTTCTTCTGGTTTTGTTTTTGTAAGTCACACCAAATACTCATACGGCAGCAGTAAAATTGGCACTTTTAAAAAAAACCTGGTCCTAGAAAATACCATTTTTCTTTAACAAGGGACCTTCAAATTGAGATTTGTAAAATTTTCTCTTATCTAAATACACAACTTCACAAAAGTGTTATTCTGTTTTTCCGATTATATCGAGTATAAGGTTTAAAACAGCAAGCAAAACTTGCTCATTTTTAGGTTAGATTTGATTGTCTATAAATCTAAAAATTCAATAAAAAATACAAAAACAAAATAATAGACATGTTATGCCAAGTATTAATGAACTACTACTACAAATAAAACAGAATTTCATTTACTGGTTTGTCTAAAAAATGGTATTCCGTAGAGTCACATTTTACGCTCACAAAATTTCGCCGACTGTCGTCTTAAATTTATCAAATGTATAGGTAAATAAAAATATCCTAAAGATTGGTTGGATATCATTTACAATGCAAGAAATGATTATCAAATGTAGTTAATATTTTTAAAACCTTTATTATGCATCTCCATGGGAAAAAATTATCACCAAAATTTCAAAATAATATTTCTTGTAATATTTATTTTATTTAAAAAAAATAATAATATTTTTGAAAATTTTTCAAAAGCTATAACTTTTTAAGGAAGTATTTCCGGAAATTACTTATTTATCAAAAATGCTTAGTTTCACTTCCTCTATTACCCCAAAAATTTTGGCAGTTATTCAGGAACTCATATTCTTTATAAAAAAAATTAATAAACCACATAAGGTTAGGTTCAAATTTTTGCTTTTCATTGTAATAAAGTTTAAAACTTGAAAAGAATTTATTTAAAACCGAAAGAAGTTCCTTTATTTTTAGAACCAAAAAAAGTATGTTTAAAATACATAATTTAAAGTTGCTGAAAATTTACTCCAATTCAAAGAAGTTCTTTAACTACTTGCTTAAAATGTAAAATTTACCCAATAATTATTAAAAATAAAATTTTATAATACAAAGAAAAAGTTAAAATTTTAAGCAAAAAATATGGGAATTTACTAAAAATTTATAGTAAGTGATGTTTTTGAAATACATAATTTTGTTTCACATATTTGTAATTCCGACGTTTTGGCAAAAGGCCAAATGAAATAAGGCCGGACGATAAAAGGCCGAATTGGACGAAATGCCGAGTTGCTCGATAAAATCCGAATTAAACTAAATCCTGAAAGAAAAAGCAAATCGTCAATATGGATATAGGACATGAACAAAGGGGGAAAAGAAAAAAACTGAAATAACGTAACCAAATTTTAAATGTGAACAAATGATTGTAGGAAAAAATATGGTAAATTAAAGAGTGTAAAGTGGAAGAGTAAAAACACAATGAACACACCTATTTAATTGAATCATTCTTTTTTAAATCATTTTTTGATTTGTTTGCAACGGCTTTTTATCATTCGGCCTTTCATCGTTGGGCCATTTGTACAAGTCAGCCATTTATCCTTCGGCTTTTATCTTTTGGCCTTGTGTTGGTCTTTTAATATTCAGCCGTTTTTTTTTTTCGGCCTATATGAATATCGGTCATTTTCCTACATGTCAACCTTTTGTAGTTCCGCCTATTCGGCTTTTTGTCCCTGTGCCAAAATTGTGGTTATATTAAAGTTATATCGTGGGCGTACAAGGAAAACCCACTAAGTCACAAAATGCAACTTTCGAGAAAAACGCATTTTAATGTTATAAGGCTTGTGTAAAATCCAGTTTTAATATTTTGAAGAGTCTGTAACTTCCTTAATAAGTTTTCTTGTAAGTTGTATCACACCAATATGGACTTATACTCGATAGAACTCAATTCTTTCCAAAACTGGACTTAGTGGGTTTTCCTTGTACGCCCACGATTTGTTACTTAATTAAATACTGAATTTATAAAATTCATTTATTTCAAGTCTACAAATTTCATCTCAAAAAGAATTTACATATGCACCAACTCGCGACAACATTTCCTAAATTTGGTAATAATAGTGAGGTTCTATGCAAAGTAGAAGCCAAAGAACTTTTATTTTATGTAGTTGATATGGAATGTGAAAACTCAGAGAAGTTACTGATAAAGGTAAGCTGTTATACCCTTAAAATAATAAAAAAATACAATTAAATCCTTTTCACTTAGGCTAACAATAATAATAAATTAATTTTTCCGCATCGTTGGCTGATTTTGGGGAATGTTTCAAAAATACCAGATGATTTAAGTATTTTTGTTAGTAGCCGAGTATACTTAATACATCAAGACGATAATCATGGCCGTAAAGTTATTTCTATTTACAAAATTGATAAATCTAGGTCTTATATTATACACCAAATAGGAAAATTTGATAATATTAATGAACTAAAATACTTATCAGATACTAAAAACAGAAGTGATCTACAGGGAATGCATATGAATTTGAGCTTAGTTATTATACATAATGAAACTCTCCTTCATCTCGAAGATTTAAAGTAAGTTTTGTATATGCTCTATCTAATTACCAAAACATGTGCCTACTAAAGTAGTAAAATAATTGCAATCAACAAAAATGCGCAATCCTGGGTCGGATTTGTACGTGAAAATTTCAAAAATTTTGAATTTTTTCTTTGAAAAAACAAATTAACCGATTTTCATAAATCAAGACCTAAATTTTTCCTATACTTTAGTCTACGTCAAAAATTTCAATTGCCCTCCAACTTCGAAAAAAAAACTAAATATTTAAGCCTCAACTCAAATATCGTAATACGCGATTTAACATAAACAATTAAATTGAATTCCATTTTTCAAATTCAATTTGAAAATGTTAAAAAAAACATTTCTAATGTTTTTTGTCCCAATTGTAGAGATAAGCAGAACGATGCCCTGACAAAACATAATTGGATTTTGGTGAATCATATAGCTGATTTATTAAATATAACTAGACATTTCCGATTCCACAATACATGGGGATACATTAACCCAAATACATCACTTTTTAATGGCGAATTTGGAGATCTTCAACAGCATATTTCTGAAATTGGAGGTATTATATTTATAAGAGTCTATTGCAATATTAATTTTACATGTATCTAGCTACTCCTGGATTTTTTATGGTAAATAGAATACCTATCGTGGATTATATTATTTGCTCAACTCCCACTACAGGACGATTTATATTTCGAGCACCTCCATTGTCAATGGTGTCAAATGTATTTACATTACCATTTGATGTAACAGTGTGGTATGCGTGTTTTTTACTGCTATTTTTAATATTTGTTACCCTTTTCGTAATCGTTAAGTTGGAATGGTGGTCAGATGGTTTTAGTCATAGACCGAATTGGATAGAAGTTATTCAAATGGAAATTGGAGCAGTTTGCCAACAAGGAGTAGAGGCAGAACCAAGAAGCGGAGCCGGAAGAATTGCAACTTTTACAATGGTTTTGTCGTTCATGTTTTTATACGTTTCGTATTCAGCAAACATTGTTGCTTTACTTCAATCTACGACAGATAGCTTCAGAACTTTGGAAGATCTTTTGAATTCTAGGATTAAATTGGGAGTTGAAGATACACCGTATAAGGTTGTTTATGGGGTATAAATTATAAATATTTAAAATTTGTTAAAATAGTAAATTTCCCCTAACTAATCAAATTCCATTTTTCCCTTTATCATTATGACATATTGGCACATTCTGACACCTTATGAAATTCTAACAGAATATGACACATTATGAAATTATGACATATTTTGACAATATGACACATGACAGTATATGATACATTATGAAAATATGACACATTATGACACATTACAACATACTATGATACATTATTACATTATGATAATTGAACCATTATGACATATTCCGACACCTTCATAAGAAAATGAATTATTATTATATGATATATGCGATTGGATTTTAAAATTTTGCAGAAATAGCTTAATTTTGATTTGTGGGTAAGTTTATAGTTCCGCAGCCAGTAATAGAAAAACACTGTATTAAACAGAATCATTAGAAATTCCCAAAATCTTAATTTGTAGAACATGTATGGGTTTGTAATGGTTCTGTTTAATACACTTTTTTTCTATTATTGGTTCCCGGACTATTACTTCCGGTGTGCTACCACTTCATCGACAGTCCATTTCATCCACACTACTTTTTCGGCGACAACGGTTTCATCGATATGGCCTTTACATCGACACGACCATTTCATCGACATATACGGTTCATCGACAAACCATTTCTTCGATGAGGACGTTTCATCGACACGGATGTTTCATCGGCATTACCGTTTCATCGACAAACCTTTTCTTCGACGAGGACGCTTTATCGACACTACTTTTCTTCGACTAGGACGTTTCACCGACATTACCTTTTCATCGACAAGCGTTTCTTCGACACTACCTTCTCATCGACAAACCTTTTCTTCGACAAGGACGTTTCATCGACAACCATTTCATCGACTAACCTTTTCTTAGATGATGACGTTTCATCGACACAGATATTTCATCGACAAACCTTTTCTTCGACTAGGACGTTTCATCGACAACCATTTCATCGACACAACCTTTTCATCGACAAACCTTTTCTTCGATGATGACGTTTCATCGACACAGATATTACATCGACAAACCTTTTCTTCCACGAGGACTTTTCATCGACACTACTTTTTCATCGATAAGGACGTTTCACCGACATTACATTTTCATCGACAATCGTTTCTTCGACACTACCTTTTCATCGACAAACAATTTCAACGACATTACCATTTCTTCGTCAATGTCGTTTCATCGACTAAAGTTTTACGGACCCATCAAATGTGTGAGAACAGTGACGGATCCACCATGAAACTAATCAAACTGAAGCGTTTTGGGGACCTCCAAATTTTTTTTCTTGAAACTTTTTGTATCGACTTACCTTTCTCTTATATAATTTCATAGAAAGTCTTTTCATCGACACGGTATTTTCTTAGAAAATGTTTATAGAAAAACTCTCAATGAATAACATGGTCGAAGAAATTGTATTATATCAATGATTTTTTTAACGGATAAATAGTATTATCAACAAAACGTCCTTGTCGAAGAAATGTTAGCGGAAGTCGATGAAAAGGTTATGCCGATGAAAAAGTCTGTTGAAGAAAAGGTCACGTCGATGAAATTGATTTTGATGAAAAATTGTAGCACGTCAGTAAAAGAATTTATATCACAATCCTCCCAAAAATTTCAATCTACCATAACAAAATCTAAAAATATCTAAATACTTAAAACTGTTGTTTTTATAGATGCAAAAAGGAGAGGTTCAAAAGGCCATTTATCATGAAAAAATTCAACCTAATAATTTTTTTAACGCTTCAGTCGGAGTAACGAAAATTCGTGATGAATTTTTTGCTTTTCACTCAGAACCTAATACAATTTACCAACTTGTAAATAAAATGTTTCAAGAAAATGAAAAATGCGGTTTAACCGAAATTAAATATTTGCCGGAAATTTCACCGTGGGTACCAATCCGAAAGAATTCGCCATATAAAGAACTTATTAAAATAGGGTAATTAATTGAATTTTTCTTTTTTTTAGATTAATAATGTATGATATTTTATAGGTATTTAAAACTAAAAGAAGCAGGACTGCAAAATAGAAATTATTTAAAATTCTACACAGAAAAGCCGTTATGCCAAAATAAAGGCGCCAACTTTATTAACGTTAGTATTGATGACTGTTATTTTGCTTCACTGTGTTTTGGCATTGGAATTTGCATTGCTTTTTTCATTTTTGTATTTGAGGTGCTGATAATTAACTTAAAACAGCGCAATCAAATTAATAGTTGAAATTTATTTTGCACATTATCTTTAAAGATATAATAAAACTATATGTATGTAAATTGTATACAGGGTTTCCCATTGAAAACTTTAAATGTCGATTATTTGACAGATAAATTTTTTTCAAAAAATTTTTTTTTGAGGCGGACACATTATAAGGGCGATTTAAGCACTCTCGCGTCGTCTTTACTGCTATTATGCGTTACTTTTGTTACACCCTGTATGTATATAGATATCATAATAGATTCTTATAGTGTAATTCTGTGCAATTGTAAGCTCCTACAGAAAATATCTGCAGGGTTGTTATAAGGATTGTAATGGTTGGGTTTCATTGTCACCAGACATATATTTTCTGTAAGGACCAGGTTTACACAGAATGGACCCTTAGGCTAGATTAGCATTGAGTAGGAACTTGCCTGAACAACTTTGTTAAAATACGCACTTATTTTCCCGTTAATTTTTCTTTTATTTTAATTATTAAATTATATTATACTCATAAATCTAATAAAATATTTATTTTTGCTGTATGACCTGTTTGTGCTTGATTTTGTCCAGAATTTCGTTTTAATTGAACTTCTTTAAAAGTATTGGAAATAGCAAGTAAAATATTTACCCAAGGTAAGCAACCTTAGCGGGAGAAGTTTAAGTCATGCATTTCATAAAAACGATAGAAAAAAATTTGGAGAGCTCACTTGTCATCCCATCACAATCGCTTTCCCGTTATTGTTTTATAAAGAAAAGGATCCTCAAAATTTTAAGCCATCAAACTTCTTGATCGGCCCCGGGGTTCTCCCAAACATTTTCAGATTAATAAAAAATATTCCATTATTTTTTTGTAAAAAATTCACGGTTTAAAATTTTCAGTGGGTGGGATCGAAAAAGCGCAAATTTGACTTTGATGGACTGGTACGGGGCGAAATGAAAAGACAGAGAATTTGTACCTTCAAACCGTTCCGATTCAAACAAATCTCTAAAACGTCACGTGTAGCGAGTTTTAGAGTCTTTTTTTGTCTTTTCTCAATATTCAAAATTATTCGACGCACTTCTTTTAAGCGTAACTTTTGTTACACCCTGTATACAGTGGCGTAGTGGAGTACAGAGGGTGATTTCCACCCCCCTGACGCCCAAATAGAGTTCAAGGCACCTTTTTTGGCATTATATATTTTTTAAATTAATAGGTAAAAATATATGCAAGGTGTCTCACTTTAATTGGTCAATTTGCGTTTCATAAAAGGCAACCTGATAAAAACTTATCGCCAACTTAAATTTGACATAATAGCTGTAAACTACTCGATATTCAAAATTTTATGAGAAACCGCCATCTTGGAATGGACACCCAGTATATTATTAAAATATTTTTTTTTCTATGTACAAACGTGTAAAAAATGGCACTTTTGACACTCATGACGAACATTAAAAACGTCATTTTTTGACAAGTTTAGAAGATAGCACTAGTAATTTACTTTCTGCACTAGTGTAGAAAGGAGAAAGGGATTTACTTACTACACTAGTGCAGAAAGTACGTAACAAAACCATGGTTACTATGTAAACAACTACTAATATTTTCATAAATTTCATTAATATGTAGAAAAAATATTTTACATCAAAATATGACAAAATTATTTTGTTAAGTTATTTTTAATTTGAGAATCTGCAGACAAATTTTTACTGGTCATTTTATTTTTTGATTATTTGGTTATTTTGTTGTTTTGGAGTGGAAATCTTTATTTTTAATTGATTTATGCAATCTTTGGTGTCTGATGAAGCCACTAACTTGGCGAAACATGTAACACTAGTTACTAGTTTAGTAGTGTAAATAATAAAGTTGGATAAAGGAATTTTTTTATTTAATTTCTTCGCAAGATTTCATTTTATTTAGAAAAAATATTGTATGATGTGCGTGTTAAAAAGGCAGTATGGCACTTGAATGAATTGTAGAACTCGCTCCGCTTGATACGCGTCCATAAACATGCATTTTTAACACTTAAATCATAAAGTCTGCCCTTAAAAGAATTGTATATTCTGTCGAAAACCCCATGTCGATATCATTTTAGAGTAATGTTACTTCCTCGCAGCGATCTGAAACCCTGTATGTAGAAATTATTCTTTTTAAGGGAAATGAAGTAAAATTTTTTAAAAACTGAACACCAGCGGTACAACCACATGCGACTGCGTTATGCGCGATTTTTTTAAACATTTTATACTCGATTTTCTTTCTGAAGCCCACGGTGAAAAGTTAAAAGTGCCGATTTTCTTGCTTATTAATAGTAAGGTAGAAAGGAAAATAAAAAATATTTGACTGTCATAGCTGGTGGATTTTTAGATGAAAATCGAAAAGTAACGCTAAAATTCCTCTCTGCACATATCCTATCGCTGTGACGCCAAGTGGTTACGCTTGGACACACAAAAACGGTTCTATCTCCACAGGATGTGAGAATTGAAGGGACCCAATTTCGTCGCTTCCCTTTAAAACCGACGGAGTTGTGATTTTGTGGGTCATGTGACGGTGCAAATATTAATTATTTCGTAAAAAGTGAAAAATTTCAGACCGAAATTTTGGCTTCAAACGGAAATTGTGCTTATTTTTGCTACATTTTCAGTCATAACTCAAAAACGAAAAGAGATGGCGAAATGATTCTTTTTTTGTCCTAAATTGGACCTAAAGAGTTTTTATGGTGGGTGCAATTAGTGGGGGTGAAATGGAATTTGAGGGGTTAATTAGACCGAAACCCGTCAAAAATTGTTCAAAAATCAAAAAACCCTATACGTGAGCGGTTTTGGTTCTAACAGTAGATTCGGCAGTTTTTAAAAATGAAAATCCGTTAAAAATGGCCGGGCGGGAGCCCAACACCCCTAATTTCAAAAATTCTATTTTATTTTCCTAACTCCTTCGAGTATAAAAACAAAAAATTGTCTATACACTCTAGAAATTACTCTTTTTAAGGGAAATGAAGCGAAAGTTGAAAATTTTTAATAACTGTGGGCGCCAGTTGTTCAAAACGTAGCGCGCGTTTGTGCGATTTTTTGAACATTTTACGTTCGATTTTTTTCTGAAGCAAAGGGTGAAAATTTTGAAGTGTTGATCAAAAGTTACAAATTTTCAAGGTCCGCGTCGAAAAAGCAAGAAAAACGAAATGCAAATTTAAAGGCCCCAAATTAATATAAAAAATCAAGATATCAAAAAATGGTTCGGATCGGCAAGATAACGGGTAATTTGTTTGTAAATCAAAAAACTGCGATTACCCATCAAACTTCTTGAAAGATATACAGAGTGCAACGAAAGTAACGCATAATAGCACTAACTTTTTAATTTAAAGTTATATGTATAAAAAAATTAAATACAAAAGTTTTTTAGTTAAAATCAGTGCATATTTTGTCATTTATAGTTTTTACTTATCTTTCTTGTTTCTAAAGCAAGTAATTATTTTTAAAATACCGATTTATTATTCGCGATTTCGGAGATTTTTAATCTTAAAAATTATTTTCGAAAAACTTTAATAACATTAGAACGGTGCAAAAATTTTCAAAAATTCTGTATGTATCATGAATTCAATAGGTAATAAAAATCAGATATTTCAATTTTTGTAGTTACTATAGCGTACTATGTCGTTTTTTTACACCAAAACTCATAAAAAATCAATTTTATTCGTAAATTATTTTGGAAAAGCTTTAATAACATTAGAACGGTGCAAGATTTTTTAAAAAATCACATTTTTCAGTTTTTGTAGTTTCTCAATATACGACCTCTGATGGTCATTTATAAAGCTAGAAGGGGAGAGTAAGAAATAAAAACCTGTTTATGTAATCTTTATGTGTCGGTGCTTATAAATCAATTTTTTAGTCACCAAATATGCTATAACGGCAAGTGTATTTACTAAAACCAATAAAAATTCAAAGCACAACAAAGCCTTTCCTTGTCTTCCTCCATTTTTTTTCAAAATAGCGCCATCTATACCTAGTCGAAATTACCAATCTTTTCTTTACACTTTTTCTGTATGCAGCGAAGCTATTCATAATAAATAAGAAATAAAAATTTTGGAGAAAAGTTTCCTGTTAAAGGTTGTTTGTTCTGGTTTGTTAACTTAACCAACTTGACTTCTTTAAATGGGTGATATTTGCTGCCACCAGGTAGATTTAAGGATTCTAATAGTACGACGAAGAATTAAACTTAGACACAGATAACTTAAATAGTGCGACTAGTCGCTTTGGCGAACCAAACAGGAGTTGTGTGTTGCTTATACTAAATCTAAGAAGGGTGGTCAATTAATGGTTCCAATAAATATTATCTTGGGGAATTCCAGAAATTAGGAAATGGTTATTACAATTAAAACTAATACTAAGAAATATACATACAATTATTTGGAAATGAGGGTCGGTGTACCGATGGTTGTGTTTATAATAAAAAAAATACACATCATTCCTATTTATTAATATGCTAAAATTTATTTTTATTATAATTATCATTCAATCAAATTATTGTTTGAGGGTTTCTAAAAGAGACACTCTTATTTTTATCATTTTTTTTTTATTTTTTATTTTTACTTTTTTTATTATAAAATATAGCATTGTAAAATACAGAAAAATGTGCAAATAAAACATACTAATAAATACCATTTTAAAAACAATATAGTTGGTTATTCTAGCAACAAAACAGCGAAACTTATGCAAAAATTAAAATTTTTAAAATATGCCCTGAAATGAACTGAAAAACTTTTGTATTTAATTTTTATAATTAACTCTTTAAATTAAAAATGACGGCTATTATGCATTACTATTGTTACACCCTGATTGCCTCTTGCTTTTGTTGTTGTGTGTTTATTTTGGTCGTCTTTTCTAGGGTTTTATGCCCTCTTTACTTTGTGTTTATTGTAGATGAAATTGTGTTGTATTTTGGTTTGATTTGAGTTTTAATGGTGAAGATTCCAGAGATCAGTTGATTTGAGTTGTTTACTGCTTTAAATTTGAGCCAGTTTGTGTTGTTTGGGTTTATTTTTTCCACGTTTGTGGTGAATTTTGGCGATTGCGCAATTTCCAGTAGGACCGGGAAATGGTCAGAGCTGAATGTGTTGATTGTGGTACATTCTGTGTATGTGTTTAATTTGCTTGTGATGAAGATGTCCAGCGTGTTGTGCTGTCTGGTGGGCTCGTCTGGGTGGCTCATTTGGTAGTCTTCTTTGTTGAGTAGGTTAAAAATTACTCGACCTGAGGTATTTGTCGAGGGGCAGTTCCACATGGGATGTTTGGCATTTAAATCACCGCCGATGATGAGTGGAAAATTCGGGTTGCACAGTTTTTTCACATCTAGCTTGTCCAATGTTTTTCTTGGTTATAGGTATACGCTTGATATTGTTATTTCACCGCTGTTTTTGTGTGTAGTTTAATTTGAGTTTTTGACAAGGATTGCCGTTCCTCCTGAGGTGGTGGCAGAGTTTCGGTCATTTCTGTAGACGCCATAGTTTGGTATGTTTAGGGCATGTCTTGCGGTTAATTTGGTCTCTTGTAACAACATTATGTCGATTTTCATTGATTCTAGAAGTAGTTGAATTTCATGTTTTTGACGCAGGACGCCATTTGCATTGAAGGTAATTATTTTTAGGTTTTTTGGGCTTGCCATAATTAATTTAATACACTCATAGCTGCCTCCACAACGATAAGCATTTTATCGATTGGGTCGGTTGTTTGTTTTATTTTTGTTGCGGTTTCTTTTAACGTTTTCATTATTTTAGTTAGATTGATTGACTTGAAGAGATCGAGGATTTCTTTCAGGCTGCTGGAAGTGTCGCTATCTGGAGCTGTGCTTGTTGGGGTTTCGGTGATGACCTTTGTCCACCTGTTGGCCGGGGATGGGTTTTCAGTGGTGGCTGTCTCCTTGACCGTTTTCAGGGCCGGGAATTTTTCGGCTGAGAGATTGAATTCCTGCGCGGGGATGCTGGTGTTTGAGAATTTTAGTCTCCTTTTGGAGGCTTTTTTGTTTTCAGTTTTGTAGACTTCGCATCCGCGATAGCTTGCCGGATGGTTTTTGGTACAGTTGATGCATTTTATGTCGCTTGTTTCGGTGACTTTGCAGTCCTTGGCCGTGAGTGATTCTTCGCATTTCACGCATCTGGGTTTGCGATTGCAATTAAAGGACGAGTGCCAGTACATTTGGCAGTTATAACATTGTGGTACATTAGGGTTTCTGTATGGCTCTACTGTGATAGTCATGTCACATAGAAATTCTAGTTTCTAGAACGCTTCGATGTCCTTTGACGTGGTAACCAGAATTATTGGGAGAATTCGCTTGTCTGAGTTGAATCTTGGTTTTAGGCGCTGTGCGTCGATGAAGTTTAAGTTGTTGAGTCTTAGTTCTTGGTGTATTTCCTCGATTGATCGGTCCGTTGGGACGTGTTTGATGAGGCATTTCCTTGGTTTGGTTTCCTTGGCGTTGTAGGAGAAGTACTCGTAATCTTTGCTTTTAAGTAATTGGGTGATGGCATGGAAGTCCGTGATGTTGTCTGATTTGCAGAGGATGTAGTCGGAAAATAGTTTAAGCGTTGGCTTTTTAATTTTTGGGGTTTGTAAGTCCCTTGTTAATTCATCGAATTTATCTGTATAGATAAATATGGGTGGAGTTTTAGGAGAGTTCCTCTGTTCGGGTTTCTTGGCGTCTTGTTTGGCGGTTTTGATGATTTTATGGTCCATTTCGTCATCAGAATATTCGTCGTCGGATAGTGGTTGGAAGTTGTTATCGGTGTTGACGGTGACTTCGGGGTATAGATGCGTTGTGTCTAACCCACGACGCTTGTCGGCCATTTCGATTGTTGATTTGCGTTTTGGCATTTGTAGTGGTTTGTGCACTTTGTTTAATAGTGAGGACGCGGAATTTTGTTGGGAATGGGGCAAACCCGCTTGCGCTTGCCGGACCCGTCCCAGGACGGCGGCTGTGGAGGGCAATACGACGCAAGACGGATTTGTTGGTGTTATGATGTGTGGGTTTCTTATCGAAGTGCAGGTTTCTTATTCTAGTAGTACATAAATGTACTGCAATAAGCGTGGCGTACTAAAAAGTACGATTGTAGAAGTGGCTCTGGAAGGCTGTTGGCTGTGGAAAACTGTTGGCTCTAGAAGGCTGTTGCTCTGTCGAGTGCTGGTAGTCTGACCAATCGTTGATTGCTACGACGTTGCTGTCTATTCGCTTTTTTGATTAAAAGCTTACTCTTGAAGTGTCAAGTTTTCGCTCCTTGCTTTGGTTTTTTTTGGTACATTATTATTATTTTTCTTTTCTTCGGGTCTTACACCCGCTTTTCTTTTTTACTCCTGCATGGAGATGGTTTTATGTTTAGTCATGGTTGCAGTTTTCTGTGCGAAGATGATTTTAATGAGCTTATTGGAGTTTGTTTGACTCTTCTTTTTGAAGTTGGTGTTCAAGTGCTCCATTCCATTTTTGATGTTCTCAATCTTAAGTTGATTATGGATTTGTTCATTCTTGGTATATCTTTCAGCGTTGGATAGCATCCGGAGTGACTTGTTTTGAATTATCTGTAGTTTCTTTTTGTAGCTATTTGATGTTAGTGTCCATATTGGGCAAGCGTAGGTCATTGTAGGCCTTATGATCTGCTTGAAATAGGTCGCAGTTGTTCTGTTATCGATTTGCCCCGTTTTGGTGATGGGGTAGAGGATTTTGTTTTTGGCCATCGTTGCTCTCTTAATTTGCTCCAGGTGTTTGTTGAAATTCAGTTTGGTGTCCATCGTGACCCCTAGATATTTTACCTCGCTGGACCATTTGATTGGATGGTTTTTAATTTTGACCTTGCTTACGCATTGTTTTTTGGTTTTAGTGAAAAGTATTGCCTCCGTTTTTTCATGGTTTAGCTCCAAGGACCAGTCGTCGAAGTACTTGGTGATTTTCTCAAGGTGGTTGTTGAGGAGTTTAACTAGAAGTTCCTTATCTCTTGACGTGCAAAAGATTGCGGTGTCATCAGCGAATGTTGCATTCTGGACTCTGTGATCGAGGCTGGTCGGTAGGTCATTTATCTAGATGTTAAAAAGTTGAGGGCCCAGACATGACCCTTGTGGCATTTCGGCGCTGATCTGGTGGGTTTTGGAGGTTTCCCCATTTACCACCACGACGAATGTCCTGTTTTGGAGGTAGGTTTTGATTATTCTCGTTAGGTTCAGTGGGGTGTTGGTCAAGTTCAGCTTGGCGACTAGTGCGTCGTGGTTGACCTTGTCGAACGCTTTTTGGAGGTCGATTGTGACCATACCGGTGGACTGTTTTCGGTTGAATCCAACTGTGATGTTCTCAGCGATGCGGGCGACTTGGTGCACTGTGGAGTGTTCACGCCTGAACCCAAACTGACTATCGATGATTATTTCCTTGTCGTACAGATGATCTTCGAGTCTGCTCTTGATGATCGTTTCCAATACTTTGCTCATCGTGCTCAGTAGACTGATGGGCCTGTAGCTGCTGGTCGCGTTTCTTGGCTTTTCTTTTTGTAAGATTGGTATAATCATCGCACGTTTCCAGGTTTCGGGAAAGTACTCAAGTCGGAGGCAGGCGTTATAAATGGATTCCAGTTTTCTAATTTTGTTTCCTGGCAGATGTTTCAGGGCGAGGTTGGGTATTTCATCGCTTTCTGGTGCTTTGCGATTCTTGATTTCCTGGAATGTGGTAGTGATTTCTTCGCAGGTGCTCGGGTCATTTTGTATTATTCGAGTGGTGTTTGTTACAAGCTCTTGAATTGCCGGGTTTGATAAAGGGCTTGAGGTGAACTGCTCTTTAAGGGATGTTGCAAGTAGGTCAGCGATTTCTTTTTTTGTCGTCACAGGGCCTTGGCTAGTGATGAGTGATTCGATTTCGTTATTGGCTCCTTTCCTTAGTTTTGGTAGCGTCCAGATGCTGCGTTCGGTCATTTTTTTAACTCTTTCTCCCCAGTTAAATATGTTGTTAACGGTAATGTTACTTTTTATCTCTTTTTTTAATTTGTTGAGTTCACGCTTGAAGTCAGGGCACCTGGTTGTCTGGTACATTTTTCGGATGTAGTTTTTCCTTTTGATTAGCTGCACTATGTTTTGCGGGAGGGTGGGCCCTGAGTAATTATTTTTTGGTTTCTTTTGCGCGGTTTTTATTGCAGACTTGATGTCCATTGAAAGCTTCTCAATTTCAAGGTCGATTTCGTTCTGGTTGTTGAGTTCGGCTTGACATTCGTGACTGGTTAGGATGTGTTTGAATTTTATCCAGTCGATGTGCTGGTTATTGCTCGCTGAATCGAGGGGGGGGTTGTTGCTCAATCTCTAGGAGTACGAGGTAGTGGTCTGAATTCAGACCATTTAGCGTTGTTGCTGCGGAGTAGGTCTCGGCATTGTTGTTGTGTTCCCTTGTTGTCTCGTCCGGGTGAAAAAGCGTGTAAGTATCGTCGTTCACCATTTGAAGGATGTTTTTACCCGACTGGTTGTCGTTGGAACAGTTCCAGTGCTGATGTTTGGAGTTGAAGTCACCGCCAAGGATTGTGGGTAGGCTTGGGTGTCCCAATTTATTCAACTCGCACGACTGAATGGTGTTGCTGGGTGGGTTATAGACACTGGTGATGATTATCTCGCCGTCTTGGGTGTTTATTTTAATCTGGGTTGCTTCTAGGGTCTTGAGCTTTGGAGTTTTTAAGTGCTGGTGTTTGATTGAACTCTTGATTAGAATGGCTGTTCCGCCCCCTGTTTTTACGGGTCTGTCATTACGATAGAACTTGTAATTGGGTATTTGGAAGCGGAGGTTGTCGTTTAACCTTGTTTCTTGAATTAGCATGACGTCGACCTTGAGGTTTTCAAGAAGGTGTTTGATCTCGGTTTTTTGCCTGCAGATGCCGTTGGCGTTGAAGGTGATTATTTTTAGATTTTTTAATGGAGCCATCTTAATTAATTAGGGTCATTGCTGCTTCTACTATGATGAGGAGCTTCTCCATAGTGTCTGGTGTTTCTTTGATTTTTTTTTGGCGCAGCTTTCAGTGTTTTTAGGACGTTGCTAATGTTAAACGTCTTGAGTAACTCTAGGATGTCCTTCAGACCATTCGTGGAATCGCTGGACTGTTCTTGGGTTGAGGGCTGGGGCGAGGCGGGTTTGCTTTCTCGATCTAGGCGCATCCGCTTCCATCGTGACGCGTTGTTGTCTTCGACGCTTGATGTGTTCCAGGTCGTTGGTAGTTGGGGGAAATGTTCCAAGGTCGCGTTAAATTGTCGTGGGGGTTCTGGTTTTTTTGCGCTTGATTGTTTCTGTTTAGCGCGCCGATCTCTGGCTTTTTGATTTTCTATCTTGTAGACCTGCATCCATGGTAGCTGGCAGGGTGGTTTTCGCCACAGTTCGCGCATTTTATCTGATTGGTTTGAGTGACCTTGCATTGTTTTGCGAGGTGATTTTCGCCGCATTTCACACACTTTGGTTTTTTGTTACAATTATAGGACGAATGTCCAAAAGCCTGGCAGTTGTAACATTGTGGGACGTCATGGTTTTTGTACGGAGTGACGTGGATTTTCATTCCGCATAAGTATTCAAGGTTATAGAAACCGTCGATGTCTTCGGCCGTGGTGGTGACGAGGATTATCGGTAGGGTGCGCTTGTCGGAGGCCAAGCGTGGTTTAAGCCGTTGGGCGTTGATAAATCTTAGGTTTTTATTAGCCTTAAGCTCCTCTTGAATCTCGTCCATGCACCTATCGGTTGGGACGCGTTTGATCAGACATTTCTTTGGTCTGTTTCTCTTGGGGTTGTAGGTGAAGTATTCGTACTCCTTCTCCTTGAGGAGATTAGTTGTTTTGAGGAAACTGTCTGTGTCCTTGGAAGAGCACAGAATGTAGTCCAAGTTAAGTTTCAAGTTTGGGCTGGGGATGTTGGCCGCATTAATGTCGGCGATGAGTTAGGCCGATTTATTAGTATAGATGTAGATCCGGTGGTGGTCTGGTTTGGGAGATTTTAGCGATTTAAATAAAGAACACTTTTTACTAAAAAAAACATCATTTAAATTCAACAAATCCAATGTTTTCTCGAAAGAAAAGATTTTCTAGATTTGAAAAGACCCAAAAACCATAAGACACAAGGTACCTAAATTGGGCGATGGGAATAATTCAGCGCTGAATGCTGAATATGAATAATGTCTTATTTTTAAATTTATTATTTTTATTGAATATCTAAAAAAAATTTAAACATTTAACCCAAAATTTAATCTTGTTTAGGGGCCCCAAAATTTCTGAAAAATATGAACTGTTAAAGAACTTATAGCTTTTTAAGTTTATTTATTTGATGTACAAAAACATTATTGTATAATAACCGATTTTTGTAAGTAAGTTTAAAAATTAATAAATTATTGAAAAAAAAATACTCTCAAATTGAGACAACCAAATTTTCTGCCCCCGGGTAAGTGCCTACTTTGCCCTTAACCTATTGGGAAACGCGGCCATGGCTTTTCCTAATTATTGAATATTTCAACGAAGTTACTTCAACCTCGCAACTGTTATCTAAATATTTACTATCTTAATTTTTATTGTAGATTGATGTACCTATTGTATTAAATTCAAATAAAAATTAGATATTGTTTTTGGGTTAATTTTTTGATTTTTCGAGACCGGGGGGCTGGACCATTAATTTTTACCCGGGCCAATTTTAACCTTGTATCCGGCCTTGGCTACTAAAGAGCAGTAAGAACCTGTGGTAAGAACATTCTTTATAATTACCATATATCTTCTTACGTACAAATTACATGGGGAAATATCGTCTTAAAAAAATCTTTAATATTTTTTACATTTACTTAGAGAAAAGTTTCTTATTAGGTGATTGAATGACTATAATAATTTATTAATGATGTTCATGTGGAAATATTTATAACAAAAAAAATTTAGGACAGGTAATAAAAATGTTTTTCACAATCCAAGAATGAATCAACAAAAAATGTACATTGTGATTTCATAAGTTTTAATCGCCCTTAAGTTACTGCTCACTATCAAAGGGCTCATGAACTACCGTTACCCTGTGAACACTATAATCTATAATATCTGGATCAGCAATTATCAGAAAGAAAATAATTAAATATTATGATAGAGTAAGAAATTCAAAGAAATACATTTTGTTGTTTGTAAATAAATATTTAATTAATATTATGAAAAGTAAATAACATATTTCTTTATCTGATTTATTTTAAAATACTCCAAATCATCACAAGATTTTAATTTATTTCAAAAATTAAAGCTCTTAAGTGTTTTTGTCTTACAAATTCACTCGATTGTAACCTCCACTAAAAATACCTTTTTTCCGTTTAAAGACGAAACTCTTAAAATATTTTATTTTATTAATTATTAGGAATTACAATTCACATTTTTTTACATTATGTAAAGATCTAATGTATAAATATTTACAACGTTTTAAATATAATTTATAATTTGATGTAAATTTATCTTAAAATGTAAGTGTTTTCACGAACTTAACTAATAGTGCTAACTCATAAATTCATAATAAAATCTTCCAATGATAATTCTGAATCGCTTAACGAATCTGATGAATCAAGAGTTACATCTGACCAATTAAGATCGTTATCTTCATCTTCTTCTTCTTCTCCGTCTTCATTTGCATTATTGTCATTATTTTCATTTTCGTTGTCTGTTCGATGTCCTAATAATTTTAGAAACAAATATAATAAAATCTTAATCAAATATTGTATAACAGAAAGAACTTTATTTGAAGGTAAAATCTAACTGATTTGCAAACAAAAGATTTTTGTCTCGCGTGCAGTTATGAATGTGTCTTATATCTGCAGAGTGTAAGAGTGAACGGAAACTCCTGTTTGCAAAACGTACAGACAATAGACTTCCGACACACAGGCAAAACTGACACTAAAATTGTTTTCTATTGGAACTAATTTATATTTTTTTATGTAGTCTATACAGGGTGTCCCATAATATGTGGGACCCACTTCTAGGGTGGGTAGTAGATGTCAAGAGAATAAGAAAAGTTCATATAAACTTATGTCCAATTTCGCCTCACAAGAGAGCTACAGCTCTTTAAAGGTGTTCTTAAAAAGTAGTCTATTTCAAAACAAATTCAAGTACAAATTAACAGATTTGATATTTGGTATGAATCATAATACAGTTAGGATACGTTATCGTGTATTTTTTCAATTCTTAAACAGTTTTGAGTTTTGGGAATTGTGTTGACCATCAATAAAATGCATTTTCTTCGAAAACGGCGCACTCTACCGACAAGAGTACATTTTTTGTTAAGAATTAAATGGGGAACATTAATTTGAAGAAAAACTGCTGTAAAAGTTAATTACAAAAAAGTTATGACAATTTTTAACCTCAACTCTCCCCGAATCTACCCTTTCAAAGCAAGCAAAAAATTTGAAAAAAATCACAAAAATGTATCTTAGGTGTATTATGATTCACACCAAATTTCAAGTCTCCACTCCAATTTATTTTGAAATAAACGAGCAAATACCTACTTTTTAACAACACCTTTCAAGAGCTGTAGCTCCCTTATGAGGAGAAATTGAACATAAGTTTATATGAACTTTTCTTATTCTTTTGACATCTACTACCCACCCTAGAAGTGGGTCCCACATATTATGGGACACCCTGTACATGTAAGTAATCTAATAGGAAATAAGTATCAAGTGTTGCTTGGTTTGGAATCATGCCTTAATTTGTAGTCACTCACCGTCACCATCTCCATCACTTGCGTCATCATCTGATCCAACCAAATCGCCTTCATCCTCTTCATCATCATCATCTTCTTCTAGATCATCAGAATCATCCCGTCTTCTTCCTACGTCATATAAACGAACAACTGACTCTTGAACCGCATGGTACAAGCCTTGATTCTCAACAATTGCAATTTGGCTATCGAAATTATTAACAACAAGATCATAAATATTTCTTTTTACATCTATTGTTGCTATACTAGAATAATCAGAGGCGTCTAATGTTTTAAAACTTGAATCGTAAGTGGTATCATCATCTTTTTCTTGTTCGACTGAAACTCCATAAATTGCGTTATTTACGGTGGCAAATACTACGTTGCATTGGTTTAAAGCAGGTACAGTCTTTAACAAGTGAAATGTTCTCATATCCCATACTTCAGTATTTGAAACAATCTAAAAAAACAATTTTATGGAATCAAAATAAGATGGAGTATGTGGTATCATTTTGTACAGAGACATCCAGTATATCAAGGGTTTCATGAAAGAGGACCAATTATTGGATAATCATTTTTAAGGGCATCTGATTAAAAATTTTGAAATTTGGTCATACGGCCCTGTTTCATGAAACCCTCAATGTATTATTATATTCCACAATGATAATTTTATGATATCGCACAGAATTAATAATCCTGTAAATTTGAAATAAACATAATTTTAAAAAAGTGCACCAGGTATTTAAATTTAAATAGGGAAAAAAAAGGCTGAAGAATTACTAAAGAAAAAAACTCTAAAGTTCTAAACTCAATGGTACTAGATAGATAGAATTGGTACTAGTACTAGGATAGACACGGGAGAGTGTCGCTACTGGTACTTATCTATACTGTGGTCTATGTATATATATAACAATAGAAAACAGAAGTCTTTGGTTTTCTATAATACTAAAACCATAAAAAACGGGGAAGGCGTTTTTTTTCGTAGAGAGTTGAAATTTTGCAGGTGGACGGACGAGAAAATTTCAAGACGAAAGTTTTTAAGCCTCTTTTCGATCGGACCGCCCCGAAAAAAGTTATTCCACCCCGAACGAAAAATCGAGTAAGTGTCCGAAATTCCCCCGAATCGCATCAAATTTTAGTATGTTACGGGGGACCGGAGTCAGAAGACGGCGGTTTTGACCCGCCCGGATCTATCTGTTAAGGGAGCGGAGATACGACCCTTTTTGTATTTTTACCCCGAAATCGGACGTTTTCTGCCCGGAAGTTTTTTCATCAGATTTTAAAAAGTCTGGTTGCATCGTGAAGAGGGATGTCGTTTCTAAGCGAGGTTCGAATTTCAAATTTTTCAAAGGACCCTAACACTCTGAAAAAAAATTCCAAAGTCGGTCGATTTTTCTTGCTTTTTTTCCGGTTTTCGTCGGTGTCAACTTTGAAAAATCGCACCAAAGTCCGGTATTAAAGGGAAGCGACGAAATTTGGCCCTTTTTATTCTCACATCCAGAGAATTAATCGGTACATTTTTTAAGTCACTGGGTGCATCCGTGTGGCGTCGCGGCACCGGCACGCCAAGTGTACAAATTTAGCGTTTTTTCGGGCGACAAAAGTTCTCAAACTGTGTCCCATATATTTCAAGATCGACAGGTGGAAGAAAATCGCGGTTTCTAT
Source organism: Stenus bimaculatus (assembly GCA_963971135.1). Taxonomy (NCBI): domain Eukaryota; kingdom Metazoa; phylum Arthropoda; class Insecta; order Coleoptera; family Staphylinidae; genus Stenus; species Stenus bimaculatus. Next base: position 31,275,746 of record OZ020183.1, on the reverse strand, counting down.
ATTCCTAATCCCAATACCTCCTATTGCCTTAATTCTGAAGCTTTTTTTGATATCTCAATTTTTTATGTTTTTGGCGCCCTCTAATTCGCGGTTTGATTTTCACGTATTTTCGACGCGGAATTTGAAAATTCGTAACTTTTGATCGGTGCCGACTATGTGAATCGAATATTTTTTATTTTCCTCATAACATTAATAGTTATAAGTAAAAAAATCAACACTTTTAAATTTTCACCCCCAGCTTTAGAAAAAAATTTAAACCTAAAATGTTCAAAAATCGCGCCCGACTTTTGCACCACTGCCGGCCACAGTTTTTGATTTCTTTTATATTTTACTTCAATTCCCTTAAGAGGAATAATTTCTGCACCGGATATGCTATCTTTTGTTTTTAAATTCGAAGGGGTTGGAAAGTTAGGCCTATTTTTTAACCGATTTTCAATTTTAAAAGCTCAATCGAATGTGCTCCTCGAACCAAATCCGCCCACTCATAGGGTTTTTTGAATTTCGAAAAAAATAACGAAAAAATGATTTTTTAAAGATATCATTTAAAAAAGCCGAAATTTTTGACGCTTTTCGGTCTAATCAACCCCTCAAATTCTATTTCACCCCCCTGTAATACACCTTCTCTGAAAGCTTTCAAGTTTCGCTTTACGACAAAAAAATAATCACTTCGCTTTCTCTTTTCGTTATCGAGTTATGACTGAAAATGTACCAAAATTAAGCAAAATTTTCGTTTGGAGGCAAAATTTCGGTTTGAAATTTTTTCACTTTTCACAAAATACTTAATTAATATCTTCAAAACTTTTAGCACCGTAAAGGCTTTTAATAACTTAAAATTCGCGCCGTCACCTCCCCCAAGAAATTCCTTGAAAATTATAATTTTCTGTTAAAAATTTCGCTGTCCAGGACCGAATTTGAACCAAAACTTAGTCAAATCTTTGCGAATTTTTTCAAAAAAAAAAATAATTAACCGATTTTTACTAATATTTTTCAAAATGCGTGTATCCACGGTGTTTACCTTTGGTGAAAATCAGAAATCGTTAACTTTTATAATAGTAAATATTAAATATTCACATAATAATATTTCAAATGAAAAAAACTTGAATTTAAATGAACAAAATATTGTTATAAATGAAACTGACAATTCTAATTTGCCTACAACTTTCAGAAATTTACATAAAAGGCAAATTAAGTTGCCCGTTAAATTTAAAGATTTTGAAATGTAATATAGTTTTATATTTTATAAAAAAAGGGAGATGTTAAGAATTTATTATTTTATAATTTTAATATCATATTGCCTATGATTGTTATATTTGATAGTTGTTATGTTTTGTTGTAAAGACAGAAGTTGTTGTAATTTTTATTAATAAAGTTATTAAACTTAACAGTTTTCAAAAAAACAATAAAAACCGATTCCCATTAAAAATTTCAAGACATTAAAAATATCTTGAATTTTTTTTTTTCGAATTTTTTCAAAATCGACCTTGCAAATGACCCCCCAAAAGAAATTTATACCCCAAAAACTCAAAAAAATCATTTTTTTTAGGCAATGTACCTTATAAAATAATTAAATTTTAAAAAAATTATATCGATAATTTTTAAAAACTAATCTGTACGAATTATTATTGTTTTTTAATTTTAGTTATTAAACGAAATATGGATTTTTAACTATACACATTTACTCATTTATCAGAAATATTTTATATAAACATTCATAGTTTTTGAACAAAAAGTCGTATAGCCTTGAATTTATTTTTTATTTTTTTTCTTATTTCTTTAAACTGCAACCCAAAATTATTAACTTTCAAATTTTTAATTTTAAACGCTACACACTTATTTGACATACTAAAGCCACAAGACTTTTCTGTATACCAAAAAATGAAATTTTAAAACAGCTTCAATGGAAAAAATTATGAGCAAAACCGCAAATATCAAGCGAATTTCAAAATCAAGCGCTCGCATTTGCCGACTATCCTTTTAATTATGGTTAACCAAAATACTGGGGATATTCGTTATTAATTTAAAGTATCACTATTTTAAAAAAGCCTATTTAAACTGGCCGTGTAGTTATGCTTAAATAAATTATTTCGTGTAATGCCCAACATTATTGTCAATAACTTTTACTGTTTGTTTTTTTTGTCATTACTTAAAGATAAATTAAAATATTGCCTTTGATTCAAAAAATAAAGATTTTGATACGATTTTTTTTTGTATTTAAGAGGACTTAAATGGCTTTGAAATGAGCTAAAGGGTAAAAAATTTAAAAGGCCCGCCTTTTCAAAAATATCGGCTTTTCGAGCTGGTGGCAACTTCGTCGCTTTTGCAAAAATTCGAAAATACTTTTTTTAATAATTTTCGTAGACTTGATTTTTTTTCTGAAATTTTGTTTTTTTTTTAATTTTCTCTAAAAGTATTCACAATAGCAAGCTAAAAATTTTTCAACGGTTATTCCGATTTTTTTTACGTTACTGCTCACGCAAAGACCTTCTAACAATTTTAAAATGCTAAATTCCCTGACCTTTCCAGGTATTGAAAAAAAAATTAAAATTCCAGGTGTCATCAAATAATATGTATTAAGAGGTTTACTGGACTAATTGTACAGCCCTTATAAATTATTATTTTAAAATAATTCTTTCAGAATATAAAAATGCGATAATTAATCAACAAAACTACTATACCTTTTCAACTTCAAATTGAGACTAATCAATATCAAATTGAGACTTATCAATTTCAAATTGAGAATAATCAATATCAAATTGAGAATAATCAATTTCAAATTGAGAATAATCAATTTCAAATTGAGAATAATCAATTTCAAATTGAGATTTATAAGTTTCACCTAAAAATAATAATTTAATTTGATAAAAGAAAAAATTGTTGCCAAATTTGCGTACAAAGTCTATGAATGATGAATGCCAATGAATTAAAAAATTAGTTTTGACCATATTTAATAAATTATACGTACTCTTTGAATATAAGGAATGAATTTCTTCAAATTAAAATGTTATTTTTAGGTGAAACTAATAATAAATCCCAATTTGAAATTGATTATTCCCAATTTCAAATTGTTTATTCTCAATTTGAAGTTGATTATTCTCAATTTGAAATTGATTATTCTCAATTTGATATTGATTATTCTCAATTTGAAATTGATTAGTCTCAATTTGAAATTGATTATTCTCAATTTGAAGTTGATTAGTCTCAATTTGAAGTTGAAAAGGTATAGTTCTAAAAGGATAAACTTATTTTGAGGAAGACGATTATGAACACGCGATTTAGGAAAGAATGCTCTTAAAGAAAAAAAAATATTACGAATAATAACACCCTTATTTCCTTATCTCCTGACTAGTTTCAACAACAAAAATTTTGTTTTTTAAGATTTTGAAAACTTTCAAACCTTGAAATAATTTGGCACACAATTCAATACCAAATCCAACCTAACTTACAATGTACATGAACATGCCGAGTATGGCGCACCAGTGATAAAATTACAAGAAAGAAATGAAAAATAATCGGAATATTAAGAACGACTTTAAGTTTCCAGGTTTAAAAAAAAATCACTGACATTTCCCTTATTTTTCCAGAATTTTCAAAAATCCCTGACATATCCAGGTTTTCCAGGTTGTTAGATAGAGGAAGCGGGGTAAAAAAAATATTGATATCCCAATTTTTGGTGTGGATAAAATGTTGATTTTTTTCTCGAAATTAAAAGCCCTTTATAACGAATATTTTAGTTCGACGATGCGATGTATCGTTACCGTACAGCGATTATTTTGGTTGCAGGGAGTTGAAAAATGTTGAAAAACACAATTTTGACTTTGCAGGGTCGGTGTGGGGCAAAATGAAAAACTGGAAAGTTTAAATTACCAAGCGTTACAATTTTAAACAATTCTCTTTAACGTCACATGTGGCGATTTGTGATATTTGATTCTGGGTATATTCCGAATGGGGGTATATGCGGCATATGGCGCTTACAAAGCGTTCCGATTTGAACATTTGATGCAAGAGATTTGACCTGCAACGCATAGCAGGTATTCCGTGCACCATCTCCCGAGCTGTGGTTCGTGTGCCGGCATGCGCAATCGTTTTAATCATCTTTAAATTGGCTCTTTGATTGAGAATTCGCTATTTTTTAGCTAATCCTCATCGATTTTCTAGTTTCACTTGACTCAAGAATATTTAAAAAAGGTTCCTTCATTTTAAATTTAATTATACGAATGAATTTATAAAATTTATTATTTATTTTATAAAGAGGAGGCACATACAATGGATAAGATAAAATAAGACCTTGGTTATATACATTTTTACTGTTTTTAATAATGAAAACTGACATTTGACTTCTCCAGCATAAAATCCGATAGGAGCACTCTATGCGCCGTAAACCTGCAAAACCGCATATACCCAATTCGGAATGCTCCCTCTGTTCTGGAGATCCACTTTGCAATTGATTGTTCGCCCCGCCGATATTTATTTTCTTAAAAAAAATTTCAAAAACGGTACAATTTCAAACAGCCCGAAAAGGTTTAAAAATAACTTTCCTGAGATAAAACCATGCCTATTTAACTTTCGCATGTTTCTAGTTAAAGAATATTGTATTCGCGATTTTTTCCCACAGGCCCAAGTCTCAAAATATACAACCCATTTTTTCCCGCTAAAAAACGCGTAAGTTTAACGTTTTCGAAGAATAATTCGCCCACGCCGAGGGGTTCACCTAGGAAGGTCGAAACTTTTGGATCTCGTAAATAAGGATGTGTTTAAAAAAGGGGCTTTATTCCAAACCCGGCGAAGCTGCGATTTTTCAAAGTCGGTGGCGGACGCCTGAAAAAAATCGCGACTTTTTCGGGAGCGTTTTTTGAAAGCATTCCCTTGGTCCGAAAAATCTGAAATTCGGTCAATTCATAAAACAGACAGACCGAAATTTTTAAAATACCTCTATCGTGATAGGTACCCAATTCGCTCCGATTTTATGTCAAAAAACGAATTTCGGCGTTTCAAAAGATCGACATGGACAAATCGGGTACAAAATTTTCAGTTTTGGATTCTACAAAACATACTGAAATTTTAAACCGATCGGAAATTTTATAAAAAGTTATTCGGAGACACCGGTTTACCCTTTTCGGGGCGAATAACTTTTTTCGGGGGGCAGCTGCGAAAAAACTCTTCGACCACTTTTATCTTCTATTTTTGGCGTCCGTCCACCTACAAAATTTCAAACGCCTGCGACGTTTAGATGTACTCCCCCACAGTTACGAGATTATTCTTCCGAAAATTGAATAGTAAATAAACAAGTGTGTAGCGTTTCAAATTAAAAATTTGAAAGTAAATAATTTTGGGTTATATGTAGTATAAAGAAATAAGAAAAAAATTCAAGGCTCTACTACTTTTTGTTCAAAAGTTATGAACTTTTATATAAAATATGGCATTCTGATAAATGAATAAACGTGTATTGTTAAAAATTCATATTTCGCTTAATAACTAAAATTAAGAAGCAATAATTTGTACAGATATGTTTCTAAAAATTATCGATATTTTCTTATTAAATTTTTTCATATTTAATTAATCTTTAAGGTACATTACCTACGAAAAATTTGATTGTTTTGAGTTATTGGGGTGTCAAAATTTTTTTGGAGGGTCTAGACAGCAATTGATCCCCTATATTTTATCCATTTTCTATTATCTTTCATTTGCGGGGTCGAATTTGAAAAACTTAGAAAAAAATTTTTTTTTCTTCAAACGTCATTAAAGTACAGTCTTCTGTGACGTTTGACAGGCTTTAAAATGTCACTTTTTATTTTCGTTGATTCTATGGTCACTTTGTAATTCCTAGGAGTAGAAATTACAACTTTGCACTGACAAGGAATAAAAGGGCGGAGTAGTAATGAATTTTAGGCAAACCAATATTCACTAACATTGTATTGTGTGTTGTATGTAAATTAAATGTCAAATTTTTAAATTATTTATTATTTTACTATTTTAAAAATTTCCACGTTTGAAGAAAAAATAGCATGTTTTATTCGGAGTAAAAGAACTTTTTGTGGCTACTTCTTTTACTCCTAATAAAAATTGTTTTATTAGGAGTATATTGATACTATTTAAATATTTTTAAGGTTATATAGGCTTGAAATTTTTCATGGAAATCGGTTTTTATTTTTTTGAGTTTCAAATAATTACCAAAACCAAAGGTAAACACGGTGATTATTTCAACTCTCTGAAAAAAAAAACACCTTTCCGTTCCTTACGGGTTTAGTATTTATTATTGTTAAAAACATTCAAAATGTCGAATGAGAAATTGCAGAATTGGATAAAAAATTAACAAAAAAAATAAAGAAGCTAATATGAATGAAATTCGTTAATTGCAAAGGTTTAAATATTTTTTCATGATGATTGATAAAACTTACCTCGTATCCATTAGGGTGAAATACGCCACTTAATGTTTGATTCAACTTATCTAACTTATGAATAGATTTCCCTGAGGCTACATCAAATAAAACCCCATCAGATAGGACCAACTCATCATTTTGACTAAATGTAGCTCTATTTTTGGTGTATTGATTACAAATTTTTGGAATTAGTTTTAAAATTTCACTTCCAGTATTAACGTCATATATCTTAAAAGAGAGAAGTTTTATTAAAAGCAAATAGTGGAAATTTTTTAATTACCGTGGCAGATTCTCCCTTTGTTCCTAAAATTCGGTCTTGGGTAAGTTTGCTAAACTCCACATAGTCTTCTACATCAAAAGTATACCTAAATAGAAATTGATAAATAAAAAATGCATTGAAATTACAATAAGTACTTACTTTAAATCGTAATCTTTTATCGACCACAAAGATGAAAGTGGTCTTCCCCATGTTGAACTGGTTAACAACAGTTCCCCAGTCCAATTTGGTTCAACATTTATTATATAACTGTCATGGGCTGTAAAAACCCCTTCTTCATTTCCATTATGAGTATTAAATATCCTGACTTCACCAGCATAATCACCAACAACTATGCTTTGATTCCCAGGAAGAAATTTTGAGCAAGTAAAAAAGCCGTCTTCAGTTGGATACCTAATGGTCTGTACGGGACAAAATCTAGTATGAATAAGTTTTTTATCCATATTTTTTGATAAATAGCCCATTTGTCTTCTAGCATTTCTCATGATAAAATTCGTGGAAGAGGTTATTCGTGGTTTAGGATCCGGACACTTGTGAGGCCTAAGTCAATAAATTTGTTAATTTACTCCTAAGATACAGAAAACAAAACTTACACAAATAGATTAAATTGTGGACATGTTGCCATCGGATTTTTACACAAGGCGTGTTGATTAATCAAATATTCGGTAATTATTGATTCTAAATTTATACGTGGTTCCATTTCTTCAGCAACAGATTGACCTGGAAGAACTACTTTTAAATTTGGCTCACTGCAAATTTGCTTTTGCAATCTTGAATTCTGTGGTACGGTTTGATTATTTACGTTGTTTCCTTTTCTAAAAATTATTGGATTAATATTAAAATTTTTAATATTAACACTTGTAGTATACTTAATAATTTTAATGGGTTGTGGAATGTTTGGTGTCCCGTTTCCAATAGCAGTTGTGGCTACGCTTGTATCAACAGGCACTTCAGTATTTAGCTGAAGTTGAGCCAGATTTGTTTTTGAAGTGGGGGTATGTGCTGTGAACGATATTCTTATCTGTAATTTAGAAAAATTAGTATATCAACACTTAAAAAAATACTAAAATATTTTTACTTTTGAGGGAGTAGATGTTGTTGTATATCTAAATTTTGATGGATGAATTGCTCCACAATTTTGCGCTATTATTCCTAAATTAGCTTCGCGTTGCAATACTGCAGCAGAATCACTCAAACCTTTTGAAAGTAAATGCTGATGGATAAGTTGAAGCAACTGTTTATCATTAAATTGTATTTTTGTTTGTGCAACGACACTAGCCTGAAAATTTATAAAATATTTATTACATTTTAAAACAGTTTATAAGAGATTATTACCCTATGTATGTTTACTAATGAAACGTCAGTTTCATTATTTTGTGTACTCCTTCCAGACAAACGTTCCAAAAGCTCTAAAGCGTATTTCTGAAATGAAACATGTTCTTGTCGTTTCTCTTGCAAAATTGGATCTCTCATTAAATCTGAAAATAATTTTCCATACAAAAATTCTACTCATGATTTGAACATTAACATTGAATATTGTATTACTACACATTCATGGCGGCAATAAACTGCGACACTTTAATAGGCTAGCTAGACTGAAGTATATGGTGGACAGTTTTTATAAGAATTTTTTTAAATTCCCCCGGTAGAAACAAAAATTGTGTTTAGCTTGTGGTATGTTGTGGCAATATTGTGATATCGTTTTTCAATATATTCACAATATTATGAAACAATGGAAGTACAATATTGTGAGTACTACATTCCAGCGACATTTAGACAATATGGTTCTTATATTATGTAAAGATCTTTTTACAATATTAAATTTATATTTATCCGCAATATTTTAGTGAAGTTGTAAACACAATGTTGTGTAAATATGAAATTTTAGATATACCCACAATATTTTAGTAAAGATATGAACAGATATCATATAAACATTATAACACATTATCCTAAAAAATATGGTTGCACAATATTTTTTTTCTATTTTGATGCGTTACTAGTTGCTAGTAACACATTGACAGCAGTGCGTTACTAGCCAGTACCGCACTGCTATCGGTGCGTTACTGAGTAGTAAATTTTATTTTTCGAAGTTGGTAGCACTGAAGTTTATTGATTTTAAAGTGGCAGTTGCCTAGCGATTTACAGGTTATTTGATGATTTGACAAACCTGACATTAGAGTTGCCAACTACCAAAAAAGTTACTAAAATTGAAAACTATAATATTTTATTTTAAATAGATAAAAAGACGCAAAATAGAAAAAATAGTATAAAAAACTCGTTTCATAAGTCATTAGTAGCACTTGTTCATTAAAATACTCGTCGCTACGTGACTCGTATTTTAAAATTGAACGCGTGCTACAATATGCGACTTATGAAACTCGTTTTTTAATATACTATTTATAAATGTTAGTAATTAATATTTGTTTTATTTGTAAACAAGTTCTTTACTATCCACTTTTTATGTGTTTTTGGAATTAAAATATACAAAATAGTTTCATCCATAATCCATATGCCTCATTAACGTTAAAGACGTCTTTAAAGGTATCATTAAGGTCGCTGAATATGGGCTAATGTCTTTAATTTTTCCTACTGATGTTACAGAAAGTGTGATCGTTTCTACTGTTGAGTTAAACTAATCCTTATCGATCTGTTAAATCCTTCCAGATTAGATTTGTTCGCATTAAACCACAAAGGGAAGAATGCGCATGTTTATAACTTTTGTCATGTTTCTATCGTTAAGTTTAAGAGGCATTCATGCAATTCATTTATTAATTTTTCTATAATTTTAGAGTGTTGGATATGAATCTCCTAGTTTCAAAAGCCGACAATTCTATTTTGGTGAAATGTTGGGAAATTACAAATAACTGAGCCCCGAAAAGAAGCAGCTTTGTCTTTTAACACCAAAAACAAGCCACTATACAGTGAAATCACAAATATTACCGATCCAATACTAATTATAGAACGGATCCAGTGCATTTTCCAGGTGGCAAAAATTATATTTAAATTTAGTCCTTGAGCATAAAAAATCGTATCTCTTTGGTCAATGAAACGTCTGTGCATTAGGCAGGAAAATCGTATATCAAGAACTGAAAATACTCTTATTCGTAAGCAGAAATTGCGCGCGTCGTGTTTCTGGTACCCATTGCATCCTACTATTGCCGCTATGATTGAACATAATAAAAAATATAGTTTTGTTAACTTTCTAAAGCTTTAGGCGATCCCAACCTGAAACTCACTTTGTAATTGGCCATTTTGGAAAATCGGTAATTTGGAAACTATTTGTCTAACTGTATCAGAACGTGCTAACCCAGCCAAAGCCTTACATGCCAATGTTCTTATACAATCTGCATCTGTAATTGGTGTTTTAATATTCATGAGAGTTAATAGAACCTAAAAAATTAAATTAAGTAATATTTTCAAAACTTGTAGAACTATTACACATTACCATAATTCCATTATTTGTTCGTACACAATCCCAAACTTTTTGAATTAATTCCTCTGACGATTTCAATTTATTCTTTTTATTAGGAGAATTAGTGCTACTAGTTGAAAATCTTACTTGAGAACCGCTAACCTAAAAATCATAAACATATACATATTTGAAACAACCTAAAGTATTTTTAAAATATTAGTATTTTGTCACTCAAAATACATACATGTACAAGGTGTCCCGTAATAACGTGGACAGACAGCAGAACAGGTTTATCACCTCAAATTAAGATGACAAGTTCCTCTAACACTTTGACCAAAAATGCTTCCCTGGAAAGTTACATCCAGTTAAAGTTCACTTTTCAAAAAATAAAAACCCACCTAACTTTTCTCTCTATGAAGGTAAGTCGATAAAAATCGCCATAGGGGACTACTTTTAAGTTCTTTATAATTTGGTATTGCAGTTTTACCATTTTGCATTCATTTACTACCAGTTAACCTAAACTTAGAATTTAAGTTTTACCATAACTTTTTTTGGAGTTACTTTTTTTGCAATTTCAACTTTCAACCTGTTAAAAATCGATAAATGTAATGTAATGTTTTAAAGATAATCTCAATTAAAGTTTCATAATATGTTGTAAAATTTATTTTTTTTATTAAATCAAGTAGGCGGATATAAACATTTAATATTTTTAAAGAAATTAAAACGTTTTTACGATTTTATCACACAAATAGAGCCGTTCTTATGTATTTTCCAATCATCTTCTAAAATAATATTCAATCATACACTCTTTTAATAATAGTATTTAGGGAATGGCCTACTTGATTTAACAATAAAAGCACATTTTTATTTTTATTTCGAAATTTTAATTGCGATTATCTCGAAAACGGTTAGATTTAGCAATTGTAAAGAAGTATACCTTTTTCATAGTAAATTATTTATTTTATAAGAAAATCAGTTAAAATTGCAAAAAAAAGTGACGACAGAAAAAGTTGTGGTAAATCTTAGATTCTAAGTTTAGGTAAACTGATTGTAAATGAATGAAAAATTGCAAAACTAGTATACCATATTATAAAGCACTAAAAATTAGCCCCCCATGGCAGTTTTTATCGAGATTGGTTCATAGGAGGAAAAGTTATGTGGATTTTAATTTTTTGATAAGTGAACTTTAACTGGCTGTAACTTTGCAGGGAAGCATTTTTGGGCGAAGTGTTAGAGGAACTTGTCATCTTAATTTGAGGTGATGAACACGTTCTGCTATGTATAAAAAATACTATATCCTTGCCATAAAAATTAGAAAAAAATATAAAATCTTCAATAGAAATTTTGATATGCTTACCCGGATAATAGGTGCACAAACACAATTCACAATCACTCTTAATGCGGACTTTTGTACATCGGCATCTGCAACAATTTCTCCTTCAGCAGCTCCCAATATAATGGTCATACCTAAAAATAAATGTATTAACACTTAAGTATGATGAAATGTAACGTGCAGTGTTACCTAAGGTAATTAATTCTTCTGGCAAATCAACTCTTTCACACAAGAGAATTAAAACTTTTGGCATAATACACGCAATAGCCAAAACATCAAGTGCTGAACGAACAGTCTCAGCTCTTCCACTGTAGTTCCATTCATATGCGAAAGCAATTATTTTAAGGAGTAATGTTATTGCTCCTAATTTTAATAATTGTTCTACGGGTGCCCAATGGGTTCTAAAAGGCATATACTGCAATAATATTTCTATTTGTTGTTGTACTTCTTCAGAGGTAGACTTGCAAGGCTGGAAATATTAATTAAGGTGATATATTTAAATGCATTGAAATAATTGGTGGCATAGTAGATTATATTTTTGAAAAAAATATGTATTTTTAATAGCATGTTATTATAGGGAAGTGACATTTCTTAAGGCGATAGAGAATCAATAGTATATTGTTTTATTAGGAGTAAAAGAAGTACATGCGAGCAACAAAAAGTTCTTCTACTCTGAATAAAACATGCTATTTTTTCTTCAAACGTTGCAATTTTTAAAATAGTAATATAATAAATAATTTTTTATAATTTGCGTCTATAATATTGCTTTTAAGACACCGCTAGCGGTTTCATAATGGCCCATAGCGCGCTCATTATAGCACCCGCTTATGAAGTTGGTAGCATTGATCTGTCAAATTTGTGGTATTGATTATCGTAAATAAATTTCAAGATTTGAAGTACTTGCTATGTTTTTTATGTCTCCTAAATTCCTCACTCCTTTTAAATTATTAATTTCCAACAAAAAATTAAATTAAATAATCTTTAAATTTAACTGTCAAATAAGGAAAGTCAAAAATGTGGTATTAATTTTTGTGAAGATATGAAGATTTATCAAAAATTAAGGGCTTACTATTTTTTGCTATTTTCGGAATATCTGGTAGGATTCACGATAACTTATCACTAGTTTTACACTAAAAATCTGAAACTTAAAATCTAAAAACTGAAACCTCAAATTAAACTGTCACTATCAAGACCATAGGTAGAGTCTAAATTCTCAGCAAACATGAATTCTAACCTTACTGACAGTGAATCAAATCGGCGACGCTGAATTTTCCCACCGCTCGTTGGAAAGTTGTGGTAGGGACTAGGGACTCCCACTCTGCTCTCGATCAGCATCACGCACGTAGAGAAATCTAATGAAATGAACAGCTCCGCGTTCCGATGAGGAATGAGAAGCCCCGCCCATTTCTCAGTTAATCGCGCCTTCTAAAATGCTAGGACATACGATAGTAATAGTGGATTCTCCGTTATCATTACATTCCGCTACCTTAACCAAACACGTACCGCATTACTTAGTTCAACATACGTTCAAGCGAAAGTTGCTGTGGTTAAATGTAAAAGAGACTGAGCAAAGCTATTTGCTCGTCTAAACCATTCCTGTTTGCAAAAAAATTAAACTATATCAAGACTTCTACACAGAATAGAAAACTAACAGTAGCGACACTTCATGCAAATTACATGGTATTTGAACATATTTGAAGGGACAATTTTTGGTGACCTTGACGATATATACAGGGTGTCCCTAAAAGGTATGTACAAAACGATACCACATACTCCTGAGACCAAAATAAGACGATTTAACCCACCATATCTCTATCCAAAAGTGCTTCGTTAAGGTGCTACAGACTATTAAAGTTCTTAAAACTATTTTGTATTTTTTAAATTACTAAAAATTGGCTCATACGATCATAACATAACTTGGTATGTGGCTATGTAATGGGAAAAAGTATTTCTAGACAATTTGTTTTAACTTTTTCACGTTATGTAAGTGGTCAAAAATAGGTCATCGACAAGCAAAATTTCTTATAACTTTTTAATGACCGAATAAAAATTCATAAAACTTTACTTGTAGCAAAACAGTGTAATTATAAATTTTTTTTGTCTCCTACAAAATTTTTCTATCTCATTTATTTTAGGCAGAAAAAAATTATTTCCATCTGGTACATAACCTAACTTTGAAAAAATATTTAAATTTTTCGCTAAAAGGTCTGTACAAATTAACACAGTATATTCCTGAGACCAAAATGGAACGATTTAACCAATTTTATCTTTATCCAAAAGTGCTTCCTTAAGCCTCTATTGACCATAAAAGTTATTTAAAAAGATAAGATTTTTCAAGGTCGCTAAACACTTAAGGAAGCACTTTTCGATTAAAATAAGTTTGGTTAAATCATTTTATTTTGGTCTCAAGAATATGTGGTGTTACTTTGTATAGACATTTTGGCGAAAAATTTAAATATTTTTCCCAAGTTAGGTTATGCACCACATGGAAATATTTTTTTCTGCCTAAAATAAAGGAGTTAGAAAAATGTTGTAAGAGACAAAAAAAGTTTATAATTAAACTGTTTAGCTACTAGTAAAGTTTTATGAATTTTTATTTGGCTATTAAAAAGTTACAAGAAAATCTGCATGTCGATAACCTAATTTTTGAACACTTACATAACGTGAAAAAGTAAAAACAAATTGTCTACAAATACCTTTTTTCATTACATAGCCACATACCAAATTTTGTTATGATCGTATGAACCAATTTTTAGTAACTTGAAAAAAACAAAATAGTTTTAAGAACTTTAATGGTCGGTAGCGCCTTAACGAAGAACTTTTGGATAAAGATATGTTTGGTTAAATTGTCTTATTTTAGTGTCAGGAGTATGAGGTATTGTTTTGTACAGATACGCAAGCGGCAAGTTTAAATTTATGTCACTTTTTCTAACCATAAAAAATGTAACATACATTTGCAAAGTTTTGATTAAAATTGAAGTTTTTAATGATTTTGACAAGCTTAAATGTAATAATATACAATTTTCATCAATTAAGCCTAGTTTACATTGGTCGAGTAAACGGGCGAGTAAGAGGGCGAGTTCAAAAACCGAGATATATTTGACTAAAATAAAGAGTTGGGTGAGTGAAAATAGTTATTTATGCACCAAGGGAGCAAAGTGAGTAATTTAATCCTGAGTGTGGAAATTGTTGCCCGAGACGTAGTCGAGGGCAACAACCACACGAAGGATTAAATGCACTTTGCTCCAGCAGTGCATATTAAATTTTTTGCACTTCCAATTAATTATTTGAACAAACGTTTTCAATTTTGGGACAATGGTTATTTCGAATGCAAATAACTACTGAGCCAGACATAAAACTGTCACCTTATTAAAAAAAATTATTGAACAAGTTGTACCTCCTTTATTTGGTCTAACAAATTGTATTGATTGTAATGTTAGAGTAAACGTACATATTTATATTTAGTAATTTGTAAATGTACATATCTATTAATAAATTTGTGTTGTTTTCTCCAGTCTTGTATAATTTTGAAGCACATCGGAAACCTAAAATCAATTGATCGGTTAATTTATGATAAATTAAATATTATTAAAAATTTAAGTACCTATACCATGATTCGATACGGATCAGTCTACATGAACTTCCGAGTGATGATGAAACATTCTATGGCTTATCTTCTAGAAACTTAAACAACTAACAAAAATCTTTTGAATTGTATAAATATAAGCATTTAGCATACTACATTAGATAAAACCATTAGATATCTTAATAAATAATACAAGACAATTTAGAGGTTAGAATTTCTTGTCAATAAAATTTTTTGAATTTAAGACAAAAAACTATAATAAATTCCTTTCCCAAATAAAAAAAACCCTAAAAATTATTATAGTAATATTAGAAATATACTTACGTATTAAATTATCAAATATAATTCAGAATTCAGAAACAATTATTTTTAAAAACTTGCGCGCCATCTGTGTTTGTAATATCTAACTACGAAATATTTTTAATACCAAGGGATTAAATGAACCGTTATGGGACTTTTAATCCCTAGAGATTAAATGAATACTTGGTAGTAAATGTGTTACTTTTACTTCTGCCATTAAGAGAGTAAAATGGCTCATTATTGTTTGGAAGTGCAAAAAGGAGTTTTTTTATTCACCCTACTGTTTATATTAGTCGAGTATACATCGGTTTTTGAATTCGCCCTCCTACTCGCCCGTTTACTCGACCAATGTAAACCAGGCTTTATTACATTATTTACGGTATTAAAATTCAAATGACGACGGTTTTAAAATTATTTTGATCATAGAGAAATGTCACCATTTGTAATTTGCAGTTCTAAACTCAATGGTACCAGATACGCACCATAGAAACGGGAAAGTGTCGTTATCTATTGGGAATTTCGACTACGGCTATTTTGACGTAAATTTGAAAAAAACATGGAGGAAAAAGTAATAAAAGATTTTTGCGCCGATTTAATTTTTATTGGTTTTAGTAACTGCTGCTCTGTTTGGATCAAGTTTTTGTGTTTAAAAATTGTGTTTATCTTTTATTGACCAGTGTGTGTTATTTCTTACTTGCATAATTGCTTAAGGGTTTAGGCCACTCTAGGATTAAAAAAAAATTTTAAAACAGGCACGGATCAACTTAAAATCGGTTAGAAAAGAAGCACAGGAGCAGGATATTAATGTGGAAGCCAATTGTATGGTAGAGGCATCGGAAATTGAAGGTAGGTACATAAAAAAAACTTTGAAAGGATTTTTTTCGAAACCATATTTCTCAAATTGGCCGGACTCCTAACTCATACAATTCTTGTGACCTATTGACTTTAAAATTTAACTGTTTATTCAAAATTACATTCTCTATAGAAGTACGTAGGATTTTTTTAATATACCGGGTGGAAATGAAAACCGGGTCACCTCTTTAACTTTTTTATTTATGAATAGAAAAATTTGAAATTTGGCTATGTTCTATGGTTCAAAAAAACAAATTTTATGTGCATTTTTTACTTTCGAAATCACTTCCGGTTTCACCGGAAACACCATGAACTTTGTTTTTTTAAATTTAACATCCCACATTTTTATTCATGGCTTAAAATACTTTTAAAAAAGAAGTATTTTTGAGATATTAGTTTTTATTTTTTTTGTAAAAAAAATTTTTTTCAAAAAAAAAAAAAGGTTTTCGATGTCGGTGAAAAGTACCAAAACTAATTCTAAATAATTCAAATACCTAAAAAAAGTTCATGGTGTTTCCGGTGAAACCGGAAGTGATTTCGAAAATAAAAAATGCACATAAAATTTGTTTTTTTGAACCATAGAACATAGCCAAATTTGAAATTTTTCTATTCATAAATAAAAAAGTTATAGAGGTGAGTTATGTACCTACATTCAATCTGCGATGCCTGTACCATACAATTGGCCTTCCACATTAATATCCTGCTCCTGTACTTCTTTTCTAACCGATTTTAAGTTGATCCGTGACTGTTTTAAAATTTCAATATTTTTAAAATCCTAGAGTGGCCTAACCTCTTAAGTACATTGTTTTGGGGTAAGTAATAAATTACAGCCTGTAAAAAATATTATTATTTTAATATAGTAATAATAAACCCAAGGAAACTGATTTATAACTGCACGGAAATAAATTTTACAAAAACAGGTTATGTCAAGGTAGACCTTTTCTATCTTCAGCAAATAACTCCGAGAGGGCATATCCCAAGTCGAAATTCCCAATAGGCGACGAGCATATATTGCGAACAGCGCCCCCTGGCGGCGTTTTGGTACAAAAAATACGGGGAATCAAAATAAATCTTTGTTGTGAAGTGCGGTTAAATTTTTGTGTTTCTTGTATTTAAAGTTAATTCGTTTTGTTAAGTTAAGTTAAGAGAAAATGATTTATTTTGAATTTTCCTCAATATTTTTTGACCACAAAAGTAGTAAAAATTTTGATGCTGACCATTATTGGGTTTAAAAGAAACGATAAAGACAGCATAACAAATTAAAGCTGAGGTTGCTTGTGGTTGGAATATAAGCCAACTGCAAAATGTGGCCAAATAAAATATTTGGAAGGAAAAGCACTCAAAAAAATGTTTCCTTTAAAAAATAATTAGTAACTTTATAGTTTATCCATGGAAGCAGAAATACCACCATGTTTCAACAAATGGTTAAAATCAGTCTTCTAAAACAGGACAAGCTCGAACATGACCTTTGTAATTTTTACATTGATATTTTCACTCTGTCTTTAATTTTTATTTTTTTTTGCTGTTTATTTTATTTATTTTATTCTTTTAGGATTTTAACTAATGAAACTTACAGTGAAACAGAAGTAGTAGAAAGAAGTTTTATTTAAAGCAGTTATTACCAACAGTTTTAAATGAACTTTCAACAAAATAAACACACTACAAATTACATCGTGTTTCTTTGGTTCCCAAACTCCACATCAGGCCTAGAATGAATAATACAATAAAAATTTCAAATATACCACTAATACAGACTTTCTTTTATCGCTTTTAATCTGCGCTTTGCGGCTTTTTACCTCATATGATTCTCAAGAAAATTTATAAAATTTTATATCTCTGTTTGTATTGAAATAGTTTTTTTTTGGCATCCAACAACAGAACAAGAAGTATGAGATGCTTTCTTATTGTTATTTATAGAATTCATAACAAGAATTTTGAATAAATACACAAAACTTTTGACGTCCCTGTATTTTTTGCAAATTACTGCCACAGGGGGCGCTGCAGTAAAATTCGCTCGTCGCCTATACTGTGACTTCTATGTTTTCTGTTGTTATAACAACGATTCAATAAGAAATCATTGTCAACAACTGCTAAAAAAATAAAGAAATATTTGTACGTCGAATAATTTCCAAATGTATTTAATTTTTGCGCAATTTATAAAAAATAGTATAAGCAACTCGTTCATAAGTCAATTATTGCAGTCGTCCATTAAAAAACTCGGACGCGTGCAATAATACTTCACTTATGAAACTCGTTGATTAATATACTATTAAAATTTGACATCTAATTTACATACAACACACAATACAATGTTAGTGTATACACCCAATATATTGGGTTGCCCAAAATTCATTTCGACTCCGCCTTTTTATTCCTTGGCAGTTCAAAGCCGTAATTTCTACTCCTAGGCAGTACAAAGTGACCATAGAATCAACGAACATAAAAAGTGACATTTTAAAGCCTGTCAAACGTCACAGAAGTCGTTTGAAGAAAACATAATTATATCAAATATAGATATTTGTAATAACCTTCCTATTCGGTTATTAATAGAGCAAAATAAAAAATTTAAATTGCATATGAAAGAGCGGGATGTATATTAGAACTGCACAGAAGTATTTTTTTCTTTTATTTGCCCAAAATTATGCTCCACTTTAGACCTTATTTTAGGCGTTCGTAATTTTTTTACAGAATTTCTTTTTCTTCACGAGACGAGTTTTTTACCGCACATTTCAAATTCTCACTCTATATAATATTTGTTAGATGACATTACTTTGCTTAAAATTCTATCAAAAGTAGCCTTGAAAATAAAAAATCTTTAAAATACAATTGTGAATCGTTCGTTGGTTGTTAAATAAATTTTTACCTAAATAAGGAGTTCGTTAATCTTTAAAATTTAATACTCCTTCAAATTTACTTAAAAAATTAAAGAAATTTTCTTAAAAAAAACGTAGAAATTATAATTAAATTTAAGTAACATGTGCTAATACTTCAAGAATTTTAGTAAAATTTCAACTCTGTTTGCCCTAGCTGATTTTGGGTAATTTTTAATTTTCAAAATGATTTATAATATATTTTTTTTAATTCATGAAGGTTCAAGAATATGCCCATTGAAAAATGCACCGTTACAGAGTCAGCCAGTCAGTGATGAGCATGCAAATAACTAAAAAATTTAGTTCAATTTAACTTGAAATAATTGTTTGAAAATTATATACTATGCAACCAAACATACATGTTGCACATGTTACATACATACATACATACAAAAAGACAGTGGTTAGCAACCTTCAAGTTGCAAGGATCGTTCAGTTTACAATACATACAGTGCGGTCATAAAGTAAATCCCCCCCCCCCCCCTGCTAACTTTTGAACGGTTGTGTTTTTAATTCTGAAAAATTGCTCTACTGAGGAATCTAATTGCGAACTTGCTAATAGAGGTATTTTTGATTTTGTGGAACTTCCGGTTATACCGAAACTGGATGGCAACTTTCTTATTTTAAATGGAACACCCAGTATATTTTTGCATTTTCGTGTTCTCCATAAAAATACTATTAAATAGACCTAGCATAGTGTGTTCCGTGTGTTCTAGGATTAATAGTTTCGGAATTACTCCCATTTGAAAATCGCATTTTTATGCAACTTCATTTACACCAGAAGTTGGACCCAAGTGCCCCAACTTCCTTATTTTAAATGATTTTTTTTGCAATTATGTTAATAACATTAAATTTAAACAAAATTTTTATCCAAGAGATTTCCTGTAGATTTTATTACTGTCAAGAGGTTGAAGGTGGTTATGTTAATCAGCAAAATTAACGAACTTACTATTAAACATAATTTTGTTTAAATTTAATATTGTTAACTTAATTGCAAAATATTTCATTTAAAATAGCGAAGTTGGGGCAGTTGGGTCCAACTTCCGGTGTAAATGAAGTTGCATAAAAATGCGATTTTCAAATGGACGTAATTCCGAAAGTGTTAATCGTAGACCACACTATGCTAGATCAATTTAAAGGTATTTTTATGGAGAACACGAAAATGTAAAAATATACCGGGTGTTCCATTTAAAATAAGAAAGTTGCCATCCACTTCCGGTATAACCACAAGTTCCACGAAATCAAAAATACCTTTATTAGAAAGTTCGCAATTAGATTCCTAGGTAGACAAGTTTTCAGAATCAAAAACATAACCGTTCAAAAGTTAGCAGGGGGGGGGATTTACTTTATGACTGCACTGTATATGAAATATCCACAAGAACCAGTTGTTTTATTTTCCCAAACTAGCAAATCGCTATCAATTGGATAAGCCTACATTTTTCTAGAGTTAAGACCAATCCTTCTATAGAAATCGCAAATAGCAAAAACTGATTATTAGCATTCAAATTTCAATCTTCTGATAGTAAAAATCATTCCAGTGAGTTTGGGACTTTATCATGTACTAATCCACTAAGGCACATCCCCACTCTTTACGCAGGAGCGCTTATAGCTCTCCGCCGAAAGCAAAATCTACCTTCAAAAAGTCCCCTGTAACTTTGTTATTAGTAATCCAAAAAAATTGAAATTTTGCACATAGAAAGTTGAATATACAGTCGAACTTCTATATAACGTTTCATCACGGGAACCTTAAAAAAATTCGATATATAGAAAATTCGCTATATAGAAATTTGTAATTTTGATATAAAAAATTTGTTATTTACTTTATAGCTCTTTATTTTAACTAAAAATGTGAAACGGCGTTGTTTTTAATGCGCATGATTTACAAAAACTAAATTTGCTCCAAGTCGGAGTTATAACTTATAAGTAAACCTTATAAAAACACTCAACAAATCTCGGAATTTACGTTCATTTCTAAAAATTCTAATTACCTACTTGGTTTTCTATTATTCTTTACACTAATCTAATATAAAATTCTTCGAAATATTTAAAATTAGCCACCCATTCACTAAAATTTATGAAAGATAATATTTACGTTAAAAAAATTCGTTATATGGAAGTTCGTTATAGGGAAGTTCAACTGTATTTTCTTTTGAACGGACAGGACTCCTTTTTTGATATTTTGATTTATATTCTCTTAATTCACTCTTTAATTATGAGTAAAATTAAGACTTTTTGATGGAATATATCTAACATAATTTTAACTTTCTTTAAAAATTGAATCTGTCTGTTCGAAAGGTTAATGAATGTACTTTACTATAAAAAAAAGAAAATGAAAAAATATTAAAAAAGAACGCGTCCAGGGATCCCCAAGCAAAAAATGCACCGGGATGATTTCTCTTAGGTCTATTCAATATTCACTCCTTCTATGCTTAAGGTGACCAGACGTCCCGGTTCCTAAGCATTTGCCCCGGCGCCCCGAGAGAGGCCTCTTTTGTCCCGGTTTTAACAAAAATAAAAACATTCTGGAAAAAGTGCACAAATCCGAAACTTATGCGTCAACACCTTGCGTGGAGTAAGGCGAGTAATGAATAAAAGTACCTTTTACGCAGACCGCGTGGCCGGTCGTCGAGGTCACTTTTTTTTTGGCCGGGGCCCGGGCGAGAAGGACGCGAGCGGCCCGGAAAACCCGCGCGCTTTTGTTTAGTTTTTTTTATGATTTATAATTTGAGTGCCATCGTTTTTCATTCTTAGAAATGTATTTTTTGTTTATTTTTTTGTGATCTACAAATTTATGTGTGAATTGTATATTTAATTTCTGAAATGTACTTTTCTCGTTTATTTATAATTTGTGATTTTTGTGCAATTATTTGTTTTTTTTTAAATTTTTTATGTACCTCTTTGTGATTTTTGTACCTATTGTTTTTTATTTTGAGAAATAATTTTTTTTGTTTTTTATAGATTTAAAAGGATGTTATCGTTTTCATATGGGTTTTTGGGTAAAAATAAAAATACACTAAACCTATCAAAATGAACTAATATACTCCTAATATAAATTATGTACTTAATTTCTGTAAAAAATATACCTTATAAACACTTTTATTAGATTTTACATAATTTTAAAAAATTATTTTTATCTCTGCAACAGTGGACGTTAACTTTCAAATTTTGACAAGTTTGACAAAACTACTGTCAGATAAATAATCTTTATTTTTAACTTACTTTTAAATTGAAAGAAAGATAATAATTTTAAAATATCGGTTTTAAATTCTATTAATAAATGCGATTTTAAATTTGAATTTTAACGTTTAATTTCAGCAGGTGAAAAGTTCAATGTTGCCTGATTGTGCAAAAGTCTTGAGATTTGCTGTAAAAATGATTTTATTTTTAATTGGCCCCGTATTATTACAAATCTTATTACAACTATTAGGACCGTTACTACTTAATTTATAGTAAAAATATTAGAGCTCCAGGAAACTGGAAAAGTCTTTAATTATTAAAAAATTTAAAAATTGCAAAAAAATGGCAACAATGGAATAACTGTTTAATTTATAAAAATTAATTATTAAAATATGCGTATATTTGACAAAAATATATACTTAAAAATAAATATACTATGAAATCTTTATAAATATGTATTTAATTGTATAATTGTTATTGTATTATTGTTAATAATTCAATGTAAAAATATGACATAGGCAACCATTTGTTGGAAAACAATGACATCGTTGTCTAATTGTGCAAAAATTAATTAATTTCAAATCCGTTATTTGGCCGTGAACAGCCACTATCAAGCTTAATATGTCTTCAAAATTGTATATTTGAGTGGTATTTACATATTAGTATAAGTTTCATCGCTGTAGGAAATCTACCCAAAATCCGATAAGGTCCTTTTTATTTGAAATTAAAAGTTTAATACGAAACTACTGATACTTGATAAGCGTTAACACATAATTTACCAAGAATCGAATTTACGTAAAAAATAAAATAAAGGCGCTTGTCCCGGTTTGGCATTTTCAAAATCTGGTCACCTTATCTATGCTTAAACACAGTTGGAGGATAGGTTAGTTTTGCACCAAATGTATGCCCAAATGACTAAAGACCAAATGGAATGACTACGCAAACACAGCTGTTATACCTTGTATGTTGGATGTTGTGGAATTGGAGGAATGCCAGTTCTATCACTACTTCCCATTTGTGACCTTCGAAAGATTTCTGACTTATTGTACAAATGTGACTCCAAATATTTCTTAAAGGCTACACAAACATGTCTAACTATTTGTCTTGCTGCACATTCAACATCTTCATTTACCAGTGTCAAATCACTGGATAATATTGGTAGGGTGGATATCTAAAAAAATTAAAAAGAAAATTTTTATTGTAAATAAATATAACACACTGAAAATTAAAAATGCTATACTTCATTTTTAAACTAAGAGGAGCGTTTTGAATTTCCAGCGCTAAAATTCCAAAAATCAACCCCTAAGATTCGTTAAAAATCAGCCAGATTTGCACCGGATATTTGAATTACTTATGTATTTACATGTATAAATTTTTATTCAATAGTCGTGTTCATTTTACGTGATTTGCTCGAGCAAATCAGTTGCTCAGTAAAGTTGAAACTATTTACGTATTCTTTTTATGCGCTCGTTTTGAACAGAACGGAGCAAATGATTCCACCCTTGCCCCTAACTGCACCAGCTATAGCGGGGGGATCAGTTACGATCAGTTGTTAAACCTAACCTCAACAAACAACGTGAAACGGGTGAAATTGTAAATCGTAAAACTAAATATTTCCAGGAAATTTTTTAAAATGTGTGAAGAATGCGTACGCAACATTAATAATTATATATCTGTTCGTTTAACTAATGATATAACAAAAAAAATGTTCATGAACTAAAAACTACTTTTATCCAGTTCTTATTAGGTTAATGTGCTCACTTTAATCAACCGTTCAGATTGAAAATTAACTGAACTGAGCGGAGAAAGAACACGACTAACATTGGGAATTTTTAGAATCCGCTCGCCCTCTGATTGCAAAAATATGAACTTCGATATTCGGTACTTACTTTTTTGATTTAACGCATTAGTACAGGTCTTTTTAGCTTTACTGAAGCTTTAAATAATAAATCTATTTGTGTTTTGTTGAGTATGTAGTTATATGGTACAAAAAAGCACCTTAAACAAAATTTTTGAAACTGAAAAGTACCGAATATCCTCTATTTATAGCGCCCTCTATACATAGTTTAAATTCCCAATAAAAAAATGAGGAATTTAAGTATGTTTCTGAACAAATTTTTTCATTAAAAAGCCAAAATAAGCTAACATTCCTGCCTTAACCTGAAAACCTGTTTGGTTATTTTTCTAGAAAGTTTTAAAGTGTGGGTAAAATTTTGAGAGCGTCGCCGGCTTTCAATTCCTATAAAATTTTATAGAAGCGCAGCGAAGTTTTAATTTTATTGAGAACCAAAGTGTGAGTAAACTGTTTTCCTTGTCACTCCTCTTAGTTTAAAAATGAAGTATAGAAATGACTTATGAATCATTTTGCCTGTTTTTTTAAATTCACTTCAAAAGAAGTATTAAAATTGAAAAATTATGCATTTTTTTAAGTTTTTGGCTATTTTAAAAATCAAGTAAAGTAAATAATATTTTAAATAATTGTACATACCACATTATGAAGTTTTCTTAGCCCATCTTGAGCATCGAATTCATCCAATATAACCTTAAACTCAAAGGTTAATCCAAAAAACATAGTTGCGTGACATCTCCCAGAATCATGGGAGCATTCCAAAAGCCACAGCGCATAATTAACCAAACTCGAAACAACTTCTTTCGGAAGTAGGCAAACAAGTTCCATTGATTCTTCACAATATCCCAAATAATATAAACAAATGGAAACACCTGTAGCAGCAATTGAAGGTCTTGGAACTTCTAATAATGCCTAAAAGAACAACATTTTTATTATATACGTTATTAGTCTTTTCATAACACGTACCTCAAGTCCTTTAATTTGTATAAACTCTATCGAAAACTTTTTATGACATAGTAAAGCTGCTAAATATTTTAAAGCCTCAAATGCCAACCTTGCCTTTTTGGTTTCTCTTACATTAATATAATTGCATATTAATTCCAAAGCATTATTTTCGAAAACATGACTTAGGAACTAAAAAAATATTTTAAAATTAATTAATGTTTTTATATTTCACTTTATTTACATACCTCTTGATACTCCCCCATTGGCGTAAGGTACCTTAAAATAAAAATTTGTCTGGTTGCATCCGGTGGGGGAAAAATTTGGATACTACCAATCACAAAACTTTCTAATTCTGCCCATGATGAATTACTGCATTCATTGAAACATGGAGCTGTAACAATAAATTTATTACATTTAAATAATAAGTTATGCAAAATGTTATTGCATGTGAGATTTTATACAGGGTGAAGAAAAAGTTCGGCAACGCCCATTTATTTTTGAAACAAAGCATTTTTGAAAAAAAATTTTCAAATAAAAGCTTTACGATTCTAAGTGACATACTATTTAAAAATATTGCCATGACCTTGACCAGCAGGTTAAAGATCAAGCGACAATCACTTAACTTTTTTAAATAGCAACGACCCATTTTTATTGCGTATTTATAAGGCTTTCATAGATTTATATAGCATATTTTTTTTATTTTACTCAAGTAAATAGTTTAGAAGTTATAATAATTTACCATAAATGTAGGTAGTTTTTAAAAAAAGTGAAATGCTTATCACTTGGCCTACAACCTGTTTTTCAAGGTCATGGTAATATTCGTACATAATGCAGCACAGAGAATTCTAAAACATTTATTTGAAATAATTTTTGAGAAACAAAATGGGCACTGTCGAACTTTGCGTATTGAAAATTTAGGTGACGCGTACTATAGCATAATGAAAATCAGCAAAACTGTACTTTAGTCTAAACGGAAAGTAGCAAACCGGAAAATAACCTAATCCAGAAAACGAAAAGTAGCATAACGTAAAATAGCCTAAATGGAAAATGACCTAAGCGGAAAATATCCTAAACGGAGAATGGCCTAAATGGAAAGCAGCATAATCCAAGGTGGCTGACTGGTTTGATGTTTCAATTACGTATATTGTGCTTCAAATCAAATCAAAAAATTAGAAATTTTACTATTGTATTATGGCATAAGGAAACACATTTATTGGCGATTCAAATTAATATTTGTGAATACGCAACCAAAATTGCTCATACGTCGACATTGGCAAAAACGATAAAACATAACCTCATTTAAATCATCTGAGTTTTTTAAGTGTAGGGCAGTGTTAAGGTGTTAATAAAGACTACGAAATGGGGAAATGTTCCCATCTAATATTATGCCGAACAGTTAAAAATGATGAAGAATACATGGACATTTTTAATTTTTATTAAGAAACAATACCTCCTTTTATCCGAAAACATAGTTTTTTTTGGTTTTTGCACCATAATTTCGGTGCAATCTAAAATAGTAACAATTAATTTGCAGTAATGACATGATATTAAATTTAAATAAAGGTAAATTTTGACTAGTTATAGCTTCTGGCAGTAAAGTCTATCTATCGAAACAATCTACAAAATAAGTTTTTATTTACTTGTAAATGTTGGCGTAACTATTCGTAATTATTTTTAAGTTGAATAGCATATAATTCAAATATGAAATTATAAAATATACTTGTACTTAATAAGATATAACATCCTTTTTAAAATAAAGAGAGCAGACTTTCATGTGTTCAGTCACTTTTTTTCCTATCTATATAATTTAACTACCTACTGTTCTTCGGTCTTGTTCATAAAATTTTCCAAATTCATTCTCCACTCTTATCATTTGATTTTTTTTAGGAAATTTATGATAAGAAATGTTCCTATTATTTTTTTCTACAGATTTACAACCATAAACAAGACAATTAACATTACTTTTGCTTCTTAAAACTTCATAAACAATTTTATTTACATTTTTCTCTTATATTTTGGAATAATAGGATGAAACATCACATTGTCATTTTGTTAGACAGTATTTTTAGACAATTTGTCTTTACTTTTACACGTTATCTAAGTGGTCAAAAATAGGCATCGACATGCAAATTTTCTTGTAAAAAAATGTTAAAAAATTGTTAAAAAAATTGCATAGGAGACAAAAAAAGTTTATAATTACACTGTTTAGTTACGAGTAAAGTTTTATGAATTTTTATTCGACCATTAAAAAGTTATAAGAAATTTTGCATGTCGATGACCTATTTTTGACCACTTACATAACGTGAAAAAGTAAAAACAAATTGTCTTGAAATACTTTTTTCATTACATAGCCACATACCAAATTATGTTACGATCGTATGAGCCAATTTTTAGTAATTTAAAAAATACAAAATAGTTTTAAGAACATTAATGGTCTGTAGCACCTTAACGAAGCACTTTTGGATAGAGATAAGTTTGGTTAAATCGTCTTATTTTGGTCTCAGGAGTACATGGTATCGTTTTGTACAGACCTTTCAGGGACACCCTGTATATCTTATTAATTTTCTAAATATTCTATCTCGTTATTGTTAAGAATCGCTTTAGCCTATTTGATTGTTATTTTTGTTTTTTTTTCTGTTATATTGGGGTTTTCCCGTTTAAGTGAAATAAAAAATAATTATTACAAATTATAAAGAAATTATTAAAAATCTTCCAATTGCGTAAAAAAATTTAGTTTTAAACGCATATTTACACACAAACTATGTATACCGGGTGGAAATGAAACTAGGGCCACCCCTGGCATTTTTTTATTTATGAAAATAAAAAATTAGAATTTTAGTATCTTATATGATCTAAGAAAACAAATTTTATGGATCGAATAAATCTTTCATTTTACTTCCGGTTTATCCGGATAAACCAGGAAATGGCACCCACTTTCTTATTTTAAATGTAACTCCCTGATTTTTTCTAACATTGGTTAGTTTTAAATATGTTTATGACAAAAAAATTTTTTTTTTCAAAACTAAGAAAAAATGTTGAATTGTTTTTTGGTAAAAAATTTGAGTAAAACCTACAAAAACTATTTTTAAATAATACAAATACGTAAAATAAATTGTAATTTATAAAATTTATTTCACCGTTCTTGAGATATTTTTTTTTTTAATTTTCAAGAAGCGTTTTTTGGAAATATCTATACTTTTTTAAATGGGATGATATAAGGGGCACCCCCTAATTAAATAGAGGGTTTTTTTCCGGTTACTGTGATATCCCATATGTATGTATTATTTTCAAATTTATACCTGTAATTAATTTTTTATCGAATTAATTTAACATCAATTTATTTTATGAACCGAAAATAACTAAAATAAACCCTTTGATAGAAAAGTAATGAAAATTAGACACAAAATCGGCAATTATAAGGTGTATTTTTATTTATAAAAATATTTTAAAATTGTCAAGTGTTATAAAAACTGTTCAAAATGAGCCCCGTTTTTATCTTGACAAAGTTCATTTCTTTTTATAGTGGCTTCAATTACTCTTTCCAATTCATCAGGGGTAATGCTATTTATACAAGTTCTAATTTTTCTTTGCAAGACGTCTATTGATTCAGGAGGAGTTTTATACACCTCATCTTTAATTCGACCCCATAAATAAAAGTCTAACGGAGTAAGATCCGGTGACCTGGGGGGCCATCGGATTGGACCATTTGTCCCGATCCATTGGTTATTATACTGACGATTTAAATGTTCCACAACTATTCTAGCATTATGTGCAGGAGCACCATCCCTGCTGAAAATAGTTTCATCATAAATTTATTATTGAAGGAAACCTAAATATCGTTGAGCATTAAGTTGTCCTTCAAAAAATATGGGACCAATAATATTAGTACCAATTATTCCCAACCAACAATTAAATCCCAACCTCACTTGAAAATTGGCTTCTCGTACTAATCTAGGGTTTTCTGTCGCCCAATATCTTTGATTATTTCGGTTGAATAATCCAAGGTTTGTGAAATGGCTTTCATCGGAATAAAAAATTTGTCGTGGAAATTGCCAGTTTTCTCACACCTTATTTAGAAACAAGTTACAAAATTCTAAACGTCTTGCATTATCATCTTCATACAGATGTTGATGAATTTGAAAATATTATGAACTGAAGTATGACTTATCCCGTATTCAAAATCAATTTCTCTTATGGAAGCTGTAGGATGAAGTTCGACATACGCAATAACATCCACTTCAGTTTCTTCATTTATTATAAATCTGTCTTCATTATTATCAGGTTCCTGGCGAAATTTCCCTTCTAATTTCATAAAATACCTACGATTAGGTGCTAGCCTTTCAGGATACCGTTCTTGATACAACAAACTAGAAGCTACTGCATTTTTTTGACACTCCATAAATTAAGAGCATATCAACTTGCTCATTTCGAGAATACATTTTAAAACCTTTAGTAAACCAAGAAATATGAGCAAACTTTTCACTAATAATTTATTATGTTATTGAAACGATTCAGATTGGTTTATTTCGAAAGAATATTTTAAAATTTTATTGTGTTCAACTTGAATAGGGCACGTGCACAGCACATCTCATTTTCATTACTTTTCTATTAAAGGGTTTATTTTAATTAATTTTGGTTCATAAAATAAATTGATTTTAAATTGATTCGATAAAAAAATAATTACAGGTATAAATTTGAAATTTATACATGTGGGATATCACAGCAACCGGAAACAAACCCTCTATTTAATTAGGGGGTGGCTCTTATATCATGCCATTTAAAAAAGTAAAGATATTTCCAAAAAACGCTTCTTGAAAATTAAAAAAAATAATATCTCAAGAACGGCGGAATAAATTTTATAAATTACAATTTATTTTACGTATTTGTATTATTTAAAAATAGTTTTTGAAGGTTTTACTCAAATTTTTTACCAAAAAAAAATTCAAATTTTTTTCTTAACACGTTCACGTTCACGCCGGCGCCGATGTTCATGTTTTTCGCTGTGAGACGGCGCTATAATTCATGCTGCGCGGCAACTGGCGGTGCACATGTTCGATGAGACAGTCTAGTGCGGGCCACCGGTGGTACGCGCCGGCGTAAACGTGTTAAAGTATTGAAAAAAAATATTTTTTTGTCATAAACATACTTAAAATTAACCAATGTTTGATTTTACGTAGAAAAAATCAGGGGGTTATATTTAAAATAAGAAAGTGGATGCCATTTCCTGATAAACCGGAAGTAAAATTAAAAATTTATTCGATCCATAAGATTTGTTTTCTTAGATCATATAATATACTAAAATTTTAATTTTTTATTTCCATAAATAAAGAAATGCCAGGGGTGACCCTAGTTTCATTTCCACCCGGTATACATCTGGTTTTATCCCCGGTATGACGTCAAGATTTTAATTCCTATAAACACCACTGGAGAGAACACCTCTTAGCTCGAATCGCCAATTGAACTAAAAAAAATTTAATTTCTCTTCCGGTTTCACCGGAAATGACATCAACTATCTTATTTTAAATGTAACTCCCTCTTTTTTTGTACTTGTTATTAAACATTGGTAAGTTCCAAGTATGTTTGTGACAAAAAAATGTTTTTCTGTACCTTCATAAAAATTTTGGATTTTTTTTTGTAATTATTTTTAATAAAATTGAAACTACTCTTTAATAATTTAAATATGTAAAATAAATTGTAAATTATGAAATTCATTTGGCAGTTTTTAAAAAATTAATTTTTATAATTTTTTGCAAATATCAATTATGTAAGAGTTACGCTACTTCTTTCTTTCTTTTCTCGACGTATGCTGCGCGACACCGCCGAAGTGCAGCCGAAACCCAGCGTCAAGCCAGCGTCAACTTTGCTGCTGTCGCGCGCGTCAAAAAACGCCCAATGTGTAACAAGCGTTAATAGATTTTATTAAAAAAAATTACCAAAAAAAAATACAAAATTTCTTTTATCACAAACATACTGGGAACTTACCAATGTTTAATAATATGTACAAAAAATAGGGTGTTGCATTTGAAATAAGAAAGTTGATGTCATTTCCGGTGAAACTGGAAGTGAAATTGATTTTTTTTTAGTTCAATAAATGCGTTTTCTTATGCCATATAACATACTAAAACAAATTTTTAATTTCATAAATAAACAAATTACAGAGGTGGCCCTAGTTTCGTGGACACCTGGTATTGTATTATACAGGGTGTTCCTAAACATGTGTCTCTAACTTTAGGAATAGATACTTTGATATTTGAAAATTTTTTCGCCAAAATATTTTGGAAATACAGGGTGTTAAAGTTTCTTATTTTTTTTCTGTTTTTTAACAGAACATCTGAAACTTAAGGATTCTACCTACATGTTGGGTATCACTGTAATCAGAAAAAATCCTCTATCTAAATATGGGTGCCCCACTATCAGACTGTTTGAAAACATAAAGATATTTACAAAAAACTCATTTAAAAAATTATAAATACCAAATAAATTTCATAATTTACAATTTATTTTTTAATAGATTTTATTAAAAAAAATTACCAAAAACAATCCAAAAACTTTTTCAAAAGTTCAGAAAAAAATATTTTCTGTCACAAACATACTTGCAACTTACCAATGTTTAATAATAACTACAAAAAAATAGGGTGTTACCTAAATTTAAAATAAGAAAGTTGATGTGAAATTGAAAATTTTTTTAGTGTAATAAATGTGTTTTCTTATGCCACATAACACAGTAAAATTTCGTAAAATTTCATAAATTAATTTTTATAAATAAAAAAAATTTTAAGAGTGGCCCTGGTTTCCTGGACACCCGGTATATTTAATAATGAAAAAAAAAATGGTTTGTAAACCTGTAAAAATATAATAATATGCAATAAAAATGTGTGGTTGCAATTTAAAAAAAGTTAAGTGATTATTGATTGACCTTCAATCTGCTGGTCAAGAATTGTAAAGCTTCTATTTGAAATATTTTTATTCTGACAAATGCTTCATTTCAAAAATAAATGGTCATTGCCAAACTTTTTGTACACTCTGTATAAACAAAAATAGATTTACCGTCTGGAATACAGAATTGTTTGTTTCTAACATTTTCGTATTTTAAGCTTATATTTTTACAACGAATACATCACGTAAATTTTACACACCCCATATTTATGTATATGTTACCGTTAAAACTCGAAATCAGTAAAAACTAGTTTTAACTGGTCAAAACTAGTTTTAACGAGCCAAAACTAGAAGTAACTAAAGACGTTTTTTGAAACTGGTTTTAACTAGTTAAAACGCGATCTAACAAACTACATTTGTAAAAACCCAAATAAATTGAATCTTCAATATTATTTCGGGTTATAACTGAGAGTTTCAGTCAAAACTAGTTTTACCTGATCCTTGATTTATTAGAACTAGGGTAAAATGTCTCGAATGTTGGGAGTTAAAGCTGCTTTAGCCATAAGAGTTGATGCTCTTGGTGAAGATGGATTGTTTGAATTAGGAGCTGCTCACAAAGCTAAACTTGAATCACATTTGAAATTATTGGAAGAAGCTAAAGCTAAAGCCAAATTTACAAAAATATCATGGTGTAAGTGAAATCAAAGAATATCCAGCAACAGCGGATAATACAATGGCTTCTAGTAGTAAGAGGAAGCATTTTGATGAAATTAAAAAGGAAGAGGAGGGTATGGAAGAAGATGTAAAACCGACATTAACTCCAAAGCAACTTAAAAAGAAGTTGAAGAAAGAAAAAAAAAATACTGGAAAGTAATGAAATTAAAACAGAAATTAAGAGGATAGTCCGCCAAATGTTTGAAATGCGTACTCCTCGCTAGTAAAAATTGATTTTTTGGTGTTTGTAATAAAAAATTTAACAAAAACGCTCTTGTTTTGCCTTGAAATTGAATTTATTTATCATATAGAATTTTTTTTTGATGTATATAGTCTGTTATAAGGGAGTAATTTTGAAAAAATGATAAAAACGCATTTTTTAAAAAATTACGCATCTATAATTTATTAAACTTAAACAACAAAAATTCTGTATGAAAAATAAATTCAATTTGAAGGCAATACAAGAGCGTTTTTGTTAAATTTTTTATTACAAACACCAAAAAATCAATTTTTACTAGCGAGGAGTACGCATTTCAAACATTTGGCGGACTATCCTCTTAAGGAAGAAGAACCTGAAGCCGAAGTTGAACATAAGAAGAAGAAAAAGGGGAAATCTGAGAGCGAAGAAACTACTACTGATACTCCAGGAGAAACTGAGGAAGTCAACACCGAAAAAATGGAGAAGAAGAAGAAAAAATCTAAGGAAGTCGTGGAAGCAGAGTATGAATGAAAAACTTTGCTTTGCAATACACTGAAAAAAGTAAATAAAAATAAACAAGTTATTTGTGTGGTAAACATTGTGTGCTCTGATAAATAAGTTTCCAAGTTGCCATAATATTATTATTTATCAGAGCACACAATGTTTATTACACAAATAAAATTTTAGATTATGTTTTGGCTTGAAATAATATTCTGAATTCTGAATTTTGGGTTTTTACTGGTTTCTTACGTCTTACGTTTTGACTGAAACTCTCAGTTAAAACCCGAAATAATGTTGAAGATTCAATTTATTCGGGTTTTTACAGATGTAGTTAGTTAGATCGCATATTAACTAGTTAAAACTAGTTTCAACAAACGTCTTTAGTTACTTCTAATTTTGACTAGTTAAAACTAGTTTTTACTGATTTCGGGTTTTAACGGTAACATATAAGGAAAATACAATACTTATATTCGCATACTAACCTTTATTATTGTGATTGTTGGATGAAATTGGACTCTGATGAAGAGGGTCAGTCCTCAGTGAATTAACTGAATCATTTTTTGGGGAAACAGAAGCATCAAATTTCATTCTTTTTGAGCTTTCATTGTGAGATTGATAATTCTGAAAAGTAAATAAAATATATTTTTAATATACATAATATATTAAAATAGAGATTGGTTTTAATATGTACCAATTTTTGATGAAATAGTATAGTAAATATTTAAAAGTTCATAAAAAATACAACAAATTTTCAAATAAAATGTTTGTAAGAACTTCTTTAAACAACTCGTTACAACACTTCCCTAGTACTTAGTTTGAAGATTAAAAGAGAGAATACAACAGTCACCATAATAGTCCATGTTCGAAATATACTGTGTTAAAAATTTTTCATTTTCTTACATAACATCTACATAATTAAATTTTTTACTTCTTAAAACTTTTTTCTCCCTTTCTCATTGCGTTTAGAAAGAATTATTTAATTTTTTTGAAAATAAAGATTTTATTGTTGTACATTTGAACAATAATTATTAAACAACATGGTACATTTTGTCTCGTACATAAAAAATTGATTTATATTAGACAGTGGTGTCAAATTAAAAAATGAGGGGGATAAAAAACTAAATACTAAATTTGTTTACAATTTTGGTAGATTTATTCAATGATGATTTGCAAAAGTCAGCTTTGTACAAAATTTCAGCAAATTATAGATTTCAGATGTTATGTTAAAAAACAGAAAAAAAACATAAGAAACTTTAACACCATGTATTTCGAAAATGGAGCATTTTGGCAAAAAAACCTTCAAATATCAAAGTATCTATTCCTAAAGTTAGGGACACATGTTTAGAAACACCCTGTATAATACAATATAGTGTGGGTGCATTCCCAGTGTAGTATATTTTGCAGATCGTAATGTGTCTTTTTCGACACTTTTTTATTTAACATTTTTGACATTTCTTCTATTTCGATGTAAATTTTATTCTGTGGTTAAAAGTACCTGTCACCTTCTTCTATCAACGCATTTAAATTACATTGCTGATCACTCATTAGAAGTATGTTCCACCACAGTATAGGCAACTACCAGTAGCGACACTTCATATAAAAAACGGGATGCGTTTTTGGTGACCTTGAATATCTGAGAGTATCTGGTACCATTGAGTTTAGAACTACAATGGAGACTCTATGGTAAAATAAATGCCATATTTTAATTTAAATACTGTTTAAATACCTTTGTTTCAACTATTAATTGTTTTTATTTAAAACTGCAAACATTATCTATGAACTTAGACATAAATAAATTAGTGTATCTCAAAAAAATTAAAGTGAACAATTTATTATTTGTCAACTACAGAATTAAAAAATCCATTTGCCGTTCTAAACTCAATGGTACCAGATACTCTCAGATATTCAAGGTCACCAAAAACGTATCCCGTTTTTTGTATGAAGTGTCGCTACTGGTAGTTGCCTATACTGTGGTTCCACTTAAGAACACTATAGGTAGTTTCATCTGATATGGGACACTATGAGCCGCGCAAAGTCTAAACCGAGCAGTTAGTATTCAAAGTGAAAACATCAGTTATACATTTTTAGGCAACTAAATACAACGTTACACTAGTTGCGGCTTAGTGTATGAAAAAACTTCAGGCATTAATTCCCACATTTTATTATTTACCCCCAGTATTATCAACAGACATTTAATTTTAAATGAGGTTTAATTTGACATATTAGACTATTATAATTAGACTATTTTGCAGTTAAATGTCATTTAAACTATATTCAAACTTCATAAAAATACTATATATGTCAAATTAAACCTCATTTAAAATTAAATCTCTGTTGATAATACTGAGGGTTAATTTTTGGAATAAAATTACTGGCGTATTTTTAACGTTATCGAGAAAATTAATTACATTCTTTAAGAGGATAGTCTGCGAAATGTTTGAAATGCGTACTCCTCGCTAGTAAAAATTGATTTTTTGGTGTTTGTAATAAAAAATTTAACAAAAACGCTCTTGCTTTGCCTTGAAATTGAATTTATTTATCATTTTTTCAAAATTACTCCCTTATAACAGACTATATACATCAAAAAAAAATTCTATATGATAAATAAATTCAATTTCAAGGCAAAGCAAGAGCGTTTTTTATCATTTTTTCAAAATTACTCCCTTATAACAGACTATATACATCAAAAAAAAATTCTATATGATAAATAAATTCAATTTCAAGGCAAAGCAAGAGCGTTTTTGTTAAATTTTTTATTACAAACACCAAAAAATCAATTTTTACTAGCGAGGAGTACGCATTTCAAACATTTCGCAGACTATCCTCTTAAATAATAAAGTCGCCATCAGGGACTTCATGTATGACGTTTTTATTCTCAAGTTTGAGAAGTACTTTTTGGTGTTTGTAACATAGTAGAATCTTTTTAACCTCCAATAAATTGTTCTTTTTCAAAGATGATCCAGATGTTTCAATTCTTTGATTGAATTTTCCTCAAATCCATTAATTTCTTTCAGTGGACGTCTACAATTAACCAATCTGCATATTTGGTTGCCTACATATGAAACCACAATCATTTTAGCTCACCCTGTACCCTGTACCTCGAAAAAATCATTTTCAACATTTGACGTAATTCTACGTTTTTTATTGTCAAAAACCCAAAATCTTAATAAATATCTTCAATTTGTATATGTTTTTAGAATTCTTGATTTGTTATGATTATTATATTCATTTTGTAAAAATATTTGCTACGCCATTGGATTACTTTTTCTTATTAATTTTTACCTGCATATTTGGTTGCCTACATATCAAACCACAATCATTTTAGCTCACCCTGTATAAAATCGTGCTTTGATCGGTTTTTGATTTATTTTACTGTAAAATAGGCGTATTTTAAGGGCCTTAAAAAATACACTTACCTACTGTTAATATTTTTTAATTCTTTTCTCTGACTTTGTTCATTATAAATATTTTAAAATGCTAGGGGAATGTCTCCGGTTGTGGACACCCTAAGCTATTTTTTGATAGTTGAAAGATGCGGCGAAACTGATTAATGTTAAACTGGTAGTTTGACACCACACATAATCTGAGCAAATACCAAAGCGTAAACACGCATATAGTTTCTTTTTTCGAGCAAACAAAAAAAATCGTGAAAATTTTGAAGCGTTTCTAATATTTTTCATTTCCCAAGTGCGATAAATCGAAGCAAAACATCGCAAAGAGGTGAGCGTTACACTTTGTGATGCAGTATATTTAGTGTACTTTGTGATGTGATATCAAGTTCTACTAAAATGTTTGTTTTGTGTTAATTTGCTGAACAAAAAAAAAAAATGGCTACCATTTTCAGTTGTGGTCACCCTCATGTACCCGGTTGTGGACACCCTTATTTTTTGCGTTTAAAGCGTGTGTTTGGCCAAAAAACTTTCAAATATCGTTGTTTATGTTAACCTAAAAAATTTTAAGTGTTTTTATGAATTTTAG
This sequence comes from Stenus bimaculatus, assembly GCA_963971135.1. NCBI lineage: Eukaryota > Metazoa > Arthropoda > Insecta > Coleoptera > Staphylinidae > Stenus > Stenus bimaculatus. The sequence goes on along the minus strand of OZ020183.1, from coordinate 31,238,497 downwards.
TACCTATATTTTTAGCCATGTCGACACCGAAAATATCGGCCGATTCAACAGGTATCAATTTTAATGCGCTAGTCGAAGCCATTAAGCGCTGTTTAAAGGACAAGCAGTCCATCAAATCGACTGCCAAGACATATGGCCTTCCTCTTTTTTTAAATTTATATGCATTTTATTTCATATTTTTAAGATTTTAAGCGATTTTACAAGGGTCTCCACAACCGGATACAAAAATTTTTTTGGCCAAAAATGACCCCTTCACAAAATTGATGATAAAATTTTCCTGATCGACTGAATCTATACATATAGTTACTTCAGAAAAAAGTTAGCTAGCTCTAGCGGTGACGCGTTAATTGATAGAAAGTTAACTGCTAGAATGAGAAAATGCTAGAACGTAAATTGCTAGAACCGTAAAGTTATCGAATCGGAAATTGATAGAATCGGAAACTGCTAGAAGCGTAAATTGATAGAATCGTTAAGTGATAGAACGTTAACTGCTAGAACGTTAATTGATAGAATTGTTCGGGCAGCTTCGGTCATGCCGTACATATTTATCTTATATGCGGAGATGAAGCCGCGCGGACCGAAGTCGCCCGAGCGATTCTATCAATTAACGTTCTAGCAGTTAACGTTCTATCACTTAACGGTTCTATCAATTTACGGTTCTAGCAGTTTCCGATTCTATCAATTTCCGATTCGGCCACTTTACGGTTCTAGCAATTTACGTTCTAGCATTTTCTCATTCTAGCAGTTAACGTTCTATCAATTAACAGGGCACCGCTCTAGCTTTACACTGGTGTGCATACCACTGCATAATATTAACTTGAAAAAAAGTTATGAGCGAAAAACGCAAGTGTGTCCACAACCGGAGACACTCCCCTACTAAAATTTGGTACAAAAATATTAAGTAGTGTATGAATTATTGCTATGCCCGTAGCACCCTATTTAGTATACTTCTAAAATGATAATAATAATATGATAAATCTTAACTTACATCGAATGACTTCCTTTTAAATGGTCCAAGAATATCTTGTTTTTCTTCATTTGCTTCTTCACTTTTGGGTGGTGCAAAAAGGCCATCCTGTTCTAAAATAGTAAAAATAAAAGTATTAAGTATTTATATTGACAGGTTAAAAAAACATTTTAAGGTTTATTTACGCAAATACTTTGAGATTACTACTTAACATATAAACTTTAAAAAGTGCTTCAGTACTTGCATTAAATTGGTCCGTTTATGTACCACACTTAAAAAATTGGTGAAATTCAACTAGTAAATGTACAGTTGCTCCGAGCTGGAAGTAGGACAAAAGTAATCACGATCGCATATTCTTTGTCCTACTTCCAGCTGGGAGCAACTTTACAATCTTTATATGACGTGTTAAAAGAAATTTCGATAATTATTTTAATTTAAATTAAAATATCTAAATACAATAATAAGTACTTCGTAAAAATTGCCCACTTTTTTACTACTTTAATGAATAAAAGGATATTCAGTATTTTCAGTTAGAATAATTGTGTTTTTGATCAAAATCCTTTTTATTTTTTCTTAGTACACTATTAAGGTGATAGTGAGTCAAATGTGACGAGAAATATTTATTCTCATTCGCCAAAAGTTAACAGATGGTTTAACTCCTAAAACGATGTGCCAATCAATTATTAATAACGAATTCCTTTCTTTAAATATCTTTATAAATTTCAAAATAAATTGTTTAAATACTACAAAAAACTAGACTTGTATAGAAACAGAAATTACAAAAAAATAAATTAATAACATCAAAAATTAGAAAAATTAATCGAAAACCATAACATCACCCCTGCATATAAAACACCATTCACCATCAGCAAATACTTAATGAAAAATTCAGAGGTCTCATTTTTAGATAAAAGTGGTGTATGTATACTCTCTGAACTGAATTGTAATGCAATTTAATACATCTTCAAACTTCGGCAAACACCTCCAAGAAACCAACCATACAATATTCACAATAATACCAAACTTTTACACAACCAAAACAAAAACTCCAAATTAGATCTACTCAAAATTCTTGAAATTAATAAAGTCAAAAACAACAACAAATTCCAAACTCCAACAATATATAAGTTACAAGTATGGTTACAAGTTACAAGCGTTGATATCACTCACTATAAAAGGATTGATATGTCAAACCTAGGATTTACCAATTTGATGTAAAATTTCGTACATTTGATGGACACACGAATCATTTTATATTTATACAAAAACGCTAAAATAAGCAAAACATGCGTGTCGCCACTACAGCGACAGTGGATTTAAAGTTCATATTTTAAATGTCGTACGGAGTGCAAAGGGTTAAATTTCAAACCCATATTTCAATATTTAAAAAGTTCAGAGAGTATACACACCCCATCTATCATTAACAATAACAACCTTACATTCCTCCTTCAATAGATGGAGACATTACCCAACCGTTCAAAAACAGCATTTTGACCACAAAATGACACTCATCTATCATCATTCATCCTTTTTGGCCGCGTTTCTTCAAAATATTTATTTTAATAACCAGTTTTTCATAATTTTTTATTACTTAAATTAAATTTTCGCATGCATCATCAAGTTTAGTAAAATATCAATATTTATTTACATACAAAACATATCAACATTCTAAATCTAAGTTGAAATTACATGATAATGGTCACCAAATGTCTTCAATTTATATTTCAACAGTTTATCTAAGACGGTAAGATGAATTTCTGGCTGTAGGATTAAATTTATTATTATTTAAATTTTGTCCTACTTCCAGCTCGGAGCAACTGTACATTTACTAGTTGAATTTCACCAATTTTTTAAGTGTAGTACATAAACGGACCAATTTAATGCAAGTACTGAAGCACTTTTTAAAGTTTATATGTTAAGTAGTAATCTCAATGTATTTGCGTAAATAAACCTTAAAATGTTTTTTTAACCTGTCAATACACATACATTTATTATACAGGGTGTCTCACTTTTTATCCAGCGAAGATTTATTTAGATAGTAAATGTCATTCTAAACAAAAATTTTCCTATGAACTATTATGTTTTTTCAACTCCTTAAAAAGTTACAGCAGTTTTAAAGTTGATAAATTTTCATGATTTTTGTGGAACACCCTGTATAATATTCTCTTTTATTATATTTTTTTATTTAAATCAATTATGATTTGGATTTTTTCTTTGCTAAATTGGTTTTTTTAACATTATTGGCTGTATTAAAAATAAGTTTCTTCAGTAAAATTTAGCTTCTTATTGGCTTAAAGGTATACAAAATCCAAAGCATACTTGGTTTAAATAAAAAAAATTAAAATAAAATGAAATTTCTACAGGGTGTCCCACAAAAATCATAAAATTTTTGAAATTTTAAAATTGCTATAACTTTTTAATCAGTCGAAAAAACATAATAGTTCATAGGAAACTTTTGGTTCAGAATAACATTTACTATCTAAAAAAAAATTGCTGGAAAAAAGTGGGACTCTGTATATTTTGTAAAACAATTATAAAACTTTAATGTAGCTTATAATTTATCTTACACATTTTATTTCAATTTGCAGTTCACTTCAGATGATGGCTAACGCCGAAACATGTCAAATGATATATTAAAAAATGTCTAAATAAGGATTTAGTACAGTATTTTATTTTTCGACAAATAACCTTAAAATGAACCAGTACATCCTTGAAAATCAAAAATAAGGTCTAAATTGGAAAAAACTTTTGCATACTTTGGGATTCTTTTTTAACAGTTTGTGACAAAATAAAGATACACAGGCCTAATATACAGGGTGTCCCACTTTTTTTCCAGCAAAATTTTTTTTTAGTCAGAAATGTCATTCTCAACAAAAAAAATTCCTACGAAGTAATATTCTTTTTCGACTCCTTAAAAGCAATTCTAAAATTTAAAAATTTTAATTATTTTATTGGGACAACCTGTATAAATGGTCCACTTAGTTTAAAAATAGCCAATAATGTTCAAAGAATCAAGTTGGCAAAGACAAAATCTAAACCATAATTGATTTAAATAAAAAATTGATGATAAGAAAGAAAATTATACAGTGTGTTTCACAAAAATCATAAAAATGTATTTACCAGTTTTAAAATTACTGTAACTTCTTAAGGAGTCGACAAAAAAATATTAATTCATAGGAAATTAATTGTTCAGAATGGCATTTACTATACAGGGTGTCCCGTAACTTATGCATAATAATGAAAGAGGTTATTGGGAATTTCGACTACGGATAGATGGCGCTATTTTGATGTAAATTTGAAAAAAACATGGAGGAAAAAGTAATAAAAGATTTTTGCGCCGATTTAATTTTTATTGGTTTTAGTAACTGCGGCTCTGTTTGGATCAAGTATTTTGTGTTTATTTTTTATTGACCAATGTGTGTTATTTCTTACTTGCATAATTGCTTAAGGGGTTAGGCCACTCTAGGATTAAAAAAAAGAAATTTTAAAACAGGCACGGATCAACTTAAAATCGGTTAGAAAAGAAGCACAGGAGCAGGATATTAATGTGGAAGGCCAATTGTATGGTAGAGGCATCGGAAATTGAAGGTAGGTACATAAAAAAACTTTGAAAGCATTTTTTTCGAAACCATATTTCTCAAATTGGCCGGACTCCTAACTCATACAATTCTTGACCTATTGACTTTAAAATTTAACTGTTTATTCAAAATTACATTCTCTATAGAAGTACGTAGGATTTTTTTAATATATTGATTTTTTGCAAAAACGGCGCCCTTCTGAAGTAAAAAAGAAAAAAATGCCTTGAAAAATCGCTATAAAATTACCTATAACAAAAGATCTATTCAATATAATAAAAAAATCCTACGTACTTCTATAGAGAATGTAATTTTGAATATACAGTTAAATTTTGAAGTCAATAGGTAAAGAATTGTATGAGTTAGGAGTCCGGCCGATTTGAGAAATGTTTTTTCGAAAAAAAACGCTTTCAAAGTTTTTTTTAAGTACCTACCTTCAATCTGCGATGCCTGTATCATACAATTGGCCTTCCACATTAATATCCTGCTCCTGTACTTTTTTTCTAACCGATTTTAAGTTGATCCGTGACTGTTTTAAAATTTCAATATTTTTAAAATCCTTGAGTGACCTAACCCCTTAAGTACATTGTTTTGGGGTAAGTAAAAGTAAATTACAGCCTGTAAAAAATATTATTTTAATATAGTAATAATAAACCCAAGGAAACTGATTTATAACTGCACGGAAATAAATTTTACAAAAACAGGTTATGTCAACGTAGACCTTTTCTAGCTTCAGAAAATAACTCCCAGAGGGCGTATCCCAAGCCGAAATTCCCAATAGAGAACACTAAAAAAGCAACTTTTGTTAATAAACCCATGTCCGGAAATTAACCATTAGGGTACTAGGTTGAGAATTTTTTTTTATAAAATTTACAAATAATTGTTTTTTTCATTCTAATTGTGTCTCTTTGTGTTTATCCTTTATCCTAAATTTAGAATGAATCATCGTGCTACCTTGTGCATCGAATACAAGGGGTAAAATTTTGAACAATTTTTATAAATATTATAAATAAATGTTTTACTTAATCTTTATTTACCCTAGTACTTTACTTACGAGTAATTTCTACTCTATAACCCCTTTCATTATTATGCATAAGTTACGGAACACCCTGTATAAAAAAATTTTTGGGGAAAAAAAGTGGGACACCCTGTACAATACAAACCCACTGTTTCATTTGCAATTTAAATTTTTGATTTTACTCGAAAAATAATCGAAGAGGAACGTTATAGAAAACATCTAAAATTGTAACCAATTATTTTGACTATCCAGGAGCCGATTTAGGCCTTAGGCTAAAATACCTTTAGAGCCCCCCCAAGTACAACAAAACCGGTCCGATCCCGAAATATTAGCAATAATTTTTTAACATTTTTTTAAAAGTTTCAATTTAGCTTTATGGGGGTGGGTTAGGAGAATAATCCCTGGGCTGCAACCCTATTGGACCCTATACAGGGTGTCTCAGTTTCTTTCCAGCAAAAAGTTTTTTATGATAGTAAATGGCATTCTGAAGAAAAAAAATTCCTATAAACTAATACGTTTTTCGATTCCTTAAAAATTTACAGGAATTTTAAACTTGGAAAATTTTAATGATTTTTGTGAGACACCCAGTATAATTTTATTTCTTATTATCATTTTTAGGGTTAAATCAATTATAACTTGGATTTTGTCTTTGCCAAATTGTTTTTTGAATGTTTTTAATGTTTTTGATGTTTTTAAACTAATAGTCTAAGAGCTTTTTGGGAAGGTTATTTCTGCAGTAAAGTAACATATTTTATATTGTTGTATGAACAACACATGTAATGAAATTTTGAAATTCTGCCTTGCCGTCTCGTCGTTATTAGGGGTAATTAACACTCAAAGTTGTAAAAAAAAGTACAAATTCAAGTTATTTTGACAGATTGTTTTTTATACCATTTCAAGATTGTATCCGAAAAGTCAGAACAAAATTTCAGTCGAAATCCAAGGCAGTAGGTAATAAATGCAAGAAACACAGCCTACTCTGTAGTTGCAAATAGCTTGTTTTTCTATAAAAATATAATTTTTAGGATTAATTTGAACATCTGATTAGGAATTAAATCTTAATAAATATATTTATAAATATTAATAAATAAAAAAATAAAGGGAAAATCAAATATTTTTAATTGTTGGAAAACATATTTAAAAATGTAAATTTGGTTGCCTAAAAATTCTCATTTTTTTATTATTACGTTCTGCCCTGGGTTTTGACTGGAATTTTGTTCTGCCTTTTTGGATACAATCTTGAAATGGTATAATAGACAATCTGTCAAAATTTCAACTCTGCAGAAATAACTTGAATTTGTACTTCTTTTTACAACTTTAAGTGTTAATTACCCCTAATAACGATTGGAGACGGCGAGGCAGAATTGCAATTTCGTTTCATGTGTTGTTCATACAACATTATAAGATATGTTTCTTACTGCAGAAATAACCTTCCCAAAAAGTTCACTAGCTCTCGGTCTATACGTGAACCACAAGATGGACCATTTTAAATTTCCATCGATAAAATCAATCAATGATTGTCTCAAAGACGACGACGAAATCCAAAGCAGATGATTTAAAAAAAAATTAAAACAAAATGAAATACACAAAATCATTACAATTTCACAATTTAAAAATTTCTGTAACTTTTTGAGGAGTCGAAAAAAACATTAGATTATAGGATACATAATTTCATATAAACTGGGAATATTACAAAAAATCTGAGCAAAATAGCATTACCAAACTAAAGATTGCTTTTTTCTATTTCACTTGACCTGATCAAGTTTTAAGGAAGAAAAACAAAAATTTTATTAAAAATTGACTTACTTGAAGGTAATTTAATATCTATTTTTAATGGAGACTTTGCATTTCCAAAATGTCCAAAAGGTCTAGTAGTGTTTGTTATAAAATCTGAACTTGATTGTAGCCTCCTTAGCCGTTTTAGAAGTAAAGGTACCAATTTGCCATTTTGTTCCCTATAAATAAAAATAACATTAGTAAATAATATCAAACAAATTAATAAATTAGTTTAATATTAAGCAAAACTAAATAAATCGTAGTGTTTTCCGTGTTACTCAATGCCACTAAAAGCAGCATGATATTCCCAAAAACCGGGACGATCTTAAATTTAATCCATCACCTAAAACTCAGCACCACCAACTTACAGGTAGAAGGAGGGTTGCATGAAACTCCTGCAAATAGACACAAACAGCAGGAGCCATCTCCTGAAAATAACTTACGAGCTCAAATTGAAATTTTTGACCAAAAAATTTAACTTTTTTAACGATACAGTTTCAAAAGACGAAAAAATAATAGCCGAATTATGAGGAATTCTCAACAAATTGTTGTAATTGAAGGACTCAGTGCAAAAACCAGGAAATTCTATATGTTTTAATTTCATTGATTTTGATATCAAAATGTGCACCTATTCTACATAATACAAAGTTTCGTTAAAAATTTTAATTGACTGGTTTTTGCATATAGCACTTTAATTATTGATTTCTGAGATAAATTTTATCCTTATAACAATTTTTGCTTTATACTTTATATCCGTCGCAAGTTGTATAATTTCCAAAGCTAAATTTTTTTAGAATTGCAAGTCAATTATAAAATGGTTAAATCATAGCAAATATTTTGTGTTGTTTGTCAAGAAATCAGTAAACTAAATATTTTACCTGAATCTAGTAGCTATTTCTGGTATTTCCATTGCCGCCGCCAAAAGACCTGTCGCGTAACTCTGCAAAGGTTCTATAGAATTGGTGGTCCATTTGATTAATCTAAGAATAAGAGAATCGGAGTCAGGCTGGAAATAAAAGACACATTAAATGCACATGGTATTTACTGTAGGTAACAAACAGAATAATGTAATGATAATGAAACGAAACAATGTCATCACATAACATTATGTGCAAAATTTTAATAGTTTCCACAAAACTAGGGCCACCCCTGTCATTGTTTTATTTATGAAAATTAAAATTTAAAATTTTACAATCTTACAAGGCAAAAGAAAATGCATTTATTGAACTAATAGTCCGGGGAGGTAGCGTCAATTTTCAATGGGTCATTTCAATAAAGCTGACTTTCATATCGTAGATTCTTCTCAAATTGCTTATTCAAGAATCAAATGTCAGCTTTCGCGACCGTGGGAGGATGTGGAACTGGTAAGTTTTTTTTTCATTTGGATCATTTCAGTAAGGCTGAAAATCTATTGATTATTTTTTTGCGTACTATTAATCACAAAAAAAAAAATATCAGCTGCATGGGGAATGGTCATCAGCTGCCCATTCAAAGATGCATAAAAAGACTTCAGTAAGGCTGAAACTTCTTTAAGTAATTGTGTACGACTTAAAACACACAAAAATAATTGTCAGCTGGCATTAGAATGGTGGAAAGACCGTCAGCTAGGCCTTCAAAATTTGTTGAAAAGCTGAAATTCGCACCGCACATGGTACCTTTAAAATTGTATTTCATATTTGTAAATTAGACTTCGATGCACACGTTACAATCAGATGCTCTGACACGGATATTATGATAATTATGTTGGGAAATATGCCAATAATTCGTATAAATTTGCATATACGAATGCTAACTGGCACCGGTAATAATCGAAGATACATAAATATTACTAAATTGCATGAAAAATTGGGAGACGCATTATGTTTAGCGCTACCAGGGTTTCATGCCCTTACAGGGTGCGATTTTAACCATGCATTTTACCGAAAGGAGAAGAAAAAACCACTCGAATTATTAGGAAAATCCCCAAACTACATACAGGCACTGAATGATATATCAAGTTTAGAACCCGAAAATCTAGAGAAAAGTTTTTTAGTCTTAGAAGAATTTGTCTGTCGAATATACGGATTTAAGACAATTAATGATATAAATTTGATACGAGTAGCAACATTCATGAAAGCATATAAGTCGAAATGAAGATGTCTTAAAAATAGATCGCAATTTTGAAGGATCTATGTTACCACCTTGTAAGGCTGAATTTCGTCAACACCTACTATGATCAACGTGTATATCCCAACTTTGGACTCGTGCTTATTTATTTACACCAACTTGTTCTCTGCCAATTGAATATGGATGGGAAGAACAAGATGGAAGATACGTCTTTAAATGGTTTGAAGGCGAGCAACTGCCTCATATAGATAGTATTACAAGGGAGAGCGAGGAAATAACAGGTACTTGACACAGATTTTGAAGATTTAATGAGGATTTTTTTTAAACATTCATAATATTATATTTTCCTGCAGATATATTGGAAGAGAATAAAGACAATGATGACGAAAAAGCTAATGAAACTGGAATCATCGAAGACAACTCCGATGTAAGTTCTGAGGAGGAAAGTGATGTAGAGATGAGGATGACGACTATGTCAATGATAACAATTTTGATGAAAATGTGTTAAAAAACCTTTTTATTAGCCTGGTAAGATCTACTTTGGAGTACTGTTCAGTAATTTGGTCTCCCTTCTATAGAAATGGTGTACAAAGTATTGAGAGAGTACAAAATAAATTTTTGAGAATCGCATCATATAAATTAAGAATCCCACATGTCAATTCTGATTATTCAGTTATACTAAACACTCTAAACTTGATATCTCTCAGAAATCGCAGAATTCTTCATGACATTTGCTATTTCTATAAGATAATAAATGGTATAATTATGGATTAAATTTAAATCTTTCTAGAGCTTGCCGATTCATAAACACCTATAATATTGAAATGTTTAATACTACTATTTACAAAGTTACAAATGAAGTTTATGAGGTTTTTAATGAAACAGAATCTTGTGATAATTTGTGATATAATAAACGGTATAATATATCTATTAATGCTTAGTACATCCAGTATTGTTGTTATTGTTAATTGTTGTTATCATTATTATTGTTTTTTCACTTATTTATAGTTTTTACAATTACCAAAAGTCATGTTTTTACTTACTTATTTTGTAATTTATTGTAGTATACCAATGTTGTATTTAATATGTAAAGGGAGTTTTTCCCGTAAATAAATTATTATTATTAATATGAATAATATGAAACCATTATTCAATATTTCTACTGTGATTTTTATATGATTACCTTAAATCAATCCTTGTTTTCCTTAAGTTTGTTTACGAAAATCGATATCAGTAAAGCTAAAACTTTTGTTAGTAGTTGTTTATGAATTATAAAATATGAAAATAATTGTCAGCTGGAATCAGAATGGTGGAAAATACGTCAGCTGAACCATTAAAGGTACTGCGCGTGGTACGAGTTTGACCGCAGTGGTACGTTTTAAACGCCTAGCTGACGGTCTTTCCACCATGCTAATGCCAGCTGACAATTATTTTTGTGTGTTTTAAGTCGTACACAATTACTTAAAGAAGTTTCAACCTTACTGATATCACTTTATTTTAGTCTTTTTTATGCATCTTTAAATGGGCAGCTGACCATTCCCTCTTTCGCCATGCAGCTGACATTTTTTTTTGTGATTATAAGTACGCAAAAAAATAATCAATAGATTTTCAGCCGTACTGAAATGACCCAAATAAAAAAAGTTCCGCGTCCTCCCACAATCCGACTTCCCGCGGTTGTGCCAGCTGACATTTGATTCTTGAACAAGCAATAGGAGAAGAATCTATGATATGAAAGTCAGCTTTACTGAAATAACTTGTTGAAAATTGACGCTACCTCCCGACTATAAAATTCATTTTTACTTCCGGTTATAACTTAATCGGAAAAAATCCTGTATCTATATTCTATATTTAGAAAAAACGCATTTTAAAATTTATAAAAATTAATTTCTCAAAAACGGCCAAATGAATTTCATAATTTAGAATTTATTTTACATACAGGGTGTCCCATTTTAATCTTGTCAGGAGAATTTCTCAAAACGAGTACATCAGCCAAAAAAAGTTTCCGAATAAAAGTTTGATGGTTTGGAGGGGGACGTTCGATGCTGTAACAAATTTTACCCCCAAACCCCCCAGGGGGTGGATAAGGGGGGTAACTTTAAAATCTTAAATGGAACCCCCTATTTTTTATTACAGATTCGAAAAGAGCATCAAAAACTATGTAGGTTTTATCCAGGAACTTTTTTTTTGCAACAGGTGGCGCTGTAATCGCTAAAACTTGTTTTTTTCGTGGAACGTAAGATTAAGGTTTTGATGGCAATTTACAATTAAAAAAATGTCATGATCGATTTAAATGAACTCTTTTTTAACCCTTAATTAATTAAATTAATAAAATAATTTGATTTACTTCAGTCAAGTATTATTCAAACAAATCTTCTTAGTCTACAGTTACTTGTGACTATTCATTTAAAGAATTTTGGGTTTTTTGTGTAGTAATCAAACTTTGTTCGATACAGCGCCTCCAAAGGGTTAAAAAAAATTTAAGATTAATTTCATGAAACTGTCTGTTTTTGGATAAAAATGGCTAACCGCTGATATTATCAAAACATTTAACGATTATTTAATTTTGAATGACAGTTTCAATATTTTCAAGAGGTTTAAATGAATTTTAGTCATAAAATAGACATTCAATTAAAATGACGAAATTTCTTCTCATCAATATAAGTGCTAAAATTTATTTAAACCTCATATCCCCTCTGTTGGGTAATAAACGTATTATTATTATAAAAATATTGTATTTATCAAATAAAACTTAAAGTGTTATTAAAATGTTGTAAAAGAACTTACCTGAAAAACTACTGATGTTTCAAGACCAGGTAATATATCCAACATTATCCGACAAGTTGCAATATGTAGCTGATCAATTTCTTTGGATGACATACTGTTTCTTGAATCCCTTAAATATTCTCCGACCAGCTAAAAAGATATCGTATATTTATATGCAGACAGAGACAGATTTACCAATGGGATAAATAAAAAGTAACATGTGGAACTATATCAAAAGATTAAAATAGCTTAAAAGTCAATTAAAATTCAAGAAAATTCTTTCAATATTAAGCCAAAAACGTAGAAATAGCGTGAAAATTTTATAAAAATTCATCAAAATTAATCAACTGAAGGATAATTCCTATGTTTGTTAAAAATTCATCAATTTAAATATTTTTACTACACATGGAAATCCACTAGAATTAGCTAGCTAAAAGTAGGCTAAGATATTTAAATAAGCAGTCACTTTTTCACATTTAATTTTTTTTTCAAAATCAGACCAGAAGTCAAAAAATAATGAAAATAATCAGTCACTTTCTCACATTTTATTTTTTTAATCGAAAACAAAAAAATGTAAGGGCACAATTTTTTTATAATTTGTTACACATACAGTCCTTAAAAACTGCATAAAAAGTTTTGATCAAAATCAGACCATAACAGCGCACGCTATGGGTATTTTTCACCCAGTCCTCAGAAAATATTAATTTATTTCATTTACAAGAAATGTACTCGTAATTGTGGTTCGGTATACCTGTAATTGTAATTACCAGTCCTATTAACCCCTATTTTATTCCTTAAACTTTATTTGTTAATAAAATAAAATTTACCGAAGCGTGCGCTCTTACGTTACACATAAAATTATTATTTGTTGGAAGAAGTTAATAAATTTTTGTGCTATAAGTTGTGTTTTTTGGTGTATAATGCTTTTTTGTATATTTGTGAACATGGATGATGGATGAACAATGTGAAACAACTAAAAAACTAAAATGAGAGATTTCGTCTTCTTTCTCAAAAAGAACTAGAATCCTATATTTTGGATCCGGATGGTGAAAATGGAATATTATCTGATAAATCTGGCAACTCAGAAATTGACGAACTTTTTATTAGTGACCACGATAGTGATACGGATGATGAACATGAAGATCCCGAATTAATTTGTAACTTAATACACAAAAAAATGAAAGAAAGCTGGATGGGTAAATTTTACTAAGAATGAAAAAATTTAAAAAATAATGAAAATATTTCACATTTTATGTTTTTAATCAAAAACAAAAAAATGTAAGGGCTCAAATGTAACTTCAGCCCGATAAATTGTTCAAACTACATCAAAATTTGTTATTTCGAATTGAACACCCTGCATATTTTTGAACAATTTAGCAAGCATCCTGCATAAAAAAAATCTCATGACCTAAATCAGAAAATTAACCACTCTAGCAGATCTGTTTAGTGCTTTAAAAATTGGTTGGGTGGACATAACATAATTCATGATTGACCGTTTGCTTAAGTCTAAGCCGTGAAGATGTTATAAAATTATAGAAAAAAAATGACTACTGTACAAAATATTTTTAGGAGTACCTAATTAAATATTATTAAGAAGATAGTCGGTGAAATTAGGTACAGGACTTTGCAATGTAAATTTCGATTTTGTACAAACGTAATAGAAGACGAACGGTTAATTGAAATCGAATAATTCTTTTTGGCATTGTTTAAGAATTCCATATTGCATCTTTCGACGTTTGTTGTTTTTTGTAATTTTCATTTTTTGTTATACTTAATAGCTGTTGAAAACATGCAAAAATAGGCAACCTTTAGGTTCAAATTTTAACCTTATTATAAGAGTATTTTTTAAAATTAAAAACGTCGAAAGGTAGTTTGTTTAATGTACTTATAAGATAATTTTAAAAAAATCAATTTTATTAATTAGTTTTTAAGTTATCAGCGAAGTACAATGTCAATATAAACAGGACCAATTTTAGTGGCATCTCTTTCGCACAGTTATGTTTCATTTTCCCATCGCATTTCCAAGGGACAGAGAAATCGGAGTTACACATTTTGCCGACTTTCCTCTTAAGAAGTAATTTTACATATTAGTGTAATAAAGTTGATCAATATTTTGCAAAACATTTCCCTTTATTTATAAAACGTTGATACTATGCCTAAATAAATTGCTGATAGTAAATGTATGTAATCAAGACTTACCTTGTTCATAAATACTTCTTTTCGAAATAAAACTTTTAATATTTGCCCTAGTTTACAATCTGGATCGGTTCTTGAAGGGTGACGTTCATCAAACGGATCTGGATCCATTTTATTATAATTTTCAGTTTCAGTTTCTATGATTTCCGCCAAACTATAAGAGAAGAGTACATAAATAGCTAAACTAAGCAAATATGATATATCATGGTAAATGTGTTTGATGTAAAAGGGGTTTGGTGTACTACATTTTATATAATTTTCCGATTATTGCACTTGTAACAATAAATATTAAAATATTCGTTTTTTAGATTCTACAGAGGGGCGCGCAAAAAACGGCCAACGATGTAGCTTCGTTATTTCTTAACCAATTTTAATAAGTAATATGTCAAATTAAATGGTTTGAAGAATACTACTATCAGATAATAAAAGATTAATTTTATTTTTCAAAACATCACAGGAGGAGGAGGCCACTTTTCTTTTTCAAATGGCAACATATTTCTTTTGATTGAAAAAAATCATTAACAAAAAAAATCTAAACCAATTATACCAATAACTTTTTTGTAAATTAATTTTTTCTTATTTTTTTTTAATTTTTTTATTATTAATTTTTTTTTAATTAATTCAATTGTTTTTTGTTTTTAAGTTTTCAGTGTTTTATAATTTTAAATTTTTAATTTTAAATTTAAAAAAAAAATAAAAAACTGAAAATTAAAAAACAAAAAAGACAATTGAATTAAATTAAAAAAAATTATTAATAATAAAAAAATTAAAAAAAAAATTTACAAAAATTAATTTAAAAAAAAATTATTGGTATAAGTGGTTTAAATTATTTTTGTTAATAATTTTTCTCAATCGAAAAAAATATGTTGCCATTTGAAAAAGAAAAGTTGCCTCCTCCGCCTCTGACATTTTCAAAAATAAAATTAATCTTTTATTATCTGATAGTAGTATGCTTCAAACCATTTAATTGACATATCACTTATTAAAATCGGATAAGAAATAACGAAGCTACATCGTTGACCGTTTTTTGTGCACCCCACGGTATGCTACGATGTTTGCAGGTTTACAAATTTTATGAATTCTTATGACAGTTATGTTCGTTAGAATTTCGGGATTATTGTAATTGAATATAATTTTGCTATTCCAAGCAATTCTATCAATTACTAAATTATTCGTTTTTAGCTGCTCGTAGCTATTAAATTCCATTCGGTTATTACAGTGCGTGACTCTAACTTTCATCTTGTCCGTCGAGGACCTTAAATGTATGAGTTTTAAGCCCGATATTAAACTTTGACGATTATTTTCTATGGTTTAAGGTTAAGTATTATGTCGAAAAGTTGTTTACTCGTTAATCGTGTTAGTTTATCCTAAAAGTCGTGACAATTTGAGGCGTCACACACTGGTGTGTGAAGCCAAATAAACGAAAGGCCTCAAGTCTTTCTGCAACTTAACCTTACTTACCGAGATAAAGTTGGAATTGGATTATAATTCGGTTGTGTGTGTTCATCCTCCCAAGATCTCATAAGAGAAACAACTTCTGACATTACATTATTTGCCTCCATTTCTTATTTTGCGATATAATTAGTAAAACCACGAGATTAGAAACATAACCTAAAATTAACAACGTTTTAGCTCTACAATCTCTCAACAAATACTGTTTAATACAAATTATGCAGATTTATTAGTTTATATTTGCTACCTTATGGTTAGTTTTGGTTATTTTAACTTCACCACTTGCACTATGTATTATTTATACAATTTTGTTTTTATTGCGATTTTATTTTTTTGGAGCCATTAAAAAACAAAAGTAATTTCACAAATTCTGTGAGCATTTTTACGAGAACTTCGACAGCTGTCAAACCAGAGATGTCAAACTATCAACGACATGCGTTTTATTGCAGTGACCTCTATATTTTTACATCACTGCTATATGATAAAAATATACATACCGGGTGGAAATGAAAACCGGGTCACCTCTATAACTTTTTTATTTATGAATAGAAAAATTTGAAAATGGCTATGTTCTATGGTTCAAAAAAACAAATTTTATGTGCATTTTTTATTTTCGAAATCACTTCCGGTTTCACCGGAAACACTATGAACTTTGTTTTTTTAAATGAAACATCCCATATTTTTATTCATGACTTAAAATACTTTTAAGAAAGAAGTATTTTTCAGATATTAGTTTTTATTTTTTTTGTAAAAAAAATTTTTTTCAAAAAAAAAATAAAAGGTTTTCGAAGTCGGTGAAATGTACCAAAACTAATTCAAAATAATTCAAATACCTAAATAAAATTGTAATTTGAAAAAAAATTTAAGTGGTTTTTGAACTATTAATTTTTAAACTTAGTTAATGAAGATTTTATCAAATATCTCACTTTTTTTAAACGCAATGATGCCGGGTCATTTGACTTTTTAAAAAGAGGATTTTATAACGATTATTTTGGTACCCCATATGTAGGGGTATGTGTTTGTGGTACATTTTTAATTTTTTTTTAATTTTGAAAAATCCCGAGTACAAAAAATATGATAAACTGGGACAAGTAAATTGATTGCACCCTACATCCTAAAATCCTCTTTTTGATAAGTCGAATGACCCGACATCATTGCATTTAAAAAAGTGAGATATTTGATAAAATCTTCATTAACTAAGTTTAAAAATTAATAGTTCAAAAACCACTTAAATTTTTTTTCAAATTACAATTTTATTTAGGTATTTGAATTATTTAGAATTAGTTTTGGTACTTTTCACCGACTTCGAAAAACTTTTTTTTTTTGAAAAAAAATTTTTTTACAAAAAAAATAAAAACTAATATCTCAAAAATACTTCTTTTTTAAAAGTATTTTAAGCCATGAATAAAAATATGGGATGTTACATTTAAAAAAACAAAGTTCATGGTGTTTCCGGTGAAACCGGAAGTGATTTCGAAAATAAAAAATGCACATAAAATTTGTTTCTTTGAACCATAGAACGTACCCAAATTTCAAATTTTTTTATTCATAAATAATAGCGTTTTCGGCTTACTTGCACTGGCCTGCACTGCGTTGCACTGAGTGCATTTCGGGTGTTCGGCTTATAATTTCAACTCGCATTTTCTCGGTGCCGAGTGTTCGACTTATAGCGTTTTCGGCTTACTTGCACTGGCCTGCACTGCGTTGCACTGAGTGCATTTCGGGTGTTCGGCTTATAATTTCAACTCGCATTTTCTCGGTGCCGAGTGTTCGACTTAGAGCGAAAAGTGCACCAGTTGTGCACTGAGTGCAGCTTTTCTCGCACCGGCTCCAAGAGCTCGTGCTGGTTTCAGTGCAAATATGGCGGACTTATTCCAAGATAATAACGATAATAACAAAGCTAAAAAATAAAAAAAATTACAAAAATGGAAATGTTCCCAAATATTTTATCATCTCTTCTTCGGATGACGATAAATTTTTCATTTAAGCTGGGAAAATTTTAAAAAAAGTCCCAAAAATTAAAAATTTCATGGATATATAGTTCTTGAGTGTGTTGAGTAATATTCCTTGGGTCGTCCATATTCATGAATTCTTTTTTTGAGACTTTAGTGACTTGTTAAGTTATGATAAATTCAGCACCGGTTCACTAAAAGGTGTTCGGCTTATAACGTGCACTGGTTTGGTGGAGTTGCACTAGAGGTGCCCTGGATGATAAACTGGGGCAATGCAGGTTCGCACCAAGTGCACTTAAGCCGAAAACGCTATTAGAGCGAAAAGTGCAACAGTTGTGCACTGAGTGCAGCTTTTCTCCAGCACCGGCTCCAAGAGCTCGTGCTGGTTTCAGTGCAAATATGGCGGACTTATTCCAAGATAATAACGATAATAACAAAGCTCAAAAAATAAAATAAAATTACAAAAATGGAAATGTTCCCAAATATTTTATCATCTCTTCTTCGGATGACGATAAATTTTTCATTTAAGCTGGGAAAATTTTAAAAAAAGTCCCAAAAATTAAAAGTTTCATGGATGTATAGTTCTTGAGTTTGTTGAGTAATATTCCTTGGGTCGTCCATATTCATGAATTCTTTTTTTGAGACTTTAGTGACTTGTTAAGTTATGATAAATTCAGCACCGGTTCACTAAAAGGTGTTCGGCTTATAACGTGCACTGGTTTGGTGGAGTTGCACTAGAGGTGCCCTGGATGATAAACTGGGGCAATGCAAGTTCGCACCAAGTGCACTTAAGCCGAAAACGCTATAAAAAAGTTATCGAGGTGACCCGGTTTTCATTTCCACCCGGTATACAGGGTGTTCAAATTTAACCATAACACCACTAAACTTTTTTAAACGAAATTGAAGTGAACGCAGAATCAAATAATATTTACTTATGAATCTATCAAAGCTTGATAACCTGAAAACATGTAAATACCTTAGTAAAATAAATAAAATATCACTTGAAATAACAGAACACAATTCGCCCAAAATCAATGCAAACATTAAAATTTTCCATAATTTAATGAAAAATTTAGAACAAATACTAATTAAAGAAATAAACTATACCGGATGTTCCTCTTTTTTCCCAGCAAAAATTTCTTCAAATAGTAAATGTCATTCTGATTTAAAATTTTTCTAGATGAAATTAATCTGATTGGCTTAAATAAAAAGACAAATTCCAAAGAATACTTGATTTAAATAAAAAAATTCAAAATAAAATGAAATTTATACAGGGTGTTACACTAAAATCATTAAGATTTTGAAATTTAAAAATTGCTGTAAAACTTATTAAGGAGCCGAAAAAGAATATTAGTTCATAGGAAATTTTTTGTTCGGAATGGGATTTCCTATCTAAAAAAAATTTAGCTGGAAAAAAAAGTGGGATCGGTGCGGTGGTCCTGCAGTGAGAGTGCAAGGCTGCCACGCCGTAGGCGCGGGTTCAAATCCCGTTCAGCGATTTTTACGCGGTAAAACCTGACATTTTGCGGAGTAAAGATTCTGACGGTATTTGGACGTACGGCCGCTATCTCAGCTTGGTTTTCTACAGTTTCCCAAGTTCTGTGCGGCGAATCCGGAGATAGTTAATTAAAATTCGAGCTGTGGATCGCCACACATCACAGTCATTAATACTGTGATTGTGTGTGTGACAATACCCGATACATCGAATGATGTCTTATGGGCAGTGGTGCGCTGAAGGGGGCTCGAAGGGGCTAAAATGATAATTTCTAGATTTTTTTAATCTTTATTTGAGAATTTATTTTTTGTTCCATTTTTAATCTTTTGTACTTTAAGAAAATGTTATTTTTTATAATTTACAGTGCGGTCATAAAGTAAATCACCCCCCCCCCCCCTGCTAACTTTTGAACGGTTATGTTTTTAATTCTGAAAATTTGTCTACTGAGGAATCTAATTGTGAACTTTCTAATAAAGGTATTTTTGATTTTGTGGAACTTCCGGTTATACCGAAACTGGATGGGAACTTTCTTATTTTAAATGGAACACCCAGTATACTTTTACATTCTCGCGTTCTCCATAAAAATACCATTAAATTGACCTAGCATAGTGTGGTCTACGATTAATACTTTCGGAATTACGTCCATTTGAAAATCGCATTTTTATGCAACTTCATTTACACCGGAAGTTGGATCCAACTGCCCCAACTTCGTTATTTTGAATAAAATATTTTGCAATTAAGTTAATAATATTAAATTTAAACAAAATTATGTTTAATAGTAAGTTCGTTAATTTTGCTGATTAACATAACCACCTTCCACGTCTAGACAGTAATAAAATCTACAGGAAATCTCTTGGATAAAAATTTTGTTTAAATTAAATGTTATTAACTTGGGGCACTTGGTTCCAACTTCTGGTGTAACTGAAGTTGCATAAAAATGCAATTTTCAAATGGGTGTAATTCCAAAAGTATTAATCGTAGACCACACTATGCTAGCTCAATTTAATAGTATTTTTACAGAAAACACGGAAATGCAAAAATATACTGGGTGTACCATTTAAAATAAGAAAGATGCCATCCACTTCCGGTATAACCGGAAGTTCCACAAAATTAAAAATACATTTATTAGAAAGTTCATAATTAGATTCCTAGGTAGACAAATTTTCAGAATCAAAAACACAACCGTTGAAAAGTTAGCAGGGCGGGGGGGGGGGGGTGATTTACTTTATGCCTGTATAAGAATGACCTTGCTCTTAATGTTAAGATGTGCTGTTTCATTAGTTTTTATTGGGTGCACAAAAAAATTAATTACAAATACGTCATAAAAATATTTTTAATACAATAGAAGAACTTAAACAAAAGTCTAAGTCTAGTGTGATAAAACTTTTCAAGGTGTTGCTTATAATTCGATACGTCATTGAGGGGGGAACACAAAATGGCACTGCTGCCACGTGTAGAGCGAACGCCACTATAAAGAAATTTTTTTCAAAATTTTAATTTTTTTTAATTTCTAGTATCATCAAATTTCAGGATTCTGATTATTCCTCTCGACAGGGGAAGGTTAGGGCTATAAAAAAATGCCCCCAAACATGACAGGAACCGAAGCAGCAACCCCTAAAGTGGGTATAATTTTTAAAAATAAGCAACCACTTTTACGAGACGTCAGTAATAAGCAACCACTTTTACGAGACGTCAGTAAAAGTGGTTGCCAATTTGTGAAAATCGAATTTGTGGTTGTGGGATCTCTTATTTTCCTGCTGCCACTGACTGATATATTATAGCACCGCATTTTTTTACACCCTTAACCCTCCCCTGTCGCGAGAAGATATCAGAATCCTGAAGTTTTATGATACTAGATATAAAAAAATAATAAAAATTTTGAAAAAAAAATTTTTATAGTAGCGTTCGGTCTACACGTGGCAGCAGTGCCATTTTGTGTTATTAAAAATGTTTGTTAAGAAGCCTAACTTTCTTACCCTTTATTTTTTTAATGTTTTTCAAAAACTGCACATTCTACACAAAATTTATTTAGGACAAAAACAGTTCTCTTGTATTTCTCTACAAAACCAAATATAATTTAAATACATGATATTTTTGAATACCTAAAAATTTCTTAGGTGTTTTATGTCCTCTGGTACCATAATCGGTAATCGAAGATTGGTAAAATTTTTACCAAATGAGCGTTTCTAATAAAAATGCTTGCACACAAATTTTTATAAAAAAAATTTAGTACCTTGACCGCAATATAAAAATATTAAAAAAAATCAACTTCTAAAACTCATAAATTTTTAGGGGTGTATTTTTTGATGTAGATTAATCGACTTCTTTTAAGGTTAAGCGTTTTCGGTGTACCGCCTGTATATCTAAATTATATCAAAAAGGAACGGAAAATCGAAATGCTTGGTTTTGTATTGAGAAATTGCTCAAAGTTGTCTGTTAATACTAGGTGTGATTTATTTTCCACATTTATGAGCAACTATCAACTAATTTTGGATGTATCACTTTTTCTATTGCAACACCGCAACAGCTGCATTTTGTATCTGATATTTTTTTAAAAGCAAATTAAACACAGCTTCTATAAAGCACTTATTGCTCTTCTCTCTATAAGAACTGAAAATTGAAACTATATTGAAAGGGTACAAATAAACAACTTCCTTAGATATTGCATATCTGTATAATGGACTACAGTTTATCCAAATCTAGACTATGGATGGCAGCAGGAATTTTGGTTCAAAACAAGACGATATATTTTATTCTGTTTCCTTCTAACATTAATAAAATATTACTAAAGAAGATACTTGGCGAAATGTTTGAAAAGCGTACTTTTCGCTAGCAAACATTGTTTTTTGGGCGTTTGTAATCAAAAATTTAACAAAAACGATGCCTAGTTCCAATCAAATTGAATTTAGTTTTCATATAGAATTTTTGTTTTTCATGTAGAGTCTATGATAGGGGCGTACTTTATGAACAATTAAAAACGCATTTTTTTTATCATTGTTCATAAAGTTTTACTTCCTTCGGCCCATCAGAAGATCCTGGCCTTCGGACCACCGGGAATCACCTGGTAGCCCGCCGGGCCAGTCCATCACTGGATGTAATGAAATACCGAGTGAAATTAAACTAAAGCCCTATTTAAACAGAGAGATTTAATAATCAAGATTTAGGACTTAAGATTTAAGAGATACCTACAGGTAAACGTCGTTTTGCGCCGGTTCGATTTACGCCGATTCACAATTACGCCGGTTGGTGCCGGCGTGGGATTTTCCGAGTTTCCGAGTTAGTTTTCGTTTTGATTTTAAGAAAAATAAAAAGATATGATTATATTTTTTATTTTATTATAAAATTAAAAGAATACCTATTCAATTTGTAGTTTCATTATGGGCGACAATAGTGATTCAGAACCCAAACATTGTGCGAAAAAAGCATGAAAAAATTGTTCATTTTATGCCGATTTTTTTACGACGGAGTCTTTCGGAACGGAACCACGTCGTAAAACGACCTTTACCTGTTTTGTAAAACGGTCAGTGGCGTAGCAAGGGGCAAGGGGGCACAAAAAATGTGAGTTCATTTTACGGCGATTTTTTTACGCTAGTGTCTCTCGGAACAACTATGAACTAAGACTTAAGATTTAATAGTTGGTGATATTCATATCTTCGGTCTTACTTATTAAGATTTACGTGAACTGCGCATGCGTTAAAATAAATTTAGCTGAAATTCGTTGTTTTTCATTTCATCTTTGATTAAATATATCTAAAAACAAACAAAATAAGAACTTAAAACACAAATAAATCATAAGAAGTAAAAATTGAAGGGAAAATGCGTGTCATTTCCGTTTTTTTAGGTTAAGTGTTAAATCTGGGTGCATAAATCCTACACCATACACTATTCTTAAATGATACGTGATAAATGTTAAATTTGTCTGCATAAATAGGCCTTAAAAGTCCATTGAAAATCATCTCGATATATCCCGAAACATTGCATAATGATCAAAAAATACATCCCTCAGCAGTTATAAGCCTCCAAAGCTGATTTTTTTAAACATTTTTTTTATTACAGCCAAAGCAGTAAAGATTTTGTAATGAAATTTTGTATACGTGCTTTTGAATACTGGACTGTTGGATGGAGGAAGAAGACACAATACAGTCAAAAATTTTTAAATACCTAAAAATTATTTTTCAATGTAGAAATCTGAAAAACGAAGATTTTCTGTCCCTTATGAATTTTTCGTAAGCTGAGTAGTTTTTGAATAAAATCATAGGTAAGTTGGCCACTCAACATACATTTTTAATAAAATACTTTTTTAAATTTCAAAATAACCATTGCATTTACTCAAAATTAATGGCTTATTAGCATATTCCTTAAACGTGAATTTAATTATTAAAATTAGGACATTTTTTTCAAAGTTATCAGTTTGTTGAAACTGTAGCTTGTTACCATGGAATCGATTAAATTCTTATCGTTTTCCAAATTATTCTTTTTAATGTATTCAAAAGCGGCACAACCTACGCAAAATTCACAAGGGGCTAAAAATCTTACATTTGAAATTTTCCATAAAAATAAATAAGTTCCAAATAAATTTTTTTAATACTTAAGAAGTTTTTGACTGTTTTAGGATTTCTTCTTCCATCCAACACTATTTACCAAAGTCTAGCATTACCCAAATTTTTACCAATTGAGCATCTAGTATTCAAATCCACGTATACAAAATTTCATTAAAAAATCTGGCTGCAAAAAAATTTATATTTTAAAAATTCCACTTTGGAGGTTTATAACTGCTTAGGTGTGCATTTTTGGATGTAGATAAATAGGGTCATATCAAAGCTTATTTTTAGGTTAACTATCTCCAGTTAATAGTTGTCGGTCGAATTTTGGGAACCCTGTATGGTTGTAATGCGCCATTAATAAATGTATGTCAATTTAAGAATAATATTATTTTTGTACTCGGCAAACTATAAATAATTATGTTAATTTATTTTTTTTTACTTAAGTATAAGGAGAACTCATTTACTAATCTCTATTAATTGTGTTATGTTTTGTTTTGTTTTTACACTTATTTCTATTGTTATAGGCCTATTTATGCAGAGAGATTTAAGAATTGAGATTTAGGATTTAAGATTTAAGACTTATGATTTAAGAGATAAAGTACTTGGTTTAAATGAGACCGCTTATGCACCAGATTTAAGAACTAAGATCTAAGACCTAAGAATTTATAGTTGGTGATATTCATATCGCTTCGCAATTAATTAACAAAGTTTATGAAATAGCGCGTCGCTACTTTTTTTCCTTGCGAGCTGAGTGACGTCATTACTTCCTAGTCGCCTCGCGCGGGTTATACGGTCCGCAAAAGTGCTAAAACTGTGCGGCTTCGATTAGAAGATCGGCAGGTAAAAAAAAATCGCGGTTTCTTGATTTGTCATCTACATACCGCGCTACATCAGGAAACGAGCGCTTTTTTGATATCTTAATTTTTTCTGTACTTTTGGCGCTCTCGAATTAGTAGTTTGAAATTAGTGCTTTTTCGACGCCGACTTTGAAAATTCGTAATTTATGATCCCGACCGTGTATAATATTCCAATATTTTTTATTTCACTTCTTTCTTTATTATTTATGCAAAAAAAATCAGCAAGATTATATTTTACCCCTGGACTTGAAAAAAAAATCCCAAGTGAAATGTTAATAAAATAACTCAAACGCGCGCTTTAGTCAGCCCCCTCTGCAGCCGTCAATTTTTAAAATTTTCTCAATTTTACATCAGATTATCAAAGAACAACAATATTTGTGGTGTAATGAGCATAGTGCATTTTTAAATTTTGCGCGGTTAAAAAGTTATGGCGTAAAAATGTAAAAATGTTGAATTTAGGCGGCGGCTCATGTCGGCCTATTTATTAACGGATTTTCATTTTTAAAAATTCTGATAAATCTACTCTTGGTATTAAGACCACCCACGCATAGGGTTTTTTAAATTTTGAAAAACAACGAAATCTTAAATTTTTTAAGATGGCATTTTAAAAAGTCGCATTTTTATTCGAGTTTCGGTTTAATCAGTACCTCAAATTTTATTCTACCCTAACGTAATGTACATTTTCTGAAAGCTTTCATGGTCCACTTTACGACAAAAAAAGAATCACTTCGCTATCTCCTTTCGTTATCGAGTTATGGCCGAAAATGTAGCAAAAATATGCAAAATCTCCGTTTGGAATTGGGGTCTGAAATTTTTCACTTTTCACAAAATAATTAATATCTTCTAATCTATTATAACCGCCGGGACGAGTAATAGCTTAAAATTCGCACCGTTACCTCCCCCACTAAATTCCCTGAAAATTTTAATTTTCGGTATAAAATTACGTCGTCCAGGCCCGTATTTGTACCAAAATTTTGCCAAAACTTTGCCAATTTTTTCCAAAAAAACTGTTTAACCGATCTTAACCAAATATTTTTAAAAATGCGTCTATACATGGTGTTTACCTTTGGTAAAAATTTGAAATCGCTAACTTTTATAGTTTTCGAGAAAAACAATAAAAATCAATTTCCATGAAAAATTTTAAGCCTTAAATATCTCAAAAAATATTTTTTCGAATCTTTTCAAAATCGACCCCGCAAATGAAAGACAATAGAAAATAGATGAAATGTAGGGGGTCACTTGCCCTCTACACCCCCCAAAAACATTATACACCCCAAAAACTCAAACAAAATAAAATTTTTCTAGGTAATGTACCTTAAAAAATAATTAAATTTTAAAAAATTTAATAAGATAATATCGATAATTTTTACAAACTTATCTGTACGAATTTTCGTTTTTTAATTTTAATTATTAAGCGAAATATGAATTTTTTACAATACACCTTTACTCATTTGTTAGAAAGCCATATTTTATATAAAAATTCATATCTTTTGAATAAAAAGTCGTACTGCCTTGAATTTTTTTTTATTTTTTTCTTCTTTCTTTATACCACAACCTAAAATAATTAACTCTCAAATTTTTAATTTGAAACGCTACACACTTGTAAAAACCACACTAAAGTTGTATAACATTTAAAGTTAAATTTCATAAGTAAAAAATTATAAAGATGTAAATTTTAAATTAATAAATAATTCTCCTACTTTAATTAATAACTAATAGTAAGAGTATTAAAAGATAATAACTATAGAAACGTCTAGAAACAATCAAGTGCACTATACGCGTGTACGGAACGGACAGCGTTCGGAAAAAATGACGTCAGAATACATCGCTTGTTGCAACGCGTAGTTGAAGCGGCGCGGCGGGGCCAATTTTCTTAAAATTCAAACGCTTATATTTACATTAACATTTGTCGTATCGAATTGAAACAAAAAACAACTTATTTATAATTATGATTTCTAAAATATAAGATATATAAATATCAATTATTTTTTTCGTTTTTCTTCCTAATTGAATAAAGGCCAATGTTCCCTCTTAATCAGTTTCATTGTGAACTTATGATTCAATATAAATAATTTTTTTGTGATTTAGCTAAGTGCACTTTCATATTGTATCATTTCTATTTTTTATTTTACTCTCTATTCTTCTATATCTATAGCGATGTTTTTATTTAGAAAACAGTCAGATTTCAAAATGTAGTAACCAATGCGTTTTCGCGGTGTTTCAAGTTGTTACTGCGTATGACGCAATAAGTACTAACTACACCTTATAACGCTTTTAATATACACGGAGCATGGTTAGTGGATTGACATACCACAACATACCACGATCACTTACCACGTCAAACGAAAATGAGTATGTGAAATTCACTTACTACTCCACTTACGACTGCCAAACGAAGCCTATTGGGAATTTCGACTTGGGATACGCCCTCTGGGAGCTATTTGCTGAAGCTAGACAAGCTCTACCTTGACATAACCTGTTTTTGTAAAATTTATTTCCGTGCAGTTATAAATCAATTTCCTTGGGTTTATTATTACTATATTAAAATAATAATATTTTTTACAGGCTGTAATTTATTACTTACCCCAAAACAATGTACTTAAGGGGTTAGGCCACTCTAGGATTTTAAAAATATTGAAATTTTAAAACAGTCACGGATCAACTTAAAATCGGTTAGAAAAGAAGTACAGGAGCAGGATATTAATGTGGAAGGCCAATTGTATGGTACAGGCATCGCAGATTGAAGGTAGCTACATAAAAAAAACTTTGAAAGCGTTTTTTTCGAAACAACATTTCTCAAATTGGCCGGACTCGTAACTCATACAATTCTTTACCCATTGACTTCAAAATTTAACTGTATATTCAAAATTACATTCTCTATAGAAGTACGTAGGATTTTTTTTATTATATTGAATAGATCTTTTGTTATAGGTAATTTTATAGCGATTTTTCATGGCATTTTTTTCTTTTTTACTTCAGAAGGGCGCCGTTTTTGCAAAAATCAATATATTAAAAAAATCCTTCGTATTTCTACAGAGAATGTAATTTTGAATAAATAGTTAAATTTTAAAGTCAATAGGTCAAGAATTGTACGAGTTAGGAGTCCGGCCAATTTGTGAAATATGGTTTCGAAAAAAATGCTTTCAAAGTTTTTTTTATGTACCTACCTTCAATTTCCGATGCCTCTACCATACAATTGGCCTTCCACATTAATATCCTGCTCCCGTGCTTCTTTTCTAACCGATTTTAAGTTGATCCGTGCCTGTTTTAAAATTTCTTTTTTTTAATCCTAGAGTGGCCTAACCCCTTAAGCAATTATGCAAGTAAGAAATAACACAATTTTTAAACACAAAAAACTTGATCCAAACAGAGCCGCAGTTACTAAAACCATTAAAAATTAAATCGGCGCAAAAATCTTTAATTACTTTTTCCTCCATGTTTTTTTCAAATTTACGTCAAAATAGCGCCATCTATCCGTAGTCGAAATTCCCAATAGAAGTCTTTGATTAAGCCCACCATACACCTAGATATTTATTGCGCATTTTATTGCGCATTTTATATTGCAATAAAAGTTGCCATCTCTCAAAATTTTCGTCAATCTTACACGTGTATATTTTTTTGGTACAATTTCTGCGCACAGTAAACATTTTGTAGTTTTGCGCAAGTACTAAACCTCAAAATTAACAGATGATTATATTCAAATTTGACATATTTTCATAACCTAGTTCTTTGTTATTCTGAGGTTCTCTGAAAAAGAAGAAGTTATTTAAAATTGAATTATAGTTGGATTTATTTTACTCAACAATGAACAAAGTGCAACTTCTTGTAGTCGCTGAAGCAGCTGCTGCAATTATTGCAATAAGTGCAATAAAGAAAAAAAAGCTGCTATCACGTCGAAACCGGAAAATATGGTCCAAGAAATGGTTTTTAAAAAATAAAGAAAAAAAATTAGTTCTTGGTTTGTTAAATGAAGAATTAAGCATTGAGGATGTAGAAAGCTACAAAAACTTCCTACGAATGACTGAGGACCAGTTTAATTTACTTTTGACCCTCATAAAGGCTGACATTGAAAAGGAAACCACGAATATGAGAGATCCTATATCAGCCAAACATAGGTATGTAAACATTTTTAAATAATATTTGAATCATACCGTAAATTAACAAGTAATAATTTATATTTTAGACTTCAAATTACTTTAAGATTTTTGGCAACAGGGGAATCTTTCCGCTCTTTAATGTATTCAACAAGAGTACATGAAACAACAATCAGTCAAATTGTGATGGAAGTTTGTTGTGCTCTTAATAATCGTTTAAGGGAAACATACCTAAAGGTAAAAACTAAGTTCAAAATACTTGCTATATTATGTATATTGGGTGTAAATGAAAACCGAGCCATACTTCTCCAAACTTTTTTTTTATGTTTTGAAAATTTCGTCATAAACATACCTACTGCAACCTTTTCAATGTCTACTAATCTATATACAAAGTGATTGGGTGTATTTAAATATGTTTGTTTTTTAGACTCCGAATTCAAAAGAAGAATGGACAAATATTGCCAATGAGTTTAGAAACCAATGGCAATTTCCCAACTGCTTAGGGGCTTTGGATGGAAGGCATATTAAATTTGCAGCCCCAATTTCTGATGGGTCCTACTATTATAATTATAAGGGTGAAAATAGTATTGTTTTGTTGGCACTAGTAGACGCCAATTATAAATTTATTTATATAAATTTGGGTGGAAATGGTAGAATAAGTAATGCTGGAATTTTTGCAAATTCTTCACTCGGTAAAGCACTATCATCAGAACAAAATCATTTAAATCTTCCTGAACCGTGTTTTTTACCATGGGCAGAAAATGTATTTCCCAAAACAAATTTTGTTGTAATTGGAGATGACGCATTTCCTCTTCTCCCAAATTTATTAAAACCCTATCCTCAAAGAGGATTATCTCATGACAAACGAATTTTTAATTACCGCTTGTCTAGAGCAAGAAGAGTGGTAGAGAATGCCTTTGGAATTTTAGCTAATCGATTTAGAGTACTGCTTAATCCAATTCACTTAAATGTAAATAAGGTAGAAACAATTACATTTACTTGTATTCTGCTACATAATTTTTTAATCAAAGATGTGGAGAGCACACACTTAAATCTGGCAGAGTACGAAGTGGAAGGTTGTTCCTTGTTGCAAATTCACCAGCAAGGAGGAAACCGGAGTTCAAATGTAGCAAGAGAGACAAGAGATATTTTTAAAAAATTTTTCAACGATATGGGAGCTGTTACATGGCAGGAGGATGAAATAAATAAAAGCAATATGTAATTATTAAGTTTTTTATTGCATTTTGAAACGTTTATTTAAATTAAAATTTAAATTTTTTATCTGTATATGTTTTTAAAAATTTCTTTAATTAAATTTTGGTGCAGCTTCTTGGCAGGAATATAAAATAAATAAAATATGTTATAACTTATTAATGTAATTTATTGTTGCATTTGAAAATATATGGTTTTTTGTAAAAAAATATAATACTATTTGTACATTTTATAAAGATAAAAATACCTTTATATAGGAACACAGGAATCACAAATTTATGTTTGTAATGAACTAAATTAAACATTCTCTAAAAAAACTATAAAAGTAAATGAACTCAATAAGAAATAAACTTAAAAAAAATTTATCACAATTAATATTTTAAGAATTAAGTAAATAAAAAGTTCTAGAGAAAAATAAATTTTATAACCCTCTAAATAACAAAAAGAAAAACATCACAGATTGTTAATTTTTAATAAATATCTTTAGAATTTGTGCTTCCACTTGCCCTTTCTCTTCCTCATTTGATATTAATTTTAACCTACTTGCTATAAATTCACCAAAAGCATCTTCCCTGGACTTGGTACATGGTACAATTTCTAAATTTTGCGAGACTCTATTCAGAATATTTGAAGCTTCATGAATAATATTATCAGTCCTTTTAAGCTCTTCATTTCTGGTTTTTTTTCTACCAGTTTTCGGTTTGTTGTAGTTGTGTTCCGCCAATGCTTCGGTAATTACTTCTTCATCTTGGGTGTTCTATAAAATAAAAAATATAATTTTGCAAAAATTTACATTTCATAGAAAATTCACTTCAAAATTCAAGCCGATATCTTCTCCTTGAGTAAAATTTTCAAATGAATCATTGAACACATCATCTTCAACATTTTCAATTTCAATTGAATCTACATAAGCCGATCGTGGCATGACGTTATCTTGTAGGAATAACAGTTTTTCGTAATACCACAGTGTGGGAGTGTACAACTACAAATAGTATATTAAGTTCGAAACTGTAAAATTTTAACTATATACTTACATCATCAGTTCCCGAACCACTTTTCTTAAACACGGCTTTTTTATATTCTTGATTGAATGAACATTTCAGACCCCTGAACTTCGTTTTGAGTTCGAGCAGTGTTGAACTTGGTCTAAATGTTTTCATTTCATTTAGTATGCTTTCCCAAGCACTGTTTCTGGCATGCTTATTTTTATAAATTACATCACGAACTTTGTAAAGGCATGGATGTTTTTGCACATTTTCTATTAACATCTCTACATCGTTATGTGTCCAGGACATTTTCACTTGTTTTACACTTTATTATTTACAACGATTATATTCTCGTATAGAGATTTTTAGGTTAATATCACAGAATAATAACTATAATATAAAAATTTTTAAAGGTTTTTGACAACTGTCTGCAACTGTCAACCATAGACCGTAGATGTCAACACAACGCGCAACATATCCGCGCAGAAATGTTCAAGAAATAGAACCAGTCCTAAATTTTATTAGAAGTTGCGCTATTTCTTGCGCATTCTCTGTCTTACACGCTGCAATTTCAAGTTGCAATATAAAATGCGCAATAAATTGCGCAATAAATATCTAGGTGTATGGTGGGCTTTAGAAACATATGTTACGCCCTGTATATGTGTACGCAAATCAACGCAAACCATAGAACTCGTAATTGCTGTTAAAGTTAAAAGTCCATAGAGGGCGCTTTTTTCTATGTAGAAAATAATATTATTTACGATTTTCCATGCTTATGATAATTTTATAAAATAACTGAAAATAAAATAAATACTGACTCAACTAAAATGAATCCAACATTTTAAAAATAACAATATTATTTTTAAATTACCCGCGCAGACGGAAATGAAATAAATTTTGAAGTGTTGGTAACCCTGTCAAACAGCCATCCATAGTTAACTTGAACTTCCTCTTTTATGGCGGACGTCTTGTTCGCTTGATGCAGATATCGTGATTAAACTAGTTAAGAGTTAATTTAAGAAATGGTGAGTCCTTATTCCAACATTTATTTAAAGAATAAGAATTATAGAATTGATTTAAACTAATTTAAAGCTATTAGAAACCCGGATATATTATTTTTCGGATGAATCTTCAAACGTATTGAGAACACGTGTATTTGTCCGCATCAAAACCTTTATTTTAATTATTCCTAGTTATTTTTACTTTATTTATATAGCGAAATAAGTAGAATATTTACTATAAAACATAGTAATTGACCATGCTGATTTGTTTGTTCTAATTACAATTACAAAAATTTAGGTGTTGCGATTGTAACCTAAAATTAAGGCTGCTTTAATATTTTTTTATTTGATATTTCTTTTAAATTATTAACATTATCAATAGCAAATTTGAAACTGTTTTAGTTTTATGAATCTGCGATATTTACTAATTTTGATGATAATAATGTGGTGAAAGTTTGTTTTTTTGGCTAAACCTCATGTTTTATTGTTTTTAAAAGTGGGATTTCATTTTATTATTTATAAATACGGAGTAAAGCAATTTAAGTAAAGAAATCCGATAAATCGTAAAGTTTTTATTGTTTTGCTCCGCTCAAACATATTGCTTTGAACCTCGCTTTGAACAATAAAAACATGTCAATTTGTCAGACTTTTTTTCTGTTGTCGACTCCCACAAAGGTTTTGTTCATGCCATTGAAGATACGGCCAAAAAACATTAATTTGAAGGATAAACTGATATTTTTAAAAAAATGGTTCAGCAGTCATTTAGCCGATACCTACTGCAGCAGTTGCGGTAGATCACCTTCCGGTAACATACTGAACACACATATTGAAACTTCACAATTTCACTGTATTTACCAAAACGATAAGATTTTGTACCAGTGTTGTCGACAACAGAAAAAAAATTAGCAACATGAAAATTATAGAAAATTTGATGAAAAAAATGGAAGTAATTATAAGAAAATTTAGTACGCTTACTTCCATTTTTTTTATCAAATTTTCTATAATTTTCATGTTGCTAATTTGAACGAAATTTCAATATCTTTTTAATTTAAGTTTCTTTTGTTTTAAATGAACTTTTATTATATTTTGAGTAATTCTCACGTTTTAAGTTCGTTTGTGTAAATGCTGTTTATTTCTTAAAATTTTAAGGAATTTTTGATAATTTTAAATCAATAATTAGTGAATTATACAGATACTTTAAGTTTTGCACAAAATTTGACTTAGTAATTTCTTTGGTTTTAAGTGAGTTTTTAAAGTATTTTCATGTTTTATACTTATTGCAAATTTGAGCGCTTTATATTTGCATTTTTAGTCATAATTTTTTTCTGGTGGAGCTTTTTTAAAATTTCTTATTTTGGTACACAGAAGAGTCTTGTGGCTACCAATTACTTCATTTTTTGTTTTTGTAAGTCGAGCAGTATTTGCTTGTATAAGTATTTTATACGACAGCAGTAAAGCGGGTGTTGGGGAAAAAATGTTCGCTTAAGACCGTTCTTTCTGCTCGTGACGCCACATGAGTTGTCCTTATTCTCGCAATGTATTTCCCACCTATATGTATGCAAAACATCAATTTGTAGAATCGTTATAGCAGCCTTATCAATTAACGATTTTTTTTCAAATTTGAAACATGGATAAATGAAATTCCAATCTGCATTTTGGCCGTTTTTAAGTTTTAAAATTCTTATTATAAATTAATAGCATAAAATGACCATTTTCATTAATAATTTACAAAAAAAGTATAAAGATCGCCCTTTTAAATGCATTAATAATTATTCCAAAATATTTATAAATAAAAGACCTATGACAATTCTCGTAAGCCCCTAAAAACGTTACTGGAGGAATGCTCTTAACAACGCTTGTTTTAAGTATAAAAACTATCTCTGCGGGTTATTTTTTTAAACCGAAATTTGCAATACCGTTTTATGCGAGGTTTTACAAAAATAGCTATAACATTTTTAAATTTTAAGGCTAGGGAATTTTGATTAGTTTATGAAGTGTTTTGATAGAAGAATTTTGACGTACAAAAATTTTATTATTTGCTCTGTTTATAGATACTATGTGGGTATCGAATCAGATAATTTTCAAAAAAAAAATTCATAAAAATAAAAAAGTAAAAAAAAATTAAAAAATAAAATTTTTTTTTTGAAGATGTACCGGGTGGAAATGAAACTAGGGCCACCCCTGGCATTTCTTTATTTATGAAAATAAAAAATTAGACTTTTAGTATCTTATATGATCTAAGAAAACAAATTTTATGGATCGAATAAATCTTTCATTTTACTTCCGGTTTATCAGGAAATGGCACCCACTTTCTTATTTTAAATGTAACCCCCTGATTTTTTCTACGTGAAATCAAACATTGGTTAGTTCTAAGTATGTTTATGACAAAAAAAAAATTTTTTTTCAAAACTTTAAGAAAAAATGTTGAATTTTTTTTTGGTAAAAAATTTGAGTAAAACCTACAAAAATAAATTGTAATTTATAAAATTTATTTCACCGTTCTTGAGATATTATTTTTTTTTATTTTCAAGAAGCGTTTTTTGGAAATATCTTTACTTTTTTAAATGGGATGATATAAGGGCCACCCCCTAATTAAATTGAGGGTTTTTTAACCAATGTTTGATTTTACGTAGAAAATATCAGGGGGTTATATTTAAAATAAGAAAGTGGATGCCATTTCCTGATAAACCGGAAGTAAAATTAAAAATTTATTCGATCCATAAGATTTGTTTGCTTAGATCATATAATATACTAAAATTTTAATTTTTTATTTCCATAAATAAAGAAATGCCAGTGGTGGCCCTAGTTTCATTTCCACCCGGTATGTAAATTAACATCTAAATAAAACAGTATTACATGAATTTCACTTTTTATTTTGCTCACTTTGTAAGCAAAAACATAAAAACTTCAGTTTTTTTATGTTTTTTTATTTAAATTATATTATCCGATACCCACCTAATATCTTCAAACAGGGCCAATAATAAAATTTTCATATGTCAAAAATTTTCCTATCAAAACACTCCATGAACTAAAATTTTCCTGCATTCTCGGCTCTTAATATAAATCAATTTAAATAAAATTTTTATTTTTATCATAGTATAATATGGGATTAACGTTTTTGGAATATTTAGGGAGTGTCATTTTTTTGAGGTTTAAATGCAAGGTTAATTTTTTATATCAAAATTTGCAGTACCCTAATGTTTTATATAAAGTTTTACAAAAATACCTATAACTTTGTTAAATTTTATGAAAAATCAATTTAAAAAATGTTTTGTTTTCCGTTTTTATCATAGTATAGGGTGCTATTAAACTTTTTGTTATTAATATTTTGGACGTGTGATTTTTCTGAGTTTAAATATATTTTTTTATAAGTAAACAATTTGATGATGATTTGGGATAGCAATTAATATCACTAGGAAAAATAAATCAATCCCAACTGTTTCTAGACAATATTTATTTGATGTTCATGTGTGACTAGTTTCGCCTTATTGAGGGCATCATCAGACACAACTAGATGAAATTAAACATTTAATGCTGGCGCATAGTTATAAAAAAAGTTTTGCGATTGATTAGGCTCTTTTCTGCTATGAGATGTCGACTTAATATTTACAGCTCAGATTGAGCAAGGATAAATTTAGTGATAGCT
The DNA here is from genome assembly GCA_963971135.1 of Stenus bimaculatus. NCBI lineage: Eukaryota > Metazoa > Arthropoda > Insecta > Coleoptera > Staphylinidae > Stenus > Stenus bimaculatus. Next base: position 31,202,857 of record OZ020183.1, on the reverse strand, counting down.
CTGCTGAGCATAGATAGAGCGATTTAAAGTCATAATTTTTGAGTTAGATTATTAAAAATATTGTTTAAAACACGTGTAGGAAGTATTGGTAAAGTTAATTAAAATATTATTATCACTAAATTATCACAGATGTTTAATTATGACTAGATTAATAATTGATTCTTAAGTGACCGACATCTTATTGCAGAAAATCAATATTTTTTTATATTGAATTTGCCCAACTCTAATGTTTTATGTAAAGTTTTATAAAAATGGCCATAACTTTGTTAAATTTTATGATAAAACTATTTTAAAAAATAATTTATTTTCTGTTTTTATCGTACTAGAAGGTGAAATTTAAGTTTTTGTAAATCATATTTGGGACGTGTTATTTTTGTGGGTTTAAATATATAAGCGTTATTTTTTTATATCAAAATTTACAATACTTTCATTTAAAACTTGCTATAAAAAGTTTGATATCGTAAATATTTTTTAATTAAAAGTACTTTTGTAAATTACAAGCATTTAGCTTTCAGAAAAGTGTATTGGATTAAAAATATCCCTGCGGGTTTTATAAATGAAATATTTTGCAATTAAGTTAAGAATATTAAATTTAAACAAAATTATGTTTAATAGTAAGTTCGTTAATTTTGCTGATTAACATAACCACCTTCAACCTCTTGACAGTAATAAAATCTACAGGAAATCTCTTGGATAAAAATTTTGTTTAAATTTAATGTTATTAACATAATTACAAAAAAAAATCATTTAAAATAAGGAAGTTGGGGCACTTGGGTCCAACTTCTGGTGTAAATGAAGTTGCATAACAATGCGATTTTCAAATGGGGGTAATTCCGAAAGTATTAATCCTAGACCACACTATGCTATCTATTTAATAGTATTTTTATGGAGAACACGAAAATGCAAAAATATACTGGGTATTCCATTTAAAATAAGAAAGTTGCCATCCACTTCCGGTATAACCGGAAGTTCCACAAAATCAAAAATACCTTTATTAGAAAGTTCGCAATTAGATTCCTCAGTAGACAAATTTTCAGAATTAAAAACAACCGTTCAACAGTTAGCAGGGGGGGATTTACTTTATGACCGCACTGTATTTATAAATAAATTTAGAAAATGAGAATTTGTTCTTTAATTTTTAGGCAATCAAATTTACACGTGAAACCTTTTTATGAAAAAAAAAATTAATAATTTAATCCCTCAAACAACAAGCTGTTTTCGTTTATTGGATTTCATACAATGGGGCTTGACGCACCGAGCGCAACGATTTGATTATTTTTGTGCAAATAAACGAACACGGAAATATTATCTATGTCAAATGTCAAAATCTTAAAAGAGTTTAGGTTTATTATTTTATTTTTATTTAGAAAGTATAAATATCACACACAAATCATCAGTACAAATTCTAATTATAATTCTAATCTACTTTATTTAGCATTGCTATTCTGAAGCAGTTTGATAACACATGATGAACATAACCACAAACTTCAGCTGACTGGGGCTTGACTAGGGCTTGACTAGGGTTTTTTTAAATAAATTTGTCACATTCGAAAACCGGTTTAAAAAGATTCAAATAATATGTACAAAATCAGAGAGTAATGAACACTAAAGCCCATGACGACCGCAAAATCGTTCTACATAAGACTGCGATTTTTTCTTTCGTGCATCGTTGGCGACCGCAAGAAGCTCACAATGACCGTATTTATTCGTGGGTTTCCGTGGTTGTTTGTTGAATGGTGACCTTTTGAGCTAGTGGAACGGGAAAATTTTGCGGTCGTGGTCGTGGGCTTTGGTGTTCATTAATGGTACACCCCCAGAGTCGAACGGAAATTTAGTTAGTTACGATTTGGACTCTAATGTCGTTTCAATTTCGGTTTAGTTTCGGTTCAGTTCTGGTACAAGTTCTGTTCTATTTCGGTCCGGTATGGTTATAAACTGAAGAAACTGATAATTCTTTCAAAGAAAATATGATTTCTAAGAAAATTTATTCAATAAAGTTTTTACATTATTAGAAAAAGTACATTTTAAACCGAAATTAATTGTATTTCATTACTTTTGTTCCAATCGAAATTAACCGATAATATTTTTTCCGGTTTCAGTTACTGTTTTAGAATATTATTTTTTTACGGTCTACAGTTTTCGGTTCGATTCCCTGATAAAAATTTACTTTTTAATAATTATTTTATTTACTTTAATATTAAATTAATTCTATTTTTTTTATTTAAATATGAAAATCGGTTTTAACCAATAAAATTCCATTTCTATTCTACTAATCAAAACTGGGCTATACGCTTTTTTTTAATATTTTTAATTTTCCATTTTAATCAAAGAGAAATTTAATTTTTAGTTATCTTTTTCATAACATATTTCACATTTACCTTTAAATAATCAAGCTCATAAATTGAAATAGGTTTTTAAATCTTCTGTAAATTTTATTCACAGGAGTTTACAAATGACTCATGTGATATAAGGAATTATGTATGCTAAAAAATAATATGATGATTTGCTTTTGGTCCGTGTTTATGATTAAAACTGACTTTACTTTCAAAAGCACTGATATAACATACATAATTCAATTTTATAAAATGCTTTTTAAATTTTTGGTTCTAAGATATATTTTTTATTATAGTCGCTGTCGACTGCTCGCCCTGTGGTGAGCATTTATAATGAAAAATCTGAAGCTGTTAAGGACAAAACAGTTGGACTTCCTTCAGTTTTCAAAGCTCCAATTCGACCAGATGTTGTTAATTTTGTACATCAACAAATGTCATTTAACCATCGTCAACCCTATTGCGTCAGTGAAAAAGCAGGTAAGAATATTGATTTTTAATTAAGCTCATATTTTTAAATTAAACAGATTTTTTATGGGTTCTTAAGGCGATAGTCTGAAATTTTGAGCACTTGATTTTAACATTTTCAGTGTTGGTCATAACTTTTTTTCCAGAGGACCTTTTTTAAAATTTCTTTTTTTGGTACACAGATGAGTTTTGTGGCTATCAATTTCTTCTTTTTTGTTTTAGTAAGTCAAAAACCAAATACTCATAAGGCGGCAGTAAAACGGGCCCTTCACAAAATACATTTGCTTATCGGCATTTGCAACAAAAATAAAAAACTAATTGAAATAATATTTTTTTCCAATGGTAGCAATAAGTTAAGATATATACAAAGAGTTTGCCATTTCGTTTTTTGTTTTAAGGCCTTTTTTTAAGTTTTTACAGCTCTCCAAAAATTTCTTAAAATTTTATTTAATTTTTGGGATACTGTAAAAAGTTTAAAAATATACTTAAAACAAGAAACGAAATGGTAAACTCTTCGTTCATACCTTAACTTATTGCTAGCGTTGGAAAAAAATATTGCAATTAGTTTTTTATTTTTGTTTTGGTTTGACTTACTAAAACAAAACAAGAAGAAATTAGTAACCATAAGACTTATGTGTACCTAAAAATGAAATTTTAAAAAAGCTTCAATGGAAAAAAATTATGAGCAAAACCGCAAATATCAAACCTCTTAAATCATTTTATCATCTTGCATAAAATTAATTGGTCGATTTGTATTTGGTCATTTATGTTTTTTGTCTGATGTATTTAGAATGTTTCATTAAAATAAAAATATTCTAGGACATCAAACTTCTGCCGAATCATGGGGTACTGGAAGAGCCGTTGCACGTATCCCTCGTGTCCGAGGAGGTGGTACCCATCGTTCTGGCCAGGGTGCGTTTGGTAACATGTGTAGAGGAGGGCGTATGTTTGCCCCAACCAAACCATGGCGTCGTTGGCACAGGCGTATCAATGTCAATCAAAGAAGATATGCGTTAGCTTCAGCTGTAGCTGCCAGTGGCGTACCAGCTTTGGTTATGAGCAAGGGCCATGTTATCGACCAGATACCAGAATTACCGCTTGTAGTATCTGATAAAATTCAAGAATTGACCAAAACTAAGCAAGCTGTCATCTTTTTACGTCGTTGCAAAGCTTGGGCTGATATTCAAAAGGTAAGTTTATTAAATTATTTTAATATTTATAATCTTTAACTTTACATCTTGTTTTTCTTACTTGAAAACTAATTTCATTAATTCTAACCAGTTTTATAAATTAGCTTCTTAATTTTTTTCTTCTAAAACTTCTAAAATAGAACTACAATAATAGAATAGGCGTTCAGTTTGTTATTTCTTATTTTGTAATTAATCGGCTGTAATCTTAAAATGATGATTTGCTTTTGGTCCGTGTTTCTGATAAAACATGATTATATTTTCAAAAGCGCTGATTTAAAAAAAAATATATAAAAAAATATCTCTTATTGAATTTATTTTTTAAATTAATATAAATTTTTGTAGGTGTACAAATCCCAACGCTTCCGTGCTGGTAAAGGTAAAATGCGTAACAGGCGTCGCATTCAAAGGAAAGGACCTTTAATTGTATTCCACAAGAACCAAGGTTTATGCCGTGCATTCCGCAATATTCCAGGAATTGAATTAATAAGCGTGAGCAAACTAAATCTCTTGAAATTGGCTCCTGGTGGTCATGTTGGTCGTTTTGTCATCTGGACTGAATCAGCTTTTCAACGATTGGATAAATTATTTGGAAGTTGGAAAACTGCTTCTAAGGAAAAGAAAGGATACAACTTACCACAACCTAAAATGGCTAACACTGATTTGTCCCGATTATTGAAATCTGAAGAAATTAAAAAAGTACTTCGTCCACCACAGTACGTATTTCTCCATGCAAGCCTTTCATATATTTATTGAATCCTTAACTGGTGTAATGAATTCTCATTCATATTTTTTATTTTATTTCATAAAAATTTCCGTTTGTTCATATTTTTTTTTTTAATTTCAAATTTTTTTATTAATTATTAAAATCGAGTTGTGCGCTGAAATGTAACAGAGCTGGTGCCAAAATGGATGACCTCGATCAAAAAGATTTAAGTTTTAAATTCAAAATAATTATACAGGGTGTCCCTGAATAACGGTGACAAATTTTTTGTGGTGATAGAGGAAGTGAAACTAAGCATTTTTGACTTATAAAGTATTGTCCGGAAATGCTTCCTTAAAAAGTTATACCACTTCAAAAATTTTCAGAAAAAATATTTTTTTATAAATAAAATAAATATTATAAGAAATATTAATTTGAAATGTCGGCCACAGTTTTTTCATACAGGGTGTCCCATTTTAATCTTGTCATGGGAATTTCTCGAAACGAGTACATCACACAAAAAAAGTTTCCTAATAAAAGTTTGATGATTTCACCCCCCCAAACCCACTTGACTGAAGTAAATTAAATAATTTAATTAATTGATGACTCCCCATATGTAACGCCCCTGAAAATATTTTTAAACTTTTATTGGACGAAATGTGTATCCTTATGTACAAAAACTGTGGCCAAAATTTCAAATTAATATCTCTTTAATATTTATTTTATTTACAAAAAAAATATTTTTTTTGAAAATTTTTGAAGTAGTATAACTTTTTAAGGAAGCATTTCCGAACAATACTTTATGAGTCAAAAATGCTTAGTTTCACTTCCTCTATCACCACAAAAAATTTGTCACATTCATTCAGGGACACCCTGTATAATGTAATTATACTGGGTTTACGTAACCAATGATTTGCTAGCACTAGTTTTTCTTGCACGCCAGTAAGTGTTTACATTGCACACAATTGAAAGTCTCGCCAGTTTCAATTTTATTTCTCAATTGACGAATAAATCCTCTCAACCAACAGAAAATCCTTTTGAAAAGAACACCAAGGGACTTGCCGAACACTGGTGCAACGGTTTAGTCATGCAATTTTTGTTCTCCGCTGGGGCATAATTCGTGCTTGGGCCAGTAAAATTAGAATGCTGCAGCAAACTTTTGATCAGTGCACGCATGTTTTAGCTTGCACGCCAGTAATGTTTACACATGCATTTTAATTTTACTGGTGTGCCAAAAACAATTGGCAGCAGCGAATTATTGCCAATGTAAACCCAGAATTAATATACAATACATATAGGGTGTCCAGAAACTGTTACATAAAAATAAAAGGGGTTGTAGAGGCCATGAAAACAAACACCTTTGTCAATAAATCCATGTCCAAAAATTAATTATTTAGTCACTATTTATAAAAATTGCTCAAAATCAATGAACCACCTTGTATCGAACACAATGGAAAAAATTTAGAGCAATTTTTGTAAATTTTATATTGACAAAAGTTGCTTATTTTGATGTCCTCTACAACCCCTGTATATTTATTTCCGATAGATTTTTTCAGCGTTTTAAAATACTTTAATTTTGCTTAGCGGTTGAAACTGATTTTTTAATTTTATAGATTGGATAGCTTGGGTTAGTTCAGTTTTTTCTTTAGTTATTCCTTACTTTATTCTTCTAAAATTGTTTTTATTAAAATTTATAGTAATACTTATTAGTTTGGAATTTTAAAAAACTAAATCGGATTTTTTTGTCCTAGAGAAATAACCGTAATATCTCAGAAGAATTTTTGTTGTAATTATTTCATATTATTTTATTCATATTTTTTTGTCTAGTTTTGTTAATATTTTCATCTTCTTTTGCTCTGACCCCTAAAATTGACCCCACCATACCAGTTAAGGGTTAAATTTATGTTCTATTAAAATTTTAATGATGATTTGCTTTTGGTCCGTGTTTCTGATACACCCTGATTATTATTTTCAAAAGCACTGATGTTTTTAAGTGTGAAACAAAAGAAAATTTTGTTAAAATCAAAACTAATTTGTTTCTTTTTTTATAGGAAGAAGGTTGTACGTCGTGTGCGTCGTCTCAATCCACTCAAGAATGCCCGAGCAATGTTGAAACTTAATCCTTATTCTGCAGTTGTTAAACGTCAAGCTATTCTTACAAACAGGAAACGTGCATTATTGAGACAAGAAGCATTGGCCAAGAAACGTGGTGTAAGTAAAAATCACTATTTATTTAAAAAATACCCAAGTACAATGATGATTAGCTTTTGGTCCGTGTTTATGAAAATTTTTGATTTTACCTACAAAAGCACTGAAGTACTGTTAAAATTTAATTTGCTTCAACAAATTGTTTCATTTAGTATTAGATGTTATTAATTTTTGACTTTCTTTTTGCAGATCACACTTTCTCCCAATAGTGCTGTAATAAAATCAGCAAAATTGCAGGCAAGAAGACGTGAAATGATTTTGAAAGCTAAGAAGTCGAAGCCCAAGTCTACTAAGACAACTAAGAAACCACCAACTAAAGCAGCAGCAGCTCCTGCAAAAAAATAATTACACAGTTAATTGACTATACATTTTAGAGCTGTGTTATAAATTCGTTTATATCTAATAAAAAAAGAAAAAAACTGGTACCTTTTATTTATTCCAGTAATGTGATACTATACCTAGGATGATAATTATTGGGACTATTCAACTCGCAAGTGATTATTTTTTGTGACTAGTATTATTATTTTGTGACGTTAAGACCAATCCTTCTTTCGTGATCACAAAAACTGATTATTTGCATTCAAATTTCAATATTCTGATAGTAAAAGTAATTCGTATAAGTTTGTGACTTCATCGGCCACTGTTCCACTAGGGTACACCCCTACTCTATGCAGGAGCTCTCAAATAGTTCCCAGCCGAAAGAAAAACTTAGCTTGCTTGCGTAGTCCTGGACGCGTTATTTTTTAATATTTTTTCTTTTTTTTATAATAAAGTACATTCATCAACCTTTCGAACAGCAGACTCTTTAATATTTTGTTTAATCTCGTAATTCACTTTAACTTTGTGTAAATTTAACACTTCTTGATGAAACATAAATAGCTAACATAATTTGAATTTTTTTAAAGAATGGAGTCTGTCCGTTCAAAAGGTTGATGAATACTTTATTATAAAAAAAAGAAAATGAAAAAATATTAAAAATTAAAGCGTCCAGGACTACGCAAGCAAACGTCTAAAAATGCACCGGGATGATTGCTCTTAATGTCAAATTTCAATAAGTTTTAAGTTAGCTGTTAACTTTTACAAAAAAGTGAAAAATGTTCATTAAATAGTCCCTTAAATATGCACTCTTGTATAAATTATAAGTCGAATATTTTTCATACAGTTACCGAAAAGGAGGAGGGACATCTAACACGCACACTAACGTGAGCGCGAGGGTCTCAAGGCGGTTCCGTGCCGTTTTATTCGCATCAAACGAAATAATGTTTGGAGAATTTTGAGATATAGAAATTAAATTCTTAACTTAGTTGTAAATAATACTCCAACATATTATATCATATGTAAATGTATTTACATATGATATAATTCAACTGTAGTTGAACTTCCATAACTCGAACTTCTATAACACGAAATTTTCTATATTTCGAATTTTTTACGAAATTTGAGCATCTACATAGCATTTTACATGAAAATTTGATTCTATGACTCGAAGAAATATTTGGAAATTTTGAGGTTGATTAACTTCCATAACTCGAATTTCATGCCTTGATATTGTGTATTTATTCATTTCCCTATTATTCCTATTGTTTGCCACTTACAATAAGTACCTGCTTTAATTATCTTTATGACCAATGTGCGATGAGCCATTAACAATGCGCGGCAAGTCATTACAACTCATTACAATGAATCTTCGTGGAAACTCCAGCAGTCATAAAATGCAAGCGTACTATAAGTTAAAGAAATTAGTACATTTTCATTTAGTATTTTATTCAAAAGCACACGTTATAGTCGTGAAAATAAGTGATTGGTAATTGTAAAAGAAAGATGAATGCGCTATCGTTATCAGACAAAGTGAGGGTGATCAGTGAAATTGACAAAGTGAGGGTGATCAGTGAAATTGACAAAGGTGTGAAGAAGATGAAGGATATTGCCGCAGATTTTGGGATTCCTCCAAGTACTCTTTCGACAATTATCAAAAGTCGTGAAAAAATCTTGGCCATAGCTGCAAATGGTGCAAGCAGTGAGCGGAAACGTATCAAAACCTGCACTTATGAAGATGTCGATGAAGCTTTTCTGGAATGGTTTAAAATGATTCGCGATAAGAATATTTCTATTTCTGGACCAATTATTCGAGAAAAGGCCCTTTTCTTTGCGGAATCATTGGGTTACCCTGATTTCATAGCCAGTGTCAGTTGGCTCGATAAATTTAAAATAATGCATAACATTATTCACAAAGTATAATGAGCGGAGAAAGTGCAAGTGTTAATAACCATGACTGTGAAGATTGAAGAAACAATATTTTACCAGAACTCATAAGGCCATATCACGAAAAAGACATTTTTAATGCAGACGTAACTGGTTTATTTTTTAAATGCTTACCCGATAAAACACTAACATTTAGTGTTTTGGTGGGAAGAATAGCAAGGAAAGAGACTTACTGTCATGATTGGTGCCAACATGTGTGGTACCGAGAAACTAAAACCATTGGTTATTGGAAAATCAAAAATCCAAGATGTTTCAAAGGGAAATTTTTTTTACACGTTACATTTTACAGAAGTAATAAGAAAGCTTGGATGAAGAATGGCTTTTGAATTTGGATAAATAATTTCATGCTCAAAAACTTAAAATCCTTTTGTTTGTGGATAGATGTCCAGCACATCCCAGGATAACCAAGACGCTTACATCTATCAATTCCACCAAACATGACATCAAAGCTTCAACCCATGGACCAGGGAATTATTAATAATGTCAAATTACATTACCTTAAAAGAATACTTAAGCAGATTCAAATTGCTCTAGAAAAAGGAGATGAAACTAGTCAGATTACTCTATGGGAAGCGCTAACAAATTTATCTAAAGCGATGGACAATGATCTACAGCAGGCAACTATAAAAAATTGTTTTGCAAAGGCTGGTTTCTGGTTTCAAGAAAGAAAGTGAAAATAATTGGAGTGATAAAGATGATACGCCTTTATCACAAATGAAAACATTGTTTCAGTTGTACAAGAAAAAAGTTGAGAGTAATGTGTCTTTGTATGAATATTTGGGTATAGATAATGATGTAATTGTGGCGGACTATCCAACGGATGCCGACATTTTAGACAAAATCAGACAACAAGAAGAAGATGAAGATGCTTCATCTGATGAGACAACTACAACAGTTCAAATTCCACATCCACCTTCCAATAAAGAAATGAGGAATATTCTTAAGAGGAATTTCCTAAACGGAAAATATAGTGGTTTAGTTCTGCAGTCATAAAAGCTAGTACGAACAACATTTATGCATAATTTTTTTTGTAGATGATTTAGAAGTCATTTCTTTAATTTTTGCCAGAAGGAAAAAAAATTGGAAAATGTACAAAAAAATATAATGATCTAAAAGTACCTTAACTTTGGACCGCTCTAATTAATTTTGTGCTAGGTTGCGGAAGGTAAGCTCTCTGGCAGGATGTAGCCTAATCAATTTAGATTACAAATCTGAAAAAAATGAAAATCTAACGAGGGAAACTTGAGTTATGACTGCAGAACTAATGCTCAATTTCATGATTTTTCACAATTTTTCCTCCCAAACTCGCGCGTCCTCTAGGGATTCGCATTAATTATCAGTTATTTGGTCATAATTTGCAAAGAAGCTCCAGAAAAGGGGGATGGATTTTCTATTCCTTGTTATTATCTCCAAAGGAAAATTTATCGCGGGTGTCTAGGAAGATGCTCTTAAGAAGTGCAGCGAATATATGTATATATTCTAAAGACAGAACAACGGATAATGTGGATCACGCTTTACAAACTTTGGAAAACTGTGTAGATAATGATTTTTTTAATCTAACACAATCAAAAATTACAGATTTTTTTAAAAATTAATGTGTTGTGTAAGAATGTTGCGTCTATTTTGATTATACGTACTTAGAATATTATATGTACATATTTATGTATACAATTTTTAAAAATAAATGTTTGTTTCTACAACACGAATTTTCTATATCCCGAATTTTTTTTTAAGTCCCTTAAAGATTTGAGTTAGGGAAGTTTGACTGTAGTTTATTATTTCAACATTCAACAAATAATTAAAATATTAGTTTGCTGTTTACTGCATTTCAAGATTTTCGTATTACAAAGATTTATATATTAAAATTAAAAAATTCGGATTGTTAGAAATTGTTTTCTACCTAATATTAATATGTATGTACAATATACAGGGTGATTCAAACCACCCGTGCCACCCATTTATCTCTATCTACAAATTCTAATGTTTTACCAAGTTTAAATATCATACTTGTCCATATTTCAACAAAATTCTTCAAAATATGCAATAATTATTATTTACTTGTTTTTAACATTTTTTTTGTTTTTCTAATAAATTCTAAAGTATGGAAAATATAAAAAAATATTTTAATAAAAGTTCTTTATTTTGAAAAGACCTATCAAACCACATCAAACTCGACCTATGTTGCAATTTAAAAAATCAAAGTGATATCCGGTTCCGGATAGTTTCGGGTTGTTCCGGAAAAATGTAAGTATTGTTTGATAGGTCTTTTAAGAACAAACAACTTTTATAACAATATTTTTTTAATATTTTCCATAGTTTAGAATTTATTCGAAAAACAAAAAAAAATTGTTAATAAAGGTAAATAAAAATTATTGCATATTTTGAAGAATTTTATAAATTTATAAACTCTTTCTACAAATTCTAATATTTTACCAACTTTAAATATCACACTTGTCCATATTTAAACAAAATTCTTCAAAATATGCAATAATTTTTATTTGGTTTTTTTAACAATTTTTTTTTTGTTTTTCGAATAAATTCTAAACTATGGAAAATATTAAAAAAATATTTTAATAAAAGTTATTTATTTTTGAAAGACCTATCAAACCATACCAAACTCGACCTATGTTGCCATTTAAAAAAACAAAGTTACCTCAGGTTTCGGATAGTTCCGGATTGTTCCGGAAAAATATAAGTTCACCAATGGATTCTTTAGGCTCACTTTGGTAATAAAATTTTTTATTTCGGCCATGTACGATAACGCTTTCTCGAGATAATATATATGTATATACAGGGTGATTCAGACCACCCGTACCACCTATTTATCTCGAGAAAGCGTGGTCTGAATCACCCTGTATATACATATATACCAAGAGAACAAAAATGAAATTTTGTATTCTACGTTTAGTTCTAAGCAAGAAACAAGAAATAAAAATTTTTCGTATATCGGTCACAGTTCATAGTTTAGGATATAAAAATTGATATACAGGGTACAAGGTCCTCCAAAAAAACGGAAATAAATATTTTTTGAACCGTATTGAATTTAAGAAAAAAGTTTATTCAATTTAAACAAACTATTATTTAAATATATTTTGAATGTAAAGGGTTTTCGTTTTATTACTTATACGGCACCTAACTTTCTCTCTTTAAATTCAATACGCTGAGTTAAATTTTCGAATTATTCACTTATTTTGAGTAAACTTAATTGTTAAGATATTTTTTTATAAAACTATTTATTTTCAACTTACAAGCAATTGTTTATTGCAAGTTACCACTTCGGAACTATGAATTGATAATATTTTCACCAAATTTTTTACCTTAATCCGGTAACAAAATCAAATTGCGTATAGCGGGTGTAAATGAAACAAAACGGACATATTTTATTTATTTATTTATTAAACTTGAGATTTTAGTATGTTGTTTGAGATAGGAAAATTCGTTATGGGTATGATAATTTTTTTAATATTAATTAGGTACATCTAATATTATTTAATTTCCTCGGAAATTACATAAGTTTGGTTATTTTAAATATGAAACCCTGTGTTTTTGTACACACTTTAAAAACACGTACATTTATGTGTGTTTAGAATGATACTATACAGGGTACGTGTAGCTAAAAGGTCTGTATAAAAAGATACCACATGTTCCTGAGACCAAAATAGGACGATTTAACCAAACTTACAGAGGTCATCAACTGAAGATAAAGAACCAAATAATAACGAGATCAAAAAGTACTCAAGGTTTCCGTACATTCATAATATATCTGAAAAAATCAAAAAAAATTTCAAACCATATAACGTTTCATTAGCCATGTTTAACAACAACAAAATCAAAAATATTTATAGTGTAATTAAAGACAAGCTACCAATTGAGCTTGATTCAAATGTTGTATATAAGATACCTTGTAAGGATTGTAATAGGTGTTACATAGGTCAAACAGGTCAACATGTGAAAACGCGTGTACAACAACATAAATACGATTGCAAAGATAAAAACAAAGACAAAAACAATAAATCGGGATTAGCATTACACCATTTCAAAGAAAAACACAGCTTCAATTTTGACAAGGTATCCATATTAGATAAAGAAAACATTTTGAGGAAACGTTTAATAAGTGAGATGATCAATGTTAAGAAACAAAAAGATAATGTAAATATAAAATCAGATACTGATGATCTTCATGAAGCTTATCAAGCACTATTAAACCTTAACTAATTAGTACACAATGAAAATGTAAATTATATTATTTAGTATAAGATTATACGTCAAAAAAAAATTGACAGTGTTGACCATTGTAAAAATTAAAATATGCAACCTAACAAAACAAAAAAATAATTATAAAAATTAGTACAAATACGAACATGAAATTATATTATGCAACCAACATTGTTATTATAAAAAGGGAAAAAAAATAAAAAAGAATGTTGATTGTTGAACACAGGATGGTGCTAGTCGGATTTTCAATAAAATGTGCACATGCCGGATAGCGTCACTTGCACCGGTACAGCTGAGTGAGAATGTCATACGTCTCGTAAGTAATTTCTTAATCCACGTGTTTAATATTTCAGCTATAATAGTAATAAAAGTTTTGAAAATCATTATAATGAAATTCTATATATCAAATTCAAAAAGTCACTCAAACCAAATTAATTTCATAAATACGCACTAAATTTAAAGAATTTATAATTCGTTAACAGATCAATCCTGATTGGCAGCCATCTTGTGTCCATTAATCTGAACAAAAAACGTAGTAATTTAAGAACAACTTGCTCCACCAATATTATTAAAAAAGGTGTGTATATAATTTTAATTTTAATTTAAACGAAATAATGTAACAAAAAAAATTTTTTATATAAAAAAAAAAAAAACGAAACAATGTAACAATGTAACTAAATGTAAAATATTCCACTTCCAGCTTGAGAAAGGGAAAAAACTTTCCCGAAACATGTCGCTCTAATAAAAGGTACAGCAAATGATCGTCTTTAATTGTCCTCAACCCAGGAATTATCACTATTAATAAGTAAAAGGACAGGAATCACAATTATAACCAAACTTATCTATATCCAAAAGTGCTTTAGTTATTGGAGGTCAAAGATGTTAATTATTTTTTTTATTATGAGAGATTGTTTTTACCAACAAGATTTAAATTTTAGGTGTGAATATCAACTGATTAAAGGTGTGTTCTGACATAAAGTTTTTGCCCGTAGATATTACGTAAGTGGTCAAAGTTGGTCATCGACATCTGTAGAAGCTCCTATTTTTTAACGGCTGAACTATTATCTATGGGTTGAACCAATATTTTTAACTTTCTAATTCTTTTCTAAAGTATTATTTTAATTTTTTTATACGTATTTTATTAATATTATTACTTTTAGGAAATGACAAATGAGGACCGAACACAAGAATTTCCCAAAAGATCAGGAACGTCTGGTGCTTCTAAGGGCCACGAATGCGAGAAAAAACTGGCAATGCCATTCTTATTAAAAGGACAAAGAAACGAAGAAATAGAGAGATTTCACTTGGCTGCGAATATGGATGGAATAGGGGATTTTGATGATGTGGTTTTTATCTATAAAAAAGGGAGAGGAAGAAACAAACATTTTCTTGCAATCTAAGCACAAAGAAAAAATGATAAAAGTTTCTTTAAAAACTCTTCTGAAAGAAGTAAAAAAACAAGACTTTTTTTTGAAAAATTATTGAAAAATGGGCTTGATAAATCCAATTATTATGTTTCTATTTTTACTAATGCCACGTTTGATTTTAACGATGATGAAAAATCCGACTACGAAGAAGAAAATATTTTGCTATTGAAAGAGAAAACATATTATAAAATAAAAGATAGTGAACAAGTAAGGCTTGCACTAAGACAATCACCAGATTCTATTACAGATGCTGAAGATGCAGAAATTAGAGATTTCTTGGACCACTTAAGAATTTTTGGTGATCAACTTAATGAAGCGGAATTAGAAACGGAAATAATTAAAAATATAGAATCGGCGTACTCGGTTAACAATAGTGATGCTGCATTAATTTTTTCTGACGTCTACAGTAAAGTGAAAACATGGTGGCTAAGTGAAAAAACATATATTACAAAAGAAAATAAGTTTTTTGAAGATGCTAAGCAAAATTTGTGTGAATTACGTATGAGTGCGCTTGTTGACAACGTCAGAGGACAAATTAAAGCTCTAAATTTACGCTTCAAGACCGATCATATTAAAGAATTGATGAAATTAATTAAAAGAAACCAGATTCTTAATATTTTTACTTAAAACACCACAATCACCACTTACTTGAGCTCACCAAAGTATCACAAAATATATTATTAATTAAAGTAAAAGCCACACTTCAAGGAGAAAAAGTAGATTCAAGTAAATTATTTAAAGGCAAAGAAATAAGAAAACTTGTAAATATTGAAATATTATCTGAAATGGTTAATACTGGCAAATCGCTTAAAAATGTAGGTGAAATTCAAGGTTATTAGATTAGTCGAATTTTTAATCACCAAGTGAAAATTAAAGAATCTATTAGCGAATATGAAAACATTTTATATTACAGAAAAAAGTGAAATAATGAAAACTGTATTAAACCAAATCAAGATATAGTCTTGATTTCCGACATAAAGATGATTTTTCTAAACTATGTAATGACAAAAATTGTAAATCGAAAAATATTCATTGGCTCAAAGAAGAAAAGAGTCAATTAACTTGGCAAAAATCACGTGGTTCTTTATCGAGTTTACGCAATTTTATAGACGAAAAAATTATAAATTCAGTAGAAGAAAAGAACATGATTGAAATTGAAGATAAGGTGGTAATAATTGGTGCAGAGCCAGGAATGGGAAAAACTACAGTATTAACCAAATCAGCAGAAAAAATGAAAGAATCTAATACTTCCTTGTGGGTTCAAACTATAAATTTAGGTGACCAAATAGAGCATCTAAAAAATATAAAGCATCTAAAAAGTAAGGATGAAGATAAAATAATCGACACTATTATTGATTTACTGTTAAAAATGGTAAAACCAAAAGAAAAAACCAAATGGACAGATACGGATTTATTTTCGAAGATATTTAGACGTAAAATTATTGAAGAGGGAAGTATGGTTATTTTATTTGATGGCTTTGATGAGATTAGTCCTAAATATGATGATGAAGTTATCGAACTTTTGAATCTCTTGAGAGTTACAAAAGTAGAGAAATTATGGATAACAACTCGTCCACATTTAAAAATAAAATTGGAAGATAAATTAGGTATTATAGCTTATACTCTAAAACCAATAACTGAAGATGAAGAAAAAACTTTTTTAAAGAATTATTGGAATGAAAAACTGGGCCGTTCTATAGAATCAGATTATCGTTCTAATTTATATATTTCTGCATTACTTCATGTAATAACAAAATCTATTTCTGGTAAGGACCTACAATTTACAGGATTACCATTACAAACGCGTATGTTAGCGACGTTATAGTAAGAGTACTAAAATTCCCTGAAACGCTAAATATAGTTTATCTTTACCAGGAATTTATTGATAAAAAGTATAGAGTTTTATATGGAGAAAAGTTAGGAATGAATTTAACAAAACCAGCAGGAGAATTAAGATATTATGAAAACATTTTGTCCTCGGGTTTACGTGACCATAAAATATTAGGTATAAATTTTAATCTTTTCTGATAACAAAGTTAATGAGCTTCTTTCCTCGGATGAAAGAAATGATTTAAGAAAATCTAAAGATAGAATTCTTGAAAAGGGCGATGAAACTGGCATTATTATTCATATCCTAAATGACAGACCAATCTTTGTCCATCGAATTTTTGCTGAATTTTTAGCTGCTCTTTGGTTTGGGGACGAAGTTGAAAGAAACAATAAGGAAATAAAAAATAAATTACTCGAAAATATCTTTGATAAAGAGTATGAGGTTGTAAGAAATTTCTTTGGTAGAATAATAACCATGGAATCCTTGGTGAAAGGAGAGGATAGGGGTAGAATTAAATATAAATTTAACAATGCCGTTTTAAACAAAAACAAGAGTAATTTTATTTTATTGTTAAGTGATACTAATATACTATTAGATAAAGATAAAGAAGATAAAGGAGGCAGAACTGCAATACATTTGGCTGCTGCGAATGGCTATGAAGATATTTTAAAAATTTTATTGAAGAATAAGATAATGTGTTTGATTGGAGTGCTTTAATGTACGCTGTTAAAGGCTATCACGGGTACACAATTGAATTGCTTTTGCAAAATGGTGCAAAAAGTGATGATATGTTTGAGCAGTCTAATATCGAAATTTATAAAACATTAATACATTTAGCAGCCGAAAAAGGTTATATGAAATTAATTGAAATTATATTACAACATGGAGCTGATGTTATAGTTACAAAATGTTGCTATCCCGAACCCCTTTGTGTATAGCTGTAGAAAATAATTAAATAAAAGTTGTAAAAGTGCTTGTGGATAATGGTGAAAATATTAATGCCATAGATTATAGGAATTGGTCAATTCTTCACATTGCTATTTTGAAAGGCAATAAAGAAATTGTAAAATTTCTTATAAATAAAGGAGTTGGTATTAATGCTGTAGACGAGGCCGGTAAGACCCCATTGTATTTAGCTGTAGAAAATAGAAAAATAGAAGTAGTAAATGTGTTTGTGGATAATGGTGCAAATATTAATACCAAAAATGAATGGAATTGGTCAATTCTTCACATTGCTGCTTGGAAAGGTAGTGAAATAATTGTAGAATTTCTTATAAATAAAGGAGTTGATATTAATGCTGAGAACAACATCGGTAGGACCCCATTGTATTTAGCTGTACAAAATGAAAAAATAGGAGTTGTAGAAGTGCTTGTGGAGAAAGGTGCAAATATTAATGCCATAGATTATAGGAATTGGTCAATTCTTCATAATGCTGTTGGGAAAGGCAATAAATAAATTGTAGAATTTCTTATAAATAAAGGAGCTGATATTAATGCTGTAGACAATAACGGCGAGACCCCATTGTTTTTAGGTGTTAGAATAGAAAAAATAGAAGTTATAAAATTGCTTGTGTAGAAAGGTGCTAATATTAATGCCAAAATTCTAAGAATTGGTCAATTCTTTACAAGGCAGTTTATGAAGGCAATAAAGAAATAAAGAATTTCTTATAAATAAAGGAGCTGATGCTAATGGTGTAGACAAGGATTGTCACACAACATTGTATGTAGCTGTACTCTATGAAAAAATAGAAGTTGTAAAACTGCTTGTGGATAAAGGTGCAAATATTAATGCCAAAAATAAATGGAATCAGTTAATTCTTAACATTGCTGCTGAGAAAGGCAATGAAGTAATTGTAGAAGTTCTTATAAATAAAGGAGCCTATACTGAATCTGAGAACAATAACGGTGAGACCCCAGACCCCATTGTATGCAGCTGTGGAAAATGAAAAAATAGAAATTGTAAAACTGCTTGTGAATAATGGTGCAAATGTTAATGCCAATGATAATAGGAATTGGTCAATTCTTCACATTGCTGCTTGGGAAGGCAATGAAGAAATTGTAGAATTTCTTATAAATAAAGCAGCTGATATTAATGCTATAACTAATAACGGCAAGACCTCATTGGATATATCAATTCTATAATAAAGAAGTTGCTAAATTACTCGAGAAAAGTGGAATTGCGTGAAATGCGCGAAATGCGTTCATTAAAAGCGATATCATCGTGAGTACGTAAATTTCGTAGCATTTTCATGTTGTCAGTTATAGAGCGTTACTACTCTGATATTTTTATCAATCTGTTAATAATTTACATTACTGTAATAAATACAATTTTTAAAGTAATAAAATCGTGCTTCATTTGAGCCATATCCCAATAAACGATTATTATGGAAGAGTAAAATTGCCTTTCCAATAAAAGCATCTTCTATCAAATAAAAAAAGATTTTCTAAAATTTTTAGATCATAAAAAATATTAGTTGATTTTTAAATAACCCTGACAGAAAATATTGTGCTAAACTAACATAAAGTTGAAAAACTATCAATAAAACATGTTCACTTCATGGAGAATTTGAGACGGTATGTATAATGTATATGGGTGATTTATTTTAAATTCGTTTTTTGATAAATTGTTCGTTTTCGATAACCATAAGGTCAAATATTTTATTTATGTTACTATCGATGTGTGAAAGGTTTCATATTTCTAATAATTTTTTTTTCTAATAAAACTGAAATACAATTTGGTACTTGAAAATACAAAATACTTTTTAGGAAAGTTGTTCAAAACAAATTACAAAATACTAAAAGTATTTCAAATACTATTTCAATTACTTTTATTTCAAATACCTCTGATATTTTCATAGATTTTTTGAAGTATAATAATGTTAGAAAATGCAAGAATTATCTTGGAATTTAAGAGGACCTTACTATTAAGGTAATGTCATTTTTAAATTTAATTATAATTTCTATGTTTTTGGTAATAAAATGCGGGAATTTATTCTTTTATATAAAACCGTCCGGGTCAGCCTTAAAGATAAATAACATATCTAACCAGAAATACTGATTTTGTGGAAGAAAATTAATCAATCCTCTTTTGTTTAAAGTAAAGTTTTTTTTTTATTTTTAAAGTCGGTTTACTTAGAATGTCAGAAAAAGTAATATGACTCAAAAATATTAATCATAAAAGCAAGTTTTTTAATGCCATTTAAAGAGTGTTACGTTCATGATTCACCAAACATCGGGATTAGAAACTAGACCAAATTTAATCGACAAAAAAAAACAAAAAAAGTTTGGGTCTAGCTTTTTTAGTTTTAGAGCTTTTGAATTTTAGGTCAGCGATATTTATCACAAATCACAAAATTGCAAATTACATATATCTTAAGCAATGTGTGTAGGGATCAAAAAAATTATCAATAAAGAGCTTAAACTCTTTCAATAGGTAATAACAGTAAAAAAAAAACAATTATTTAAAGTTGGAAAAAATATAACAATTTTTTAATTTTCTCCTAGATAATTAGATAGACCCATTACGGTTGTGTGTTTTTTTTTAATTTTCTGAAACTTGTTCATATTCTCCACACACGAGGAAAAAGTTACTTCTATCAGAAGTAGTCCTGAGCATAGTGTATATTAGTTTGTCAGATAGGCAGTGGCGTAGCGCGTAGCTACTGTGGAGCAGTTGGAGCAGACTGCTCCGGGCGCACGAATCAAGGGGGCGCAAAATCGAAAAAGCGAAATTTAAATTTTATTACGAGCACTTTAAGAACCGGCAGAAACTAAAAATTCGCAGAGCGATAAAGAACTTATAAAATTGTAACTTTTTTCGCTGGATATCTTATATCTTTGTTTGTTTTTGGTTTTTGAAATAAATTTTGGTTTTTGAAATATATACCGGGTGTCCACGAAACTAGGGCCGCCCCTGTAATTTCTTTATTTAGGAAAATACAAATTTGAAATTTTAGTATGTTGTCTGGCATAAGAAAACGCATTTATTAAACTAAAAAAAAAACTTTCAAATAAAATTTTTGATTTTTTTTAATAAAATCTATTAATACTTCTCTTAAATAATTTGAATAGGTATACCTATTCAAAAAACGAATTTTGAAAATTATAAAAATTGATTTCTCAAAAACGACCGAATTTATTAAAATAAATTGTAAATTATGAAATTCATTCGGTCGTTTTTGAAAAATTAATTTTTATAATTTTTAAAATGCGTTTTTTTGCAAATATCTTTATTTTTTTCAAATGGTATGATAGCGGGGACACCCCTTATTTAACTAAAGGATTTTTTCCTTGATAAATTGATAAATTAAAAAGATATAAAAAAAGGGTAAATAAATATTTGCAAAAAAACCATTTTAAAAATTAGTTTCTCAAAAACGACCGAATGAATTTCATAATTTACAATTTATTTTACATATTTTAATTATATAAGAGTAATTAATATGTGATAGATCCATCTAAAATTAATTAATTAGTATTTAATATTAAAATTAAAGATATTTAATGGCTCATTATAAAATATTATACAGGGTGTCCAGAAAATGGCGCCTAAGCTCTCCAGTACGTTGTTGGAGACCCTTCAGGTATCCTTGTTAAATTCTATCGACCTTCCTTCTTAAGATATTAAGCAAAAACTAAAAGGTAAACTTGGCAACATAGCTTCCTGAAAACAGGTATTGTAATTAAAGGTTTATTTATATAAAAATATTAACCTTTGACATTATTTGACACAAATCTGACAAAATTAAATAAATTTTATTCAAAGTACAACAAAAAACGAGTTACATTTGTTGAATCTGCAAAACGGTTTCATCTTCATTTTTAGTCGGAAAACAGGGAAAAATTTACTGATGCTGGATTTTATATTTGCAAGCTGCTCCGACAAGTGCTTTTTTGAATTCAATTTTAAAAAACTTCTGATTTTTATAATAATTGCTCGAAATTTTCACCTTGCACTTGAATGCAAATTTGTGCTCGTCGTCTAATATTTGCTTGAACTGTTAAGAATTTATTATTTTATAATTTTAATATCATATTGCCTATGATTGTTATTATTGATAGTTGTTATGTTCTGTTATAAAGACAGAAGTTGTTGTAATTATTATTAATAAAGTTATTAAACTTAACATGGCGCAGTCGTAAAACCGAATAGTATTTTAATAAATAAAAAGGAATGGATATTATTGCAAAATTACCTAATTCATTGTCTTTGGAAGGTAATGTGACTCAAAACTGGAAGAAATTTAAACAGCAATTTGAAGTTTACTTGACAGTTACTGGAAAGAATAAAGTAGAAGATGATATTAAGATAGCAATATTACTAAATATTATTGGTGAAAATGGAGTGGAATTATATGAGAATTTTAAATTTTCTGTTGAAGATAAAAAGAAATATGAAAAAGTGATTAATCAATTTGACACATATTTTTTGCCAAAAATAAACGTCATTTATGAGAGATTTATTTTCTATAAAAGAGAACAAGTGGAAGGTGAAAAGATTGATAATTTTATACAAGATTTAAAAAAGTTAGTAAAAACGTGTGGTTTCGGAATTCAAGAAGAAAGTATGATTCGAGATCGTATCGTATTGGGTGTTAGAGATAAATCGTTACAAGAACGATTATTAAATATTGCAGAATTAAATCTAGAAAAAGCAATTGATTTGTGTAAAAATAGTGAAGTAATAAAAGAACAACTAAAACCAATTCAAGATATAAATTGTAGCGTTGATGTTACTAAACGCAAGTTGATAAATGGGAATAAGAAGAAAAACTACGTTCAAGAAAATTATTATAAAAAAGATCATCAGTATTGGAAAGAAAATGAAGAATTTAGTTGTTGGAGGTGTGGTCAAAACCATAAGAATAGAAATTGTCCTGCGTTTGGTCAAAAATGTAGAAAATGTGGATTTTATAATCATTTTGAAAAGATGTGTCGAAAAAAATTAGTTAAAGAAGTTATGTCAAGAAAAGATAGTGGTGATGATGATAATAATAAACATTGAGAAGTCAGTTAATGTGTACAAACTAGAAAAGGCATGGTTTGAAGAAATTAAGGTGGAAAACAAGTTTATTACATTTAAGTTAGATACAGGTGCTGAGGTTAACATTTCGCCTATCAATATTTTAAAATCTATTACAAATTTTCAAATTATTCCTACTAATGTCAAAATTCAATCTTATGGTGGATTTACAGTTAATCCATTGGGTATTATTTGTTTATCTTGTAAGTTTAATAATACTAATCTTAAATTAGAATTTATCATTGTTGATGTAAATTCAAAACCAATATTAGGATTAGAAGCGTGCATCAAACTTGGATTAATAACCCGAACAAGTAGTGTAATGGCAATATGTAGTACTATTGAAACTATTTTAGAAAAAAATGATGATTTATTTAAAGGTTTAGGAAAATTTCCAAATAAATTAAAAATTACTTTAAAAAATAATGCAGTTCCTGTTACTAGACCTCCTAGGAGAATTGCTTTAACAATCAAAGACAAACTGAAGTCTAAATTAGATAATTTAGAGAAAGAAAATATAATTGAAAGAGCTAATGAACCATCTGAATGGGTCAGTAACTTGGTTATAGTTGAAAAACCTGATAAAACTATTAGAATTTGCATAGACCCACAGGATTTGAATAAATATATTAAACGAGATTATTATTTAATACCATCTATAGAGGACATATTTTCAAAATTGTCAGGAAAGAAATATTTTAGTGTTTTAGATTTAAAAGATGGCTTTTATCAAATACAACTTGATGATCAATCTAGTAAACTTTGTACTTTCAGTACACCCTTTTGGTGTTACAGATTTTTAAGGCTTCCATTTGGTCTTAATTTAGCTCCTGAATATTTTCAAAAAGTTAATCAACAAAATTTTGGTAATATTGATGGGGTGATTGTTTATTTTGATGATTTACTAATAGCAGCAAAAACATCAGAAGAACATGATTTTATTTTAAATGAAGTATTTAAAAGAGCACGTGAATTAAATATTAAATTTAATAAAAATAAATTTCAATATAAAGTATCAAAAGTTAAATATTTAGGTCATATTTTTAGTAAAGAGGGATTATCTCCTGATCATGAAAGAATAAATGCAGTTTTGAAATTAGAAAATCCGTCAAATAAAAAAGAGTTACAGAGAATATTGGGATTCATTAATCATTTTCGTAGTTTTATCCCTAATTTATCAGAAATGACATCGAATTTAAGAGAGTTATTACAAAATAAGGTTAATTTTGAGTGGATGAATATGCATGAAGTTGAATTGAATAAAATTAAAGAAATTTTAACTTCACCACCAATTTTAGCAGCATTTGACGAAAATAAAAAAATTATAATTCATACTGATGCATCTAAAAATGGATTAGGTTGTTGTATGCTTCAAGACCAATTTATTTTGCTTCACATAGTTTAACTCAATCTGAACAAAATTATGCACAAATTGAAAAGGAATTTTTGGCGATATCATTTGCAGTTAAAAAATTTCATAATTTTATTTATGAACGGAAGGTAAAAGTTTTTACTGATCATAAACCACTTGTGTCAATAATGAATAAGAATATTTGTAATATTGTTTCGACTAGGTTACAAAGAATTAAATTAAAATTGATTAAATATGAGTTAGATTGTCAAGGTCATTTTTAAAAGATGATGTAGAGGAAGATCAATCTATGTATGAAATAGTTCATTCTGTAGTAGAATATATTAGTTCATCTAATATTAATAAAGATTTACTTGAAAAAGAAACAATGAATGATACTGATTGTAAAATTATTAAAAAAATTTATATTAATGGTTGGCCATCTATCAATAAAGTACCGAATGATATTAAAAAATATAATAGTATAAAAAATGATATATTTTTTAGAGATGGTTTGTTATTTTATGAATCAAGATTGATAGTTCCTAAATCACTAAGACATAATATATTAAATTTACTCCATGAAGGTCATTTTGGAATTAATAAAATTAAAGCAAAAGGTAAGGAAATGTATTTTTGGCCAGAAATGAATGTCGATATTCAAAATTTTGTAGCATCCTGTAAAGTATGTGAAAGAACCAATGATTTGTCATGAAATACCAGATATACCGTTTCAAAAAATTGCTGCAGATATTTGTTCATTTGGTTCTAAAGATTATTTAGTTATTTTTGATTATTTTTCTAAGTGGTTAGAGGTTTTACCACTAAAAAATAAAGATTCAAACGAAATAATTAAAAAATTTAAAAATATTTTTTCTACTCATGGTATTCCTACCATTTTAATTGCAGATAATATGCCATTTAATTCATTCAAATGTCGTGAGTTTGCTAAGTTATGGGGATAAAATATATTAACATGCATGTAGCATTTGGGGAGTCACACTTTGAGCTGCATTTTGAATTCTGTTCAACAAATCTTCTACATTTTGGACGGGAGTACGATATACCAGAGCCTTTATGTGACCCCACAAAGAAAAAGTCCAGAGGTGTAAGATCTGGACTTCTGGGTGGCCAACGTATAGGTCCGTTACGACCGATCCATCGTTCAGGATATTCTTCATCTAAACAAATTCTTACTGCAAAGGCAAAATGTGGAGGAGCACCATCTAATTGCATTCACATGTTCCTGATTGCAGCTAGTAGAAGATTTTCAAGATGTTCCTCCAGCTCATTTGTCAAAAAATTTAAAAAATTGCCTCCATTCAGTCGTGGAGGTAAGATAATTGGTCCTATTAAATGATTTCCGAGTATTCCCGCCCATAAATTCACACTAAAACGATTTTGGTTGTTGGTTGGATTTATAAGATGAGGATTTTCCAGGGCATAGTAATGTGAGTTACGCTGATTAAAAAATCCGTCTCTTGAAAAATTTGCCTCGATCTACACCTCCAACTGGTGCTAACATACCCGTTTCTCCACTTCTTTGATCCAACCTTCGAATAACTTTGCAATCTGGATGTCTTCTTTGGGGATACCTCTCAGCATACATCCTTGAAGCTGCTAAAGCATTGTCCTGGCATTCACCCAACATTTTTAACATATCTGCGTATTCGCGATTCGTGTACATGATCTAAGGTGAACACAAAACCAAACAAGAAAAAACGAAAACTAAATGAACACGAAAGGACAACAACTTATTAAAACGAAACGACAAGAGATATTTAAAACTGAAGAATAAGAACGATTTAAAACGAAATTAATAAAACTGGAGCATTGACGAAGCAAAACTTCGAAAATCAGATGATGAAATTCGAATTATCAACATAGATTGTCAGATTAATATCAGTGATAACTTGATTAATCATTTAATAAAAAGCAATTAATCATGTTACCAGATTCATTTTTTGAAATAAATACATGTAATTTTTAATTTAAAAAATTAAATTGTAATGTTAATAAAACAGTATTTAAATTTAATTTATTGCAAATCTACCAAAAAGAAGTCCACCTTCACAGCACAATTTGCAGTTTTCCGAAATTCACAATAATAAAGAAGTTGAATTGCCAACTTTAACTCTTCATATCTCGGTCAGTTGGTCAAGAGGATTTTTTTAACTATTTTTCTGAGGATCCCTGAATGGTCCCCAACTACGCACTGGAGAGCTTGGGCGCCATTTTCTGGACACCCTGTATAAGAGTAGTTTTAATAGATTTTATTTAAAAAAAATTACCAAAAAAAATTAAAAATTATTTTTTTTATTACTAACATATGTACTTGGAACGTATAATATGTATAAAAAAATATCGCGTTACATTTAAAATAAGAAAGCTGATGCCATTTCCGCTGAAACCGGAAGTGAAATTGAAATTTTTTTAGTTCAATAAATGCGTTTTCTTATGCCATACAACATACAACATACTAAAATTTCAAATTTGTATTTTCATAAATAAAGAAATTACAGGGAATTAGTGGACACCGGGTATTTTATTTTTGTGGGCACACCGATGAATTGCTCCAGGGCGCCAAATTTGAAGCTACGCCACTGCAGATAGGTTGCATGTTGCATACGGTATATCATGAGGGATGCATAGTTTGTCAATTAAAAAGCTTGAATAAAGGCGTGGAAATAAGCCGTATGAAAACGACAGATACAGTCGTGAAGCATGTGCAAAAACGTCTAATTTTCATGCTTCAAATGTAAGCTTGGCCCCACGGCTAATGTAAACACCGCTTTAGGCTATACGGGATACCTGCCGATGGTAACAGACTGTGCATAAAATACTTGTTCTAGGAGTAACTTCAGAAGGCTGTGGTAAAATAGAAGAAAAGAGCCTACGGCTTCAAATTTTTCCTTGATTTGTTGTAAATATGAAGAACTTTCAGAAAATTAAAAAAAAAACGTCCTTAATGGGTCTTATCTTGAAAACAAATTTCAAAAACTGAAAAAAACGTGTTAAAACTGCATATTTATGGCATGCGTATAAAAGTTTGTAGAACGAGCGAAACGAGTTCTATAATTCACATCACAAGTGCCATATATTGCATGTTTAACACGCACATCATACAATATTTTTTCTACAAACGAATAATATTAATGAAATTTATGAAAATATGACTAGTGTAGAAAGTAAATTACTTTCTACACTTCTGCTCCTTTTTGTTATAATATGAATTGAAGAAGTAAACGTTTTTAACTATTTATACAATCACTACTAACTGATGACAATACTAGACAATTCTTATTTGTTGATCGTAACTACATAAAACTACTTGATAATTAGTTTATCTTCCAACATTCCCCCTTAAACTAATTTATTTGAACTATTAACATTGCAGTCCAAAATTTCTTCTACAAAATTCATGTTTTAGAAATGTCACACTTTTGGTTAAACTATCTGCTATACCATTTCCTTCGTTGATATTGGTTTGATATTAATTAACTTTTCATTTACAGCATCTTTAATAAAATGGTGTTTAACATCGATATGCTTCGTCCTACTATGATATGAATTGGATTTCGTCAACTCAATTACACTTCGATTGTCACAATAAATGTCAATGTCACTGCCAACTTTATTGGTTATAGCCTATTCATCTCCAAAAGCTTTAATCCAAATTGCTTGTTGAACAGCAGCCGCTAAAGACATATATTTAGCCTCAGTTGTAGAAATTGCAACTGTTTGTTTCTTTTTAGCATTCCAACAAATTGCACCACCTTGATAAATAAATGCATATCCAGTCAGTGATTTTCTCTCATCTAAATCACTAGGCCAATCTGCATCTGCAAATCCAATAATACTCGAATTACTATTCTTAGAATATTCTAGTTTCATAGCCGAAGTTCCACGTAGATATCTTAAAATTCGCTTAACAGCATTCCAGTGTTCTTTTCCAGGATTTGAATTAAATCTACTGACATAATTAACGGCATAAGAAATATCGGGTCTAGTTGTATAGCTTAAATAAATTAAACTACCAACTGCCTCTTGATATGGTACTCTTCTCATTTCTTCCCTTTCTTGATCAGTTTTCGAACACATTTCTTTCGATAATTTTTGACCAATATCCAAAGGTGTTTTAACAGGATTACAATTTTTCATTTTAAACCTATTTAAAATATCTTCAGTGTATCTTTCTTGATCAATCCATAATTTTCCCTTTTCAAAATCTCTTGTAATTCTTAAGCCTAAACAACATTTTGCTGCTCCAAGGTCCTTCATCTTAAATTTATTTTGCAATTTAAATTTAAGATCTTCCTTTAATTTTTTATCATTACTAAATATAATTAAATCATCTACATATACAGCAACAAATATCATTTTCTCTTCATGAATTTTATAATAAACACAGTTATCAACTCTTGATGATTTTAATCCAATTTCCTTAAGTGCACAATCCAACTTTTGATTCCAAGCTCTACTTGCTTGCTTAAGACCATATATTGCTTTTTTAAGTAAACATATTTTATTTTTATCCTTTATAAAATATGTAGGTTGACTCATATAAATTTCTTCTGTAAGATCGCCTTGTAAAAATGCAGTTATTGCATCCATCTGATCTATTTGAAGATCATATTTGACAGTCAATGCCAATAAATAACTAATAGAGTCATACCTGACTACAGGTGCACATGTTTCGTTATAATCTACTTCAGCTTTTTGAGAATACCCTTTTATTACTAAACGTGCTTTATAACGTTCAATAACTCCATTTTCATCGCGTTTTGTTTTAAAAATCCATTTACCATCTATTGGTTTTCTATTTTTAGGTAAATCTTTTACATCTATTAATTTCCAAGTATTGTTATCAATTAAAGAATTATAGTCTGCATTCATTGCTTCTATCCAAAATTGAGAATAAGGAACTTTCTAAAGCTTCTTCTACAGTTAATGGATCATTTAGTTTATTTTCAACTGCAGAATACATATATCAAATAATCATTGAACTTGCTTGGCATTTTTGAAATTCGTTTTGAAGTAATTCTTTCTGCATTTCCATTTAAATCACTTTTATCATCAATTACTGCATTTTCTTGAAAATTTTTACAATAATTTTCATCTTCATTTTCTTCAATTAGTTGGTCATTTCCAGCATTGTTTTCAATATTATTTTCTATTTCTTTTGAAATATCTACATCATTTTGATTATCAAAACTGTCAATAAATTGAATTTGGTCTGAAATCTCTTTGCCATCTTTTACATTATTTTTAAATAAAATGTTTTCCGACGACCATATGAGAAAATCGTATATGTCATTCATATTAGTAGTTTAGAAAATCTTTCATTTCAACACTAGTGACTTTGACTTTCCGTTCTGTAACTGTCAAATAGTTCTTGTAATTTTCGATAGAGGCGTTGGGAAGGAATTCCGAAAGCCCTCTCTTGGATTTTTTTGAACTTTCAAAAAAAGGATAGTTCAAATAAAAATTTATATTTAACCCCGCCAATATTACTAATTTTATCATTAAAATCATTATATAATTCACTTTTCTGTAAATTTTAAATAAAATAGGAACATTTTTTATTCGTTTCGATAAGTTGCTTCCGTCAAAACAGCGCCACCTACAATTATTTACATTTAACTAAAAATAATAGACAACTTCAATGTCAGCTTCTGTTAACATAGGTTATGTTATGTTGTTACTACAAAATATTAATAATGGTCGCAAAATCTCCGTGGTCGTCGGAAAAATAGCGTACACAACTCGCAGAAAGTGAATTTCGTTGCTCGTGTAATATCCTCACTCGGCTGGCGCCTCGTTCGGCTATTTTCACACTCGCACAAAATTCGTCACTTTCTAGCTCGATGCGTAATATACTATTTCAATGAAAACAACATCTCTGGTTTTAATATTTTTTTGAGTTTTCATGTTAAATAATCTGTATCCTTTACTGTTTTCACAATAACCCATAAATATACATGATTCAGATTTCGAATCCAATTTCTGCCTTTTCTGTTTTGGTATGTGACTCATAGCTTGACATCCAAAAATTTTTAAATAATTCAAATTCACCCTTTTCTTACTCCAAACTTCTTCTGGAATTTGATTATTTATTCCTTTTGCAGGGGATCTATTAATTATATAAACAGCAGTATTTACAGCTTCTGCTCAAAACTTCTTTTCTAAATCTGCATCTAATAACATACAACGTGCTTTTTCAATAATGGTTCTATTCATTCTTTCCGCTAATCCATTTTGCTGTGGAGTATACTGAATTGTAGTTTGATGACAAATTCCTTCTTTTGCTAAATATAATTTAAAATCTCTATTTACATATTCTTTTCCATTGTCAGATCTTAAGATTTTAATTTTCTTATTAGTGTTTTTTTCAATAAAATTCTTAAAATCTTGAAAAGAACTTCTAACTTGTGACTTACTTTCCAAAGAATATACAAATGTTTTTCTGGAAAAATCATCTATCAATGTAAACATATATTTGGAACCTCCTAATGACTCGTTTTCCATTGGTCCACACAAGTCTGAATGCACCAGTTCCAAAATTTCAGTTGTTTGCGAACTTGATTTAACAAATGGTAAGCGAGTTTGCTTTCCTTTAAGACAAGTTTCACAAAAATCTGCATGATCTTTATAATCAATGTACTTCAGATAACCACACTTTTGCAATTATTGCAAATTATTTATATTCATATGACCCATTCTTCTATGCCAAATTTCATAAACATTTTTATTATTAAACATCAAATTATTTTGAATTCTCACATAATTCAAACAAAACATGTCATCTTTTAGAATAGCTAATGCTAAAACTTCATTTTCCTTCATAATTCTGCAGCTATCTTTTTCAAAAATTACCTTACACCCATTTTTCACCATTTCACTTACAGAAAGTAAGTTTGTTGAAATGTTTGGTACATACATGACATTTTTCACTTAAATAGTCTCAAGCCCATTTTTACCATTAATACAAATATAAACATCACCCTGACCAGCAATTGATAATCTTTCATCGTTTGCAACGATTATTTCATTATTAGTTATTGGATGGAAATTCACTAACCATTCCTTATTCATTGTCATATGAGTTGAAGCACCGGAGTCAATAAACCACTTATAACAATTATTATTTTTATTAGTATTTTCAATAGCTGATGTACAAAATCCTTCAAAATTAGAATGTTGATAATTCTGATTTTGCTTAGTTTTAATTTTTTTAGGTTTTGGACAATTAAATGATTTATGACCAAAATCATTACAATTAAAACATCTAGAATCTTTATTCTTTCCATAATTTTTAAAATTGTTTTTGTTATATGTTTTTCCATAAAATACAGCTTCATTATCAGCTTTCTTGCCACATTTTTCATTTTTGATTTCTTGTAATAATTTCGTTTTAATTAAATCTCCTGTAATATTCATTCCACAATTTTCGAGACCCATTATCATTGGCTTATATTCATCAGGAAGACCAGCTAATAATATACAACCTATCCATTTCTCATTTACTTTTAAACCAACTCCATTTAATTTATGTGCCGTAGAAATTATTATATTGACATACTCGTCAATATTTGAATTTTCTAATTTTGTTGACAATAATGTCTTTAGGAGACTAATTTTACGAGTAAGGCCAGAATCTTCAAAAGCCTTTACCAAATTATTCCAAGCTTCTTTTGCTGTTTTGGTTTCTTCAATATGCACATAATTTACTGTTTCCACAGACAATATAATTTTTGCTCTTGCTTTCACATTTTTCTTTTCATCTTTGTCTTCACCAGTTATACAATTCCATAAATCTTCATATTCCAAATAAGTTTTCATAGCAAACTTCCGACTGTTAAAATTTACTCTTCCACTCAATTTATCAATCATAGGTACACCCTGAGACATTTTATAATCTTTAATTATAAAATCTTTTGTATATATTAAGAACTTTTAATATATAATTTGTTCTGGGCCCATAACCTGTTATAATATGAATTGAAGAAGTAAACGTTTTTAACTATTTATTCAATCACTACTAACTGATGACAATACTAGATAATTCTTATTTGTTTATCATAACTACATAAAACTACTTGATAATTAGTTTATCTTCCAACACTTTTAAATATGTCAAAAAAATGACGTTTCTAACGTTTGTTATGAGTGTCAAAAGTGCAATTTTTACACGTTTGTAGAAAATAGTTATTTATGATGTAAGTGTTAAAAATGCTTGTTTATGGCACGTGTATGAAAGTTTGTAGAACGAGCGAAGCGAGTTCTACAATTCATACAAGTGCCATATTGCAGTTTTAACACGCACATCATACAACATTTTTTCTACAAACGAATAATATTAATAAAATTTATGAAAATATTACTAGTTGTTTACATAGTAACCATGGTTTTGTTATGTATTTTCTGCACTAGTGTAGAAAGTAATGACTAGTGTTACTTTCTAGATTTGTCAAAAAATGACGTTTTTAACGTTTGTCATGAGTGTCAAAAGTGGCATTTTTTACACGTTTGTAGAGAAAAATATTGAGTGCAGTAGATTTTTGTGGTCTTGTAAAATTCGGCATTCAGGCCCTATTTTATACAAAAATGATTTTGTGATGTCGGCCTACATAGGGGTGGCAGCCTCCCCCAGGTGTAGCTCCGCAGGCAAAATTTTAAAATTGAAATTACGCAAATCCAATTTTTGAAAGTGCAAGAATTGATTAGTCAAAATATAGATCATTTTATTATTAGTAACTTTTATTTAAAACAAATAAAAAAATTTAAATTTTAAGTAGAAGTTATTTTTTTCTAATTAAAGTTCCTGGAAATCAAAAAATAATTATTTTTACATTGTTGCCATATGTAAGTTTTGTCAATATTATGATAAATTATAAATTTTATGCAAATATCTTTACATTGTAATAACATCTTTATGTTCTGTACTATAAAGAGCAAAAATAACTAAAAATGTATAAATAACATTTTTAACTTTGAGCACTCATATATTGAATAATCTGCTAGAAGAATTTTTTTAAAAACTTTTCCCTAGCCTAACTAGTGCCTCTTAACAACGTGGAGCGTGTTCGCGACTTTTTGAGCACCCTGTATAACAGGTTTGTTCTTAACCGGCATATATTTTTCCTTCTGGGTTGCACTACTGATTAGGGGACGGTACTTCTATTTTCCAAGACAAATCATCCACCTCCCAAAATTTTAAAAAATATTCCCATTTTCTTTGTCCCCAAAATCAGTATTTTTTTTAAATTGACAAGAAATTAATTATAATTTTCTAATTTAAATTGAAAGGTATGCTAGAAATTAAATATTTCGTAAAAATACTAAATTTTAGATTTTGATAATGCACAAAATTAAAATTGGACCTGCGTATTTCGATTTTATAAAACTGCATAAATAAGCTACAGCTACTACACAAAATATAACCAAACAGTTCGATAGACCTCGCGCAACGTTACTGTAGTTTCTGTGATATGCTGGTAAGGATGATAGTTATGAGTTTGGGGGTTATTTTATTTAAAAAACTTACTCTCTCCTTTATAATTATGGTTATTGAAAATGTTAATTTAATCATATATTTGGTTTTTGAAAGATATACTATTAATATACCAACAAACAGGAAATTTGTTATAATGAATGAATAGAAATATATAATTATAAATTAATTAGACCATTTTTATTTTAATACCAGAGAATTAAAATTAATGACAAAATATATAAAAGCTAAAAAGAATAAAAAAAAACACTCATTTGGTAAAGATGTATACCTTGGGCGGAATTATTTTATTTATCTGTGTGCTTCATGTAAATGGAATACCACCCCATGTCCTGAAGGTATTTTTTATAAAATGTTTATTATTAAAGGCAATTTCATAACTAAATTTTATACTTTGAGTAGGATAATTAAAGTGGTGTGCACAAAAATCGACCAACGATGTAGTTTCCTTATTTTGTACCCGATTTAAATAAGTGTCATCTCAAATTAATTGGTTGAAAAAATACTATAACTGGATGTCAAAACATTTTTCTTTTTTCAGAAAACATCAAAGAAATGGTAGGTAAATTTTGATTTTAAAATGGCAACATGAGTAAAAAAATAATTCCAAGTGTAATTTTTAATTCTTTTTTTCATTTATTTTATTTATTTGTTTATAAATACTTGTAGAAAATGTGGAAACAATGCCTGTCGGGATTTATTTATTTTTTTTTTTGAATTCATTTTAATGAGTAAACAAAAAAATTATTATTAAAAAAACTGAAAAAGAAAATAAAAACAGTAAACACAAAATAATATTGCATTACATGAAAAAATTAAAACGAAATGTAGAAAATTAATGTTTTTTTAAATATTTTTAACAAAAAATTAAAAATAAAATAAAAATAATATTGCAATTTTGAAGAAAAAAATTAATTTTTGATTTTTTCGTGTAATGCAATATTATTTTCATTTTCTGTTATAATTTTTTTTCAGATTTTTTTAATAAAATTTTATTAACTGTTTTCTTTATTCATTAAAATCAATTCATAAAAAATAAGTAAATCACGGTAAGCATTGTTTCGATGCGTCATTGTTTCCACATTTTCTAGCAGTACTTATAAAAAAACTTTTATTGGCGGAAATTACACTTGGAATTATTTTTATTATACTCATGTTGCCATTTGAAAATCAAAAGTTCTCCACCGTTTCAGATTATAATCTAATTATAGTATATAGCTACATCCTTGGCCACCTCTGTATAAATTAATCTAGAATTTTTGTTTTTATGTTTCAAATTTACATGTGTATGATTTTGAAAATTTGGGATACTTCCCATATTTGGTTTGGAAAATAAATAATTCATTAAGAGGATAGTCGGAAAATGTGAACGCTTGATTTTGAAATTCGCTTGATATTAGCGGTTGTGGTCATAATTTTTTTTCTATTGAAGCTATTTTAAAATTTCGTTTTCTTGGTACACAGAGGAGTCTTGTGGCTACCAATTTCTTCCTCTGTTGTTTTAGTAAGTCAAACCAAATACTCATACGGCAGTAAAACGGGTTCTTTACAAAAAACGTTCGCTTAGTGGCGTTTCTCCAAAATTAAAAAACTAATTGAAATATGTAATATTTTTTTCCAACACTAGCAATAAGTCAAGGTATAAACGAAGAGTTTGACGTTTTGTTTTTTGTTCTAAGTGTATTTTAAAACTTTTTACAGCATCCCAAAAATTAGGTAAAATTTTAAGAAATGTTTGTACAGCTTTTTTGAAAACAAAATTTTTAGGTTTAAATTAAAGATTAGAGTATAATCTATAATAGGAAAGTCTAAAATCAATCATGGGCCAAAAATTAAATTTAATATAACCAATTGAAGTTAAAGTAATTTTTTTGGGGAAAATTTTAGTTGTACTTTAATGACCTAAAAAGTGTATTTATAGTCAAGATATGATTATAAAATAAGTTTTATTATAAAATTTGGTTAATTTTTTATAAAATGGACCATTTAAATAATAAAATTCGCAATGGGGACTTTTTTGAAATCCCATTTAAAAATTTTTTAACGCTTCTATTTAAACTGGCGTTTTTGATGAAAACTTTGTATGTACTTTGAACGTCAAAAAAGGACATTTCCAATGAAGCTCTAGACTTACAAAATTAGTTCCATTATAAAATTTAGACAATTTCCTATAAAATGGGCTTATTTAAGTTTTTTTTACCTGTGTTACAACTGTTTTAAAAGTTCAAAATTTTACCGATTTTTGGGGTTCCTGTATAGTTTTTTTAATATCAATGGTTTTATTAGAAACAAGTATGCTTTAGATTTTGTTTTTGAATTTCATTCAGATACGTTTATTTTAACGCGGGAAGTTTAAAAGGTCCCTCTTAGTTTTAAAAACAATCAAAAAAGCAATTAGGTATCTTTGTTCAGTATGACATCTACTTTTTTTGAGAAACTTCATTTTGAAGTTAAAATAGGACCCCTGGTATTCTTGGTATTAATTTTTGGTTCTCATGTTGCCACTTAAAAAACAAAAGTTGCTTATCATTTCTCGGATATGTTTTGAAAAAACCGAATCAGATTATAATTTTCTTTATTTGTTATCTTTTTTAAAGTTTTTAACTTCAATATCTTTCATAATAATTTTGAAAAACCAATCGCTTAAAATTGTATGGCGCCTAAATTGTATAAATAATTGAAATTACTCGGCCATCCAAAAAGTCTTTGGGTTCTTTTTTTTTACTGGAAGCTTGATGATTTTTTTAATCAGGTTATTTTAAATAAATTATAAAAACTAGTAATATTAACAAAAACGTAAACATTTTGACACGTAAAAACTTTGAAGTTTGTAACTCTCATAAAAATTCTAGAACTCAAGAGAAGAAAAATTGCATATTTTTTCGGGTGTCTAGGGGGGCGATCGTCCCTATCGCCCTCCTCTGTATCCGCCACTGCTGCCGTATGAGTATATGATTTGACTTACTAAAACTAATAAGAAGAAATTGGTAGCCACAAAACTCATCTGTATACCAAAAAAAGACATTTTAAAAAAGCTCCTCTGGATAAAAGTTATGACCAAAACCGCAAAAATCAAAATCAAGCGGTCAAATTTGCCGACTATTGCCTTAAACATTTTAGAATTCAGTAACAATTAACAATTTTTTCTTGTATTTACATGTTATTCAAGTAAAAGATAACCCAAATAACATAAAAATTAAAAATTCTTCAGAATATTTTATTTTAATTTTAGAAACTTCCTCAAGAATTTGTAGATCAAATACATAAGCATAGAAGTATTTGTGCTCCAAAATTTTCTTTAACTGATGGTAAGTAAGATGGTAATGTAAAAATATTTTACCATTTTTTTTCTATTTTGAGACAAATATACGATTTTTTTTATTATTAATAATATTTAAAAAAGAATAAGTACTCGATAAAAATAATTATTTTATTTTAGAGGACATCGAGGCATATGAAATAACAAATACAGATGAAAAATATAAGGTTCGTAAATTCTCAAAAACTAAATACACAAATGATCGAATTATTTTCTGAGTTTTTCGATATACGAGTATCTACTATTCACAGAGGGAGTTTTGAGTTTTACAAGGAAATTTTCTTTGGGGGTTTATAAATAAATACTGGTATAAATAATTTAGTAAAAAATATAGACAAATATCATTTACAAAAATAAATATTATGTAGGGCGACATTTATAAATGAAAGTAGTTTTTCGTAAACCGGAAATATTTGCTCATCTTGCTTAAAATCAATTACTTCATTTCAGTGTTATATGAGGTGTATGCTGCTTGGATGGAATTGGGTAAGTTTAATGTTAAATGTTAAATTTTTGAATTTATATTTATGACTATTATTAGATGTCGGAAGATGGAACTCTTCACTACGAAAGAATACTTGATGAAATACACGATGAGTTAAAATTTTATTTGGAGTACGCTTTTACTAAATGCCGTGAAATACCAGGTAATATTACGCACTTACAATTGCATTGCTTCTGTATGTAGTCCAGTCATTTGGGAGTATATAAGGGGGTTACCTGGAAAGTTTTCCGGGAGTATTGAAAATTTGTAATTTTATAGATTTCGATGTGCTCCTTCAGAATTTTAACTTTGCCACCTCATATCTTAAAATTATGACCAAAACCGCAAATAAAGCGAATTTCAAAATCTAGCGCTCAAATTTACCGAGAGTAGTTTTAAAAGATTTTATTAAAAAAATTACCAAAAAAAATTTTTTTTGAAAATTTAGAAAAAAATTGTTTTTGTCACAAATATACTTGGAACTTACCAAAGTTTAATAATAAGTACAAAAAATAGGGTGTTACATTTAAAATATGAAAGTTTATGTCATTTCAGGTGAAACCAGAAATGATAAATTGATTTTTTTTAGTCCAATAAATGCGTTTTCTTATGCCATATAACATTCTAAAATTTTGATTCGCATACAATTAATTGATTCCTGGAAAACAATTCAGAAATAGTTCCAAACTGGTTACCCAACATGTATGTACTTATATTATTTCGGATACCACATTCACACATTTAAACAATTTAAATCCATTTCGAATGGCTTTTTTGGTTGTTTATTGGTTATCCAAAAATTTGATACCAGTTCATTAACTTCTTCGATTCTTTCTTCCCCATTCGAATCGATAGAACGAGATTGGGTGAATACCAAAGAAGGATATTTCGGATAATCAAGCTTGAATTGACTTCCAACCTTACCAACTGTGTCGGATTGTGTGTAGGTACAATATACACATACAGTGGTGCACTCAGGATTTATTTTTAGGGGGGGGGGGCGTACCTCCTTAGAGTTGATTTTATAAGTACGGGGGTCCGACAAAATTTTTGTGGATGAGGATTTTGTCAAAAATATAGTTTCAAAATTTAAAGATTTGGATTATTTAAATTATTAAAGTAGTTTTCTCATTTTTATTAAAAATTTCTTAAGAAAATACCGCCCGTGGATGCGCCCCTGTACACACACTTCTAATAGGCTCATATATACATGGTGTTCCGTTCATTTTTCCCCAAACGTTTTGGTTAGAACCTAGACCAAATTTAATCGACAAAAACCCAAAAAGTGGAGGTCTAGCTTTTGTAGTTTTTGAACTATAGCCTTTTGAATTTTAGGTCACCGAAATATTTAAGAACCCACCAAAGACTTTTTTGGATGAGCGCGTAATTTCAATTTAAGAGCCATGCAATTTTAAGCATGGGTTTTTCAAAATTATTATGAAAGTTACTAAATACTTTAAAAAAGAAAACTATAATCTGATTCAGTTTTTCCCTAAAAATATCCGAAAAATGATAAGCAACTTTTGTTTTTCAAGTGGCAACATAACTTCAAAATGAAGTTTTTTAAAAAAAAGTAGATGTCATTCTGAACAAAAAAAATTCAGCTTCCAAAAAAGTTACAGCAAGTTTAAAATTTAAAATTTTTTATGAATTTTGTGGAACATCCTATATAATTAATTTCCTTCTTTTCGTTATTTTTTTTAATTTTAATCAAGTTTACTTTGGATTTTCTTTTTACCCAATTTCTTTTTTGTAATTTGCGAGAGTCCAAACAAGTTAAAGTCGGACAACAAAATTTTATCAATGTATATTTTTTACTAAAAATTAGCTTTCCAATGATGTATTGCATGACATATGTTATTCCCATTTTAAAAAATTAAAGATGGCTACCGTTTCAAACATCCGCGAGTGATAAAAAAATATTTCCACGACCATTGAATAATACGTATATTATTTGTTTGTTTTATGAAAATTAATGCTATACATTATCAACATACCATATCATTCTGCACGGTTATGCTTTCTCACACGCATTTTGGACCAATCAAAAGTTGCACACGGTATTTTAGTTAAGAGCATTCTTTCCTAAACCGCGTGTTCAAAATCGTCTTCCTCAAAATAAGTTATATCCTTTTAGAACTAGTACCTTATAATAATACAAACAATTTTAAAAACAATGCATATCTTGCCGCCCCTTTCCGCCATCCACAAACTGAATAAAATTCAATAAACAAAATTTTATGTGCAAAACGACAAATACTGAACTACATGCAGCACTTTTATTATTTAATCAATTATCATAAAAAAATACTTAAATGTAGATAAATGTATGATCTACAAATGGCGCAACCCGATTTTCGATATCTCAAAAAGTTCCGCTACAATATTCCAATAAAATTTGCACAAAAATGCCATTTTTAAACAAGAACTATAAAAAATGTTTTGTAATTAATTATCGCATTTTTAAATTCTGAAAGAATTATATTAAAATAATAATTTATAAGGGCTGTAATTAGTCCAGTAAACCTCAAAATAGCTAAAGGTAAAGGTGAATGATTCAACTCCCAACTTTTCAAAAGTTGGGAGTTGAATCATTCACCTTTACCTTTAGTAATTACTCTCCCAAATCATCGTCAAGTTCTCATCTCTCAAAATAGCCTTTACAATGTTAAGGAAGGAATGCTCTTAACCTTGCAATGTAGAGGTGGCGCTGTGTATAAAGAAATATCAGAAATACGAAAATAACCTTAAAAAAATTCATAAAAGCGCCGTAAATAATAAAAGTCGTGAAAAAAGTATAGTATTCTACTCGCGAGAAAATAGCCACTATTCGCTCAGACCTATTACGACACTCGCGTATAATGGGTATCATTTCTCGCTCGTTGAATAATATACTATTTTCATTTTAAAATATTTGCATCAAGGCCCCATTTGATCCTACGAAATTTCAAATTTTTTTATTCAGCCATTTGGGCATGGCCGCTTTGGTTCCATACATAAAAATCACACTATACGAGCAACCAAATTTACACTTTCTTCGAGTTGCGTAGGCTATTTTTCATGTCACCACTTTAGAAAACCATTTTTGTATGAAATTTTAATATGCAAGAAAAGTTAGGTTATGTGTCAAATAACTCAAATATTAATTTTCATTTCGTAACGTACTCGCAACGTAATGAACTCGTACCGTCAATTGTGCAACTTTAATTGTGTTTGTCATACGCGAAAGTGAAATGTAATGACATAAGAGTTGCGAAGTAATATTACATAACTCCACGTAACCCCCTACGAAATTGCTAGGTTTCTCGGCCAATAAGCACGTATAATGTTGTTTGTATGAGGTGGTAAATGGTAGCATGAACAAATTTAAACTTTCATTAAATTTAAAAAATATAATGTTTCGGTTAAATTTTTAGCTCTTTTTATTTTAAGTGAATTTTCATCAAAGTTTGGCGAATTCCCACATTTGAAGCCATTTGAAGTGAATTTTTACTAATTTGTATAAGAACCGAATTATGGATTTTTTCAATTTATTGTAATCCTTGTTTCTATACTTATTTTGTTTTCAATTTATAATGTAATATTATGTAAAAACAATGCTGGGTACCATTTGAATATCAAAAAATTAAGATAAGAAAAGACCTTCAGAACGTAGCTTTTGCATCTGACATAGTATATTACGATACAAGGTCGGTAAGTGCGTTATGACAGAACGAGAAAAAGGTTAGAAAAACGAGCCCCGTAGGTGCGAGTTTTTTTATTTTTCGACCGCACTTAACGACCGTGTAACGTATATTGTTTTTTGCGCTACCAACTTTAATAAAACAATGTTAAATTAATAAAATAAAAAAATATATTCGTATATTCAGCATTAAAACTTAAAAAAAACAAATAAATTTAAGATCACAGAATAATAACATTTAGAAGTGCAAATTGTCAAACAGTTGTGGCGCCACCTCTTATATTTAAGGCAAACTATTTCATAACGAAACACTGTTCTGTTATAAATCAGAACGAAACTGTATTTTTTGGTTGCCATTGCAATCAACCTTCGTTTGGGAATTTCATAGTAACGCGTTTGTAGACATGAACGGTAAGTGTAAAATATAGGTTGGTAGCGCAAAAATATTAGTATAATTCCAAAACTAAGCGGTAAAACATTTTAGATAGTCCAGATGAATGTGGAAAAGCATATAACTTCATGGTTTGCATGCAGAAAATTGATCCTGTTGTAAGTAAAAAAGATATTCTTAGAAATAAATTAAACATTAAACATCCTGTTTTATTTCTTTTTTCAGCACTTCTTTCTTCCATAATGTTGATTGAACTTATCCACTCAAGAATAATGTTACTGTAATAATTATTTTTCATTACAGTATTTACTTACATGACTATCGTTAGTATTTTTATTTTCCTCTAGTACTAACGTATACCACAAGCCCCTTCCAGGGGCGGATGGCAAATGGAGCTTACAATACGGGCGCTGGAAACTGAGAAAAAAACGGCGCCCCCATAATACTGACAATAATTTTTTGTCAAAATTAAAAAAAAAAATTAATTAAGTACCATATTATACAGGTACCATATAATGAGGTGAAAAAAATCGTACAATCAAAATCGTCGGTTTTAAAGTTCCTTACCTAGAAATATTTAAACAATGGGAGATTTTACATAAAGGAACTTTAAAAACCACGATCTTGTCCATTGAATGATGTCTGTTTCCATGAAATACCATAATAAATATTATGGTTTTTGTCAAATTGCCTAGGTAATTTATAAAAAGCCGGCCAAATGAGTAAGCAAGTGACTTTCTCGTGTTTTGACTAGGCAAATCATAAAATTCCGGTAGAACTAAAGCGTCAAAATAAAAATTGGATGGATCCGTTTTCCCCTAGTTTTACAATCGCACGTGCAAATTGTAAAATTTTATTGGAAGCATGGCAACGTTTTTCCCTTAGGGTTGCAGAGCAGTTAGAAAAGGATTGAAAGAATTCTTCGAGATTATTAAATATTTGTAGAAGTAGTACGCTGATTTTAGTTTAAGCATTATACCGTGCGGACATAAAGTAAATCCCCCCCTGCCAACTTTCAACGGTTATGTTTTTGATTCTGAAAATTTGTCTACCTAGGAATCTAATTGCGAACTTTCTAATAAAGATATTTTTGATTTTGTGGAACTTCCGGTTATACCGGAAGTGGATAACCGAAAGTTCCACAAAATCAAAAATACCTTTATTAGAAAGTTCGCAAATAGATTCCTCAGTAGACAAATTTTCAGAATCAAAAACATAACCGTTCAAAAGTTAGCAGGGGGGGGGGGGGGGATTTACTTTATGTCCACACTGTATTCATCAGATAGGTGTGTATCAAAATGGAAGTTACGTTTATGAACAGCAAACGTGGAAAAACATTATTGGTTTTTGAAAGTGCAAAATATTACAGTGATGGGACTAGGCGAAATGTTGAAATTAAGTGGAGGTGCATAAATAAAAAATGTAATTATATTCATAAGACAAACCAATCTGCTATTAATGTCGAAATATTTTCAAGAAAATATAAAAAACTCGCGGTTGAAAACATTACGGAGAACCTATAAACATTATTAGGAATCTAAGTAGCAAAACCTCAAGAAACTTGGTTTATCATATTCACAAAGGAATGTAGGTAAAGTCTTAATTTAAAACCAAATTGAAGTAGTTACAAACTTCAATTTTGTTTTAAATTACATTCCTTTGTGAATTATTAGGAAGGCATTGGGGTCGGTTCCTGAAGCAATAATCAATAATAACCCAAAATATTAATAATGCTAATAATGATATATATTCAACAAGAAAAAAGCAGTATCCAAGTAAATTACTCACAACAATTCAAGAATTACATGAAATTATAAATTGTATGGACATACAGACAAACCGCGAGGAAAAAACGAGCTCATAGACCTAAAGATTGAATTAACAAAAATCATTTAGCATTTAGTTTACTGAAATGTTAATCGTACAGCTTGAGAAAATATGTTAAGGTTCGTTTTAGTAAACCTAAACAGTATCTAGGGGAAAAGCGTGATCAACTTATAAATTTTATTTAATTGTCTAGGGGAAAAACGTTGTGAGATTAAGAATATTTAGTTATCCTAGGGGAAAACGGATCCATCCTAAAAAATTATGCCTGCAAATTTTTTCTTATAAAAATTTTTGAAATTTAAAATGTGTCAAATAAAAACATGATTTATATAAAAGTTATTTGTTTTTTGAATAAATTTTAAAATTGCTAAAAAAATTGTAGGTTTTCATTAAAAAAACTTGGTTTACATTGAAATTAACAGAAAGATGACCCTTAACCAAAAAATAAGTAGCACCATCGCTTTTGCCTCTTCAAACCAAACAACTTTTATTTGAAAGCTTTTACTCCAAACCCTTTAGTTTTTCAATTATTCGCTTGTCTCAAATTAAATGGTCCACCCTGTATACTTCCATGACATTTGGAAGAACACAGATTTTTATTTTTAAAACAAACACACATCTTTTTGTAGAGCATCTCATTTAGCACCTGATTTGCAGGTAAGTTTCT
This sequence comes from Stenus bimaculatus, assembly GCA_963971135.1. NCBI lineage: Eukaryota > Metazoa > Arthropoda > Insecta > Coleoptera > Staphylinidae > Stenus > Stenus bimaculatus. The sequence goes on along the minus strand of OZ020183.1, from coordinate 31,158,969 downwards.
GTAAAGGCCAATTTATAACGTTATACCTAATACATAATACCTAAAATTCCTAATATATCAACTACATTACTTTCATTTATAACTCAAACATAAAACCCCCGATCTAATAAATAAATTTATTTTATTTTTGGGTATTAGGTATTCGTGCACATGCGTAGTAGATCTGCGTGAAGTTGGCTGGTAGTTCATTTTCATTAACGAATGTCACAAGCATTATCAAAACTAATCTCCTTTCTTTTGGCTTTGTTGACATTTGTTTTGAAATGGTTTTCTTACGTTCGAGTTTTAATTACTTTTTTTTACAATTAAATTTATTAAATCTATCCCTATGAATTGGGCTGATATAAAAACGCCCTTTTAATCTTTTGTGGCGTTTGGACGTTTGGCACTAGACATTTCGTCTTCACAAATTAGTGCTACCGCTCCCAAAGCCACCGATAAATATTTATAATTTATAATCATAGATAATATAGATAGCTAACTGTAATACAAAATTTTCTGCCGGCGACACCAGCGCTCGTAGTAAAAATTCTAGGAACTAATCGCAATAAAAATGGCGGGAGATTTAAAATTCCGAGAAATTTAATTTTTTTATTAATGAAAATTATTTGAATTTTAACTTTTTGTTAACTACTATCTCAATGCAATATTTAACAAAAAGAAATTGTTTTGTGTATTTTTTGAAACTAATTTAAAAATAAAAATACCTTTTACTTTGTACTAGTTTTTATTAATAATTTTTATTAATAATTATTATAATACAATTTAATTATACATGCAAATAAAAACAGTTTACAAAAATCAATATTTTTGGCTCAATATCAAAGTAAGTAAATATTCCTTTGGAGTGAAGAAATGTTTTGATAGTATTACCAAAAAAGTCTTCAATTTTTAACAAAGATGGTCCAGTTTCTTCATCATTGTTCTGATTAAAAATATTATTAAAACCGATAATATTAACTTAATACTACTTACCAGGTATATTTATTGTCGGGACTAAATCCTTCGATGTGTGGGTTCCCTTGGGTAGATTCCCTTCAAAATGACTACCGCAGACTCTTTTGTATTCAAAAACATCTTTTGGAGTCATTCCAGTGCACTCAACCCACTTACCAAACCGCACAGTTTTAGTGTCGTAATTGGGAAATTTTTTAGATGATTTGTATTGTTACAATTATTAAAACAACACCTTCTAGGCAATGGAAATATTTTAATCAATTTTAATTTCGTAATTTGTGACAAGTAACTATGGACAAATATCAAAGTTAACTTGAAAATTACTATTTTTTTATTAAGGGGAATCATAGAGAGGAAGTATTTTGTAAAAAAAGTTGCCTAAAAAACTAATACAGCAGCGACACATTTATTAAAAATCCTATGAACATATGGACGACGTTTTTTATATGAGACATATCCTACACTGTTTATAATCTATTGGCGATTCTAGCTAAGCGATCTCCCTCTTGCGGCCTAGCGCAGAACTATGAAATGACGTCACGTCCGTGATAGTTGTGCAGACGAATTTTTTGTTTGTTAACGTCCGTTATAGTCAAGTAAATAACGCCAACTTACCTAATTTACTTTGTATTATTAAATGCGCTTGATTATTTCTTTGCAAGTTTAAATTTTTATTTATTTTGTCACGTACGTGACGTCAATAGGATATGTAACCAAACACACATTTGCGCGGGAAATATTAATTTGAATCGCCAATTGCTGTTCATTATTTTTGAAAAGCGAATTACTTTACTTGTCTGATTAAGTTTACTTAGAATAATATGAACAAGTTAAATTTGAAAATGGCATTGACATTAGGTTTTAGGTAACGTTATAAATTGGAGAATTTTACACAACATGACCTTGGATTGGAGGTATTATGTATTAGGTATAATGTAACGTTATAAATCGGCCTTTACGGAATCTGTGTTCTGGCGCTTCAATTATGCCGCCATTTTGTGATTTGCCATTTGCCTAGTCAAAACACGAGAAAGTCACTCGCTTACCCATCTTGCCGGCTTTTTATAAATTACCTAGGGATTTTGACAAAATGCTGAATATTCCATTATGCCTCCGACATTTATTCCATACACCAATTAAGAAGATAGTCGGCAAAATGTTTAAAAAGCGCAGTTTTCGCTAGTAAATATTGATTTTTAGGCATTTGTAATCAAAAATTTAACAAGAACGCAACTGCAGCCTTAAAGGCTCTACACACGTTCCTATTTGGTCGGAAAGTTGGGTGGATTTCGTCAGGTCGGGAAGTAAATTGGATCGTGTGGAGGCTTGTTGTCAACCAAATTATCAGATCGGAAGGTCGGACGCTTGGCGTCTACTACTCATTGCTCTATTGATGCGCGAACTAAAACCCTTCTTGTTTTTATAAGTTACTGAATTAAAATCATGTGTAATTTTTGTTGAAACTGTTTTTTTTTAATTAAATTTATAATTTTTGTTTTATTATTCTGTTGGGGACGGTAAAGTAATTTTTTCCTCTTAAAACTGTTTGTAAAAATTACTTACTTACTCCAATAGAAGAAGAAAAATATCAGTACATGACACCTTTATCCATAAAAAGTTTTGACCATAAAAAGCATTTTTGAAATATACCAACCACAGAATCATCGCTATGCTATCAAACTTGCTGCGCGAGTAGGTAATAATTTATTATGAATAAGATAGCTGAAGAATACATGATAGAGTTCTTAGAACTCTATAAAGAATGCAATTGCTTGTGGGATATATCCTGCCAGCAATATTCAAATAGGGACGCAAAAAACCAAGCCTGCGAAGGTTTGGTAGAAATTAAAAAAAAAGGAATCAGATGCTAATATTATCCTTGTTTATATATACTTATAGTTAGATAATCTTATGGATTCTAAAGGAAACATAAAACGTTTCAAAATAATATAAAATCGATCAATATCTCCTTGAAAAAGTTGGGGAACAAACCATGATTTTCTCTTTTTATCTCTCTCCTTTTCTACTGACGACCTTATTCTTCTCACTACGTGAGTGCGCTTGAAGCGCTAGGCTCTAAGCCTAAGAGGGCCTAAGCCATGCGCGCGGAAAGGGCCCCTACCAAAAATTTATTGTCGCATATTGCATATTTCCAGGGGCGGACTGGCCATAAGGCTAATCGGGGAAACCCCGGTGGACCGCGGCCTACGTAGGGCCCCTGGCCATTTTATTGGAAAAATTTACAGTACATGGGGGAAATCTTGATTTTGTTTGTAAATTTCATTTATATATGTGTTTGTTTAATTCGCGCAAGTTAGGGCTGGTCATCCTGTGATCACGCATGAGGCGCCGATCTTTATGGGCGCCAAAATCTTAACGTAATATCGGTTATTTTTAGTAAGTCAAGGCTCCATAATTAAGCTATAGGAGCGCCAAATGTAAACTGATTTTAATGGTAAAAACCAAAAATACTTTTTGGTCTGTAAATAAAATGAAATTTTTTACACGACTTTGATTTTCTGTACGGTAAAAAGCCATTTAATACGAAGAAAGATCTTTCTACCTTCTACAGCCTCCACTTGTGAAAATGCATGACCTTGAAAATTTTCGCCTGCGGCGCAACTTTTATCAGATTAACGGTACAGTGCACATATTTTTAACTAATTAAATATAGAAACCTGAGAGTTCTGAGATAAAATCGAGTTTTTTACATAGACGACAAAAATTATCTTTGCCTGCAAGAAATATTTTTTTAGCCCAGGGCACTAAAAAGTGACCTTGAAAACCTTAAAAAAATTCACCTGCGGTGCTATTTGAGCTTCAGTACACACCCCCCATCGAAAATGATCAACTTTCATGTTTGTGTAGTCGAAACAAAATTTACAATATAGTCTAACCTCGGGCGTCATCGAACCTAGATACGGTTCTGTGTGGGGCGTGGGGCCGTTAAATTGTGGGGCCGCTGAAATTTTCCCCGGTAACTTTTAAAAAGCCAGTCCGCCCCTGCATATTTCTCGTAGTGCGGTTATTTGCTTTAAATATTTTTGAGCCGGATTAATCTCTAAATATATACCATTTTTTTGCAACTTTATGACAAGATGATTACCTAAATGTGTGCAGCACTTTGGATTGATAAATTTAGCAAATCACTTCGAGAAACTGCACAAAAAAGCTTTTATTCCAATTGATAGGTTAATTTTTTGGTCAAAACATTAGATTTTAAAAATAATCACAATGATTTCAATCGCAAACGAATGGTTTTAAAAATAAAAACTGAATTTTAAACTAAATATTTAATAATAATTATTATTTGTGTATAAATCCGTAAAAAATATAAAAATACAAAAAATATCATTTAAAAACAATAAATATATTGGGTACATCTCTAATAAAAAATATTGTTACTCATGCTGAAGTATTCTTATTTTACTATTTGGTTTTAAAGATTTAGTTTTTGTTTGTTTTTTTGTACTCTTTATTTGACCATTTACACTCATTGTGTAATCTAGTTACTAATAAAAGATCTAATGCATATTCTAGGTGCTCTTTGCATGAATTTTCATTTAAATTATGTGGTAGCTCATTTAATTCTTTACAAATGTTTTTAACTAGTTTAGATTTTACAAAATATTTATGTTTTATGGAATCAAAATTTCTTTTAAAAATATTTAATGCAATTTTACAGAACTCCTTAAAATTATCTGAAGGTACTGTAAGACCAGTGATTTCATCTTCCTTTGTAGTCTTGAATGTTCTATTAGCAATTAAAAGTTCCTCCTTATTTTCCAACTTACTGTCGCATTTTATTAATTTTTTTCTGCACATTTCACAATTGAATTTTTTTAAACACTTTCCTGCTATACAGGGTGTCCCGTTCGTGGTAGCCAAAACTTCAGGGTTAGAAAGTAGAAGAAATTTCATCGTAAAAAAACAAACAAAGTGTTGGTCTAACTATTATAGTTTTGGAGTTACAGCTCTTTTAATTTTAAGTTACCAATTTTTCCCACACATCACTAAATCAGTAATAACAACTTAAAAAATGGGTGTAAAAATCTACAAAAATTATCACTAGAAAGCTAAAACCACCCTCTTTCAACTAATAATAACAAAACAACATAAATTGTTGACAGAATGTTAAATAATAATTCACAAAAAGAAAATAATTTAAAAAAAAATTAAAAATTTGTCGTTCTTTTACAATTTTTTAAAATAAAGCCAAGTAAGGGAGTGTTTTTTTTCTAACATCTAAAACTACATTTTTATCCCTACAAATCATGAAAATTTTGAGTTCCTAGGCATTTTCCTTCAAACACTAAATTAATGTCAAATTTACTAATTTAATTGAATTTCTCGTCGTTTCTGTACACGTGTGTCGTAGTAAAATGAGGTTTAAAGCGGATAGTTTTATGCAAAGAAAGCGAACAACAGTAGGCTTTGAAAGAATAAAAAAAGAATTGTATTTTTGACTTATTGAGAACTGAGTTAGCAGTACCACCGTAGTTTCGTTATTGTTACTAGTTGCTAGCACTTCTGGTGTCTTTCTAATGGCATTCAGCAACGCTCACATTGCGGACATCCATTTCGTTAATGGATTTTGTAACTGAAATGCTTTAGCTTCTGTTGGCGAATACCGGAGAAGATTTCCGACAACGCCTGATCATCGGACATTTATCAGCATTCACCGGAGACTTTGCGAATATGGGATCCAAAAACATTTTAATCGACCACCTTTGAGGTTTATTTCACCTAAAAATGAGGATAACGTTTTAGATGCAATTGTTCGAGATCCCAGCATCAGCATTCGTAAGATTTCATCACGGTTGGGTTTATCCCGAACTTCAATTTGGAGAATATTGCGTAAGGAAAGGCTTCATCCATACCATTTCCGTAAAGTACAAGATCTCCATGAACTGGACTTTCGCGGACGTGCAGTTTTTTGCTCATGGTTGAGAAGAAAAATACGACACACACCCAATTTTTTAAGAAAAATTATGTGGACCGACGGGACAACATTCACCCGTGCGGGAATTACAAATTTTGCAAATTTTCACACCTGGGCTAGAGAAAATACGCACAACGTTCGACCTGCGAAATTTCAGCAACAGTTCTCAATTAATGTGTGGGCAGCAATTGAGTTACTTGCAAGACTAAATGGTCAATCATTCCTCCAATTCCTACAAAATGAATTTGTGGATTTATTAGATGACCTGCCACTTGCTACCAGACAAAACATGTGCTTGCAACTTGATGGCTGTCCAGCACATTTTGCAATTGATGTACGACGTTTTTTGGATCGTCACTTTCATCCTTGGATAGGACGAGGTGGACCAGTTTTATATCCACCCAGATCCCCGGACCTTACTCCACTTGATTTTTTTTTGTGGGGTACGTTGAAGGAAAAGGTATATGCGGAAATAGTAAATACCCGGCAAGAACTATTAGACCGCATTAACAATGCCGCGGATGAAATTAGGGCTAATCCAGGAATGTTAAGACGTACGACTGACTCAGTAGGTTCACGTGCCGATATTTGCCTGCAAAATGATGGAGGTTACTTTGAAAATTTAATTAATTAAGTAGGTTATTAATAACATTATTAGTTAACTTTGTTGTTTTGTTTTTTAATTTTCCAATAATAAAAACCATTCAAAGTTAAAGATTAATTTTGAAACAGAATTTAAACCTAGGCGTGAGCAGTCCTTGGCAAACGACTACTCAGATCACAATTGAAGTAGTCAATTTGACATTAATTTAGTGTTTGAAGGAAAATGCCTAGGAACTCAAAATTTTCATGATTTGTAGGGATAATGATGTAGTTTTAGATGTTAGAAAAAAAAACACCCCCCTACTTGGCTTTATTTTAATAAATTGTAAAAAAACGACAATTTTTTTATTTTTTTTTAATTATTTTCTATTTGTGAATTATTATTTAACATTCTGTCAACAATTTATGTTGTTTTGTTATTACTAGTTGAAAGAGGGTGGTTTTACCTTTCTAGTGATAATTTCTGTAGATTTTTACACACATTTTTTAAGTTGTTATTACTGATTTAGTGATGTGTGGGAAAAATTGGTAACTTAAAATTAAAAGAGCTGTAACTCCAAAACTATAATAGTTAGACCCACACTTTTTCCGTTTTTTTACTATGAAATTTTTTCTACTTTCTAACCCTGAAGTTTTGGCTACCACGAACGGGACACCCTGTATATCCACAAAAATAAAGTAGAGAGCAATCTCTCAAAGAAACATCTTTTTTTGATTCTTGGAAAGAATCATTAAAAGAATCACTATTTGGATCTGATGAACTTGGTGAATGAAGAACATTTTCTTTTGTACCTAAACTTAAAGCTTTTTCCGTATCCGTTTCATTGGAATATTTGTTAAATACTGATAAATTAGTATCTAACAAATTTACGTCCTCGTCATCTTCACAATTTGACAGTTGGCTTGGTTTTATCAACTGTGAAATTGCATTAAACCTGAATGCCATTCTGAAGAGTCGGACCGTTGGATTTTTGTTATATCCTCCCTTTTGCCTAATGATGGAAAATAGATTTTCTAGAACATCCTGATTTAAACGAGATGTCAATAAATACAGTTTTTCCTCACGTTTTTGATCTTCAATGTTAAAATAACACCATCAAAACAAGGCGGTCTACTGATTTTACCTTTAAAATCTCTCTTTTCTAATTTTTTAAAAAGTGTCAGTCCATTTTCCAGCAAATGTATCTTGTTTCCATCAAATAGGGCACATTTATTAGGATTACTATTAAATTGTGTTTTACTATTTAAAGCATCGAATAAATCGTTTAAACTCATAATAAATTCTGCTGTATGTTTTGCAGTTTGACTTTTTAGTTTGCCAATACGGATGCAAGTATTGATTGCTGCCGCAACAGAATGGCTAAAAATCTGGGTAGCTAGCTTTACGGAAATTTTTTGGGATGGGTTTGGATTCAAATGTATAGGTGTAATTTTTGGCATAGCTTTCATATCATGTTTCTCATCAATTTTATATGTTTCAGTTATATCAGAAAATGAAATAACTTTATTATTATGTGTATTTCCATTTAACAGGTTGTTTCTTAAACTCTTAAAAAGGTGAGGAACATCAAACATAGCATATACCTTTTTTCATTTACATAAAAGTACGGATTTTCAGGTGTAATTTTTAAATTTTTATAGAGTGATTGGTTGCTAGGTCCTTGATCACACACCACAACTTTCGGACGAAGGCCAGTTTCCATTAACTTATCTAAAAGGTTTAAAATTATATCCTTTAAATCATGATGTTTTACAGAATTTCGGGATACATAATAAGCCAATGGTATTTTCCAATTTGAGTATAAACCTCTTCCTAAAAACACTAACGCTTCTGTTGCTTTATTTGGACGTCTACCCAAAATTCCCAAATCTTCAAAACCCTCTATAAAATCAAAGTTTTTTGAGTATTCCAGTCCCATTTTTAGAGACATTTCATCAAAACAAACTACACAATCTTTTTCCTTATTATCTATATTGTCCACCTTTAGTTTTATTTGTTAAAAATAGTTTTCACAAACTCCAGCTGGAAATTTTGATTTGCCAACCCAAGTTTTAATAGTCGAAACAGCAGGAAGTATAATTTTTTGTCGTATTAAATACTTGTAGGCTGATGGTGATTTATAATAGAGTGATAGTGCTTTTTTTCGTCCTTAAGCCACGGAGATTTGGTTTTGTGCAAAGTTTGCATCCTGACTAATGCTTTTGCTTCTTGAGAACTGTATGGAATTGTAGATATTATATACGAAGTTGTAGTAAGTAATTGGTCGATTTTTTTTTAACTTCATTTTTAATTTTGCCACTTGAATTCTTTTCCTGTTTAATTCCAATTTCATTTTTTTTTACCTGTATTGATTCTGTAGATTTTTGATTTTGTCTTTTCTTTTTCGATGTTTTCTTTAACTGGAAGATCAGTACATTCCATGAGCCAATTTTTAGTATTTGGAGAAAGTTTATCGGAATTTTTAGGACTATCAGAATTTGATATTAAAGTTGAAGGTGAATTCTTCCTTTTGCGAGAATAAGTTTTTTGAGGAGTTAAAACCTTAAGACAATAGGAACTAGGTATTGCTTTAAATTTTTTCTAGTGCTGTTCTTAAAATCCTCTTCAGTAAAATGTTCTTCACAAACAAACTTTTTACGAAGTTCTTCTTCCGATGATAGTGGGATAAGATTGCAATTTCTTAAAATTAACAATCAACTTAAAAAATTTAATTTTTTTTGGCAAATTATTAATGCAAAATGGCTGAATTGAATCAAACATATTCTAATAGGTAGGAAAAAACAACAGCTTTTACGAACACCTTTATTAAGTGATGCCAATCTACAACTTGCCCTGAAGAAGACAGCAAATCACTGTCGAAACGTTGGCAAGTTGTAGATTGGCATCATTTAATAAAGGTGTTCGTAAAAGCTGTTGTTTTTTCTTACCTATCAACTATACTCGAACGTATTTTCAATCGAACATATTTTAATATTAAATTTAACAAAGAATTGTTTTATTTAATTTAATTAAAAAGTAAAATTTAATTTTAGTTTTAAAAAGTAAAATTTAATTTAAGTTTTAAAAAGTAAAATTTAATTTTAGTTTTAAAAAGTAAAATTTAATTTCAGTTTTAAAAAGTAAAATTTCACATTTTACCTGAATTAAGAATCTTTCTATTTCATTGGTCGGAAACCTAAATTTCTTTAGGCCTGGAAATTTTCTTGAAGATTTCCTACAATGTAGGTACTCACATTTTGCTCCAGACATTTTTTATGAATTTATTGTACTTGTACTAAAAACAAGCCAAGTAAATAATTAATTCATAGAAGAAAAATAGAAGCAATTAATTTATAGCTACGTAGATTTCATAAAAAATAATTATGTTCAGTACTTACCAGATTTATAAATTCTTCTGAAACCAATAACAAATTTCACCTATTCAATTTCAGGGGTCGGCACTACAGTGTATTTTTTTAAAAGAACAGATTTTATTTAAAAATCATAAGGAAATTAAGGCGCTTTCTTTCGTTCAAAAAAAAAACTTTTAAAAACTGAAAACCAAAGCTTAGCTTTTCAAACTACGAATTACGACTGATCAGGACTGTGGGGTCTTTAATTAATAATATATGGTTGGACTACGTACCCACTAAAAATTATAATTGTGCCACTAGCTGGTATTATTTCTGATATAATATACGCCTGCCTCATGGAAGGTCAGTTTCCTGAAGAACTCAAGATCGCTAAAATTGTACCAATCCACAAAAAGGGAAGCACAGAAGAATGTAATAACTACAGACCCATAGCAATATTACCTGTATTTTCAAAAATCTTTGAAAAGGTGTTGTTTAGAAGAATTGTTGACGTCTTTCTTTCAAATGAACTATTTTCTGATTCACAACATGGATTCCTTTAAGGCAGATCTACCATAACAGCATTGGCTTTAATTTTGGAATCCTCGTTAGAAGCACTAGATTCCCAAAGTGCACTTCAAATAACCTTCTATGACCTATCGAAGGCTTTTGATATAATATCTCATGATATGCTCATTGAGAAAGTCAATTGTTATGGCTTTAAACCTCCAGTAAGCACCTTCATTAAGTCATATCAGTCCAACAGGAAACAGTGTATCTCATGGGATAACGAAATATCTTCCCCTAAGGAAATAGAGCATGGTGTACCCCAGGGATCCATCCTAGGACCGTTGCTATTTCTAATTTTTATAAACGATCTTCCATCAAACGTAAAAAGAAAATTAGTATTATATGCAGACGATGCTAATATACTACACCACCCAGAAGACCATGAAAGCACTGAAGCAGCATCGGCCTGGTTTCAAATAAATAAACTGAAACTCAATGTGGACAAGACCCAAGTAATTAACATCAAAACAAGCAATCACAACAACGCCAAAATCCTGGGGGTAACAGTGCAAGAGAATCTCAAATAGAGCAGCTGAAACCTAAACTAGCCCGAGCTATCTATGCCATTAAAAATGTTTCGAAATCTATTTCTCCTGAAGCTGCTAGGATGGCATACTTTGCCCAATTTCACAGTAACATCAACTATGGTATTCTCTTGTGTGGACCATCCCCAAGAAGCATCGAAATATTCCTTCTGCAAAAAAGGCATTGCGTGCAATTAAGGGATTGAGTCAGAGGGACAGATGTAAAACCATCTCTAAGGGGCTACAGATCATGACGGTTTCAGCCATATATCTTTATGAATGTCTCAAGTATGCTTACTGCAATGATACAGATATGGAACACAATAATGACACTCATAACTATAATACACGTAACAAAGAAAATCTCAAGATCCCTCACTTCCGTTTAACAACATGTCAACAAAGTTTTAGATACTGGTCCGTGAAAGCAATGAATGCAGTACCTAGCCAAATAGCCAAGCAGCCATTCAATAAGTTCAAATCGGCGATTAAGGACTTTCTTATAAATAATGTGATTTATGACTTTAACGAGTTTCTAGAAACAACACCAATTCAATAATGAAAACTCACACCATTACCTTCCGAAGTCTCAAGTACTTATTTATTTATTTTATTTTATTAGACTTATGTAAATTGTAAATGTACAGTCACACATGAATAAAGTATTATTATTATTATTATTATTAAAGCAAACCCCATATGTTTCAGACGTTTCGTTCGGTCTGTAGAGGCCATAGCACCAAAATGGATGGTCCGAGACAATTTTTTTTTTAATTTTGAAGTTTAAAGACTAATAAACTCTCCCCAAAAAAACATCATTTTTTAAGCCTCTGTACTGGTATCAACTCTTAAAACAGATTCGAATTATTTGAAAATTAAAGATCATCCTTTGGATTATTTCTAATAATTTTAAAAATCTTTCCTCACTTTCGAATGAATTTTATTAATTCACTGCAAGGACCTTCACACACTTTTAAAAGTTGTAGAAAACTGTGAAATAGATGGTGTTGAGCTCTTTGAAGAACTAAAATCCTTAAGAAGTCTAGTCACTGATAATACTGAAAGAAATTACAAATAATAAATCTTAAAGCTTTCAGAGACACCTAAGTGATGAAAACTTGTGTGTGTCCTTTTTGTACCTTTGATTGTAGTTATTTAAATAATATTCTGAAATACCTTGTAAAAAACCTCACTTTTGTGTATACAAATACGTACATAGCATATAGCAATAAGAATCTTAATGACGCTTCCAGTAACTTTGGATCTTGTATCAGCCGAGAGAAGGTTTTCAAAATTAAAACTATTAAAAAATATATTTTTATTTTGAAGAGTATTTAACGCTCATCACTCACTGATTGACTGACTCTGTAACTCTGTAAAAACTCTAAAGCATACAAATCAAAATTGAAATATCGGGATATAGATTATAGTAAGATGGCCGACGCGTATTCGTGTGTAATCTGTAAGAGACAAATAGTGGACGAAAATATAAAAATAAATTGTGCAAATTGTGTCAAATCTGTTCACAAAGGGTGTCTAAACAAGAACCCGAGAAAGGGAATGGAAAAACTGCAGGATAATACTTTTATTTGCAGCGATACATGTGCTCAAGCAAACCTAGTAACAACAAAAGAAAAAATGGCTGACCAGAACGATCCTGATCAAAATACCTCATTCTTGAGTGCATCAGGTGATAACGACGAATTCCTTGGAAAAGATGCAAGTACAATAGAAAATTATTATTTAAAGAAACTTTTAAAGGAAAAAGAGCGAACCATTAAAATTTTACAAAAACAAAACGATGAATTAATAACAAGAGTAAAAGAGTTCAGTCAAGTGGCCCCATCTATAAATCATCAACCAAATATTGAGACGAAACAACCTAAATTGAACTTAAATAAAGGCGAAGAAATCTGCAATCAAAATCAATCACATTCATATTCTATGAATGGGAATATCCAGTCAATAAATCAACAACAATCGATTGTAAACAAACATTCAAGTCAGAGTATTGACCTCACAATTACACCAATTGAACAAATCGCGCCTAAAATAAAACCAAGTACATCCATAAAAAATAAACAAAGCGAAAGAGCCAAAAGGATTATCACTCCGCAATTAACCAATGATGTTATAATTGGTGGACAAAAGCATAAAACCAAAACGATTCAGGGTAGAGCCAAGAATACTTCTTTGAAAGCAGCAACAAAATATCTACATTACCATATTAGTTACCTGGACCCACAAACAAATGGTGAGAATTTGCTGAAATTCCTAGAAGATATTAACATCAAGAATGCTAGATGTGAAAAATTGTCGTCCAGAAGGCCAGATGAGTACTCTTCCTTCAAGCTATCCGTTCCATCGGATTATCATAAGGAGGTCATCAATCCCGAAATTTGGCCTCAGGATGTCGCGATCAATAGATTTTTTCATCATCTTCAGAAGAAAATTCAAAGTCCCTAACCATTGAAGAAGATCTGGACATAACAAAAGATAAGCAGTTCCGACTAATATCACTTAATATCCAAAGTATTTTTAATAAAATTATTCAATTACAAATTTTAATTAATGATTATCAGCCCGATATTTTGGCTCTGACGGAAACATGGCACAATGTTCATAACATACAACATCTTGTATTAAACAATAATTATAAAATGATAATAACATCATTCACTCGTCATAAACATATACACGGAGGTATATTAATTTATTGTAGAGATGACCTCGGAGAAGACGAAGCTACGGAAATAAATTATATTCATAAAAAATCAATTGAAATGGATATTGAATGTTGCGCTTTAATGTTAAAATTAAATAATATTAAAACATGCGTTATTTGCATTTATAGACCTCCGAATGGCAACCTTGATGCCTTCTTTGATAAAATATCGGACATAATGATATATGCATCAAATAAACTCGCCAAAATTCTATTGTGTGGCGACTTAAATATTAACTGGATGTTAAAAACAAAAGAAGGTGATCGATTGAAAGATCTGTTCGAATCCTTCTCATTAACGAACATGGTAAACGAACCTACTAGAATATTTACCAATTGTAATAACCAGGTATCTGCAACACAAATTGACTATTTATGTACTGATTTGAGCATATCTACTTGCAAAGTCTTTAATCCTCACTTATCTGATCATTCGGCAATCCTATTTGAATGCAAAAGAAATGCTAAACATCGGCATAAAGATCTAAAAAGCAGAACTACAAGAAAATTGAACGAGAATAATTTATCATACTTTAAGTACCATATTGATAAAACTAATTGGAACTTTATAAAATCGAACAATGTTAATGTAGCATATGATGCTTTCATCGAACATTTAATCTATTACTTGAATCTGACCTGTCCTGTAGTAGAGAAAAGAGTCATGGAAGAAAACGAGTACAAACCCTGGATAACCCAACAAATCCGTATCTCAAGTGCTAAACTCAAACAATTATTTAATGAAGTCAAGTTTAATAGTGATGCTATTAAACTTCAGACTTACAAAGTCGAGAGAAAGGTGCACAGAAAACTGCAACATCGAAGTTTCTCACTTATGTTAAAGATAAGCTAGATAATAATAATTATGTCGCAGCTATATTCTATGATCTCTCCAAAGCATTCGATATGGTTGATGGAGAGATTTTAGGTAGCAAATTACACGCCATGGGTATACGTGGCAAGTATCTTGATGTACTCTTGTCTTTTATTAGAGACAGAAAATTATTTGTAAAAGTGGATGAACGAACGTCTGATATGTACAATATTGATTTAGGTGTAGGGCAAGGAACTGCTTTAGGGCCGTTATATTTTTTGTGCTATATAAATGACTTAACAAATTACATAAAAGATGGTTATTTAGTCAATTTTGCGGATGATTCATCCATTGCATTATTTGCGCCAACCGTACAGGAATTGCAGCTAAAGGTTGATAAATGTAACATTGAGGTTAAAACTTGGTGTGATAAAAACAAACTTATTTTAAACGAAAACAAGACAGTTATTATACAATTCTACAAGAATAAGAAACCAGAATTGCTTAATTTTGAGAAAAACGATACAAAATTCCTCGGAATCTATATTGATTCTAGGTTATCATGGCTTAATCATTTAGATCACGTTGCGTCCAAGCTAAATTCCTGCTATTTTGCTATTTTAAATTTAAAAAAATCATTGTCAACAAAGTGTTTACTTGATGTATATTACAGCTTGGCATATTCACATATGTCCTATAATGTCATGATATGGGGTCAATGTACGAACAATATTCGAATTTTCATTGCGCAAAAGAAAATTATTAGGTTGATTTATAATCTTAACAAATACTTAACATGTAAAAATGCTTTTATTGTTAACAACATCTTAACATTTGTGTCTATTTACATTTATAAATGTGCTATATATTGTTTTTCAAATTTTAATACTTTTCAAAAGAATGCCGATGTGCATAATTATTTAACTAGGAACAGGCTTGATTTAACTGTGCCTAAACATAAATCCACACTTTATGAAAAATCGCCTACATTTGCGGCGATCAAAATCTTTAATAACTTGCCGAATAACATAAAAATGTGCAATAATATTATTCAGTTTAAGACAAATCTTAAATCATTCCTTCTCGCAAAGGGTTATTATTGCCTATCTGAATTTTATAATAACGATTGATGCCAATCTTAATGTGTTTTATCTTATACATGTATTTTTTTTATATGTTTTGGTTTTATGTATGTATTTTGACTTGACTTATATCATGTACTTGTGATCTTTTGGTTTAATAAATTATTATTATTATTATTATTATTATTATTATTATCGAAATATTTGTATTTTTCAACTGGCGCCTTACAACTACCTAGTACTTATTGTATAGTCGTGTACAAAATGTAAAATTATAATAATTTTTTTAACCTGGCCCCGCATTTACTTTTGCACACGGCCCCGCAAACGCTAAATCCGGGCCTGCAAACACCTCAAATTATTAAATCTTTACGGATAAAAGGTAAATACCAATAAATAAACCTAACCCTACCTATTTCTATTTACCTATTATCCGTAAAGATTTAATAATTTAAAGTATCAAAAATGATTCCGTTCGGGATACATCGGATTCGACATTTTTGCGTTTCGAAGTTTTTCCATTCGACGTTTTTGCGTTTCGACATGTTTGAGTTCTGCGAGTTTACGGATAGCAAATTTGACATTTCTTTGCGGTCGACGTTCTTACGGCTTTGCGATTCGATAATTTTCGCGTTATACGAATTTATGGATTTGGGATTCGCCAATTTAGCAGTTCAACACGTTTGCGTTTCGACACTTTTGCGTTAGTCTCTTTTCCGTTCGACACTTTTTTTACGTTCGACAATTTAGTGCGTCACCTTCAAAAGTTACAGCACATGGAAATTTTTAAACTCCAAAACAGAAAATAAAATTTGTACAATAAAAAAAATATTTAAACTACCAAATGTTCAATTAATAACATTTTCAAAATGTCTCCTCATTTTAATGCTACGTGCTTAAAAATAAAATCACATTGTAACAAAGAACACAATTTTTTTAAAATCACTCTTAAATCATATGTTTTTATTTACTTAGAGTTTAAATTTATTTTTTTATTTTAGAGTTTGAAAATTTCAGAATGTTTTGTAACTTTTGAATAAAAAACAGACCTGCAACTTTTGTGCATAACGATACGGAGCACCTTGTATATTGCTATTTTAGCTGGGATATTGGATGTGTGTATGTATTTTATAGTAATAGAGGAAAATAAAAATTCTAACAATAATCATAGTAAATACTATAATGAAAAACAATTATTATTATTACATTATTCTTGAATCTACAGGTTCAATCAACATTATGGAAGAAAATAGTGCTAAAAAAGAGAAAATAATATCGGTTAATTTATTTTTAAGAATATCTCTTTTACTTACCACAGGATCAATTTTCTGCATGCAAACATTGAAGTTATATGCTTTTCCACATTCCTCTGGACTATCTAAAATATTTTATTGTTATTATAGTTATTAGTTATTATTTCGCCCGGTAAAAAAAGCTATGTTCTGAAGAGTTTATCTTAATTTTTTTATTTCTGACCATTGTTTTTATATGCATAATTTTACATTATAAATTTTAAGAAAATTGCAAAATACCTAAGTATACAGGGTGTCCAGAAAATGGCGCCTAAGCTCTCCAGGACGTTGTTGGGGATCCTTCAGGGATTCCCAGAAAAATAGTTAAAAAAATCCTCGTGATCAATTGACCGAGATATGGAGGGTCAAAGTTTGGAATTTAACTTCTTTATTTTTGTGAATTTTGAAAAACCGTCAGTTGTCCTGTAAAGTTTGGCTTCTCTTTAGTCGCTTAGTAATAAATTTAATTTAAATCGCGTATTAATAACTTCACCATTTATTTTTATAAATTGAAAATTACCTGTCATAACCACTTGTCATAATTTTCAATTTAAAAAAATAAATTGTGAAGTTATTAAAACTCAATTTAAGTTAAATTTATTACTAAAAGACTAAAGACAAGCCAAACTTTACAGGACAATTGGCGGTTTTTGAAAATTCATAAAAATAAAGAATTTGAATTCCAAACTTTGACCCTCCATAATTCGGTCAATTGGTCACGGGGATTTTTTTAACTATTTTTCTGGACATCCCAGAATGGTCCCCAACTACGCACTGGAGAGCTTGGGCGCCATTTTCTGGACACCCTGTGTACAGAGTGTTCCGATATTAAGCAGCCAAAATTTAGGCGACGATCCTGCGCCTGACTTTAAGAGTCATTTCTTATACCGCGCGCTGATATTAACGTTTAAACACTAAATTTAAATAAAAAATGGCAATGATGGTAAATTTTTGCATACCAATTGAAAACTAGAGCACATATTATATATATTTTTGTGTTTTCGATGCTTAATTTACTTAATTTACAGTCGAATCGTCCTGCCAAAATATATTCCTTATTTTTTAATATTTTTAAATGCAATAAAATGAAATAGAATTATAAAATTGTTGTCTAAAAAATAGCTGGATCTTTATTTAGACCATATATGTACAAGTATACGCCATTTTAAACCACAAATCTCCCTAAAAATACCCTTTCGAATCTTGCAAAAAATCTTTAAAAAAATCATGAAATTACATCTGAAGTGTATTCACAAAAAATTTCAAATCTCTACATCAACTCGTTTTCAAAAAATAACGAAAAATTTACTTTTAGACATAATATTTTAAGGGCTGTAGCTACCTTAGAAAGGGAAATCGAATATATGTTGATAAGAAGTTTTTTCTTAAAATCGCTTCCTAAATTTGACTGCTTAATTTCGGAAGACTCTGTATAAACAAGGGGTACAATATTGCTTCTTTGTTGGTACACAATAAATTTTTAGAAAAATGTACAATTTTGTCACAATCTTCATTTCAAATAAATCAATATTATAGAAGCAGTAAATTGTTAAACATTCTTTTTGATTTTGTCCATATTTCAGTTGTAGTGTGCCCATCCACATGTACCATGCGTGTTATTATAAATAATATGTTTATTAACATTTTTAATATTAATTTAGTATTTTGTATGTAATTTAGTTCTAAGTAATTTGTATATTTATTGCTATCATTTCCTTAATCCTTTAATGAAATGTCTACCTTCCAATTCCTTATATCTACCTTTACAACGACCTTGTTCCTGGAAGATTATTTTAAAATCATTTAGCCTTAAATCCCCAAATATCCCATCAATATAAGTAATTTAGGTATTCCTAGTAGTAAGATAATTTTGTAATTGATTAAGATTTAAAGGAAATTTTCTTTAAATTATTTAATTTATATGCTTTAAATTTAAACCATAAAACGTGAATATCGCATAAAATCAACAGCAACAATAAGTTTCCCATAATTAAATGAAAATTCTTTAAAAAAAATAAGAAATAAACTGAATTTTAAAATACATATAAAAACGATTGAATTTACTAAAATTGAACTCCAATGAGCTTGCAATGTAGGAATCCCCAAAGATTCATCTTCTTTTTATTTAAATAAAAACTAAAAATTTAAGCGAAATATATTTTTTTTAAATTTAAATAAAAGTTCCTCTAAAACATTTCATGTTTTTTTTAATTTTCACGCAGAAAAATGAGGAATTGATTTTAAATAATTGAATTTATTTTATTATAAAGGTAATTTTCAATAAATTTTCGATCGAATTTATAACATAAAAATGTCGAAACTTGGTTTTATATCTATTAAAACATGTGGTTTTGATTGAAATTTTATAGATTTTTGACGTTTTTTTTTATTAAGTTAATGCAGCGTATCCAAATTATTTCAGTAAAAACAATTCTTTGTTATTTGCATGTTTGGCAAATTTTGAAAATTCTGATAAATGTTCATATAAAGGGTGTCCAGAGATTAAGCGGCAACATTTTAGGAGGCGATTCTACTAATTTTAAGAAAACCGGGAGATAGTGACAGAAAAATGGGTGTCATTATATTTTTGTTAAATCAAAAGGTGGCACTTTAAAAACAAAAATTGACCCGTCCGAATAATTTTATCAAAAAAATTAAATACGACAGTATGAATTTTCTTCCAAATATTGTATACTTAAGAAGTAAAAATTATAAAATATTGACCGGCGAGAAGTTAGCAACAAACTTTCCAGCAACAAATATTTAACATGTATTTCTCCATAAGAGGTTTTTTCGATATACCTTTTTGTCTATTCAACCTACAGATAAACAAAATATATCATTAGAAAGCTTGATTCAAGACAGTTATAGCAGTATTAATTGCTATGCTTTTCCGTCCCGATTAAGTAAGTAATTACGCCATAAACAAAAGTCTACCTTAAATCACTAATCAACTGTAGATTTTTTTCTAATTATCTCTCCAGAAACTTTGACCACTCAATTGATTGCATTTTTCATATGGATTACGGTGGTGTTAAGTGTTAATCACAATTCTTGTCCGTCTAGTTTTAATGAAAAATTAAGAAAAAACACAGATTTTATGGGAAAAAATATCGGAATTTTGACTTTACAGGTGAATATCTCTTTGTACAAATGTCTTATTGAAAAAATAAATATACAGTTTGATAGCAAATTTAATTGGGATTACAGTGGTATGTGTCACTTATCTTGTCCGTCTAGATTTAAGTCGGAATCAATTCGCCAACAAAACACTACATGCAAATTTACAAGTTATGAAGCCAATTTAACATCCATATGTAGATTTTTTTCTAATTATCCTACAAACAAGTTTGACACCTTACTAGATTACATTTTTTGTGTAGATTACGAAGATGTTAATAACAATGCTTGTCCGTTTTGTTTTAATGATTAATTAGCATAAATCCCACTATTTCTCGTTTTTCATAATAAAAAAATAAGTTTACAGATGAATATCTTTTTGTGTTAATTATGTTGAAGTTAAAGCATTACATTAATTTTTGGATTTGATATTTAATAATCAAGTGGTGTTTTGTTAATAAAAAAATGAATGATGTAGTTATGTATAATATTTTTAAATGAGTTGAAATACAGAATTCCAACAAGTAACACTTATTTTAATAAAAGTTAACAAGTTATGGGCCCAGACTCCAAATAAGTTGAAAGGATTTAATAATTTTTGAATATACATAAATAATAATATATATATATATAATTTTATTTGAGTGCTGAGTTTCAATAGAAAACATGGCAGAAGGTTTTAAATTTCAGAACATTCCTCAAATAATATTGCTTGAAGGTAAAGCAAATTGGGAGAACTGGAAAGCAAAAATTAGAATGGCCTTAAAAATTATACCAAATGCAATAGAAATTCTAGATGGAAATTTAATTGCCCCAAGTGAACCTGGTGAAAAAGCAGATGAAGCAGCAAAAAACTGCTTATCTAAATAAATTGGCATTATTTAATTCGATTGACAATAATGCTCTGCTTGTCATGTCAAATAACATGATAGATGAAATGTTTCAAAAAGTGCGAAGATTTGATACAGCTCGAAGTATGTCAATTGTTTGATACGTTTTCTGAAGATATTATTTTTGACTTGTATAGTAAATTTTTTGAAGCTAAATGGCTACCTGAAGATAATGCAGTAAATTTTATTGCCAAATTAACAGATAGATGGGATCAGTTACAACAGGAAGTAATGAGACATCCTAAAAATAAAAGTGAGAATTTGCTTTTAATATGCAAAATTCTCAAGTCATTGCCAGAGAAATATCAACCATTTGCAGCTAGTTGGAGATTAATTAAAGAAGAGTATAGAAATATTGAGAATTTAACTCAACAGTTATGTACATTTGAGAGTAACATAGCTGAAGATACTGTTGAAGTTTTATATTCAAAAACAAGTGACTTTAAGTCAAATACAAGAAAATTTATTAAGAAAAAACAAGTTAAATGTTTTTATTGTGAAAAGAATGGACATGTAATTAGTGAGTGTCGGTTTTGGATTACAGATGGTCGTCCACAAAAACCAGCTAAGGCGAAATTTGTAAATAAAGCAACCAATGAAAGAAAAGAATTTGGATCTTCTCTTGTAGCTGTTAGCGCAGTAGCAATTAATGGAGATTCGGAAAATATTGATGATAACTGGTATGTAGACAATGGTGCTACAAATCATATTACAAATGTACCTGACTGGTTTAAATCATTTCAATATTTTGAAAATAGTTGTGGTTCAATTGATATACAGTCCTTAGTTGATGGAAAATGGAAAAATCATACTTTGACAGATGTCTGGCTTGTTCCAGAAATATCTAAAAGTTTATTTTCTGTCTTAGCTACTCAAGATAAAAGACCTTCTTCTAAGTTTGTATCATATGCTACTAGTTGTATATTAACAGATAATGAAGAGGTACTTATTCAAGGTGTTCGTCAGCAAAGTGGTGGACTATACAAATTGAAAATAAAACCAATAAAATCAGTGCAAGATGTTAATTTAGTAATTAAACAAGATAATAAATTACTTCAAATTTATCATGAACGCATGGGACATCAGAATAAACGTCATGTTAGAGAAGTTTTGAAAAGAGATTTGAATATTGATGTACCATTAGACAGTGAACTATGTGAAGGTTGTATAAATGAAAAAATTTGGTAATCGTTCAAGAGCAAATAAGTGTGGTGAATTGATTCATCCAGATGTTTGTGGTCCATTTGTATTGTCAAATAGTGGACTTCTATATTGTGTTATTTAAAGATGAGTATTCTCGATTCCGTGAAATATATTTTATGAAGTACAAATCTGAAGTTGCAGATAAATTAAACGAGTTTTTAATTAAAACTAAAGTTACTGGACATACAATAAAGGCCTTATTGAGTGATAATGGAGGTGAGTTTGATAATGATAATGTTCGAAAAATTTTAAAACAACATGGTATTGAATGTCGCTATACAATGCCATATACACCTCAACAAAATGGTTGTTCAGAACGAGATAATCGTACAATTGTTGAAGCAGCTAGAGCAATGATGTATGCAAATAAAAATGTGACATTTTCAAAAGAAGTCTGGGCAGAAATGATTAATTCAGCGGCATACATTTTAAATAGAACTGGAGTTTCTTCAATAAGTGATAAATCTCCTTATGAATTATGGAAAGGTCAAAAATCAAGTATTAAACATTTGAGAATTATTGGTTCAAAATGTTGGGTTCATGTACCAAAAATTAAACGAAAGAAGTTTGATATAAAAACACAAGAAGGAATTTTAGTTGGATATGATGGTGATGAGGGTTATAGAATATTGTATAATCAGAAATTGATTCGTTCCAGAGATGTAATTTTTCAGGAATTAGCTCTAAAACCAATTGAAGATATCATCAATCCATATGAAAATACCTTAAGTGAATTTGAAGTTAGGATAGATCAACAAAATGAAGAAGAAATTCAAGAAAATAAGTTTTAGAAAATATTAATTTAGAGAAAGAAAATGTACAAAA
This sequence comes from Stenus bimaculatus, assembly GCA_963971135.1. Classification (NCBI taxonomy): domain Eukaryota; kingdom Metazoa; phylum Arthropoda; class Insecta; order Coleoptera; family Staphylinidae; genus Stenus; species Stenus bimaculatus. The sequence continues at coordinate 31,136,089 of OZ020183.1, read as the reverse complement.
AGTTGAAGAAAATATATGTTTACGTGATAGAAGTTCTCTTTGTAAACCAAAATATTTTGAAGATTATGATTGTATTTCCGAGCATAATGAAAAAATTCCACAAACATATCAGGAAGCAATTAATAGTGTTGAAGCTGAAGCAAGATTGGTGATAAAAGGATTTACTCAACAAAAAGGATTTGATTATGATGAAACGTTTAGTCCTGTTACAAAAACTACAACAATTCGTACTCTTTTAAGTATTGCAGTAAGTGATAATATGTATTTGGAACAATTTGATGTTTCAACAGCTTTCTTAAATGGAAAGTTAAAAGAAGAAATTTATATGTTTCAACCAGATGGCTATAATGATGGATCTAATAATGTTTGTAAATTAAATAATAGTTTATATGGTTTGAAACAAGCTCCTAGATGTTGGAATGAAAGAATTAATAAATTTCTTAGGGATAAAGGATTTGAAGTTAGTGCAGCTGATAATTGTCTATTTATTAGAAAAAGAGGGCGAAATAAGATTATGTTGGCACTTTATGTGGATGATGAATTAATTGCTGCTACTAGTAAACAAGAAATAGAACTATTTCTAAAAGAATTGAAACGAGAGTTTAAAATTAAATCTAAAACAGCTGATTACTTCCTAGGTTTTGAAATAACTCAGAGCAAGGAAGGCATTGAAGTAAATCAAAAGGCGTACATAAGAAGAATTTTAGAGAAATTTAATATGGGCAAATGTAAGGCAGTTGGTTCACCAATATTAAAGGATAATAGTAATGAATCAAGGAAGGCTACTGACAAAAATGACAATAAAATCAAATTTCCATATCGTGAAGCAGTAGGCTCTCTTATGTATTTAATGACAGGAACGAGACCTGACATTGCCAATGCTGTAGGTGTAGTATCAAGAACTTTGGAAAATCCTACTGAGGAAGATGTTGTTAAAGTAAAACGGATTTTCACTATTTACAAGCAACAATAAATTATTGTTTATTTTATTTAAGAAATGTTAAGAATTTTCAATTTGAAGCTTATAGTGATGCTGATTTGGGAGGCTGTCATGTTACTGGAAGGTCAACAACTGGTGTTGTTTGTCATATCGCAGCTGGAGCAGTATCTTGGATAAGTCAAAGACAAACGTCAGTTTCTATTTCAACCACTGAAGCAGAAATTGTTGCCTCAAGTGAAGCAGCACGTGAAATGGTATGGCTAAAAAGATTACTCCAAGAAATATATGACTATGAAAATACTCCAAGTCTGTATGTAGATAATAATGCAGCTATAAAATTGGCTGAAAATCCAGTTTGGCACAAACGTACGAAACACATAAGCATTCGACATTTTTTTGTTAGAGAAAAGGTACAAGATGGAAGTATCGATATCAGAAGAATTGATTCAGAGAATCAACTTGCTGATTGTTTAACAAAACCTCTTCACAGTCCACGTTTAAAAAAGTTATGTAATGGAATGAGTTTGATTGAAAGAGTTTAATGTTTTATAAATTACAAAAATTAAATAATGAAGGAAGGTGTTGAAGTTAAAGCATTACTTTAATTTTTGGATTTGATATTTAATAATCAAATGGTGTTGTGTTAATAAAAAAATGAATGATGTAGTTGTTATGTATAATATTTTTGAATGAGTTGAAATACAGAATTCCAACAAGTAACACTTATTTTAATAAAAATTAACAAATTATACCAAAAGATCGTAAATTTAATTGTGATGATCGTGGTATATCTCACTATTCTTGTCCAACGAATATGAAAAAAAAAATATGGTTGAATATTTTTTTCGCGTATTTTTATGAAAATTATCTTGGAGACTTTTGTTGCTGGATCGATAAAGGGTTAAATCTCGACGGACAAGAATAGTGAGATATACCACGAGCATCACAATTAAATTTTCGATCTTTTAGTATAATTAAATTTCTTATAAGACGCTTGCACAAAAAGAGATTCATCTGTAAACTAATTTTTTTATTATGAAAAAACGAGAAATAGTGGTTTTTCTGCTAATTAATCATTAAAACAAAAAGGACAAGCATTGTGATTAACATCTTCGTAATCTACACAGAAAATGTAATCTGGTAAGGTATCAAACTTGTTTGTAGGACAATTAGAAAAAGTTCTACACTTGAATGTTAAATTGACGTCGTAACAGGTAAATAAGTATGTAGTGTTTTGTTGGCGAATCGATTCTGACTTAAATCTAGACGGACAAGATAAGTGACATACCTTATGGTAATCCCAATTACATTTCCTATCCAACTGTACATTTATTTTTTCAATGTGACATTTGCACAAAGAGATATTCACCTGTAAACTCAAAATTTCGATATTTTTTCCCATAAAGTCTGTGTATTTTCTTAATTTTTCATTAAAACTAGACGGACAATAATTGTGATTAACACCACCGTAATCCATATGAAAAGTGCAATCAATTGAGTGGTCAAAGTTTCTGGAGGGATAATTTGAAAAAAATCTACAGTTGATTAGTGATTTAAGGTAGACTTTTGTTTATGGCGTAATTACATACTTAATCGTGACGGACAAGCATAGCGATTAATACCGTTATAATTATATTGAATCAAGCTTTCTAATGATATATTTTGTTTATCTATAGGTTGTATAGACAAAAAGTTATATCGAAAAAACCTCTTATGGAGAAATACATGTTAAATGTTTGTTGCTGGAAAGTTTGTTGCTAACATCTCGCCGGTAAAATATTGTCCATACTAAAGGAATAAAAATTTTATTTATTATTACCTGGTATTTCACGGCATTTACTAAAAGCGAACTCCAAATAAAATTTTATCTCATCGTGTATTTCATCAAGTATTCTTTCGTAGTGAATAGTTCCATCTTCCGACATCTAATAGTCAAAACTATAAATTTAAAAAAATAACACTTAACATTAAACTTACCCAATTGGAATCGAGCAGCATACATCTCATGTAACACTGAAATGAAATAATCGACTATAAACAAGATTTAAGACGATAGTCGGCGAAATTTTGTGAGCGTAAAATATGACTGTACGGAATACCATTTTTTAGACAAACCAGTAAATGAAATTCTGTTTTTTTTTGTAGTAGTAGTTCATTAATACTTGGCATAACATGTCTATTATTTTGTTTTTGTATTTTTTATTGAATTTTTAGATTTATAGACAATCAAATCTGACCTAAAAATTAGCAAGTTTTGCTTGCTGTTTTAAACCTTATACTCGATATAATCGGAAAAACAGAATAACACTTTTGTGAAGTTGTGTATTTAGATAAGAGAAAATTTTACAAATCTCAATTTGAAGGTCCCTTGTTAAAGAAAAATGGTATTTTCTAGGACCAGGTTTTTTTAAAAGTGCCAATTTTACTGCTGCCGTATGAGTATTTGGTGTGACTTACAAAAACAAAACCAGAAGAAATTGGTAGCCACAAGACTCTTCTGTGTACCAAAAAAAGAAATTTTAAAAAAGCTTCAATAGAAAAAAAATTATGAGCAAAACCCCAAATATCAAGCGAATTTCAAAATCAAGCGCTCGCATTTGCCGACTATCCTCTTAATGAGCAAATTAATATTTCCGATTTACGAAAAAATTCTATGATCGATCTATGAATTATTTTGCCAATGACGCCCTACTTAATACTTGTATATTTATTTAGCAAATTCTTATTCCAGTATTTATTTATAAAACATGCTCTACGAATCTTTATAACGAAATAGTCCGGTCAATTTAGACATGCAATGGTAAAGTTGCTCCCAGCTGGAAGTAGGACGAAGAATACGCGATCGTGATTACTTTTGTCCTACTTCCAGCTGGGACCAACTGTACACAAATTAGCGTACAGCTAAAAATTGGTATGAATGTTCGGAACACCATTATAATTGAATGCTGAAAAGTCTCCATCGATCCCGTACCTGGAAAAAATTTTATTCAAGGTCAAAGATTTTAAAATGGGGTTTTCGCGTTTTTAAACAAAACGGTAAGTTTTATCATAAAATTAGGTCAGACAAAAATTGTAGATCATATGATTATCTATAAAATACTTTTTTTCCTAAGAGCCACCGTTTCTGAGATATAACGATTATAAAGGTTGTAATCTTCATAATATGCACATTATTCGTCAGATTCATAATTCATAATCGTCTAATATTCACGATAACGTATACATTTTTTAACCAAATTTCAAAAACCCGGTCTCGAATTAAAGGGGAATGTTTGTTTCATAATCCTATCGAAATGGATTATTTTAAGCGACGGGAAAGCTTTCAAAAGCGCTCCCGAAAAAGTCAATTTTTTCGCGTTTTTTTTCGAGCGTCCTCCGCGCCGACTTTGAAAAATCGTAGCTCTGTCGGGTTCGGAATCGAAACGACCAAATAGGGCCCCCTTTTTTCATTTACTATGTATATCCAAAATTTCCGACCCTCCTAGGTTAATCCTGTGGCGAGGGCGAATTTTTCTTTGAAAACGTCAAAATGTCGCGTTTTTTAGCGAAAAAAAACACATAAAGGTAAAGGTATTGTCACATCACCGACGTAATATTGCTTAGCATTTTAATGTAGCCGGAGGGATAAAACGCGAATGGCATTAGCGTAAAGAGGAAACAGACTTATGTACCCATAGCGGAGCACTTTTTCGAAATTTTTTTTTGTATCTCATATTCTGATGTTTGAAAATCGGAGTACAATTTTGAACATTTTTTAACAAAATTTAAATAATCTTACCTACCAAACGAATTGACCGATTTTAACAAAACTCATCTTATATTGTGGCTAAAAGTACCGTTAATACCCAGAAAAATAATCGGTTTTATCCGGCGCGTACAGCGGCTTCGGGATTTTTTTCCAAAAGCGTAGAAAAATATCGATAAAAACGGCGCATAGAGAAAATTGGTAGAGGAAATGGGGCCAAAACGGGACAAAAAATTAAAAATCGCTACACGTGACCTGCAAGACGATTGATCGAACGAGGTCGGTTTGAATTTTTGAAATCTCTATCTTTTTATTTCATCTCACACCGACCTATTAAAGTCAAAATTATGTTTTTTTAAACCCCAGCGACCAAAATAACCGCTGTAAGGTAACGACACATCCTATCGTCTAACTAAAATATGCGTTTGAATGAGATTTTCAAGTACTAATACGCGACGCGTTGGCTTTTTACAATTTCAAAAAAAAACTTGACAATTTTTTTTACCCCCTTGCCCCTTCATCGATTTTAACGAATTATCTTAAAGGTTTTTGCGTAGGCTTACACACACACAAAGATTTGTCTTGATATCTTTATTCGTTTAGAAGTTATGACTGAATTACCGTTGAAAATTTCACTTTTGGACGAAGAAATTGCTATGAAATTTTTGATTAATCGGAAAATAGTTAATTTTGACCGAACCAGTTGGCCGATTAGAACGATTTATGGCTTACATTGACCGATAGAAAAATATTTTTACTTGTATTACAGCTCCAGTGATGTGTATACGTGGCGTACTTATGCATATTATGAAGATTACAACTTTTTCAACTTTTATAATCGTTATATCTCAGAAACGGTGACTCGTAACTCTTAGGAGAAAAAGTATTAAGTCATTTTTTATAAATAATTATATGATATACAACTTAAGACCTTTGAGCTTGAATAAAAATTTTTCCAGGTACGGGATCGATGGGGACTTTTCAGAATTCATTTATAATGGTGTTCCGAAGATTCGTACCAATTTTTAGCTCTACGCTAATTTTTGCACCTTTACTACTATTTTTAGGGCTAAAAACTGACCGGACTAAAAAGCTCAAAAACCAGTTGGAAATAATAATTATTTATTTGTACTTTGTACATCTAGATTTGAGAATTTACGAACCTTATATTTTTCTTCTGTATTTGTTATTTCATATGTCTCGATGTCATCTAAAACATAATAATCATTATTTTTATCAACTAATTGTTTTTTTTTTAATATTAATTATAAAAAAATCATATTATACACTGCTCTCCAAAATTAAAGCATCATTCTAAATTATCGTTTTAAACTAAGAAAAATTTGTTTTCGTGATAAGCAATAGCTTATTGTTAAAAATCCAAAGCATTTGTTGTTTTGTAGCTGATAAAAAATACGTGAATTCGTGTAAATCCCAGTGTCCAGTTTTGCATGTTAGTTTGCTTTTCGTCACGATTTCGAATATGTTTCGTCAAAATGAATCCTCGGCAGTTACAAAATCGAATTTTATCTGAGGTAGATTGCGTACGAATAGTAACTTTTCACGAAAAGGGCTACATACAGCTTCAGCTTGCACAGCGCCAGCGGTTTTATGTAAAACAATCTACCATATCCAGAGTACAAGGCGGTTTGCGAAAACTAGACATAAGACAAGAAGACTAGAACAGGGTCGTGGAAGAGTTACAACCTCCAATCAAGACCGTTTTTTGGAGAATTCGCATATAGCAAAGGCTCATAACAAGTTGAAGTAATTTTTTGCAAAATGTTTTTGTGGACTCTTAATTAAACTTCTTCAAAACATTCCTAATTTTATCTAATTTTGCACAAAAATGAAATAATTTTATTTAATTTTGTAGACAGAAATTTGAAGTGGTTTATTTTATCCCATAACTTCTAAACGCAACAAGTTATCAAAAAGGTTAAAGAGAGCAAAAAGTTAAAAAACGTGTAAAAAAGTGAATTCATTACTATGATGTACAAAAAAATTAAAGAGGGTTCAAAGGGTTAATTTACCCGAAAATCTTCAACCTAACTTTTTTTGAAAATTTGCTAATTCATCTCAAGGCGGCTGCCAATACGCCAATAGTAAGGTGAATGTGCAAAATTTGAGCTAATTATTATTAAAAATGTAAATTTTATGTTAAAAAATTGAAAAAAAATGAGTAAACTTCAATGCCCAGCATTTTCGAAATGGCATTTTAGCGCAAATAATAATTCTCACTTTTTGTCTTAAAATTGGTCCAAAAACCCATTCCTAGATTATTCGTTTGTTCAGAAACACCCTGTATATCCACAGGAGTCAAGTGTTAAACAAATTTTTGGAGATATTTGGCTATACAGGGTGTCCCGTAATAACGTGGACAGACATAGTAGAACGGGTTTATCTCTTCAAATTAAGATGACAAGTTCCTCTAACACTTTGCCCAAAAATGCTTCCCTGCAAAGTTACAGCCAGTTAAAGTTCATTTTTCAAAAAATAAAAACCCACATAACTTTTCTCTCTATGAAGGTAACTCGATAAAAATCGTCATAGGGGGCGCTACTTTTAAGTTCTCTATAATTTGGTATTGTAGTTTTATCATTTCGCAATCATATACTACCAGTTAACCTAAACTTAGCATTTAAGTTTTACCATAACTTTTTTTGGTGTTACTTTTTTTGCAATTTCAGCTTATTTTGTCATAAGACAGACAATTTACTATGAAAAAGGTATACCTGTTAAAAATCGATAAATCTAATAGATTTAAAGATAATCTCAATTAAAGTTTCATAATTTATTGTAAAATTCATTTTTTTTATTAAATCAAGTAGGACGACATAACCATTTAATATTTTTAAAGAAATTAAAACAATTTTACGATTTTATCACACAAACAGAGCCACTTTTTTGTATTTTTTAATCATCTTCTAAAATAATATTCAATCATACATTCTTTTAATAATGGTATTCAGGGAATGGCCTACTTGATTTAACAATAAAAGCACATTTTCATTTTTATTTTGTAATTTTAATTGCGATTATCTCGAAAACGGTTGTAAACAAGTATACCTTTTTCATAGTAAATTATGCATTTTATAAGAAAATCAGCTAAAATTTCAAAAAAAGTGACAACAGTTCTGTTAAATCTTAGATTCTAAGTTTAGGTAAACTGGTAGTCAATGAATGAGAAATTGGAAAACTAGTATACCATATCATAAAGTACTAAAAATTAGCCCCCCATGGCGGTTTTTATCGAGATAGCTTCTTAGGAAGAAAAGTTATGTGGATTTTTATTTTTTGAAAAGTGAACTTTAACTGGGTGTAACTTTGCAGGGAAGCATTTTTAGAGGAATTTGTCATCTTAATTTGTGGCGATAAACACGTTCTGCTATGTCTGTCCACGTTATTACGGGACACCCTGTATAAACAGCAAAAGAGAATTTAAAAGTGCACTGAATAGGTTTCTTATGGAAGAAGCCTTTTACAACGTAAACGAATACATGAAATACAAGAAATAGATTATACCAGTTAGTATCCAGAGTTTATTGTAATATTGACTAGTCCCATAAGTTATTGTAATTGTTTTTTTATGAATTGTAATATTCAAGGATCAATAAAGTTATTATTATTATTATTTTGGCATAGATTTCATCTTTTATACTTGATTCTTTTTTCAATGTCATTATTTTTTGCTTGGAAATTAGAAATAAAAATTATTAAATGAACTACATATGTTTTTAAAAAAATGAAGCTTGTAAAATTTGAAACGAAAAATGAAAAGAAAGTTACACGCTAAAATGCAAATATGCGTTAATTTTGGAGCGCAGTGCATTTACGTCACTAATTGTAAGTAGAAAAAAAAATTTAAAACATTTTTACATTATTGTTCTCTTACTTACCTTCAGTTAAAGAAAATTTGGGAGCACAAACACTTCTATGCTTGTGTATTTGATCTACAACTTCTTGAGGAAGTTTCTAAAATTAAAATAAAATATACTGAACAAGTTTTAATTCTTATGTTCTTTCGGTTATCTTTTACTTGAATAACATGTAAATTTTTAATTGTTTGCCAATTCTAAAATGTTTAATAAATATTATTATTTTTTCAAACCAAATGGATTTTCTTTCTACCTCATCCGTATTCAACTAAACCCATTTTCAAAATCATACACAAAAATACACATGAAAATTATAACACGAAAAACAAAAATTCTAGATTAATTTATGAACTTTTCTTGAATTATTGAAATCAAATTGTCAAAATTAGAAACAATTGACTTTAATAAACATTTTATAAAATTACCTTCAGGACATGGGGTGGTATACCATTTACATGAAGCACACAGATAAATAAAATTATTCCGCTCAAGGTATACATCTTTATCAATTAAATGATTTTTTTATTCCTTTTCGCTTTTATATTTTGTCTTTAATATTAATTATCTGAAAAGGTTATAAGAAAAGGTTATAAGAAAAGGTTCAATTATTTTATAATTACATATTTTTATTTATTCATTAAAACAAATTTCCTGTTTGTTGGTATATTAATAATACACCTTTAAAAAATCAATATATGATTAAAACATTCACAATAACCTTAATTATAAAGCAGAGGGTAAGTTTATTGAATAAAGTAACCCCCAAAGTCATAATAACTCTCCTGACCGCGGTATCATATGGCTTTACAAAACTCGATTGTCGATAAATGGAACGTTTAGTAAGTTTTATAAAGAAATACATAGATTTTTAAATTAAATTTCATTAAAATTATTTTACACTTATGCCCCATTTATTTACATTATTAGGCAATTATAAAGGTGCTAGGAAAAAATAAATCATTAATCATTGCTCCATAACGTCCAAATCTGAAAATGAGTAGGTGCCGGTAAAACGTAAAAGAAGAAGGAAACTTCACTATGATGATTCCGAAAGTGATGAAGAGTTGTTGTGAAATGATGTTTTTACAACAAGTTTCCTCTAAGTACAATAGAAGAATTAAAAGTCTTCTTGGAGAAGACGTTTTAAGTTAAGAAGACTTCAAAAATGAATTGGTATATTTTTTAGTATAGTAGCATATATTATAAAATTAAAGAGAATGTTATTATTTTAGTTAAACTAAAAATAGAATAGAATAAAATTTTTATTCTAATAGTACCGAGTAAATATTTTAAGATTTTGAACTTAGGACTTTTTTTTATTTTAGATATTTGTTTTATCAAGTGCTGGAGGTACCGATGTAACTAACCTGCTTACAAGAATATTACAAAGATCGTTTACCAATGAATTTCGTGAAAAATTTTTATGGACTGGCCAAAAGTCCAATTTTAAATTAAAAGATTTAAAATTAACGGAAATTATAAAAGGTATAGCTTGGACATAAATGCAATTATACAGGGTGCTGGAAAATTCGCGGACCAACGCAATGGTGCGATGTTGAGGAACTCTTAGAGAACAAGGGAAAAATAATTAAAAAATTCTTTGTTGCTTTACCTCGAAGATATATGTGTTTTTAAAATCTTAAATTTGGCAACTCTGTGTTAATTTTAGTTATTTAAATTAAAATGCCATGATCAGGTGTAATTCGTTTGTATTTAATTTTTCCATAACAACCAATGGCATGCATAAATAACTAAAAACATTTAAAAAACTTACTTTAAATAATACACAAAAATCTGCAACTTAAAGGATTACTAACAAAAAGTTCGAACTAATAACAAGAGAAACTACGCGATTCAGAAAATTTAAAGTATTGCTAAAGCGAACACAATAAACAATATACAAACAAATAACAAATAACGACAATAATAAATTAAACTAAAGGAACTGCTCAAAATTACGTCCTTCTGCATCTAAACAAATCTCAGCTCTTCTTACAATATTATTTTGGACTCGATCTTGCATGGCAGCATTAACTAATTGTGCAGCCTGGTAAATACGGTTAGTAAGTTCCTCCACATTGTGGACTTTAGTACGATACACGTATTTTTTTACAAATGACCAGAAAAAAAAATCGAGAGGGGTCAAATCAGGACTTCTTGGAGGCCAAGCAATGGGACCTCCGCGACCAATCCATCTGCCAGGAAAATTTTGATTTAACCATCCCCTCACCTGTAGCGCGTAATGCGCTGGAGCACCATCTAATTGTAAGCAGGTGTTACGTGCTACTGCTACTGGGATATTATCCACGAAATTATCTAATTGGTTTTCTAAAAATTGAAGGAAAATTTCTCCTCCCAATCGATCTGGTATAATGAAAGGTCCAATTAATCGATTCCCTAATATTCCGGCCCAAACATTTACACTAAAACGATGTTGATGTCCTCTTTCATGTGTAAGGTATGGATTGTTTGTAGCGTAATAGTGATTATTGTGTTGGTTAAACATTCCATCCCTACTGAAATTTGCCTCGTCAGTCCAAATCACCCTTGACGTAAAATTTCGATCCTCCTCAACTTTTCTAAGTAACCAATTACAATAAATTAGTCGGTGATTGTAATCTTGAGGTAACAATTCGTGTACCTTGCAGTAATGATATGGATGGTACTGTTCTTGTTTCAAAACGTCCCAAACTAATTTTCTATCAGCATCTAATTCGTCTGCAATTCCTCTGGTGCTTCGTGTAGGGTCTTCTTCGACGCACTGAAGAATATTGTCTTCCATTTCTGGATTTCTCACATTTCTTCCTCGACCACGATCTGTTCCTATTAATAGAAAGCTACCGGTTTCTCTTACTCTTTGTTCCAATCTTCTAAATACATTTTTATTCGGATGTCTTCTCCCAACATATCTCTGTTCATATAGCCTGGAAGCTGCTGTAGCATTATTTCTACATTCGCCCAATATTAAAAACATATCAGCATATTCATTGTTACTATACATTTTACAACTTTTTTTGACAAATTCGTGTGACCAGTCAGATCAGTTTGACACTGACAATTGTACCAATTTGTAATTAAGCTATTACGTTGAAATGTTTATTTATGTGCAAAATTCAAATATTTAACATGTAAAATAGCACGTTTAACAATACCATTTTTAAGTAGGATGGACAAGGCTAAATATCTTTGCATTTCTACATAATTTACGTGTCATACCAAAGCATAAATATGGGAGTATTGCAAATTAAAAGAGTAAAAAATTGAAAGTTTAACTTTCCATAACTTCGAGCTAAAGCAACAAAGAATTTTTTAATTATTTTTCCCTTGTTCTCTAAGAGTTCCTCAACATCGCACCATTGCGTTGGTCCGCGAATTTTCCAGCACCCTGTATAAATAACTTTAATTAAACATACATATATTTGTTTTGCAAACTGTGTACGACAGGATTTTCCAACAAATGATTTTGAAACTATTATAATGAACTGGTTTCGATATTCTAAATTATAAGAGAAAGATTAAAAAAGCAGGTTTAAGTCCATTTCAAGGAATAACTGTTTTAATATACCCATGTATGTTGTTTTATGAAAATTTATGAGTAAAATTTTATTTTTATACATATTTATAGAATATTTCAAAAATATAATGTAATTTTTATATAACAATGTCTTTTTTTGAAAATCCACCCTTCTTTGAATTTAAGTATCGCTTTTATTGAAATATGCAGTTTTATCAACGTTTATAAATTATTAATTTTAAGCGTTTCTATGATATTTATTTAAAATATTTAACAAATGTTTAATTTTAAGCGTTTCTATGATATTTATTTATAGTTATTTAACCAACGAGTTGGTTAAAAGGGGCGATTAATAATCCAGAAATTTTAAAGCACGAGCGGAACGCAAGTGCGTTAATTTTCGAGATTATTAATCGCTTTTTAACCTACGAGTTGGTTACAATATTTTTTCGTTGATCGTGCATTTGATTAAGATTAACTAGAAACAACTATAATTTTTTCGAAATGTCACCATTAAAAAATACGAACCCGATCGATCATAATCGAAGTCGAACTAAACGAACAGGGTTGTCTATCGTTCTATAGTCAATTACTGATTAGTGATGACTTGATGTGTACATAACCTCAGTTTTAAAAATAAATTTAAAATGTATTGGCGTACCAATTATTTAAAGTGTATTTAAAATTACATGTATTTATTTTATTTATAATTTTAATTAGGTTAAAACAAATTAAATTAACTTTGTATTCACAATTGTCGTATACTTCATAGAAAATTTCGTTGGAAATGCCATCAACAGAGGGCACCTCCAAAATCATTCATTAAACAAAAATCATGCATTAATAGGGGTCATTAATGAATGATTTTGTATGCATTAAAAATACTCCTTAATAAACGATCAACGATAAAACCATATTACATATGATGACATAAATACAAAATCTTAAAAGTATTCCCTTTTCTTTTAAATTATGATTGATCTATGCGTGCTCACAATCGTCAGCTGTTCGAAGAGACCCTTAAACTATTATGCTTGTAGTTTGAAATAATTGCAAGGTACATTTCGTAAATTTAGCTAATATCATCGTAGTCTAGGTGATGCAAATTTTAAAATATAGTGAAGATTTTTATCGGTACTTTTATCCTGATTATGCGTGGTCCTACTTTAGACTCCCAATTCTCTTAGTTAATCTCGTATTTTCATGTTTTTAGCCATGAATATGACGGAAAGGTCCCATCGAAACGTCAGTTTTATTTTGTAATAAAATTAATTCGTCATTTGTCGTTTTTCACATTCCAACCAAAACCAAAAATTACTTAATAAATTAAATTTTTTTTCATAAATTGAAAAAATCAACAACCTAAAAATTTTACAGCAATTGTAAACAATATTTAGATGTATTTAAAAGTATTTGATAAAATTCTGGCTTTTATAGTTTGTGTACAAAAATATCGCATTCTTTCGTAGGAAATTCAAAATCAAATTCGTTTCTGGAAGGTATATTTATCATCATTTAAAAAGGTTTTTCTGATAAAATAGGTAATTCTTCAAATTTTAAGTCCCTGAGTATTAACGATTCCTACGAATTTACAACCCCAGTTTTAAATTTATTATAATTACCCTAATCCCTTGGGTTTTTCCTATAATTTCTTAATAAGCAGGTATAAATTAAGAGGATGGTCAGCAAATTTGAGCGCATGATTTTGAAATTCGTTTGATATTTACATTTTTGGTCATATCATACGGCTCTTTACAAAAAATGTTTGTTTAGCGATGTTTTGCAAAATCCTAAAGAACTTGTTGAAATAATATTTTTTTCCAATGCTAGCTATAAGTTAAGTTATAATGGAGAGTGTGTAGTTTTTAAACTTTTTACAGCGCTCCCAAAATTAAGCAAAGTTTTAAGAAATTTTTGGAGCGGTGTTTTATATATTTAAAAAAAAATTAAAAATATTTGGTAAAAATCAGGGTTTTAGTTTTTCTAAAAAAATTAACATCGATTGCGAGAAAATCTGGACCCGATGACTCACTACAGTAATAAATTTTGGAAAGATTTTTCTCATAAAAATTACAGTAGTCGATTAGTTTCTTAGTATTTGAACATTTGAAGACAATTTTGGGTTAATAGCTTGAAAAATGTATAAAACTACCTTTTACGTTCACCCCTACTTATGTAGTAAGTCTAGCCTTTTGACCAATTCAATCAGGATTACACTACCCCCACCCCCTAATTCTACCACCATCCAAGTGTTTGATGAATTGTTAGTTGCGAAGTGAATTTCTTGCAAACGAGACGTGCTGGTGAAAATATTCCAAATTTATTTGAAAATTCTCGAGTTGCAAATCAGGTATGTACAATTATTTATTTTCATTATTAAAAGTAGTTTTAATGCCCATGCTTCGATTTGCTTTGCTAACATTTTAAGATAAATGGACAAATTTAAACTTGTGTCAAGTTATTAATAGATTTCATTCATAGATGTAGTTTAAAAACGAAAATAATACTAATTTAGGTTTTTATTATTTTGATTAAAATACATTTGAAGGTGTTCATAATAACATATATTTCAATTCTGAAAAATAAAAAATCGGTCAACTATCCAAAAAAAATTGATTTTCGCCAATTTTACCTTAGATTTTTTAGGGATGATTGTAGTTAAGGGTAAAGTAATTTTTTTTGTTTATATTTTGGATACATTTTAAAAAATAATTAATGGATGAAATCTATTGCTAACTTGACACAAGTAAAGTCTAAATTCGATTTTTGCTCGAAAAATTTTTTAACCAGAGCTTTTTAATACATACCTACTTGATTGATTTTTTTAGATAAACTCAATATGGCCAAGAAATACATGAACAACGACATCACGTTAATTGTATCTGGCGAAAAATTTATGGCGAATAAAACAATAATTTCAGAAAAAAGTGATTATTTCAAAGCCATATTTTCCAGCGAAATGGTGGAATCGAAAACTAACCCAGTTGTAATTAAGGGAATTTCCTCGAAAGGATTT
This sequence comes from Stenus bimaculatus, assembly GCA_963971135.1. NCBI lineage: Eukaryota > Metazoa > Arthropoda > Insecta > Coleoptera > Staphylinidae > Stenus > Stenus bimaculatus. The sequence goes on along the minus strand of OZ020183.1, from coordinate 31,120,996 downwards.
GGGGATATTTTGAGGTTCATGCACGATTTGGTACTTGAAATTTGTATGGAAAACGTCTTGGACATCCTCGCCATCGCCGCTTACATCCAAATAAATGACGCGATTAAACTTTGTGAGGAGTTTTTGATGTTGAATGTTGATGCGAAAAATTGTAGTACTGTTGCGAATATCGCCGAGCGCTACTCGTTTGTTGGTCTTAAGGAACATGTCCTTAATTTTATTGATGAAAACTTTTGGGACATTTCTCAAACCGAGTTTTTTTATAACATGCCTCCAGAGCAAATTCATCATGCCGTTAAAGCTGATAAAGTAGTTTACTTTTCCGAGTTGGATTTATTGGAGGCTGTTTTACAATGGGGACTTAAGCCCAGCAATCTTACGTGAGTATTTTTTTCTAAAAAAAAGTATCAAAAAAATTAGAGGTGCGGGAAAAGTCTTGAATAATGGCTATAACTTTTTTATATTACTTTGATCAAAAAATGTTTCATAAAAATGTTGTAAGGTTTAAAAATTTACATCTCTCTGTGACTGAGATAAGACTATCAGATTTGAAATATTAAATGGAATAGTCCACCATTTTTTTAATAATTTGATTCTATACACAATTTTCTGAACGCCCCATAAGCCATGAGTCATATTTTTCCTTCACTTAAAAAAAAATGTTTTAAGTAAAGTTTGTTTTATCTTTTATAATATGTTGTAGTGTCATTTCGTCATGTCATTTCGTCATGTCATTTATATGTTGTAGGAGTTGTTTATGAATTGTTTGTTTTCAATCAATCATAAAATAGATAAAATAACTTTTAAAAAATAAAAAACTTGAAAAAAAATGAGGGAAAACAAACGACAGCTTAAAACGATCTCCTTCTTTATTTTTCTACAATTTGCCAACGTTTCGACGGCTGTTCCCGTCTTTTTCAAGGCTTATGTAAAGTTGCTCCCAGCTGGAAGTAGGACAAAGAATACGTGATCGTGATTACTATTGTCCTACTTCCAGCTGGGAGCAACTGTACGTCTCACAATAGCGTCAAAGGGTCAAGTAGATACCATAATTTAAAATAGGAAGATAATAAAAAAATATTGGAAAGCTATAAAAAACATTTACGGATCGGAGCAGAATTTTTGGTTATGTTGAGAAAAAACACGTCCATTTTCTTTAACACCAAGTGACAGACTACCTGGTCTGTTATTTTAAGCTGTTGTTTATTTTCCCTCATAGTAATCCATACGATCGTTAACAAATTAGTTGAAAAAATGTCACTTTTTACGTGCTGTTGGAATCAGAAAATTAATAAGATTCAAATTATTAAAATAAAAGGTGGACAGTTCTATTCAAGATTTGAAACTTGATAGTTACGTGATGTAGAAAAACAAAAGCAAGGTCACAGATATATATCAATTCTTTATTCAAACCTATATTTAAAACGTTATAGCCATTATACATGACTTTTCCCGCACCATGTATTTTTTCTTCCTAGAGCCCAATGCCTAATAATTTTCTAAAGAAATCATTCCCCAAATCATTGAACTTGATTGAGCTACTAAAATTTATAATATTTGTATTTTATACGTTTCAGAATTGAGGAGAAATTAAAACACGTGGAAGTTATGTTGGGTCATGTGCGATTTTATGAAATTTCCAAAAAGGAATTGAAAGAAAGGCTGAAAATGATATTTTCAGAAAATAGTTCAATTCATCTAATTCATGAAAAAATTACGCAACTGTCGATGCTTCCATACAATTCATTAAGGACGAAATTCAGTACTCGCGGTCTAAAAAAGGCGATATTAAGAGTTGGAAAATATTCTAGAAAAGTTGTGTTTAATTTTATTAACGACACTAAGTGGATCAAATTAGCCGAAATCCCTAACCCTATAACTGTTGCTGAATTATACCCGGAGTATACAAGTATAGTACTCAACAATGAGTTGTATATGATTGTATGTTGTGGAGATAATAGTGATTATTCATTTGTTTCGAAATTCTCACATAAAACCAATAATTGGGAAACAATTGATCGTATAAATGTCCAGGGAAAGCGGCATTTTAGTGTATGTGAAGTTGTCGATAAAATCTATGTGGTGGGAGGAGCAATTAGACATGACCGGGAATCATCGAATTTTTTGGAATTTTGTAAATTAACTAACACCGCGGAAAGTTACGACCCAATGATGAAAACCTGGGAGTATATTGCAAGCCTACCACAACCCCGCCGTTGTCATGCTTCTGTAAATTTTGCGAACATTCTATATATTTCAGGTGGTGAAATCAGTGGCCCTTCTTCCCTCCGTTCCACCTCAGTTATGAAATACAACCCATTAACCAACACTTGGTTATCGTGTGCCCCACTTTTATCACCACGTACCCAGCACATTATGATCACCTATGGAGATAAAATATATGTCTGCGGAGGTTTTGGGGCAGGTGGGAACATTGAGGAGTATGATGTAGCTAATGATTCATGGAGGTGTATTACTACTGTTCCAGGTCCATATCGTTTTATCCGAGAAGCCATTTTTGTGGAATCAAAAATGTATATTTTCAGAAGTGATAATTATGATAATGAATTTTACGAAATTGATTGTTATGATGTTGAAACAAATGAATGGTCTAAAGAGTTAAAGGAGAACAAATATTTTGAAGATACTTACGAATATCACAACATGTATCTTCCTAAATCACTCGCCGATGATTGATGATTTTTCTTAATTTTTCACATTTTCTTTAGTATATCTTGTAATTGTATATTTTCTTAGTATTTTATGTTCTAAGCGGGATACTAATTTTCTTTTATTTTAATAATTTATGGAACAGATTAAGTAACAATAGTAATTTTGGAACTTTTAAATAAATTTTTTTAAAAGCTAACATTTCTTTAATTTCCCGCACAGTTAAAACGAGAGAACTTCCATTTCTCGACACCGCTATAGTTTGTCCAAATCTCGAATGTGGATTGTAGGCGAAATAATATTGGGGTGAATCAAGAAGCCAGCGCCTATTTTCCGGCTTTTATGGGCGTGATTTATTCACTGCAGGCTTGCTACAGGAATGCAGGATTAACATAAGACTAAACCTGTCTCGTTCCAACTACAGCATTTGTGTTAGATGCAGGGAACATTCCGAATAGGGTATTTGCGGTTTTGCGGTGTTCCGAATTGAAAACGGTTCCATGAAAAAAGCGCACAGAAAAAAGCGCACGGCCATAAATGCGCACAAGAAAAACGGCGCACACGGAAAAAAGCGCACACAGAAAAAAGCGCACACGGAAATAAACGCACACCGAAAAAGGCGCACACGGAAAAAAGCGCACACGGAAATAAGCGCACACAGAAAAAACGCACATTTCACATGGAATAATTATTATAAAATTTATGCTGGTATATATAAACATTTTTTCACGATTTATGTTAAAACGAATCATTTTAATTTAATAAAAATTATATAATACTGTAATTTGAACTACACTATTGTGCCGTAATAGCATTATGCATAACGTAATAATGCTATTATTGTATATTGTAGGTATGGGTGTTTATAGACAATTTAAAGATTATCGGAATAAATAAATTTGATTTAAAATCAAAATTAGTCAAAATGAACATAGCAATGAAATAATATAAATAAATAGTAGTAGTAATTTTTTAGGGATAATATACATACAGGGTGATGATAAAGTTCGGAACAAAATTCTTAATGCCGTATTTAATTTTTTTGAGAAAATCGCTCGTACAGGTCAATTTTAGTTTTTTAAATGCCATCTCTCTAACAAGGCATGGGAAATTTTCTGTGTTTAAGTAGACTTTACCTAATTAGGGAAAATTGACGTAATGTTGCCCTAAATAAGGACTTTAAAGGCATTTAATTGGGCATAAGTTAAGGCATATTTACCTTGTGGATATTTTTACTAATATATAGGGCGAATAAAAGGTAAAATTTACCATTATTTGCCCTAATTTATTACTTATTGGTCATATTTCTTCAAAGTTGAAAATAGGAAAATTCGCAAGTAAAATTTACCTTAGTATTTTTACGCCATTAAAGTAAAAATGTGCTGTAGGTCAAATTTACAGTAAAACTGTAATTTGACTTTTCAATGACTATTAGGGAAAAAATACTTCATAGTAAAATATTGTAGTAAATTTGGTTACGTTTCCTTTAATAGTAAAATTTCCTTATTAGTCGATATAGTCCTTGGGCCCGTAACCCTTTTAATTTCCATTTGGTTGTTCTTGTAATAAAGTATACAACACACTGAATTGGTTGTCCGACAAAAAAACTGCGCCATTAAAAAAAATAAAAAAAAAATTAAATAAAAGTATTGAAAAGAAAATACGATTTTAAATTAAAACCCTTGGAACAATATTCAACTTTTTACAGGGCCGGCTCGAGGTTGGTTGGCGCCCTTAGCAAAATTTCTTAAGAGCGCCCTTTCCACTGAAATATTTTATTAATAAAAGGGAAAAAATTGCAACAAAACTATGATTTATTAAAATATAAAATACAACTAAATATGAGCTTTTCGTGCTTTTACAATAGCAAATTTATCAATTACATCACTTAAATCAATTTCATTTAAAAGTTTGCGCTCAATTGACATCGTTGATAATCCATCCAATCTTTGTTGTGTCATCGATGTTCTTAAATAAGCTTTTATTAACTTTAACTTTGAAAAACTTGGTTCAGCACTAGCTACTGAAACCAGTAATGTTAATAAAATACGTAATGCAATAAACAAATTTATTTTTGCAGATAAATTCCAAAATTTTTTCTGGCAATTCTTCGTATTGATACAAATTTTGTATATATCTTATTTCTTGAAATAAATCTAATCCACTTATGTCTTTCTCTTCATTATCGGTTAACAGAATTTTCAAACCCATACAATTTTTCATAAGAACTGTGTCATCCCATTCTTTAGATTTTTTAATCATATACAAAATATTAAAATTGTCAGTATGTTTGAAAGATAATTCAAATCGATCATTTAACGCATTTATAGCAGTGTCTAGAATATTATAAAAAAAATGAATCCTAAAATTGTCTTTTTCAATAGATCCTATTTCGTCATTGCCTTCATATTCAAAAAGGTTTCTTTTTTTGCGAATTCGATTTTTTTCTAAATTAGTTGCAATTTGTTTTGCTTCCAACAAAATAGTTTCAAATTTCTCTTCACTTCTATAATTTTCAAGAAAACAAATTGAACTGTTTATATGGATATTGCATTTACTAAATCTAAATTTATGTTCTGAAGAGTTATACTTGTAATATTAATGTTTTTTAAAATATCATATCATATTATTATTGAAGACCCTTTGCATCAGACTTATTTTTTGCAATATTAGTTGCAGTGGTAATTGGTTCTTGTGTGTTCAAAAAACTTTTCAATGCTTCCATTACTTCTTCAAGCTGATATCTTACTGATTTTAAAGCTTTTAAATGACTAGCCCATCTGGTATCACTAAGACCTTTATGTAGATGCAGAAAAAAACGTGTAAAGGCGCTGTACATTATCAAAAAAGGACACAGCTTCAGTACAACAATTTGCTGCATCATTTACTATAAGATTTAGAGAGTGAGCTGAGCATGGTCCAAAAAATGCTCTCGGATATGTGGTCAGTATTCGGCTTTGAACTCCATTATGCTTTCCACGCATATTTTCGCCGTTGTCATGTCCTTGTCCTCTTAAATCATTTAAAGATACCTCATTTTTATTCAAAATTTCATATATTTTCTCCGTCATTCCTTTGCCAGTACTGTTGTTAATCTCAATAAATCCTAAAAAATATTCTGAGATTTCCAAAAAATCTCTATTTTCATTTGCGGAGGGAAGTATTTTAACAAAGCGGACAATTAAAGACATTTGTTCAATGTTTGAAAGATCTGGTGTACAATGTACAATCAACAATTATAGAATAATACTTAGCTTATTCTTTTAATTTCTTGACTATACTTTCCTTAATTATATCGTTGAAAAGAAATATAATTTCATTTTGGATATTCTTCCCCAAATAATGGTAATTAACATCTTTGTACCACATCAATGTACCACATCGAGAGATTTAGAGTATTCTAACCAGTCTCGAAGATATTTTTCACCGTTAGGAAGTATTCGAAAATAATTCGTTGACAAAAATTTTCTATTGGTGTTTACGTCCTTCGGAAATTTGTGATTTATTAATTGCACAGGTCCGATTCTAGCCAACATGTCCATTATGGACTTTCTATTTTTTGGCTGTGGCCATTTCCCAACACCTTCATAATCTTTCAATAATTGTACCGAAATTTCTTTCTGTGCTTCTTCAATTTTTCCTTCATTTTCAGAATTATTTTCATTTTGAGAACTTTCTGAAATAACCTCAGTTTCACAAACTTCCTTTTCAATATTTTCGATCATATCGTCGTTTTGATCAAGGGCGAATGTACTTATGTGAAGTTAGCAATAGATTCCAGCAATAGATAATTTTTGGTAAAATATCCAAAAATAAAAATAAAAAAACAGTTCCCATGGTATATTTTTAATATTACTAAGAGGGTAAAGCAAAACCAACCCTTAATCAGCTCCTACCCCTAAATTTTGGGGGTAAAATTGAAAAAAAATATATTTTTTTGCGAAGTTCACTTTTTTTTTAAGTTTTTATTTTTCAGAACTAAACTTAACAGTATTATCAACAAAATGTGCGAAAATTAAAATGATACTATTTTTTGTTTTCTATTTATGGCGCCTCAAAGTTAGCTCGTATAGCGCCTACTAATGCTAATTCGCGCAGTTAGCAAAATCTTCACAAAATATGCAGTTCACCTTTTATTTTAATTTTTTTTACAAATATGCATTCCCAATAATATTCTTAACAAATTTTGAGAAAATAAAGTTGATACTATTTTTCGTTTTTAAAATACAACCCTTCAAAGTTGATAAATTTGTCTTTTCCGTGAGTGCGCTACCAGAAAGACTTACATAAAATGTGGAGTTCACCTTTTATTTTTAATTTTATTTCATATGAGCATTCCTAATAATTTTCTAAACAAATTTTAAAAAAATAAAATTGATACTATTTTTCGTTTTTAAAATACAACCCTTCAAAGTTGATAAATTTGTCTTTTCCGTGAGTGCGTTACCAGAAAAACTTACATAAAATTTGAAGTTCACCTTTTATTTTTAATTTTATTTCATATAAGCATTCCTAATAATATTTTAAACAAATTTAAAAAAAATAAAATTGATACTATTTTTTGTTTTTAAATTACAACCCTTCAAAGTTGATAAATTTGTCTTTTCCGTGAGTGCGCTACCAGAAAAACTTACATAAAATGTGGAGTTCACCTTTTATTTTTAATTTTATTTCATATGAGCATTCCTAATAATTTTCTAAACAAATTTAAAAAAAATAAAATTGATACTATTTTTCGTTTTTAAAATACAACCCTTCAAAGTTGATAAATTTGTCTTTTCCGTGAGTGCGTTACCAGAAAAACTTACATAAAATTTGAAGTTCACCTTTTATTTATAATTTTATTTCATATAAGCATTCCTAATAATATTCTAAACAAATTTAAAAAAAATAAAATTGATACTATTTTTTGATTTTAAAATACAACCCTTCAAAGTTGATAAATTTGTCTTTTCCGTGAGTGCGCTACCAGAAAAACTTACATAAAATGTGAAGTTCACCTTTTATATTTAATTTTATTTCATATAAGCATTCCTAATAATATTCTAAACAAATTTAAAAAAAATAAAATTGATACTATTTTTTGTTTTTAAATTACAAACCTTCAAAGTTGATAAATTTGTCTTTTCCATGAATGCGCCACCAGAAAAACTTACATAAAATGTGGAGTTCACCTTTTATTTTTAATTTTATTTTATATAAGCATTCCTAATAATATTCTAAACAAATTTAAAAAAAAATAAAATTAATACTTACGCGTTAAAGTTGATAATTTCATCAAGTCGAAGTTCTTCTTGTAGCATTTATTGTCATTTTTATAGATACACACTTTGTTGATGTAAAGTAAAAATGACACCAATAAGAATGTTTAAGAGTAAAAGTTATAAAGTTTTGCATAAATCACAAATATAGTTTTTAGTTAGCGATATATTAGCACAAATGATGTGGTCGTTTCGATGACATTTTACACATGTTAGCTTGTCCTCAAACTCCTCAGTCTGTTGCCCACAGTATACGCAGGAACTAGGTTTAATTTCCGATTTTGAAGTAATTTGGTGTTTTAAGTAAATTCTGTATAATACAGGATCAAAGCCGATATCCATAGAATTATTACTTATTAAATTTTCCACATAATATAATACATATACTCCACAGTTCCACTCATCTGATTGAGATTGTACAGGATAATATGAAGATTCTTCAAGAGTATAGTTAACGTCACAATACTTTTCATGATTTTTTAGTTTCATTGAAATTTTTCGAAAATAAGACTCAGATTTTCGTTTACTTGGAAACTTAGGGTCATAATATTGTATTACATTTCTTTCCAAGTCTATATATAACAGAGTAAAATGATTTGATTCTAATATTGGAAGAAATAGTTTTTTTGTTGTAAGAGGGATCGATAACTTTGAATGTTTACTTCTAAATAAATTTTGTACTTGATAAACAAACAGAAATGTAACATCGTTAAAACTGTGGCTCATAAGGTTAAGACAATAATCAACTGTAAAGTTATCAAGCCACATTTCCAAAGCATTTTTAGCAATATTAAGAGTTTTAAAACTTGAATAGTATAATCCTTCAGAAGCAAATCTTGATACCAAATAATCACGTTTACTACAAAGCTGTTTAATTTCAGGAATAGAAACCATTGAATAATATTTTAAATTATGGCTGTCATCTTGAAAAATTTTGAGGTCTTTATCGTCACTTAGTTCTATTTCCATCTTATTCTGCTTCGAATTCTTTTCCTTTCTTTTCCTTTCTTTTTTGTTTTTCTTGATTTTTAAGTTTTGTAATAAACCGCTGCTTGAAATAGGTATGTTTATTTTTTATTCGTTTACACCACCTTTCTTCTGGAATTGTAGTTTTTTTGGAGGCACATCTTTTAGTTTCCAAATTAAATTTGTGTTCTTTATATTGTGATATGTTGTAGTCTCTAATTTTTCTGATAAATCTGGAACACTTTAAGTGCAAATGTTTTTCCAAAATGTTGTTTTTCACAATTCCGAACCACCTTTCTACGACGGCGTTACTAGATCTACATTCCGAAAATAAACTTGTCCATAGTGGTAAGTATGGTATGTAGTGTCTAACAAAATACTGTAAGAAGTCTTCACTGTAGAAAACATTTTCTATATTCCCAATTTTTGAGCTTGCTTTATATTTTGAATTCGTCAAAACTTCATCAAAATATATAAAAAAACTTATTGCGTTTATAAAAAGCATCTTTTGTTTTCTTCGGGTTTATATTAAGTAATTGGTCTTCTGTTTCTAACTCGTCAGGAATATAAGACGAAACTCCAGGACCCGAAACTATCAAACTACTTTTGGCACTTAAGACTTCATGATCTTCATATTTATGTGATAATAATACAAATAAATTAAATATTATTTCTTTGATATTTGCGAAGTTAGTTTGGTCGATAAGTGACGCCATTATTTCTTTTAATATTGTTTGAACATATTTTTCTTTAAAATAATTATTAACATCTCTTGCTAATAATTTCATCAAATGAGCACAACATATTCTTAATTTAATGATTGAATTTAAATCAATCGTAGAATCAATAGTTTTATCAAAAAACATGTTGCAATAATCCAGTAGTGATCTACAATTCCATGCCTCTGAAACAGCATTTAGTAAAGCCATACTAAAATCAGTAGTAACGTCATTAAAAATAGGCCATTTAAGTAAGTTTTTAATGCAAAAATATTTAAATTCTAATAACCACGCAGAAATACTTCCAACGTCATGTTTAACGGAAACCATTTCCAAAACTGGAATTATTTTGTTCCTTGTAGTTTGTACCACCCCAGCATAATACAGCACCCGCTTACATTTTTTAAATGGCTTGCGAACAACTGATCCTGTAGCATCTATATAAATACTTGGCAAATTTGGAGTACTTATCACATATTTCTTGATAAACTCTATCTGTTCTCTACTAAATATATACACTGCAAGAGGCTCACAAACTTTAAAAATGTAGTTACCGTTTTCTCTGGCCATCAGCACCATATCGTAAACATCATCCACTGACCTATCCATAATAGCACGAGTCTCGCTTTTAATTTTGCGATAAACGCTTGAAGACTTGGCTTTTCGGAGATTTTTTGTGTGGGAAATATTTTTTATACAAGATTTTACATCTTCCTTCCTGATATGAACAACCTCCGAATGTTCTAAACGTTTTCCTAAAATAATCCTTTCTATTCCCCTTACTTGTCTAGTTAATTGTTTTTCGTGACGAAAATTTGGTGTGTTACTATATAGAAATCCCTGAAGTCCTTTGGCATTTATAAAACATTTAAGTTTAAAAAGTTTACATTCAAGATAACTACAGTATCCGTAAATAATAATAGATTTTTTCAAATAATTGATGTTTTTGAAATTAAAAATACACGTTTCACTAATTTCATCTATTTTTTCTCTTAAAAAATAATTGTAATAATCTTTTTTGAATTTTTTAAGTTTAAAATTATAAATTTGTTCCAATTGTTCAATACAAACATGGAAATTTCCTTCGGAGTGATTACAATCTTTAAATGAAATTGGATTAGAATTTAAATCTGATGGGTAAACGTTTGTAGAGCTGAATGGTAAAATTAAGTTTGATTCAATGGCATTTTGTTTATATGTTGTCAAAAAATGTGGATTAATATCATTTAAGTTATTTTCTGTTACATCTAAAGTGATTTCATTGATTGTATCGCTCACTGATATTGACATTTCAGGATTTTTCTTGTCATTTTCGGGTTGTTCATAATTTTCTTCAATATCCATTATTGACGTTTGAAAAGATGTGTAATCATTTTCGGGCTGTTTACAATTTTTGTCAATATCAATAATTTTTGATGTATCAATTTCGCCAGTATCAATTGATACCGCATCAAATATTTTTGAATCAAAAGACTTATTTAATGATAAGTCTTCAACATTAATATTATGTGACAAGATTTCGCCAGAAATTGAAACATTGTTTTCCTCGTTAATAGGTGTCGAGATCGTAGCAGCTTGTGTACAGATTCTGTTTAAATTTCTGCTATTAATCAATTTAAATAATTCCATAGTTCGAGTTTTTATTATAGTAATCAAACGTAACCTGTTCAAATTGTTGTCCTCGCCCAGTAAAAGGATTGCCGCAGTTTTAATAATGTCATCGCAACTTCGTAAACGACGAATTTTACTCTTGTTTACACAAATTGAACTTAAGTAATTAGCTAATTCCACAAAAATATGTTCAGACTCCATTATGTACTCAAAATTTGTTTATAGTATCCGCCACACTTTAAAAGTTTTCATGGACTTAAAAACACCCTGCACTCGATTTTTTGCGTATTTAGAAACAAAATTCACGTCGTTTAACAGACACGTGCATTCAAGCCGAACACGAAATTTTTAGAGCTCAGCTACTAAATCTATGCGCATGAATTCAAAATTCAACTGATGCAGCGTTTTTTAGAAACGCACTTTCGCACCTGTTAAATTTAAAAACGAAAAATAGTATCAATTTTGTTTTTTTTAAATTTGTTTAAAATATTATTAGAAATGCTTATATGAAATAAAATTAAAAATAAAAGGCGAACTCCACATTTTATGTAAGTTTTTCTGGTAGCGCACTCACGGAAAAGACAAAGTTATCAACTTTGAAGGGTTGTATTTTAAAAACGAAAAATAGTATCAATTTTATTTTTTTAAAATTTGTTTAGAAAATTATTAGGAATGCTCATATGAAATAAAATTAAAAATAAAAGGTGAACTCCACATTTTATGTAAGTTTTTCTGGTAGCGCACTCACGGAAAAGACAAAGTTATCAACTTTGAAGGGTTGTATTTTAAAAACGAAAAATAGTATCAATTTTATTTTTTTTAAATTTGTTTAGAAAATTATTAGGAATGCTCATATGAAATAAAATTAAAAATAAAAGGTGAACTTCAAATTTTATGTAAGTTTTTCTGGTAACGCACTCACGGAAAAGACAAATTTATCAACTTTGAAGGGTTGTATTTTAAAAACGAAAAATAGTATCAATTTTATTTTTTTTAAATTTGTTTAGAAAATTATTAGGAATGCTCATATGAAATAAAATTAAAAATAAAAGGTGAACTCCACATTTTATGTAAGTTTTTCTGGTAGCGCACTCACGGAAAAGACAAATTTATCAACTATGAAGGGTTGTAATTTAAAAACAAAAAATAGTATCAATTTTATTTTTTTTAAATTTGTTTAGAATATTATTGGGAATGCTTATATGAAATAAAATTAAAAATAAAAGGTGAACTTCAAATTTTATGTAAGTTTTTCTGGTAACGCACTCACGGAAAAGACAAATTTATCAACTTTGAAGGGTTGTATTTTAAAAACGAAAAATAGTATCAATTTTATTTTTTTAAAATTTGTTTAGAAAATTATTAGGAATGCTCATATGAAATAAAATTAAAAATAAAAGGTGAACTCCACATTTTATGTAAGTTTTTCTGGTAGCGCACTCACGGAAAAGACAAATTTATCAACTTTGAAGGGTTGTAATTTAAAAACAAAAAATAGTATCAATTTTATTTTTTTTAAATTTGTTTAGAATATTATTAGGAATGCTTATATGAAATAAAATTAAAAATAAAAGGTGAACTTCAAATTTTATGTAAGTTTTTCTGGTAACGCACTCACGGAAAAGACAAATTTATCAACTTTGAAGGGTTGTATTTTAAAAACGAAAAATAGTATCAATTTTATTTTTTTAAAATTTGTTTAGAAAATTATTAGGAATGCTCATATGAAATAAAATTAAAAATAAAAGGTGAACTCCACATTTTATGTAAGTTTTTCTGGTAGCGCACTCACGGAAAAGACAAATTTATCAACTATGAAGGGTTGTAATTTAAAAACAAAAAATAGTATCAATTTTATTTTTTTTAAATTTGTTTAGAATATTATTGGGAATGCTTATATGAAATAAAATTAAAAATAAAAGGTGAACTTCAAATTTTATGTAAGTTTTTCTGGTAACGCACTCACGGAAAAGACAAATTTATCAACTTTGAAGGGTTGTATTTTAAAAACGAAAAATAGTATCAATTTAATTTTTTTAAAATTTGTTTAGAAAATTATTAGGAATGCTCATATGAAATAAAATTAAAAATAAAAGGTGAACTCCACATTTTATGTAAGTCTTTCTGGTAGCGCACTCACGGAAAAGACAAATTTATCAACTTTGAAGGGTTGTATTTTAAAAACGAAAAATAGTATCAATTTTATTTTTTTAAAATTTGTTTAGAATATTATTAGGAATGCTTATATGAATTAAAATTAAATATAAAAGGTGAACTTCACATTTTATGTAAGTTTTTCTGGTAGCGCACTCACGGAAAAGACAAATTTATCAACTTTGAAGGGTTGTATTTTAAAAACAAAAAATAGTATCAATTTTTTTTTTTTTAAATTTGTTTAGAATATTATTGGGAATGCTTATATGAAATAAAATTAAAAATAAAAGGTGAACTTCAAATTTTATGAAAGTTTTTCTGGTAACGCACTCACGGAAAAGACAAATTTATCAACTTTGAAGGGTTGTATTTTAAAAACGAAAAATAGTATCAATTTTATTTTTTTAAAATTTGTTTAGAAAATTATTAGGAATGCTCATATGAAATAAAATTAAAAATAAAAGGTGAACTTCAAATTTTATGTAAGTTTTTCTGGTAACGCACTCACGGAAAAGACAAATTTATCAACTTTGAAGGGTTGTATTTTAAAAACGAAAAATAGTATCAATTATATTTTTTTTAAATTTGTTTAGAATATTATTAGGAATGCTTATATGAAATAAAATTAAATATAAAAGGTGAACTTCACATTTTATGTAAGTTTTTCTGGTAGCGCACTCACGGAAAAGACAAATTTATCAACTTTGAAGGGTTGTATTTTAAAAACAAAAAATAGTATCAATTTTATTTTTTTTAAATTTGTTTAGAATATTATTAGGAATGCTTATATGAAATAAAATTAAAAATAAAAGGTGAACTTCAAATTTTATGTAAGTTTTTCTGGTAACGCACTCACGGAAAAGACAAATTTATCAACTTTGAAGGGTTGTATTTTAAAAACGAAAAATAGTATCAATTTTATTTTTTTGAAATTTGTTTAGAAAATTATTAGGAGTGCTCATATGAAATAAAATTAAAAATAAAAGGTGAACTCCACATTTTATGTAAGTTTTTCTGGTAGCGCACTCACGGAAAAGACAAATTTATCAACTTTGAAGGGTTGTATTTTAAAAACGAAAAATAGTATCAATTATATTTTTTTTAAATTTGTTTAGAATATTATTAGGAATGCTTATATGAAATAAAATTAAATATAAAAGGTGAACTTCACATTTTATGTAAGTTTTTCTGGTAGCGCACTCACGGAAAAGACAAATTTATCAACTTTGAAGGGTTGTATTTTAAAAACGAAAAATAGTATCAATTTTATTTTTTTAAAATTTGTTTAGAAAATTATTAGGAATGCTCATATGAAATAAAATTAAAAATAAAAGGTGAACTTCAAATTTTATGTAAGTTTTTCTGGTAACGCACTCACGGAAAAGACAAATTTATCAACTTTGAAGGGTTGTATTTTAAAAACGAAAAATAGTATCAATTATATTTTTTTTAAATTTGTTTAGAATATTATTAGGAATGCTTATATGAAATAAAATTAAATATAAAAGGTGAACTTCACATTTTATGTAAGTTTTTCTGGTAGCGCACTCACGGAAAAGACAAATTTATCAACTATGAAGGGTTGTAATTTAAAAACAAAAAATAGTATCAATTTTATTTTTTTTAAATTTGTTTAGAATATTATTGGGAATGCTTATATGAAATAAAATTAAAAATAAAAGGTGAACTTCAAATTTTATGTAAGTTTTTCTGGTAACGCACTCACGGAAAAGACAAATTTATCAACTTTGAAGGGTTGTATTTTAAAAACGAAAAATAGTATCAATTTTATTTTTTTAAAATTTGTTTACAAAATTATTAGGAATGCTCATATGAAATAAAATTAAAAATAAAAGGTGAACTCCACATTTTATGTAAGTCTTTCTGGTAGCGCACTCACGGAAAAGACAAATTTATCAACTTTGAAGGGTTGTATTTTAAAAACGAAAAATAGTATCAATTTTATTTTTTTAAAATTTGTTTACAAAATTATTAGGAATGCTCATATGAAATAAAATTAAAAATAAAAGGTGAACTCCACATTTTATGTAAGTCTTTCTGGTAGCGCACTCACGGAAAAGACAAATTTATCAACTTTGAAGGGTTGTATTTTAAAAACGAAAAATAGTATCAATTTTATTTTTTTTAAATTTGTTTACAAAATTATTAGGAATGCTCATATGAAATAAAATTAAAAATAAAAGGTGAACTCCACATTTTATGTAAGTCTTTCTGGTAGCGCACTCACGGAAAAGACAAATTTATCAACTTTGAAGGGTTGTATTTTAAAAACGAAAAATAGTATCAATTTTATTTTGTTAAAATTTGTTTACAAAATTATTAGGAATGCTCATATGAAATAAAATTAAAAATAAAAGGTGAACTCCACATTTTATGTAAGTCTTTCTGGTAGCGCACTCACGGAAAAGACAAATTTATCAACTTTGAAGGGTTGTATTTTAAAAACGAAAAATAGTATCAATTTTATTTTTTTTAAATTTGTTTACAAAATTATTAGGAATGCTCATATGAAATAAAATTAAAAATAAAAGGTGAACTCCACATTTTATGTAAGTCTTTCTGGTAGCGCACTCACGGAAAAGACAAATTTATCAACTTTGAAGGGTTGTATTTTAAAAACGAAAAATAGTATCAATTTTATTTTTTTAAAATTTGTTTAGAATATTATTAGGAATGCTTATATGAATTAAAATTAAATATAAAAGGTGAACTTCACATTTTATGTAAGTTTTTCTGGTAGCGCACTCACGGAAAAGACAAATTTATCAACTTTGAAGGGTTGTATTTTAAAAACAAAAAATAGTATCAATTTTATTTTTTTTAAATTTGTTTAGAATATTATTGGGAATGCTTATATGAAATAAAATTAAAAATAAAAGGTGAACTTCAAATTTTATGAAAGTTTTTCTGGTAACGCACTCACGGAAAAGACAAATTTATCAACTTTGAAGGGTTGTATTTTAAAAACGAAAAATAGTATCAATTTTATTTTTGTAAAATTTGTTTAGAAAATTATTAGGAATGCTCATATGAAATAAAATTAAAAATAAAAGGTGAACTTCAAATTTTATGTAAGTTTTTCTGGTAACGCACTCACGGAAAAGACAAATTTATCAACTTTGAAGGGTTGTATTTTAAAAACGAAAAATAGTATCAATTTTATTTTTTTAAAATTTGTTTAGAAAATTATTAGGAGTGCTCATATGAAATAAAATTAAAAATAAAAGGTGAACTCCACATTTTATGTAAGTTTTTCTGGTAGCGCACTCACGGAAAAGACAAATTTATCAACTTTGAAGGGTTGTATTTTAAAAACGAAAAATAGTATCAATTATATTTTTTTTAAATTTGTTTAGAATATTATTAGGAATGCTTATATGAAATAAAATTAAATATAAAAGGTGAACTTCACATTTTATGTAAGTTTTTCTGGTAGCGCACTCACGGAAAAGACAAATTTATCAACTTTGAAGGGTTGTATTTTAAAAACGAAAAATAGTATCAATTATATTTTTTTTAAATTTGTTTAGAATATTATTAGGAATGCTTATATGAAATAAAATTAAATATAAAAGGTGAACTTCACATTTTATGTAAGTTTTTCTGGTAGCGCACTCACGGAAAAGACAAATTTATCAACTATGAAGGGTTGTAATTTAAAAACAAAAAATAGTATCAATTTTATTTTTTTTAAATTTGTTTAGAATATTATTGGGAATGCTTATATGAAATAAAATTAAAAATAAAAGGTGAACTTCAAATTTTATGTAAGTTTTTCTGGTAACGCACTCACGGAAAAGACAAATTTATCAACTTTGAAGGGTTGTATTTTAAAAACGAAAAATAGTATCAATTTTATTTTTTTAAAATTTGTTTACAAAATTATTAGGAGTGCTCATATGAAATAAAATTAAAAATAAAAGGTGAACTCCACATTTTATGTAAGTTTTTCTGGTAGCGCACTCACGGAAAAGACAAATTTATCAACTTTGAAGGGTTGTATTTTAAAAACGAAAAATAGTATCAATTATATTTTTTTTAAATTTGTTTAGAATATTATTAGGAATGCTTATATGAAATAAAATTAAATATAAAAGGTGAACTTCACATTTTATGTAAGTTTTTCTGGTAGCGCACTCACGGAAAAGACAAATTTATCAACTATGAAGGGTTGTAATTTAAAAACAAAAAATAGTATCAATTTTATTTTTTTTAAATTTGTTTAGAATATTATTGGGAATGCTTATATGAAATAAAATTAAAAATAAAAGGTGAACTTCAAATTTTATGTAAGTTTTTCTGGTAACGCACTCACGGAAAAGACAAATTTATCAACTTTGAAGGGTTGTATTTTAAAAACGAAAAATAGTATCAATTTTATTTTTTTAAAATTTGTTTAGAAAATTATTAGGAGTGCTCATATGAAATAAAATTAAAAATAAAAGGTGAACTCCACATTTTATGTAAGTTTTTCTGGTAGCGCACTCACGGAAAAGACAAATTTATCAACTTTGAAGGGTTGTATTTTAAAAACGAAAAATAGTATCAATTATATTTTTTTTAAATTTGTTTAGAATATTATTAGGAATGCTTATATGAAATAAAATTAAATATAAAAGGTGAACTTCACATTTTATGTAAGTTTTTCTGGTAGCGCACTCACTGAAAAGACAAATTTATCAACTTTGAAGGGTTGTATTTTAAAAACGAAAAATAGTATCAATTATATTTTTTTTAAATTTGTTTAGAATATTATTAGGAATGCTTATATGAAATAAAATTAAATATAAAAGGTGAACTTCACATTTTATGTAAGTTTTTCTGGTAGCGCACTCACGGAAAAGACAAATTTATCAACTATGAAGGGTTGTAATTTAAAAACAAAAAATAGTATCAATTTTATTTTTTTTAAATTTGTTTAGAATATTATTGGGAATGCTTATATGAAATAAAATTAAAAATAAAAGGTGAACTTCAAATTTTATGTAAGTTTTTCTGGTAACGCACTCACGGAAAAGACAAATTTATCAACTTTGAAGGGTTGTATTTTAAAAACGAAAAATAGTATCAATTTTATTTTTTTAAAATTTGTTTACAAAATTATTAGGAGTGCTCATATGAAATAAAATTAAAAATAAAAGGTGAACTCCACATTTTATGTAAGTTTTTCTGGTAGCGCACTCACGGAAAAGACAAATTTATCAACTTTGAAGGGTTGTATTTTAAAAACGAAAAATAGTATCAATTATATTTTTTTTAAATTTGTTTAGAATATTATTAGGAATGCTTATATGAAATAAAATTAAATATAAAAGGTGAACTTCACATTTTATGTAAGTTTTTCTGGTAGCGCACTCACGGAAAAGACAAATTTATCAACTATGAAGGGTTGTAATTTAAAAACAAAAAATAGTATCAATTTTATTTTTTTTAAATTTGTTTAGAATATTATTGGGAATGCTTATATGAAATAAAATTAAAAATAAAAGGTGAACTTCAAATTTTATGTAAGTTTTTCTGGTAACGCACTCACGGAAAAGACAAATTTATCAACTTTGAAGGGTTGTATTTTAAAAACGAAAAATAGTATCAATTTTATTTTTTTAAAATTTGTTTAGAAAATTATTAGGAGTGCTCATATGAAATAAAATTAAAAATAAAAGGTGAACTCCACATTTTATGTAAGTTTTTCTGGTAGCGCACTCACGGAAAAGACAAATTTATCAACTTTGAAGGGTTGTATTTTAAAAACGAAAAATAGTATCAATTATATTTTTTTTAAATTTGTTTAGAATATTATTAGGAATGCTTATATGAAATAAAATTAAATATAAAAGGTGAACTTCACATTTTATGTAAGTTTTTCTGGTAGCGCACTCACGGAAAAGACAAATTTATCAACTTTGAAGGGTTGTATTTTAAAAACGAAAAATAGTATCAATTATATTTTTTTTAAATTTGTTTAGAATATTATTAGGAATGCTTATATGAAATAAAATTAAATATAAAAGGTGAACTTCACATTTTATGTAAGTTTTTCTGGTAGCGCACTCACGGAAAAGACAAATTTATCAACTATGAAGGGTTGTAATTTAAAAACAAAAAATAGTATCAATTTTATTTTTTTTAAATTTGTTTAGAATATTATTGGGAATGCTTATATGAAATAAAATTAAAAATAAAAGGTGAACTTCAAATTTTATGTAAGTTTTTCTGGTAACGCACTCACGGAAAAGACAAATTTATCAACTTTGAAGGGTTGTATTTTAAAAACGAAAAATAGTATCAATTTTATTTTTTTAAAATTTGTTTACAAAATTATTAGGAGTGCTCATATGAAATAAAATTAAAAATAAAAGGTGAACTCCACATTTTATGTAAGTTTTTCTGGTAGCGCACTCACGGAAAAGACAAATTTATCAACTTTGAAGGGTTGTATTTTAAAAACGAAAAATAGTATCAATTATATTTTTTTTAAATTTGTTTAGAATATTATTAGGAATGCTTATATGAAATAAAATTAAATATAAAAGGTGAACTTCACATTTTATGTAAGTTTTTCTGGTAGCGCACTCACGGAAAAGACAAATTTATCAACTATGAAGGGTTGTAATTTAAAAACAAAAAATAGTATCAATTTTATTTTTTTTAAATTTGTTTAGAATATTATTGGGAATGCTTATATGAAATAAAATTAAAAATAAAAGGTGAACTTCAAATTTTATGTAAGTTTTTCTGGTAACGCACTCACGGAAAAGACAAATTTATCAACTTTGAAGGGTTGTATTTTAAAAACGAAAAATAGTATCAATTTTATTTTTTTAAAATTTGTTTAGAAAATTATTAGGAGTGCTCATATGAAATAAAATTAAAAATAAAAGGTGAACTCCACATTTTATGTAAGTTTTTCTGGTAGCGCACTCACGGAAAAGACAAATTTATCAACTTTGAAGGGTTGTATTTTAAAAACGAAAAATAGTATCAATTATATTTTTTTTAAATTTGTTTAGAATATTATTAGGAATGCTTATATGAAATAAAATTAAATATAAAAGGTGAACTTCACATTTTATGTAAGTTTTTCTGGTAGCGCACTCACGGAAAAGACAAATTTATCAACTTTGAAGGGTTGTATTTTAAAAACGAAAAATAGTATCAATTATATTTTTTTTAAATTTGTTTAGAATATTATTAGGAATGCTTATATGAAATAAAATTAAATATAAAAGGTGAACTTCACATTTTATGTAAGTTTTTCTGGTAGCGCACTCACGGAAAAGACAAATTTATCAACTATGAAGGGTTGTAATTTAAAAACAAAAAATAGTATCAATTTTATTTTTTTTAAATTTGTTTAGAATATTATTGGGAATGCTTATATGAAATAAAATTAAAAATAAAAGGTGAACTTCAAATTTTATGTAAGTTTTTCTGGTAACGCACTCACGGAAAAGACAAATTTATCAACTTTGAAGGGTTGTATTTTAAAAACGAAAAATAGTATCAATTTTATTTTTTTAAAATTTGTTTACAAAATTATTAGGAATGCTCATATGAAATAAAATTAAAAATAAAAGGTGAACTCCACATTTTATGTAAGTCTTTCTGGTAGCGCACTCACGGAAAAGACAAATTTATCAACTTTGAAGGGTTGTATTTTAAAAACGAAAAATAGTATCAATTTTATTTTTTTAAAATTTGTTTAGAAAATTATTAGGAGTGCTCATATGAAATAAAATTAAAAATAAAAGGTGAACTCCACATTTTATGTAAGTTTTTCTGGTAGCGCACTCACGGAAAAGACAAATTTATCAACTTTGAAGGGTTGTATTTTAAAAACGAAAAATAGTATCAATTTTATTTTTTTTAAATTTGTTTAGAATATTATTAGGAATGCTTATATGAAATAAAATTAAAAATAAAAGGTGAACTTCAAATTTTATGTAAGTTTTTCTGGTAACGCACTCACGGAAAAGACAAATTTATCAACTTTGAAGGGTTGTATTTTAAAAACGAAAAATAGTATCAATTTTATTTTTTTAAAATTTGTTTAGAATATTATTAGGAATGCTTATATGAAATAAAATTAAATATAAAAGGTGAACTTCACATTTTATGTAAGTTTTTCTGGTAGCGCACTCACGGAAAAGACAAATTTATCAACTTTGAAGGGTTGTATTTTAAAAACGAAAAATAGTATCAATTTTATTTTTTTAAAATTTGTTTAGAAAATTATTAGGAGTGCTCATATGAAATAAAATTAAAAATAAAAGGTGAACTCCACATTTTATGTAAGTTTTTCTGGTAGCGCACTCACGGAAAAGACAAATTTATCAACTTTGAAGGGTTGTATTTTAAAAACGAAAAATAGTATCAATTTTATTTTTTTTAAATTTGTTTAGAAAATTATTAGGAATGCTCATATGAAATAAAATTAAAAATAAAAGGTGAACTCCACATTTTATGTAAGTTTTTCTGGTAGCGCACTCACGGAAAAGACAAATTTATCAACTTTGAAGGGTTGTATTTTAAAAACGAAAAATAGTATCAATTTTATTTTTTTTAAATTTGTTTAGAATATTATTAGGAATGCTTATATGAAATAAAATTAAATATAAAAGGTGAACTTCACATTTTATGTAAGTTTTTCTGGTAGCGCACTCACGGAAAAGACAAATTTATCAACTTTGAAGGGTTGTATTTTAAAAACGAAAAATAGTATCAATTTTATTTTTTTTAAATTTCTTTAGAAAATTATTAGGAATGCTCATATGAAATAAAATTAAAAATAAAAGGTGAACTCCACATTTTATGTAAGTTTTTCTGGTAGCGCACTCACGGAAAAGACAAATTTATCAACTTTGAAGGGTTGTATTTTAAAAACGAAAAATAGTATCAATTTTATTTTTTTTAAATTTGTTTAGAAAATTATTAGGAATGCTCATATGAAATAAAATTAAAAATAAAAGGTGAACTCCACATTTTATGTAAGTTTTTCTGGTAGCGCACTCACGGAAAAGACAAATTTATCAACTTTGAAGGGTTGTATTTTAAAAACGAAAAATAGCATCAATTTTATTTTTTTAAAATTTGTTTAGAAAATTATTAGGAATGCTCATATGAAATAAAATTAAAAATAAAAGGTGAACTCCACATTTTATGTAAGTTTTTCTGGTAGCGCACTCACGGAAAAGACAAATTTATCAACTTTGAAGGGTTGTATTTTAAAAACGAAAAATAGTATCAATTTTATTTTTTTTAAATTTGTTTAGAATATTATTAGGAATGCTTATATGAAATAAAATTAAATATAAAAGGTGAACTTCACATTTTATGTAAGTTTTTCTGGTAGCGCACTCACGGAAAAGACAAATTTATCAACTTTGAAGGGTTGTATTTTAAAAACAAAAAATAGTATCAATTTTATTTTTTTTAAATTTGTTTAGAATATTATTAGGAATGCTTATATGAAATAAAATTAAAAATAAAAGGTGAACTTCAAATTTTATGTAAGTTTTTCTGGTAACGCACTCACGGAAAAGACAAATTTATCAACTTTGAAGGGTTGTATTTTAAAAACGAAAAATAGTATCAATTTTATTTTTTTAAAATTTGTTTAGAAAATTATTAGGAATGCTCATATGAAATAAAATTAAAAATAAAAGGTGAACTCCACATTTTATGTAAGTCTTTCTGGTAGCGCACTCACGGAAAAGACAAATTTATCAACTTTGAAGGGTTGTATTTTAAAAACGAAAAATAGTATCAACTTTATTTTCTCAAAATTTGTTAAGAATATTATTGGGAATGCATATTTGTAAAAAAAATTAAAATAAAAGGTGAACTGCATATTTTGTGAAGATTTTGCTAACTGCGCGAATTAGCATTAGTAGGCGCTATACGAGCTAACTTTGAGGCGCCATAAATAGAAAACAAAAAATAGTATCATTTTAATTTTCGCACATTTTGTTGATAATACTGTTAAGTTTAGTTCTGAAAAATAAAAACTTAAAAAAAAAGTGAACTTCGCAAAAAAATATATTTTTTTTCAATTTTACCCCCAAAATTTAGGGGCAGGAGCTGATTAAGGGTTGGTTTTGCTTTACCCTCTTAGTAATATTAAAAATATACCATGGGAACTGTTTTTTTATTTTTATTTTTGGATATTTTACCAAAAATTATCTATTGCTGGAATCTATTGCTAACTTCACATAAGTGCGAATGTTGAGTTAGTTGACCAACTTTTTGATGTTGATGGTTCGCATTCGATATCGTTTGATTTAGTTAAAAACTTCTGTAAAGCGTTCTGAAGTTTTTCTGCAACTACATCTTTTTTGGCTTTATTTTTTCTATTATTTGAACCAATCAGTTCACTGGTGCGATTTATTGCGATATAAACAAGTAGGATTGGATTCACTTTCAGGATTCAGGATTCAGTTTAATAATCCAATCCTATAAAATCATGGGATTGGACTTTGTAATCGCGATTGAATAAAAATTTGTAACGACATAAACGCAATTGACTTTAAAAAAGTTACTACTAAATTATGTTATCGAAGTTGGCGCATCTTACGGTGCTGCCTACATAACCATTAACCATGCATCTTGGTATAACCTGCTAGAAGTCTTGAGTGTTTGAGAAGTTATTTTATTAAATTTAATACTCCTAAATTAAACATAATGAGTGATATTGAGATTAAAAAAGGAAACGTCGGAATGTTTGAGGGATTTCTTTCTCTTTAGTTGGTAACAAGGATTAATCCTGGATTGAAAAATTCAATCCAGGCCAAATGAACTCTGTCGAGATAAACGCGTTTTTTGCGTGATTGACTGAATCCTGCCGTAATCCTATTTTCAATCCAATCCGGATCGAGTTACACGAGATAAACGTAGTCTATTATGTTACGAATTCGAGTCGAGTATGTATTCAATATTAATTTCCTTCGTGCGTAGACAAAATTGACTGCGAATAACATGTTTACCGCTGCCGCGATGCATTGTATAAAAAAAAAAGGCCTCATGCGCAGAAAAAAACACTATTCGTGGGCGAAATACCGACGGGCGAATTTAAATTTTGTACGATTTTTTTTTATCATGGGATGGCGCCCTTCGAGTTGTGGCGCCCTTAGCCGGAGCCTACTTTGCCTAAGCATAAACCCGGCCCTGACTTTTTATATTTACTTTTAGATATAATTAAGCAGTGCACAAATCCATTTTATACGGACTTGTCGGATGAACATTTGTACAATATCTCATCAGGGCACTCGGTTACCAATGACATATACATATGATTTTTTGTCAAGTGTAGAATAGCAGGAAAGGAACAGCGTATTAAATTTATTAACGAAAGTAATAGTGATCCAGAAAGGTTTGACAAAGCTACTGCAAAAAATAAAATCATTAATTTTGATTCAAAGAATTCTAAAAAAGTAAAAGTTAATGGTAAAGTCAAAGAAATCTCAATTCAACGAGACATCTTTGGAAGGTAGCTGTATGCTTCGTTAAAAAAACGACATTGATTTAGAAAAAGCGTTAAACTATCCATTAACCCCTGTGCCGTTTTCTTTGTGTCATAATGATGGTATTATATGCAAAACCCCAAAATCAATTATTCTGGAAGAATTAAAATCACACCAAGCTGAAAATGTTGAAACCCCAGAGCCTGATATTGCAATTTATGATGGATTTTATTTTCTGCACAAGTTGAAGAATCTTCCAAATACATTTGGAGAAATTTCGAAATATATATTTAAATTATTGGTATTAAATAGGAAATAGGTACACATTGTTTTTGATAAATATAAAAACCCAAGTATCAAAGATCATGAACATCAACTGAGAGGAGAGAATGATACTAGGTAAATTATCAGTAAAAACCATAAGTGGTGTACAGACTTCGGGAAATTATTGCGAAGTTCAAATTTCAAGGAAACGTTCATAAAATTGATTTTGATAGAAGATTTGGCAAACGATGAACTTGTCAACTTATGTAAAGGAAAAACAGTTAATGTTAATTGCGATAATTGCTACAACTGCGAAGCTATTTACTTGTCTACACCATTCCTGTTTGCTGAGAAATTCTCCTATACTAAAAATTTTCTTCAGCATTATAATCTCAGTCAATTTCAATAAAAATAAATATTCTGCTCTCCGCAGCAGTCGACTGCCAACCGTCGTGACGTCACAGCGGTTGACTACTCAGCAGTTGCAGCGACTGCTGGGAGTCGCGGCGGGCAGTTTCACCGAAATCCTACCTTTAGGTTACCGGCATTTTAATAAATAAAGTATTTAATAATAAATATAAATTATTAAAGAATTTTAACTTTATATTGTCGGACTACGAGTACGGCCCAATATTTTTGTCGGACAACTACATCAGTGATCATAAAATAAGCTACTCTACATACTTCATTTTCTGTCCACCAGGTGTTAGTCAATTTTGGGTTATACACGAAATCGCATTTTCAATGCGTCGGACAGCAAGTATGGCTTAGAAAATTTGTCCGACAAAGTTACCATCTCATTTTAAATATTTTTATTTAACAATTCTGAAAAAATCAGATTGGTGTTAATCAATTTTATAATTTCTTTATTTTAACATTTTTGGGATATCGGTCACGCTAAATGACCCAACATTTTTGTCGGACAAACTTATTTTTGCGTTTTATATTCAATTGTCTTCCTATTAAAGTAGAAAAGAAATGGGTGTTCATAAATTTAAAAATTGCACCAAATTAACAACTTTTCGGGCGCCTTGAAAGAAAACGCCGCATTTTCTAGAATTTTCCCAAATAAAAATGTGGCAGACTCGTCATAATGAAGGCACACATGAAGTTACAGCCGGGTGTTAGTCAACTTTCAAAAGGGTTACGGGCCCAAGGACTAATAGTTGGGTTATTATAGTCAATATATTTAGATTTGTGGTCAAACTTACTAGGCTGGAGGACTTAATAGGCATATTTTTTTGTAGGTGGCGGATGAAGGAAAATATAAATGATTTAGGGGACTTTTCAATTCAAAGTTAGAAGAACTTTCATATAATCATATCCACTACAACATTATAAAAAATACAAACAGGCGATACAAAAAGAAAACAAAGTACCTCCAAATTTATAATCGTAAAATTCTTCATAGAATATAAATAAAACTGGATTTAAATGAGACCATTTTCAATAATTCAAAAGACACTATACTCCATTCAGTTTTAACATAGAGTGACTGACAACAAAGTGTCACATGGAGAAACGAATTTGATTGGTCGTTGTATTTTTCAGAAGCGTATTCAGAAATTTTGGCCCGCGATTGTCAGTTTGACAGAATAGGAGAAATATTAATTCTTTAATTTTTTAAAAATGTGGAGCACCTATACCGACAATGATATTGAAAATTTAGAATGTAGTCCTTCTAAGAAAATACATCATCTCAGTGTTGAGGTAAAGCAAATGATACTTAATGTTTAATGTGAACGTTTGGAAAAATCTACGGAACTAATTGAAAATTTGATAAAAACTCTGGCCGACGAACATCTTTGGAGTTGAAAGACAAAAAACCGTGACGGCCCTAATTTTATTTTCGCTGTTTATTATTTCTTTTTGTTAACATAATATGATTATATTTGAGGGTAATAACCCTTGGTAGCTAAATACAGTCCTGTAGAGGGTGACGTTGACATAAATTTGTTGTCATTCACTCTATCTTAAAACTGAATGGAGTATAATAAGAAATTGCTACAAATTTTTAGGTTATGTTGTTATAATTTGCCCATATGACATTCGCGTGGATGACTCGAACGTTCCTGCCCAATTCGTGCCTTTAAAGTCAAATTTACTTTTTTAGGACAAAAATACTTAAAACTTAAAAGTATTATTGACTTTCAGGTAAAAAGTTCCAATTTAGGGCCAAATTACTATAAAGTCAAATTTATAGGAAATTTTTACCAAGCATCAAGGAAAAGTTACCTAATAGGCCAGAAATTCCTAAAAATTTCCCATCAGGTAAATTTTAGCAATGAAGCCATATTTATTATTATAAAATATATAGGTTATGTAAAAATTTATGGAAGCTTAATAGTTATTTATAAATTAACATAAACTTTTTTTAAACAAAAAGTTAACAAATCATAGGACGATTCTTTAAATAAATATTTAAAAATTAAAATGATAAATACAGGGTGTTTCGTAAGTAGCGTATAAATTTGAAACTCCATGTAGGAAATACTTTTTTAAGAAGAAAAGTTCATATGAACATGTCCAATATTCATTCATGGCCGGGGAAATTTAGATATTTTTTAAAATAAGCTTATAATTTTAAAATTTATTTAATATTTCTTTTTTAATACATATTGTCGCTTAGAATATTTAATAAAAAGAAAACATTTTTTTGCACTTTAACTTTTAGCTATTTGAACGAAAAGAAACAAATATAATTAAGTGGTTAATATTTATTTATGTTTCTGTTCATGAGTACATTTTATACTTACAAAACATTTAATATTTAATTTCAAAAATTAAATAATTTTGAAGTCTTGTGCTGGTGCTATTTGAAGAGTTCAAGGGTACTTGGGATATTTTATTTTCACAACAGTTGCAAATCACTTGTTCAAGTTAGAAATTATTCTTGGTAAAAATTCACTATTGGTTGTATATCAGGCCATAATACTTAAAATTTTAACACAAAAACACATACCGAAAAGCCCAAAAATAAAAACGAAGTTAAAAATAGAAGTGTGACGGTGACATTACCGAGGACATTACTTCCAAAGATTACTATAAATTATTTTTTAATTTAATTTAATTATTTTTTAAAATAATGCAAAGTCAAGAAAATTAAAAAGAAACAATTCAAAATGTAATGGATTTTTTTTACTTTTGAACACTTGATTAATTTATCCAAATTTTTATTTATTTTATATTTTTTGATTAAGGGGAAGCATAGAGGGGTAAGGATTTGTAAAAAAAGTTGCCTAAAAAACTAATAAAGCAGCGCCATCACGTAGGGGTCCTCCCGAACTTAGCGAAAAAACTTTTAATATTTTTTTATACCCCTAACCCTCCCCTGTCGCAAGGAATAATCAGAATCCTGAAGTTTGATGATACTAGATATTTAAAAAATTTAAATTTAAAAAAAAAAAAAATTATAGTGGCGTTAGGTCTACACGTGGCAGCACTGCCATTTTTTGTTCCCCCCTCAATGACCTAACGAATTATATGCAACACCTTGAAAAGTTTTATCACACTAGACTTAGTGTCGCCGCCGCTTCTACTATTCATCCGACCAAATAATTTTTGAGCAAAGTTTGGATCTGCTGCCATTTTTCCAACAACCATTGACAAAGTTTAAACGTCTGATCTCATCTCCTGGCTGAAGGGCTTCTACTTGTTGAAAATGGTATGGATGTATTACTTCCCTCTTTAGCGTCTTCCAAATAAATGATTGAGAAATACCTTGCATTGAAGAAACACTGCGTATACTTGTACGAGGATTTTCAATAAAGGCGTATATCACTACTTCTTCTTCTTCTTCTTCAAAATAATCCCACAAGAAAAATAATGGTACCAATGAAAAGGTCTCTTCATTTCCTTTAAAATGATGTATTACACAATGCTTTTCTTTTTATATTTTTTAAACAATTAACGAAAAAGCTTATTTTTTTCTAATTATCACCGAATAACATTCTTCAATTAAAATGCACAAAAAAAATAACCACACCAATAGTTAGCATTTTTAATGCGGCTTACAACGATATAAAAAACGATGTTAGCCTCATCCCGGTTAATGAGTTGGTTTCATAATTAACAAATTAGGTCACCTAACACTTTTTAAATAACGCACAAAAAAGTTAATCACACCAATGATTATCATTTTTCAAGACGATCAGATTGATATATGGCACAATGCTTGCATTTAGCCGGTTAATGAGCTGTTTTTTTTAATTAACTAATTAAGTCACCCAACTCCTTTTAATTAACTTGCACAAAAAAGTTAATCACACCAATGATCATGATTTTTCAAGGGGTTTACATTGATATATGGCACAATGCTTGCATGTAACCGGTTAATGAGCTGTTTTTTTTAATTAACGAATTAAGTCACGTAACTCCTTTTAATTAACTTGCACAAAAAAGTTAATTACACCAATGATCATGATTTTTTAAGAGGATTAGATTGATATATGGCACAATGCTTGCATGTAGCCGGTTAATGAGCTGTTTTTTTAATTAACGAATTAAGTCACGTAACTCTTTTTAATTAACTTGCACAAAAAAGTTAATTACACCAATGATCATGATTTTTCAAGAGGATTAGATTGATATGTGGCACAATGCTTGCATGTAACCGATAATGAGCTGTTTTTTTAATTAACGAATTAAGTCACGTAACTCTTTTTAATTAACTTGCACAAAAAAGTTAATTACACCAATGATCATGATTTTTCAAGAGGATTAGATTGATATGTGGCACAATGCTTGCATGTAACCGATAATGAGCTGTTTTTTTTAAATAACGAATTAAGTCACGTAACTCCTTTTAATTAACTTGCACAAAAAAGTTAATTACACCAATGATCATGATTTTTCAAGAGGATTAGATTGATATGTGGCACAATGCTTGCATGTAACCGATAATGAGCTGTTTTTTTAATTAACGAATTAAGTCACGTAACTCTTTTTAATTAACTTGCACAAAAAAGTTAATTACACCAATGATCATGATTTTTCAAGAGGATTAGATTGATATGTGGCACAATGCTTGCATGTAACCGATAATGAGCTGTTTTTTTAATTAACGAATTAAGTCACGTAACTCTTTTTAATTAACTTGCACAAAAAAGTTAATTACACCAATGATCATGATTTTTCAAGAGGATTAGATTGATATGTGGCACAATGCTTGCATGTAACCGATAATGAGCTGTTTTTTTTAAATAACGAATTAAGTCACGTAACTCCTTTTAATTAACTTGCACAAAAAAGTTAATTACACCAATGATCATGATTTTTCAAGAGGATTAGATTGATATGTGGCACAATGCTTGCATGTAACCGATAATGAGCTGTTTTTTTAATTAACGAATTAAGTCACGTAACTCTTTTTAATTAACTTGCACAAAAAAGTTAATTACACCAATGATCATGATTTTTCAAGAGGATTAGATTGATATGTGGCACAATGCTTGCATGTAACCGATAATGAGCTGTTTTTTTAATTAACGAATTAAGTCACGTAACTCTTTTTAATTAACTTGCACAAAAAAGTTAATTACACCAATGATCATGATTTTTCAAGAGGATTAGATTGATATGTGGCACAATGCTTGCATGTAACCGATAATGAGCTGTTTTTTTTAAATAACGAATTAAGTCACGTAACTCCTTTTAATTAACTTGCACAAAAAAGTTAATTACACCAATGATCATGATTTTTCAAGAGGATTAGATTGATATGTGGCACAATGCTTGCATGTAACCGATAATGAGCTGTTTTTTTAATTAACGAATTAAGTCACGTAACTCTTTTTAATTAACTTGCACAAAAAAGTTAATTACACCAATGATCATGATTTTTCAAGAGGATTAGATTGATATGTGGCACAATGCTTGCATGTAACCGATAATGAGCTGTTTTTTTAATTAACGAATTAAGTCACGTAACTCTTTTTAATTAACTTGCACAAAAAAGTTAATTACACCAATGATCATGATTTTTCAAGAGGATTAGATTGATATGTGGCACAATGCTTGCATGTAACCGATAATGAGCTGTTTTTTTTAAATAACGAATTAAGTCACGTAACTCCTTTTAATTAACTTGCACAAAAAAGTTAATTACACCAATGATCATGATTTTTCAAGAGGATTAGATTGATATGTGGCACAATGCTTGCATGTAACCGATAATGAGCTGTTTTTTTAATTAACGAATTAAGTCACGTAACTCTTTTTAATTAACTTGCACAAAAAAGTTAATTACACCAATGATCATGATTTTTCAAGAGGATTAGATTGATATGTGGCACAATGCTTGCATGTAACCGATAATGAGCTGTTTTTTTAATTAACGAATTAAGTCACGTAACTCTTTTTAATTAACTTGCACAAAAAAGTTAATTACACCAATGATCATGATTTTTCAAGAGGATTAGATTGATATGTGGCACAATGCTTGCATGTAACCGATAATGAGCTGTTTTTTTTAAATAACGAATTAAGTCACGTAACTCCTTTTAATTAACTTGCACAAAAAAGTTAATTACACCAATGATCATGATTTTTCAAGAGGATTAGATTGATATGTGGCACAATGCTTGCATGTAATCGATAATGAGCTGTTTTTTTAATTAACGAATTAAGTCACGTAACTCTTTTTAATTAACTTGCACAAAAAAGTTAATTACACCAATGATCATGATTTTTCAAGAGGATTAGATTGATATGTGGCACAATGCTTGCATGTAACCGATAATGAGCTGTTTTTTTAATTAACGAATTAAGTCACGTAACTCTTTTAATTAACTTGCACGAAAAAGTTAATTACACCAATGATCATGATTTTTCAAGAGGATTAGATTGATATGTGGCACAATGCTTGCATGTAACCGATAATGAGCTGTTTTTTTAATTAACGAATTAAGTCACGTAACTCCTTTTAATTAACTTGCACAAAAAAGTTAATTACACCAATGATCATGATTTTTCAAGAGGATTAGATTGATATGTGGCACAATGCTTGCATGTAACCGATAATGAGCTGTTTTTTTAATTAACGAATTAAGTCACGTAACTCTTTTTAATTAACTTGCACAAAAAAGTTAATTACACCAATGATCATGATTTTTCAAGAGGATTAGATTGATATGTGGCACAATGCTTGCATGTAACCGATAATGAGCTGTTTTTTTTAAATAACGAATTAAGTCACGTAACTCCTTTTAATTAACTTGCACAAAAAAGTTAATTACACCAATGATCATGATTTTTCAAGAGGATTAGATTGATATGTGGCACAATGCTTGCATGTAACCGATAATGAGCTGTTTTTTTTAAATAACGAATTAAGTCACGTAACTCCTTTTAATTAACTTGCACAAAAAAGTTAATTACACCAATGATCATGATTTTTCAAGAGGATTAGATTGATATGTGGCACAATGCTTGCATGTAACCGATAATGAGCTGTTTTTTTTAAATAACGAATTAAGTCACGTAACTCCTTTTAATTAACTTGCACAAAAAAGTTAATTACACCAATGATCATGATTTTTCAAGAGGATTAGATTGATATGTGGCACAATGCTTGCATGTAACCGATAATGAGCTGTTTTTTTAATTAACGAATTAAGTCACGTAACTCTTTTTAATTAACTTGCACAAAAAAGTTAATTACACCAATGATCATGATTTTTCAAGAGGATTAGATTGATATGTGGCACAATGCTTGCATGTAACCGATAATGAGCTGTTTTTTTTAAATAACGAATTAAGTCACGTAACTCCTTTTAATTAACTTGCACAAAAAAGTTAATTACACCAATGATCATGATTTTTCAAGAGGATTAGATTGATATGTGGCACAATGCTTGCATGTAACCGATAATGAGCTGTTTTTTTTAAATAACGAATTAAGTCACGTAACTCCTTTTAATTAACTTGCACAAAAAAGTTAATTACACCAATGATCATGATTTTTCAAGAGGATTAGATTGATATGTGGCACAATGCTTGCATGTAACCGATAATGAGCTGTTTTTTTTAAATAACGAATTAAGTCACGTAACTCCTTTTAATTAACTTGCACAAAAAAGTTAATTACACCAATGATCATGATTTTTCAAGAGGATTAGATTGATATGTGGCACAATGCTTGCATGTAACCGATAATGAGCTGTTTTTTTAATTAACGAATTAAGTCACGTAACTCTTTTTAATTAACTTGCACAAAAAAGTTAATTACACCAATGATCATGATTTTTCAAGAGGATTAGATTGATATGTGGCACAATGCTTGCATGTAACCGATAATGAGCTGTTTTTTTTAAATAACGAATTAAGTCACGTAACTCCTTTTAATTAACTTGCACAAAAAAGTTAATTACACCAATGATCATGATTTTTCAAGAGGATTAGATTGATATGTGGCACAATGCTTGCATGTAACCGATAATGAGCTGTTTTTTTAATTAACGAATTAAGTCACGTAACTCTTTTAATTAACTTGCACAAAAAAGTTAATTACACCAATGATCATGATTTTTCAAGAGGATTAGATTGATATGTGGCACAATGCTTGCATGTAACCGATAATGAGCTGTTTTTTTAATTAACGAATTAAGTCACGTAACTCTTTTTAATTAACTTGCACAAAAAAGTTAATTACACCAATGATCATGATTTTTCAAGAGGATTAGATTGATATGTGGCACAATGCTTGCATGTAACCGATAATGAGCTGTTTTTTTAATTAACGAATTAAGTCACGTAACTCTTTTTAATTAACTTGCACAAAAAAGTTAATTACACCAATGATCATGATTTTTCAAGAGGATTAGATTGATATGTGGCACAATGCTTGCATGTAACCGATAATGAGCTGTTTTTTTTAAATAACGAATTAAGTCACGTAACTCCTTTTAATTAACTTGCACAAAAAAGTTAATTACACCAATGATCATGATTTTTCAAGAGGATTAGATTGATATGTGGCACAATGCTTGCATGTAACCGATAATGAGCTGTTTTTTTAATTAACGAATTAAGTCACGTAACTCTTTTTAATTAACTTGCACAAAAAAGTTAATTACACCAATGATCATGATTTTTCAAGAGGATTAGATTGATATGTGGCACAATGCTTGCATGTAACCGATAATGAGCTGTTTTTTTAATTAACGAATTAAGTCACGTAACTCTTTTTAATTAACTTGCACAAAAAAGTTAATTACACCAATGATCATGATTTTTCAAGAGGATTAGATTGATATGTGGCACAATGCTTGCATGTAACCGATAATGAGCTGTTTTTTTAATTAACGAATTAAGTCACGTAACTCCTTTTAATTAACTTGCACAAAAAAGTTAATTACACCAATGATCATGATTTTTCAAGAGGATTAGATTGATATGTGGCACAATGCTTGCATGTAACCGATAATGAGCTGTTTTTTTAATTAACGAATTAAGTCACGTAACTCTTTTTAATTAACTTGCACAAAAAAGTTAATTACACCAATGATCATGATTTTTCAAGAGGATTAGATTGATATGTGGCACAATGCTTGCATGTAACCGATAATGAGCTGTTTTTTTTAAATAACGAATTAAGTCACGTAACTCCTTTTAATTAACTTGCACAAAAAAGTTAATTACACCAATGATCATGATTTTTCAAGAGGATTAGATTGATATGTGGCACAATGCTTGCATGTAACCGATAATGAGCTGTTTTTTTAATTAACGAATTAAGTCACGTAACTCCTTTTAATTAACTTGCACAAAAAAGTTAATTACACCAATGATCATGATTTTTCAAGAGGATTAGATTGATATGTGGCACAATGCTTGCATGTAACCGATAATGAGCTGTTTTTTTAATTAACGAATTAAGTCACGTAACTCTTTTTAATTAACTTGCACAAAAAAGTTAATTACACCAATGATCATGATTTTTCAAGAGGATTAGATTGATATGTGGCACAATGCTTGCATGTAACCGATAATGAGCTGTTTTTTTAAATAACGAATTAAGTCACGTAACTCCTTTTAATTAACTTGCACAAAAAAGTTAATTACACCAATGATCATGATTTTTCAAGAGGATTAGATTGATATGTGGCACAATGCTTGCATGTAACCGATAATGAGCTGTTTTTTTTAAATAACGAATTAAGTCACGTAACTCCTTTTAATTAACTTGCACAAAAAAGTTAATTACACCAATGATCATGATTTTTCAAGAGGATTAGATTGATATGTGGCACAATGCTTGCATGTAACCGATAATGAGCTGTTTTTTTTAAATAACGAATTAAGTCACGTAACTCCTTTTAATTAACTTGCACAAAAAAGTTAATTACACCAATGATCATGATTTTTCAAGAGGATTAGATTGATATGTGGCACAATGCTTGCATGTAACCGATAATGAGCTGTTTTTTTTAAATAACGAATTAAGTCACGTAACTCTTTTAATTAACTTGCACAAAAAAGTTAATTACACCAATGATCATGATTTTTCAAGAGGATTAGATTGATATGTGGCACAATGCTTGCATGTAACCGATAATGAGCTGTTTTTTTAATTAACGAATTAAGTCACGTAACTCTTTTAATTAACTTGCACAAAAAAGTTAATTACACCAATGATCATGATTTTTCAAGAGGATTAGATTGATATGTGGCACAATGCTTGCATGTAACCGATAATGAGCTGTTTTTTTTAAATAACGAATTAAGTCACGTAACTCTTTTAATTAACTTGCACAAAAAAGTTAATTACACCAATGATCATGATTTTTCAAGAGGATTAGATTGATATGTGGCACAATGCTTGCATGTAACCGATAATGAGCTGTTTTTTTAATTAACGAATTAAGTCACGTAACTCTTTTAATTAACTTGCACAAAAAAGTTAATTACACCAATGATCATGATTTTTCAAGAGGATTAGATTGATATGTGGCACAATGCTTGCATGTAACCGATAATGAGCTGTTTTTTTTAATTAACGAATTAAGTCACGTAACTCTTTTTAATTAACTTGCACAAAAAAGTTAATTACACCAATGATCATGATTTTTCAAGAGGATTAGATTGATATGTGGCACAATGCTTGCATGTAACCGATAATGAGCTGTTTTTTTAATTAACGAATTAAGTCACGTAACTCTTTTTAATTAACTTGCACAAAAAAGTTAATTACACCAATGATCATGATTTTTCAAGAGGATTAGATTGATATGTGGCACAATGCTTGCATGTAACCGATAATGAGCTGTTTTTTTAAATAACGAATTAAGTCACGTAACTCTTTTTAATTAACTTGCACAAAAAAGTTAATTACACCAATGATCATGATTTTTCAAGAGGATTAGATTGATATGTGGCACAATGCTTGCATGTAACCGATAATGAGCTGTTTTTTTTAAATAACGAATTAAGTCACGTAACTCCTTTTAATTAACTTGCACAAAAAAGTTAATTACACCAATGATCATGATTTTTCAAGAGGATTAGATTGATATGTGGCACAATGCTTGCATGTAACCGATAATGAGCTGTTTTTTTAAATAACGAATTAAGTCACGTAACTCCTTTTAATTAACTTGCACAAAAAAGTTAATTACACCAATGATCATGATTTTTCAAGAGGATTAGATTGATATGTGGCACAATGCTTGCATGTAACCGATAATGAGCTGTTTTTTTAATTAACGAATTAAGTCACGTAACTCTTTTAATTAACTTGCACAAAAAAGTTAATTACACCAATGATCATGATTTTTCAAGAGGATTAGATTGATATGTGGCACAATGCTTGCATGTAACCGATAATGAGCTGTTTTTTTAAATAACGAATTAAGTCACGTAACTCTTTTTAATTAACTTGCACAAAAAAGTTAATTACACCAATGATCATGATTTTTCAAGAGGATTAGATTGATATGTGGCACAATGCTTGCATGTAACCGATAATGAGCTGTTTTTTTTAAATAACGAATTAAGTCACGTAACTCTTTTAATTAACTTGCACAAAAAAGTTAATTACACCAATGATCATGATTTTTCAAGAGGATTAGATTGATATGTGGCACAATGCTTGCATGTAACCGATAATGAGCTGTTTTTTTTAAATAACGAATTAAGTCACGTAACTCCTTTTAATTAACTTGCACAAAAAAGTTAATTACACCAATGATCATGATTTTTCAAGAGGATTAGATTGATATGTGGCACAATGCTTGCATGTAACCGATAATGAGCTGTTTTTTTTAAATAACGAATTAAGTCACGTAACTCTTTTTAATTAACTTGCACAAAAAAGTTAATTACACCAATGATCATGATTTTTCAAGAGGATTAGATTGATATGTGGCACAATGCTTGCATGTAACCGATAATGAGCTGTTTTTTTTAAATAACGAATTAAGTCACGTAACTCCTTTTAATTAACTTGCACAAAAAAGTTAATTACACCAATGATCATGATTTTTCAAGAGGATTAGATTGATATGTGGCACAATGCTTGCATGTAACCGATAATGAGCTGTTTTTTTTAAATAACGAATTAAGTCACGTAACTCCTTTTAATTAACTTGCACAAAAAAGTTAATTACACCAATGATCATGATTTTTCAAGAGGATTAGATTGATATGTGGCACAATGCTTGCATGTAACCGATAATGAGCTGTTTTTTTTAAATAACGAATTAAGTCACGTAACTCCTTTTAATTAACTTGCACAAAAAAGTTAATTACACCAATGATCATGATTTTTCAAGAGGATTAGATTGATATGTGGCACAATGCTTGCATGTAACCGATAATGAGCTGTTTTTTTTAAATAACGAATTAAGTCACGTAACTCCTTTTAATTAACTTGCACAAAAAAGTTAATTACACCAATGATCATGATTTTTCAAGAGGATTAGATTGATATGTGGCACAATGCTTGCATGTAACCGATAATGAGCTGTTTTTTTTAATTAACGAATTAAGTCACGTAACTCTTTTAATTAACTTGCACAAAAAAGTTAATTACACCAATGATCATGATTTTTCAAGAGGATTAGATTGATATGTGGCACAATGCTTGCATGTAACCGATAATGAGCTGTTTTTTTAAATAACGAATTAAGTCACGTAACTCTTTTTAATTAACTTGCACAAAAAGTTAATTACACCAATGATCATGATTTTTCAGAGGATTAGATTGATATGTGGCACAATGCTTGCATGTAACCGATAATGAGCTGTTTTTTTTAATAACGAATTAAGTCACGTAACTCTTTTTAATTAACTTGCACAAAAAAGTTAATTACACCAATGATCATGATTTTTC